>CM070109.1:5910903-6650903 GCA_036178185.1 Liparis tanakae | reverse complement strand
CTGACGTCATGTATCCACAGGTGGGTTCACGGAGCACCTGCACGCGATAACACGCCGTGCTGAGCTCATCAAAACAACCACGTCCGCGCGCGCGCGATCCCATTGTCTTTTTATTATTATGTTAAGTCGTCCACCTCGTAATGAGCCCATATATATAGGCTACATCATGTGGACTCTATTATTTTCAGATTCCTCTCCCGGAGCAGCTCTTCAGCGAAGACCTTTTGAATGTGTTACTTCAGATCATATCCAATCATTATAATGACCAAACAAAAACTCCCGTCATCCCTTTGTCCGCCGAGGTCTTACGCTCATTAGGATCCATTGAAGAGTGAGAATAAACTATGCATAACACACACTCTATTGGATGCATTATCCCTCATATAGCCCCCACAAGACAGCTATTATGCTCCCATTTGATTGAAAAGTAGCTTTCGGGTTGTGTGTCTATTCACTAGAGGATTTGGAGCCCTTAATCCACCAGGCAAAGTTTTTTTTTTCTCTCTCTCTCTCTCTCTCTCTCTCTCTCTCTCTCTCTCTCTCTCTCTCTCTCGCCTTCCACCATCTGGACTTTTTAAGACAAAAACACCAGGCGGTGTGAAACCAGGCTTGAGCTGCTGCTTGATGCCAGGAGGAGTTTTTTTTTTCTTCCCTTTTTGTCTGTGCTTTTTTGTTGTTGCCTGCTTTACATCAGGGTTCAATAGTACAGTGCTGCAATATAAGTGGTCAGCAGGGCCCGGGTGCAGCACTGTAGGCCTCCTTGTGTCATATGGACCTCCCCTCTGGACCCCAACCGGTCCCTCTTCTCCCCACAGAGAAATGACAAAAGACATGACTGTGATGATGGTGATGATGATGATGGTGATGATGATGATTGGGCAGTTGCCACCAGGGAGCAGCAGAGTGTGTACTGTAATGTAAAACTGTAAACATGATGGATTCTGTCGGGGTTTCGAATCAATTTTTGTTTTGGAAAACTTGATTCGGACTTACAAAAGAATACGTGTGTTCTTCTGTTTTTACCCTAAGCGTTGTTTAGTTTGGGTAATTCGATGCGTTCGCAAAAAAGCTAAAGAGCCCTCTGGGAAGCTGAGATGCTATGTGTGTGTGTGTGTGTGTACACTCTGGGAGAAAATGTGTTAAAGAGCATGTAGGCTCAACATTGCTCACACTAGTCAATCATTTCCATTCACCGCTGATTCAATTAGCCCTACTCGAAAACATGTGGATAATTTGGAGCCCCCACGATAATTTTCGCTTTTCCCGTCTTTTCTTTGGGTCGAGTTATGGAGTCAGATTCCAAGCCTCTGACATTAAAAGGGGAAATAAACGACAAAGGGGCCTTGCAGGTTTGCATTAGAGACCTAATTGCTTTTGGCTTGAGTGGGCTGTTGGCACTGCCAGACGTGGGCCCTTTGTGTTTTGCCATGTGGGAGAATGTGCCCGTGCTGGAGGTAGAGAGAGAGCGGAGCCTGTGGATCTTCTCTGAGTCATCCCTGCACCGTTTCCATGTGTGTGTGTGTGTGTGAGTGAAATGTCATTCCAGGTACGTCTGTTGGGAAAGTAATCAAACGCTGCGTGTTTTTCTGTCGCTGCAAATGCTCGTCTCTGCGTGGTTGTTATGTGTCATGCGTGCGGTTGGCCGTGTTTTTGTTACGTGTGTGTGCTTGTGTGTGTTTGTGTGTGTTTGTGTGTGTTTGTGTGCGTCAGGCTGCAAGCCCAGTATCCCTCTCGCTCCCTCTGGTCTCTGCGTGGGTCTTTTCCACCAGCGCTACCACCTGTTAGTGTTTTACTCGGGCCCCGAGAGCCACAATGACTGCAGAACCTTCCAGATTTCCTCATCTAGCTCATCGGATCGGTTCCCTTACCTCAGACCAGGCTCCCATTTTCTATCAAGTCCCCTTGTGTCGAGTCAAGATGATACACAGTTAAACCGTTTTGGAGCCAAGTACAATTTATGACTCACGAGCGAGAACATTTTTATTCAGTGTGCTGCACTGCTGGATCGCACTTGTGGTTTCAGTGGGGAAGGAGACCTTTAAAGGCTGACTTTATGGGGTCACTTTGTTGCCCGGCGCTCCACATGTGAGAACCACAACAAAGCATCCGGCATCTTCTGTTTGAGTACTAACACTATGTGACCAAACGGCTAGTTACACAGTGTGCATTTGCCACGTATCTACTGTTAAGGATTGCATGCTGTGAAATGCAGGAGATTTCAATAAACCCTAATTGTAATGACATGTTTACTACCCAAAGGCAGGAAGGAGAAATGTGTCGTCCCTGCAACCCATTATCGAGTCCCCTTGTGTTGAAGCCCGAACGGCATCGTCAGTGCTCTCCAACAGATAGGATTTGTCATGTTCCGTGTTTCGTGAGACGTCTTGAGTCCCCCCCCCCCCCCGTAGTCTGTTTCCAATCCTGCACACTGCCCCCCTGTTACTTCAGACCGTGTGGCAACCTGAAGCAAAGCATGCAACAAATAAAATGTAGGAAAAAAAGAGACGAGTGACCAAACAGTTAAAGGGGTGTGGGGTGTGGGGGGGGTGTGTGGGGGGGGGGGGGAGTGGGAGTAGAAAGGGATTAACTGTCAGGGAGAATGTGAGGCTAATTGAAACCAGTTTTGCACAGCTGTTTCTTGTTGCCGGCGCGGCGCTGCACAGAGCGGCCGGGGAGGATGGGATCCAGATGTGATCCCGCCGCCGAGCATCGCCCGACAATAACAATCCTCAGAAATACCAGCCGCGGGAGAGCACGGGAGACGAGGGCCATTAGAGCGTCCGTGCTCGCCCACCTCCTGACAAAACACCACTTGTCCCGCCTTTGAAAGATAAACCAGCTCTGCTCTTTTCACTGGTGATTGCTGGCCTCTCTCTCCCTCTCTCTCTCTCTCTCTCTCCCTGGCCGATGTTTAACACTGTCATTTTGTCCTGCCGCCGAGCCGCCGCCGTGGCCCCTGCATGTGTTCAGGTGTCGGTTGCTAGCGTAAACATCGCTTTGACGCATTTGACTATTTCCCAAAAGACGTCTCGCGCGGTTTGAGACGGGTTTTGCATATTTGTCACGTGGCTTTTTGAAAACATTCGGCGAGACGGGATAAAGGCCTCTTTTGTGTGTCCGTCGGTGTTTCGTTTAAATCATCACAGAGAGAGAGGAGAGGGAGGGGGGGGGGACAATCGTGTATCCTTTATCCTTAATCGGAATGGGGGGGGCATGCAGGTCCCAGGGTTGTGTGCAGGCATTTATTCGGTCTTCTACTTTTAAGTGGAGGGGCATTGGCTGGGAACAAAAGGGCCCAGTCACTTCAGAGTGAATCAGAATTATCAGGCAAAAAATAAAGGACTTTCACACACACACACACACACACACACACACACACACACACACACACACACACACACACACACCCCTTCCATCATGTCCCACTTGGCTCAGACAAAGAGGAGTTAGCATTGGTTCCCCCTTTTCTCCACGCCTTGGGTTTCTCAAGCGCTCCTTTCTCGCCTCCTGTTTTCTGCCTGACGTCCGGCCTCCCTCCGGCCATCCCTCTTTGTCCCTCATCTCTCCATCTTCATTCCTCTTCCCTCTCCCTCTTCATCTGCCCCGAACCGTCTCTCCATCCCAGCTCGCCTCGACCCGGCCGCGTATGACCTTCGATTGGAGAGGAGTTCATGGTTTAACAAGATATAGTCATTATCACACTATAAAAACCCTTCTCCACCCCCCCCCCCACCCCCCCACACACACACACACACACTCTTTCCATTTGTCATTTCCCCCTTAATTGTAGAATGTTTCATGAGATGCATTAAAATAATTAATCAAACATGTATTACATTGTAATTCTGGTTAACTTTGTACTGTAGACTTTTTACCAAGTTTTTTGTGCCTTTTTTTTTTTTTTATATGTACATAACACACCAGTAATTTCATATATATATCCATCATTTTTTTTTCAAGTGAGAAAGTTATTGATTAAACACTGGTATCGGAACCCAAAGTTCAAGGTATAGTTATCGCGACTAAATAAAATTGATTTCTCACATTAATAGCCGAAACACGTGTGATGTTTATCCCACACGCAACACGCAGCGGAGTCTGACCCAGATAAGGACTGCTACACACACACACGCACACACACACACACTCAGGACAAAGGGCCGCAGCCTAAGCCAATATCAGTCCCCAGCTCTCCCGAGTCATGGCTTTCTGATTCGTGTGACTCTTGTCAAGTTCACCTCATCCTCCCCGCCTCTGATTGGTCCCGCCGAGGGCCGTCTCTGTCCCTCCCGGGGCGGAATGTGTCCTACGTGCTGTTGTTCATGTGTCCTGTCCTCAGCTGGCGTCGCCGCTTGTTGTCTTTGCTAGTTTTTTGTCGGTCGTGCCGACGCGGACCGCCCGCGGTGCGTCGGCCCAGCAGCACGCCGAGCAGGTGCTGCCGCACGCCGCGGACGTTTTCCGGTCCGAGGAGACGTTCTGTCCCCTTCGGACGGCAAAACCAGACAAGGACAATGTGGAAGACGAGAGGAGGTTTAGGTTTGATAGTTATGTCTTGAAGTAGAATAAGAAAACGGAACAAGTAAAACTGTAAATACCCCCCTCCCCCGTCTGAATTACACACTATTGAGGATTGCATTGCAACATTGACAAGCCCAAACATCCCTGAGGCTTCACCTTGGGAAATGCCAACACATGCCTGTGTGTGTGTGTGTGTGTGTGTGTGTGTGTGTGTGTGTGTGTGCGTGTGTGTGTGCGTGTGTGTGTGCGTGTGCAGAGCCAGCCGTTATCTCCCCTTCAGCTTTAATTGAGCCCTTCAGAAAACCTGAAAAAAGTATGACACACACACACACACACACACACACACACACACACACACACACACACAGGGAGGCGAGCCTGCAGGCTCTGTCTCTGCCGGGCCAGGTGTTCCCGGCTCCGCTGCCAGATGAACCACCTGCAGATCACAGGTGCGGCTATTGCCAGGGAAGAGAACAACACAGCTGCTCCCACAGCCTCGGGGAGAGAAAAAAAGGGAGATTTTTTTTTTGGAAGGTTCATATAGAATCAGTCGCTGGTAGCTTGAAGCTTCTTCACACACACACACACACAGCAGGCAAAAAGTATAAAGTATGAAGCAACATTGTATCAGTGGTGTTGTCATCGCCTGCCTTTCAGTAAAGACAACTTCCCCTGCTGCCGCTGTGCTTTTAATCAGAGCAGCTCGGCCTGATGGCTTCGATAAGAGTGGGCTGTGTTGTGAACCTCGGCGCAGCGTGTTACCATAACACAATTAATATCAGAGACACAGCCACGCTCTCGCGGTTTGAGAATCTTTTGTTCATAAGATGTATTAAAATCATTATTAAAACATGTATTACATTGTAATTCTGGTTAACTTTGTAGACTTTTTACCAAGTTTTTTGTGACTGTATTATTTTTAATTATTTTTTAAATATGTACATAACACATCAGTAATTTCATATCTATATGTATCATTTTTTCAAGCGAGGAAGTTATTGATTAAACACTGGAATCGGAACCCAAAGCTTAACACCATCGGCTCAACTTTTTTTTTTATCCTTAAGTGCAAGACATCGAAGGGCGACTCCTGTGGTTGCAAAAAGAAGTCCGATTTAATAGAAGTCCACGTGAGAATGATTCTGTTTTATCACTTGATTTATTACCTAAACATGTAAGCATGTGCTTTCATTACAGCATGATGTTCATTGAGTATATTGGGTTTTACGATGATCATACTCGTCGGTGTCAAGAAGGAGGTTGTCTCTGTGCTTGACTTTAAACTTTAACCCTTTCGCAGTTTGTTTTTAGTTCATGAAAGTAAAATGTCACATTTTGGTCACGGAGAAAATGATTTTTGTACTTCGCTCCACCCTCTCATTTTTTATTTTATTTTTCAAAATGTGTTTGTTTGATTTTTCCTTTTTTTTCCTTCAAGAAAGAACAAGTTACAAATACATTAAACATAGGAAACATGCTACCAGACAACAATAAAATAAAAATACAAATAATGGTACAAAACAAAATAAATTATATAAAATGACACTTAATACTGGATGGCACACTACTTGGTACATTTGCACGGGGTATTTAGACAGTGGGTTGCACAAAGATTGTACAGGAATAATGACTGTAAGGTCACTTAAGAGCCCTAAGAAATTGAGGGCCCTTCACCCTCTCATTTGACTTCTAGTTGAAAAAAAACAACCGATATGGCGACTGCAACAAACCAAGAGGATGAAAAGCCAAAAGGCCGAACTTTGAGGTTTAAAACCGTCGACATCAAGCCAACGGGAGACGTCACGGTCCCACTTCTTATGCCCGGCCTACGGTTGGTCTTCACCCTCTAACAAGATGTGAATAACATAAAAATCGTGTGATTAAAATGTCAGTTTTGTACTATGATTAATTCCCAATAAAAAAAAAGGTGGCAAAGTCACAAATCTTTTACTGGCCAGCTGGGAACAATACCCAGTGGGCCTACTGCCAATAAATTAAAGCCTGTTGCACTAAGAGGAACGTCCAGTGTGTAGTTACTCACTGTGTGTGTGTGTGTGGGCTCGTCCACCATCTCTTCTAACGCGCAACTTCGCCCAAACCTAGAGTTGTTTATGAGCACTCTTCATTTTTTATGTGCCAACAATTGGGTGAGGCTGGCAACTTCTGATTCGCGGTATCATTTTCCAATTAGTGAAATTGCCCCATTTAGAGGTTTAAACTGCGAGTGCCGCTGGATGGATATCCCCCGACGGCGTATATCTGGTCCATGACTTAAACAAGGGGAGCGGCCGGTGAGACTTTGAAAAGTGCGCTGGTTGTTGAATATCGTTTAAGGGGAGTTATTGGTGAGAAGGGTTTGGCGTCTGGCTCCACACTTGGCCTCCCTGCGTGGAAACTTCAGGAAGACGCAGCCAAGAGAGCAAGAGACCGCTCATACATTATAAGCACACATTCAGCCTCTCTCTCTCTCTCTCTCGCTCTCATACCAACACACAAACACTCACTTTCCCTTTCGCTCATAAAACTCTCTCTCTCCTTATATTTACTCGTCTCTATTTGTCCCCGTCGCACACACACACTCTCTCTCTCTTCGCCCTGAGAGCAGCCGTGTGTCTCCCCTCTGTGTGCCGAGTGTAACAGGAGATCTGAGGGTTTTCCGTGGGTGAGTAGGCGGGTCAGACCTTACTTAAACTAATGGCTCCCAGCAGTGTTGAATAGCCAGACACACTGGAGCCGAGGCCTGAGGTTTTGGAATGCCACCGCCGGCTCAATGCCTGCCTTTCATCGGCCCGGAGTCAGGGAGAGAAAGAGAGGGAGCAAAGGGGGGAGGAGGAGAGAAGGGAAGAAGAAGAAAAAATACGGGACCCATTTGTTTTGGGTTATGTGGGGATGCCTGAAAAGGAGGGCACAATAGTCATGGGATGGATGGATAGGGGGGGGCGGGGGGGAGGGCAAGGGCGGGTCAGTGGACTGTGGGGAAAAGAGGGGAGGGGAGGGGAGGGGGCGTGTTTGGGCTAGTGGGATATGTCAGGAGGGGGTAAAGTACCAGTCAGTGGTTGTTTTGTGTCACAGCATCGTGGGGAAACCCCCCCCACCCCGTCCTTGAGAATGGGTTGTGGAGTGAGTCTTGTAGTTTTGAACGGAGGCCACGTCCGAACGTGTGCAGACGGCCCTCCGTCTTAACTACGTCAGCATTGTTGACCGACGACGACGCGCACGCTGTAGGACGCGCCGTAAAAGAGATTCAAGATTCAAGATATTTTAATGTCATGTGCACATATAACAAGTTATTTGTATAATGAAAAGCTTATTTTGCTGGGTCCTTCAACTAAACAAAATTACAAGGTAAGAAATAAATAAATACAAATAAGTCACAGTTTACAAATGGGAACGCGAGGCTGCTGTTCCTGTCGCCTCGGTAACATTGTTTGCCACTCTTGTTTCGAGGAGCCCGCTCGGTGATCGTTCTTGAGCCTGACGGGCGTGAGGATGCAAATGTCGTTTGCACAGCTGGGGGGCGTCGGCGTGCCAAGAAATGTGGATTTGTGGAAATGTAGCATGGCAACTGCATACATATTCAAAAGAGCGGTGAAGCAAATGTTTCAGTCAAAGAACACACACACGACGCGAGGCCGTCGAGTTGTTCATCAACGTAACAGGCTACACTGTAAAAAAGGATTTGAGGTTTTAGTTCATTCAGCTCATTTCCATAAGCAGTTTGACTAAAGTGTTGGGTGCACATGAGATCCAGTTCAACTGTGCCCAACTAACTAATCACTAGTGTTGGAATAGTTTAAACAACACAGATTGTCTAGCTAATTCAACTGTGTATAGTCCTTGCAAAAGTGTATAGGTAACCCCACACAGGTATAGATGAACGGCAGTTGGTGGCTTTCTAAGAGGTTTGCTTCGCTAACAGACATTTCAAATACATCATCACCCCATTTCTGTGTTTTCCTTTTCTAAAACGATTATTTCCACTTAATATTGATGGAAATGGAAATTAAAAAATGTAATAAATGCCTGCAAGAGCACATAGGTAACAACACAATTAGCTAGTATAGTGGCATATGTATAAAGAAAATGTATTTTTGGGTCAGGAGTTGCTAAGGTAAGAACAGAATTTTAATCTGATTCATAGAAATATGTTCATTAGAAAAAAAATTGGAAAGTAAACCTTGAAGCAAATAGTTTTTAATGACATTAAAGACATTGTTAGCTAGCAGCAGTAACACTAGTTATCAGTTGTAGTTAACAAAGCTAAACTACATATTTACTACATATACGTGTGATTTTCAGCGGTTACATTTTAAATCGTTATTTATCCGCTTTTTGGCTTAACGTTAGCTAGTTCGTAGAGTAGTGAACGCGGGGAAGGGCGACTCATGCGCGGGCAACATTTTAAATCATAACCGGCAAAAAACAAACTTCCACAAAACTGAAGAGGATTTTGGATTAACTATAAACACATATCACATATTTATAGAATTTTTTGTTTGGTGCCATTTATATTCATGACATTTGTATTTTTTTCCCACGTCCCACGTTTTCTTGCGCTATCACCGTTTTCACTCGAGTAGATTACATGTCAATACAAGTCAATCAACTTGGATCTGAATAATGCACATTGTGTTCAGTTATTTTACTTCTATAATGCATATTCCTTATTTATAATACTTGTTTTGATCTTGTTTCTTTTGTTACCATGTTTGCACTGTACCTTCTGCTCCTATACTCCCGTAAATGTCCCCACTGTGGGACTAATAATGGATTATCTCATTTCATCAGCTGCTGCCAGAAATGGAAGCGTAACGCTGATATACAATCAATAATTATACCAAGGTGCACATGGCAAAACAAGGAGGCAGGGCACCATGTTTACTGATTGGCTGGCAGCTCCACAAGCCCCTAACTCTTAGCTAGGCCACACTACCGAGCACGCAGCGGCCTCCGCAGCTTTCCATAAACGTTGCACGGCAGCTCGCCGCAGGCCGCAATCCGCCGCCACTCGTGTTTTTTTTCCGCCATAAATGTTTCTAGAGGCCAAAACAAAAAACGCTTGCGGTGTGGATTGCCCAAACTTTCCCGCTGTCTCCATCCACGTCTGTGTTTACTGCACAAGGTCGTGAAAATGCGTCGTAGCTGCGCCCCCCGCGATTGGTGAACCAAATGCTAAGTGACAAACAAAAACAGACGCATAACTAGGGGGGCTTTGCCGTGGAAAGCCTGTGTCACCGGGCATGTTTGTGAGATCGGTTCCAACGCTGCTTACCAGAACCGCTCCGTGGTTTCCCGACAGCTATTAAAAGCCTCCCTGTGGCGCGTTAGACCTCCGGTAGCTCCGCCGAGCTTTTGATGAGCGGCGCCCAACTTGTTTATTCTGTGCAACTTTCGTTCGGCCTCAACGGGGCCGCTTTGAATAAAAGGTGAATAGGAAAAATAGATAGTGGTTTAGCAGTTATGTGTAATTTTTTAGGAAAATGATATACTTGTTTAGCAGTTATGTAACAGTAAATTCTTAGGAAAAATAGTGGTTTAGCAGTTATGTATAATTATTTAGGAAAAATATATACTTGTTTAGCAGTTATGTAACAGTAATTTCTTAGGAGAAATAGATAGTGGTTTAGCAGTTATGTGTAATTGTTTAGGAAAAATATATACTTGTTTAGCAGTTATGTAACAGTAATTTCTTAGGAAAAATAGATAGTTGTTTAGCAGTTATGTAACAGTATTTCTTTCCGTGTTTGAGAACGAGGAAGCAGAAGCAAAAGCGTGTGTGTGGGTGCGTCATGTTCTCGGAACCTCATATTTCCCTTCGCCCATCCAACACATACAGTAAAATTGATATTGGTCTATAATTTACAGGAGAGAAAATACCCCCCCCCCCCTTTAGTCCCCATCACTACCGAGAATCATTGTATATGACCACTTTTATGTAGTAAATGTACTCTTTTTTTTTTTTTTTTTACAGTAAATGGTCCTCCAGACAGACGTGGACCTGGATTATAACGTGTCCCGATTAGATAAATATGCCGTTGAACATGTAATGGAAAATGTGGCTATGCGTGATCAGACAGGGAAATCTATGGCTGCATCAGATTAGAGGACATCAGGAGTCTGAACAGGGATGCAGGGAAAGAGGGAAAGGAGAGGGAGGGGAGCCATGCTGGTAAGATGGTTAGAGAGATGGAGGGGGAGGAGCAGCAATGATGCAACAACGTGGAAGATTAAAGAAATGAGAACTTTGTATTAGTTACTCAGAAAGAGAGAGAGGCATCCGGGTGTGTGACTACGACACACTAAAACAATGTTGTTTTGCCCTTTTCTGACATTTCCATGCATCATAAGCGGTTATTATTGCTTCGAGTCCACCACTGTTGGCGCTAGTCTTCATTTACTAGCAGCCACGTCGCCTATCCAGCGATCTTATTGGTCGTTGAACCGAGCAAACCGGAGTTTAACCCTTTTGTTGCTTCTTCTTATTTTTCAGCTCTCCATTTTCTTCACGCATACATGTGGCAACTGTCTGTCATCATAAAACGTAAGCCACCGAGAGGCCATACAAAGCCGGTCTGTCTTTATGTGCGCTAGTTCTCTGAGCTCGGTTGATCCTCTGGAGATCTGAGGCCAGTGAAATCGAGGTCGGTGGGAGTCGGACCAGAATACGCTGTTCTGGCTCACTTTCAACACTGGAAGGTCACGGGGGAGCGCGATAACCGATAAGGCCGCATTCACAAAAATGTCCCAAAGATTGACTCAACTCAGCGAAGTGGGTAAAGAATACAAAGCAGGACAAGATTGATTTATTTACTTCTTTTAAGACATCTCCATCGTTTCCCACTCACTCTCTCCCAGTGAAATCCCATCATCCACTTTACCCTTTCAAGCCCATCAGTGAATGCTGGGAGCAAAATGCTCTCACAATGTGCGAGTATGTATTGCCTTCCCAAAAATCGACGTCCTTCTGTGATTCCAGTTGCACAGATTGAGTCGGAGGCAGAGTTTCCATTTCCTCTCACAGCGAGCGGCACTGATGTGGCCGATTGCCAAGGAGACCTCGTTTCATCAGAGGGTATCTCACACTTCCTGATTTCCATCTCAACACTAGCTGAACTGGAAGACTGCTGATGAAAATATCAAAGCCATTCGTTACCCAATCGAATTTCTGCATACAAAACAACCTGTGTAACGTGTACCTACTTTTATTGTGATGATCTGCTGCTTTGGTAAATCCTTTTAACCTGGTTGGTAAGTCATCCTCTTTACCTGTTAGGCCACGCCCACATCGGTAGAGCCCGTTGTTGTTATTGTTTCGCTGGGTGGCTATTGTTGGTGTGAAAGCACAGCTATCCAGGGTCAATGCTATCCTTTATTTACACATGCAACTCCTATTCTCACCACATGCAACTCCTCTGTTTGCCTTTCATGCAGCCGGCAGGGCCCACTGTCATGGTAATGAGACCTCAGAGAACACAGATCAGAAGCACATGTGCATCCTGGGATCCAGGAGTGTAAAGGCGGTGGTAAAGGTGAATGCATGGAGTTGGTTGTGGATTACAATTTACTTTTCGTGATGCATGAAATATCACGAGGCTGAGGCCACTGTACTTTTTACTGGCTGGGACGACCAAAAACATGTACACAAATTACATAAACGAACAATCAATGCAAATGCCTTTTAAATGAGCGACATCCACGCAACCCGAGGAACGTAGACAACTCGTGCTCCTATCTTGTTTATTCAATCAACCAAGTATTAAAGAACCACCATTCCTTCTTGTCCTCCCTCAAAAATGCTGTTTACTTTTTCTAAAAGTGGAAGTTTGGCGAAGGAGCGTGTGAACAGAAACAGATGCTGGGTACTCTCTTGCTCTGTCACTCTCTCGCTCTCTCTCTCTCTCTCTCACACACATACACACAATGGCAAACAGCTGCATGAGGCTTTAGCAGATACAGTGAAAAGGAATCCATACAGTAGATGTGTCTCACAGTATTGTATAGATTAGATAGTGTTGATTAGTCTCCTTGTTTGCTCTTGAAAGGAGCCCCTCAGACTTTAGGCCAATGCACTTCAAAGTGCTCCAAGAAACCCTTGAATATGTGAAAGTAGTCATGATTTTATGATGATTATATTTTGGTGAAGAAGAAAAGTTGGTTGCTTTAAGAACAACTAAAACTCAAATGTTCTCAAATGTTCTCAAATTCCTTCAGACCGTCCCCGTCGTGCTCTCTTGTAGATCGGCACTAGGCGATTGTTTTTTCTGCTACGCGAACCTCTACTCCTTCTATCCCGTCTACTGGAGGTCGACAGCCACGCGCAGCCGGTCCCGCCGACCCGGGTTGGTTTCGCCGCATACACGGTTGATTTAAAAAAAGAAAAAAAAAAAGAAGAAGGTGCCTCATTTGCATGTAAAAGTTAGAATCCCCTCGACGATCGAATGGAAACGCGGCTGACAACCAGCTGCTCACGTTTCCTTTTAAGTGTGAGCAGAGATTCAGAACGGCGGCCCGCGTTGAACCACGGGTGAGCGGGGGGTGGGGGGTTGCCTCAGGTAGCGGCGGTGAGAGACGCGTGAAATACGATCCAGGAAGTTCAGTTGAAGTAGCAGATTAATGCGTTTAAAGGCTCAGCGGACGCCCGCTAAGCCCTTAAACGCGTTTGACAGCCTTCAGACTAAACAATAAACACAGAAGAGTCGATCATACGGCCAATTTCGCTTCTTTTTTCCCCGTTTTTTTTTTCTACAACATGATTTTTGAAAACCAACGCGTGACAGCTGGAGGGGAAATCATTCTGCGGTCTATCAAAAATGATATTTCTCACCCTCCCAAGATATTGAATAGTACATTATATTGCCACTTCAGAAACCTTGCACTTCCTTGTAAGTTCCCATATATATATTTGTGTAAAGATGACGTTAAAATCCCGGTGGATTTAAGCCACGATGGAGAAAATGGCAAAGGGTTCTAATGATGCCACCTGGCTACAATTACACCCGGGTTTTAATTTACATCAGCTGGTAGCCTTTGTCCATCAGCAGTGTCAGTAGCAGCTTGTGTGCTACAATAGCATGTGGGTTACAGTATGAGCGAGGCCATCCTCATGTCTCCACCCCCCCCCCTCACTCACTGCCACCTGGCCCAGCCTCTGAGCCTGCTGGCTGACCAGATGCACCCTGAATAAAGCCTACGAGGAGAGAGGAGGGGAACTACGAGGTTATTACGGGTGATCGTTCACTTCATATCTATTTAAAAAATAAGCTATTTTCTGTGTGCTTACAAACCATTAGCTAGCGCATCATTGTGGATTCTACCTGTGTTCCCGAAGGACAGAATACAAATTTTTTTTTTAAAGACGGATGAATTCCAGTTACTCTTTTGCTAGTGCAGGTTCTCATTTGCTGAGCCAGGATGCGAGCAGCTAATTGTGTATTGTTGATTTTATATAACTGTTCATTTACTAATTCTTAATTCATTTTTATTTTTCTATTTTTCATTAGATTTAGTTTAGTTTAGTTTTAGTTTAGTTTTGTGTATCCTCAATTAAGAGATTGTTGAATGAGAATGATACTGTTGACTTGAATGCTTGAGGGGGGGGGAAGAAAAATGCTAAATGTATCACAATTGCACTGTTTCTTTGTGTACTTGCCTTAAAATAAAAATATACATAAAAAAATTAAAATTAAAATAAAAGACGGATGACATCTTTAGGTTATTCAGTGCTGTGCAAAGATGCAGGGCGAACTTTACGTATTTATCCGACACCATTTGCTTGTTTGTTGACGCGGCCCGAGTGCTTGTGGATTCTCACACGTCGATCGCGCTCTCTCGATTGTCTGACGTCTGATTTAAAAGCAGATTATTGACGTGGAATGAACTGAGCATCGTCCCCCCTTTTACTTTCTAGAAGTAGAGTGGCGGGAGTGAATGAAGCGTGCAGGGCCCGCCCGATTCCAGCCAGGGCCCCTATTGTCTTAGCCTGCATTGTGTGTCTACAGGAGCACTTGAGCTCCAGGGCCGGGCATAAATCAGCCGGTGATTTAAGTTTAACTCAGTGAAGACGTATAGCGCAAGGGGGGGGGAGGTGGGAGTGGGGGACGGGAGAGAAGAATAACTCATTCATGCTCCTCAAGTGTCGTCGTCGTCCCCCCCCACACACACACACACACACACATACACCGATGGGGCTGGCTGGCGAGGCAGCGCTGAGCGCCGCATTAAGGAGCTGAGACAAAAGAGGGCTTCAATGAAAGAGCCTGCGAGGAGGGGGTGGATGGTATGAACACATTTTCAAGGGAGATCCTCTCTTCTCTTCAAGGGGGTAGTGGGGAGCTTGATATAGGGAGTGGGGTTGTTGCAGAGGGACCCCCCACCCCCATCCCCCTCACACACACACACACACACACATGCACGGGACACACACTTTTGTCTCTCTTGGCACGGCCTCTTGTTTAGCCTTTAGGTGCCAAAGCAATTAGTTATGTTAATTGCAGGGGCCATTGCCGGTGAATGCAGGTTGAATGGAGCCTGTCAGCGGCGGCTGATTGGCCAGGATCCACTCGGGTGGGGGGGGGGGGGGGAGGAGGACACGCGGGGTGGGGGAGGGGAGGGGAGGGGGGGTTGCAAACGTCGTCGGTTGCACCCGGCCCATGGAAAAACAGAGGAGAGAGGACAGTGTGTGGGAAAACAGGGGAGGAGCCAGAGCGGAAAGGGAGCGATCGAGAGGGTGGGAGGAGGCTCAGAGCTGGAGAGAGAGAGCGCAGCAGCGGACGCGTAATCACGGAGAGAGAGAGAGAGAGAGAGAGGAGAGATTTGAAGAAAACAAACACAGCAGCGGAGGCAGATTGAGGGAAGGAGGGAGCTTCACGTGAGAGAAAGAGGAACAAGAAACAAGACAAAGGCAAAAAGTAAGAGAGTGAGAGAGCGCGAGCGATAGAGAGAGAGAGAGAGAGAGAGAGAGAGAGAGAGAGAGAGAGAGAGTAGTGGCAGCGTTTGCGCTGGTCTACTCGGTGATCTGTCTCCATCTGGGTGCCATCTGTGTCTCTGGCTCTGGCCTTCGCCACACTGGAGCTCACATATGTGGGAATGCAAACACATGCCTGACATATGAAGGCGTGGAGTCACAGGACGAGACAAAAAGGATAAGAAAGCCGAACAACCACCGGCCACCGGCAGCTTGACTTTCACACCCGAGGACCGAGGAGTTGTCTCTACGAGAGTGGAGGTAGGAGAGAGAGAGAGAGAGAGAGAGCATCTCAACGTGGAATCTGCGTTTGCGTTTTCCCGTGTGTATTTTCATTTATTTATATGTGAGTGAGCGTGTCTGTGTGTGTGTGTGTGTGTGTGTGTGTGTGTGTGTGTGTGTGTGCTTTTGCAAACGGTGCATTTAAGTGTGTGTGTGTGTGTGTGTGTGTGTGTGTGTGTGTGTGTGTGTGTGTGTGTGCGTGTGTGTGTTCCAGCCTAATTCCCAGAGCTGTTCTGTACTGCTGTACAGATGGTGCCTCATCCTTTCCGCTTATCTCTTCATCCTTATCTACCGAGGTAGGAGGGATGACTTTGTCCGCCTGCTTTCTTTACCAGTGGACTTAAACTTCTGTTGCCATGCTGATTGCTCAGGCTCTTGTTATCTTGTCGTCGAAGCTTGTTTATAATCATTTGCTTTTGAGACTTTTAATAATGAACGGTACATCATTTCTCTAAATGTCCACCCCTAAATCAACTCGTGAATCCTGTGGCCAATTTCAGAGCTTGGCATCATGTCGTAACATCCCAACTAGATTGCTTTTCTTTTTAAGAATGCTGTGGCCATCCGAGGTTTTTAGTATTTAAATTTGTTCCTTGAAAACTTCTCATCTTTTAGTGAACACCAAAGCAACATTCCCAGGACTAGCAGCCAAAACATGAAGCCATCTGTTGTTCCTTTATTTTTCATCTTGCTCCTAATCCCCCCGCCCCCCCAACCCCCTGTTTGCTTCCAAGTGTGGCAAGCAGAAGAAGACACGTCTTCTCCACCTGGAATAATTATGGTATGTGGGAGCAAACCGTTTCTTCCCCCCCCCCCCAGAAATAGTGCTTATATGTAAACATCAAAATCTGCTACCTCAACCAGATAAATAAACACGGCAGCTTGATTGGCTCCATGTGTGAAAGGGGCTCAGCTGTCATCTATACTCGCATAGTAATCCGTTCGGTCCAGACGGCAAAGCAGAGCAGAAGAAAATAGGTGGAGAAGACGTGTGCATCTGTTGTACAGTATCCCAGACATATGGGAAGAGGATGGGGAAGTGGCGTCTCGGTCGTTCACGCTGTGCCTACATGTTACACAACACAGACATCAGTGGGACTGGGGACCCCACCGGAGTGCACATGTCAGATCGTTGCAAGTTGTGTTTAAGTACTAGGAGTTAGAATAATATAGTTTACTTTCTTCTTCTTTTTTTCATAACCACATGCACAGTAAGCTACATCCTATCAGGAGGAAATCTTGTTTATGTGCATGGAAGGAGGAGGAGGAGGAGGAGGAGGAGGAGGAGGTGTGTGAGGCAGCAGCAGACAGAGAAAAGGCAGAGAGACCTGGCTAGTGTTTGGCCGGGCCAGTCCATCAGGGAGATAGGAGCGACTGACTGTCGCCTGCACAGTCTCAAACCAGAGACCCCCGCTGGACTCCGTCACGCTCCTGACACCATGGCGCTGCTCTACGTCCGAGGCTATTTTTTTGTGATTGCGTGACGATCAAGGATGTGACATTTATATTACTCCGAAATGATTGTATTTCGCCCCCGCTCGTTCCCATCGTGCAGTGGCTGTCTGACGGGGATTTGTGTGTCTTTTGAAGTAGCCGATAGCGCACTAGATGCGTGCGGTGTTGAGTCTGAGGAGGTGAGCGCGTGTGCATGTGTGCGCCCGGTGTCTCGTGGACATTTTGTCTGCCGACAAGTACAAGGTTGCTCTACCCTTTCTTTCTGTCCTCCCTCTCAGCTGTGGGTTTATCTGCCCAAAGGTTTAGTAATAAATGGGAGAAATGGACCACCGTGACCCTCGCTCGCCATGCCATTATCTGAAGAATTCATGCACAGAAAACCCCCCTTTTCTCCAACACACATGTGCACATGCACACAGAATAGAGCAGCTGCGTCAAGATGCAGGAAGTGCTCTATTAGTTCCAGTTGTGAGGACTGTGATATCTGGCCCCAGGGGGTTCAATGAGAGGTTGTGTGTGTGTGTGTGTGTGTGTGTGTGTGTGTGTGTGTGTGTGGACATGGACATGAATGGGTTGGGTCATTTACTCAACAGAAACAGCTCAGTCACTTCAAGTGGTGCAATGAAAGATTATTTCGTCGTCTACTGACTGTGTGTGTGTGTGTGTGTGTGTGTGTGTGTGTGTGTTAGCAAGCGTGCAGACCCGTATCTGTGTCAATGAGCATCGAAACAACCTGCGTCCCCCCCCCCCATCTCTCCTATTGTAACCCCATTGACATTGTATGGGATCTCCTCTCTTTGTGCTAAGTGCGTGAGTAAAGGTCTCTTCCCGGGGTCTAGTGACTGTTTACTAGCCTGGGAGACTCGCCCAGTGACCCAAGACAACGACTCTTTTTACGGGGCTCGTGAGGTCTGAGAGGGGAAGAGTAGCGGCACATTCTTGAAAAGGCTCAGTCAAATTCTTCAAACGGATGAATTCAAGGTCTTCACATTCTGCATACATGCAAGACTAATACTAGCACATTAAATGTAAAAATATGGGAACATTTAAAAGTTTAACTTTATCTCTTAAACTGCACCCCCTCCTATCTCTCAAAAACAAAGCTGCTAACACGTTAGCTAACGGTTGCCGACTCACTCATCCAACACACAGATCCACATTAGCGCCCCACTGGCTACCTTAGCCTTTTAGCTTATGTGTAGTCCACCGTTTACTGCGAGAGAAACAAATCTGTGTCTTAAGCTTGCGAGTCTGTACAACTTTCTTGTACTTGGTTTGTCTAAACGTGTTGGCTCAAAATTGCTACCTTCACTTTTATAGTTAAGCTAGCTGTATCTTTCAGTCTGCACGGAGGTATCAGATTGAGCTGTTTGTTCAGCATTAGCCTACTAGCTTCCCTTATTAGTTATTCCAATGTTAATATCCCGTAGGGAAGTCTTTGATTTGAATTTTCCAGTATTTAACCGAGGAGCCGCAGACAAACAGAGGGGGCATTGGCGTTTTGTGAGCATCTGTGAAAAACCCAGGCAACAGGATGCATTTAGACTTTCCTGGAAAGACTTGTTATTTTCCAATTGGAAAAATCTAAAAGGCAAGCGTTGATACTTCGGAGGACGTGCCAGAGCAACAAAAAAAAGAAAAAAAATTATGTGCTGTTGTTAAGTGTGTGGGTGGACAAGAAATGGGTGTTGCAGCCTCTCAGCATGAGCTGTCTGTCAGTCATTATTTGCTCTCTTCCTTTCCCTTCTATCTCCTTCTTGAAAAAGCATGGATTCAAATGTTTTTCAACATTTAATTTGCTTGGCTGGGACTAAAACCTCACACACCAACTCATTGACACATTGCAGTTCTCTGTTGGAGCAACAATAACTCTACTTCACTATCAAGAAGACAGATCTATGTTATCGAGACGCAACCTTCTAAAAACAAAAAAAACACTGCGTTCTTAAACACACGTGCGCTCAAAACCATACAACACCGTACGCCCACACGTTCGCAAACATACACTCCTCCTCACACGGCTATCTCCGTCTCGCTCTCCCCATTGTTTTGTGCCCAGCTGGCCCCTTTGTTTTACTTATCGGCCCCTATCAGTGGTTGCTGAGGTCTGAGTCTTTCATGCAGCTGGTCTTAGCTTCCAGCTCAGTTTAATGGAGTCTATGGGCCTTACTGGATCTACTGCTCCGCTTTGAATCACTGGAATCCCAAAATAATTCTGTGGGGTGATTATAGCTTACGACAATACAGAATTTTTTGTAGTTTGAGCTTTACTTAGGGTGACTAGATTTGAGTTTGAGTTTGTGAAAAAGAGGACACTTCAGCATAACTCTGAGCGATTAACATCTCTCTTATTCTGCCTGTTTTGTGATATACATGCCTAAAAGGGGGATCATTTTCGTCTATCTGGTAATACAGATCAGTCGACCAATGACTGTTCAGGTGGACAGTAAGTGAGATACCATTTCCAAAACTTGTAAGGGGTAAAAACTAGTTTGTGAAAACCAAGAGAAACGCAAATATCCGACGAAGCAAAATCCCGGACGTTTTTTGAAAACCCTGCCGGACGCTTTTTTTTGGTCTCAAAAAGAGGACATGTCCGGAGAAAACCGGACGTCTGTTCACCCTACTTTACTGCTCAGTCTCCTAGACTCCTAGAAATACCAACGTTTCACACGGTGATATACCTCCTGACTGTTTGTTGGGGGGGGTCGGATGTTTCAAACCTGAAACAGAAGATCTCCAAAACAACTTGTGTCCATCGATGAACCGTCACGTGTTCGGTCAATGAACCTTGACCCTCCACCCACATGTTCACGGGAAGTGGAGTGTGGGTCAAACGAGCCTGTGTAAACGTCTTCAGCGTGGCCCGTGGTGATGGCAACATCTGGTTGGACCCGAGCCCGAGAGCCTCTGACACCTGGTCGGAAACAGGCCCGTCGTAGCGCTCATTTTGTCATGTCTCGAGCTCGTATTTAGTTTTATGGACTACCGTAACTTACCGAGTGCGTGTCCGCGTATACATCAGATGCCGGCAGTACGGAGACGAGGAGGAGAAAAAAAGCCGTATTTAGCCTGGCTGCAGTTCAAGTGGGTTGTCTGGGTTGATGATGTATAGGAGCTATGCGGTCTTAATCCTCCAGACACACACGATGATCTACATCTTCAGCGCTTGTCAGGGGAGCTCTGTAAATCGGTTCTGTCATCGTATCATTTGTTTCACCGTGAGAATAAACATGCCGGAGGGGGAGACCGAAAACAAGGGCAACACAACTTAGTTTTAATGCTGTCATGTTCCCAAATAGCTGATCGTTTTTCTCTCTGCAGTCTCGGGTTTAAAGACTCAGCGGGCTCACGGTGATTGATGGGCAGGCTAACCAATTAGTTACGGAGAGGTGAGAAGGGTTGTAACCAGATAGGCACATAATCTACTGCCCCTCGGAGACAAGGGTGTGGGACAGTCTGCTTAAGTGTGTGTGTGTGTGTGTGTGTCAAAGCTTTTGTGGTTCGAGGTCATGATTGACAGATTTGAATTGTCTCCATTTTGCCACAGTTGTTATATGTGTGTGTGTGTGTGTGTGTGTGTGTGTACACGTGCCTTGGGCTGGCCATTTCACACAGGTGTGTGTGTCACTTCAGGCCTCTCTCCACTAAGCCGATGACAAACTCAACACCTGGTACTCAAGGCCAACACACACACACACACAATGACATACATCCACTTCCAGCATATCCCTCGTGGCTCAGCTGTGTGTGACGCAGGCGTGCGTCTGGGTTTAAGGTTTGTGCCACTCTGAATAGCACGTATCTGTTTGACCCAGTGACAGGAGAGCTAGAGGCCGACCATAACTAGAGCCGGTGAGTCTTTGTCAATCACGTTCACTTTTACTTAATCTTCTTTGAACTGACTCTATCTGCCTTCTGGCCGGCTTGTAATCCTGGGACATAGACAGAATCTAGAAGTGCAAATTTGGATGTGCTGCTATTTGTTTTCTCTCAACCTTTAATTAAAAACAATTCTAGGTGTATGTTATTCATCAAGTATCCAAAAGATTTTAACCCCTGTGTGGTGTTGATCATTGTGTTATTCAGCCAGTGTTGGTGGATCTGATAGACCCGCTGCATTCTTTTATTAAAAACAAATACAATATTAGATTTGTATTAGTTTATTTCATCCCAATTACAATCGATATAAACAGCATATATGATTAACGATTTGCCCTACACCTTTTGTAAGAGCAAAAAAAATGGTTCACGCAAGACAGAGTGTAAAACGTGCGGGAAGGGGTCGGCACTTTAATTTCTCAACAATGTTGCAACTTGGAGCAGGAATGGCAGGAGCAGACACACACACACACACACACACACACACACACACACTTGTAAGTAATGTAAATGTGTGATTGGGATGTACAGTGTGTGTGTGTGTGTGGGTATGGTTATTGAAATATGCTCTTAACAGAAAATGAGCCACGGACAATAAGTCTGAGTCGAAAAGTAATTTGTGTAATTCTTTTGTTGGTCAGAAATGTCAACGGGTCCCGCAGACCCGAAAAACCACACAGGGGTTAAAAGCAGTTGCTCTTGCTGAGGCGATGATGGGGTTTGGGGACGTGCCCGACATGCCGGGATGGCCTTTCTTTGACCGGAGTGTTCTGAAGATTGAAATCCCATCCGGTATATTCTCCCTGACCTCGTGTCCACGTGGACACCGTCCCTTCCACCAAACCTCCTCTCCCTCCCTCTCCTTCCATCTCACCACTGCGCCTCTTTTACGGCTCATTCTTAGTTTTTTATAAAAGACGTCTGCCTGCTCTGCTATTCCCTTTTTTTTTTTTTATCCCTTTCTCTCTCGCTCAGCCACTAAGTACATTTCCATCCTCGGATGCCTTTTTTTTTTTTTTTCTTCATGCTGGATCACAGCAGTGTTATTGTGCTTTACTCTGTGAGTGGCACAGTCATTTAAATGGGACGAGTCCCCTTCAGGAACATCTGTGCGTGTGCGTGAAAGTCACAACGTCTCTTCCTTCACCGATTTATATTTCTCTCTCCCTCCATCTATACATATTCCTCTTGCTTTCCCCCCTTTTGCCGTCACCCCCCCCCCCCCTTGTTGACGTTGGGTTTTGTCCAAATATGTCTACGGGGCTGGACGGTGGTAATGAGAGCCAAGGAAAACAGCCCGGCGGTGAGTCTGACAACCAGGCTTGTCTTTCTGATGAAACCAAATGAAAACAGTATTTTCTCTCCTTTTGTTATTCCCTCCCTCCCTCTCTCCCGTCTCTCTCTCTCTCTCTGTGCACACATCTCTCCTCCTCCACCTCTGGCGCCTCAGACTGATTTCTTATTAAAGTCGGCGCTTGTTTAAACACCGTTGCATGCTCAGTCAAAGTGTTTGTGATAAAGGGGCATTTATTTCCCTCAATTGGATTTAATAAAGAAATGAATGAGAAAATACTGCCAGTTTTTAACTAAACCGTATGAACTTGTCTTTGTATTGTAAAAAAACATATTGTAAAAATAAATGTGGAAGTTATAGTCAACTGTGTGTTGCAACAGTTGAAAGGGGGCGTGAGTCCCAAGAGAGCAATAGTATGAATTAAATGAATTGCAATAAGCAGAGGGCACACGCGTGTCCTAATTCTCAGACATTCGACACCATTCACACAGCGAGAAGTCTCCAAAATCCCACGTCCTTGAACCTGTCGTTTTGTCATAAGGTTATAACGACAACCTGACACTCGAGAGACACCATGCGCTGCTGAATAATCGCTTTTATAAGTGGACGGTGTGTTGGTGCATGCACCCTAGCCTTCGGTGTGTGTGTGTGTGTGTGTGTGCGTGTGTGTGTGGAGGTCAGGAGGGAGCGCAGGATAGAGGAACAGATGTGTGCTGTATTGTGGTGGTGTGCGTGGACGGACGTGGACCAGGTGCAGCCTTTGTCTCCCTGGCATTTAAGTCCACTCGCTTGCATTCAGCCGCCTCGTGCCCCCCCCCCCCCCCCCCCTCCACGTCCTCCTCCACTCCTCGGAGGGACGGCGGGCGGATGTGTGTGTGCGTGTGTGCGTGTGTGTGTGTGTGTGTGTGTGTGTGTGTGTGTGTGTGTGTGTGTGTGTGTGTGTGTGAGGAGGGGCCGCCTTGGCTTAGCGGAGGAGGCTCCAGCCGTCTCTTCTGCACTCCCCCCCCCCCCCCTCCCTCACAGGTGACTGTTGGAGGTCCCAGCTGGCCGGCTCTTGGCCGATTAGATCCATATGGTATAGAGGAGGAAGAGGAGGAAGAGGAGAGAGCAGTGCACATCAGTTGCATGGGTGCTTGGGGAGCTGCTCGCGTGTCTCTTACCTACATCTTTTCCACTTCATCGCCTTTTTCCACTCCATGTGTCGCATTATTTTTCTGTCTACTCGAGAGTTTTGTATTAATGTTGTTCATTTTCACACATGATGCTGTCGGTCCATTTTAGTTGAGATGGGGTCTTTTTTTTGGGGGAGTTTAGGTTGAATGGAGAATTCTTTTATACGTCCAATGAAAAAAAAAAAAAGATGTTTTGATGCTCACTGTTTTATAGAGAGTTACAACGTTTTATTCATTTTTAATTCCGGTGCACTCTCGGTAGAATTTATTTAGCGTAGCGTGTCACAAAGAGCAGAAGAAGAAAGCGTACCGACCCCTAAAACACGCGGTGTGTGTGTGTGTGTGTGTGTGTGTGTGTGTGTGTGTGTGTGTGTGTGTGTGTGTGTGTGTGTGTGTGTGTGTGTGTGTGTGTGTGTGTGTGTGTGTGTGTGTGTGTGTGTGTGTGTGTGTGTGTGTGTGTGTGTGTGTGTGTGTGTGTGTGTGTGTGTGTGTGTGCTGTAGCGAAGCACCACAAATCATTTACACGTGTTGGCTCAGTAGTTGTCAAACTACACACCAACGTGAGGACATTACTTCTGCCTCGTCAATAATATAAAATAAAAAAAAAACGCAAGTTACAACATGTTTTTTATGAAAGCTTTGGTGTGTGTGTGTGTGTGTGTGTGTGTGTGTGTGTGTTTGTGGGCGTTAACCGGGCCCACATAGTTGTAGCGTTGCACACGCTCCGAATTGTCTTTTTTCTCTCCCTGATGGACGACTCCGGCCTGCGCTGCGTCTCCTCTCACCTCCTCTCCAACGACAGCACAGAGATAGCGGCGCTCGCAGTCCGACATCGCCGCACACCCGTGCGCGCGCACACACACACACACACACACACACACACACACACACTTCGCCTGGTGACTCACAGCCGCCGGAGACTTCCAACCTCCGTGGTAAAAACCGGCAGCTTCGTAAACCCCGAACGCCCAACACATCTATTCATACGTCACTCCGAGAACAACTTCAGCTCACCGTCCTCACGCCACCGGGGGGGGGGGGGGGGGTAACCGTATTGTTTCACATTTAATTATTTAGCGGGTCGCCTTTCGGTCCCAGTCGTAGCCCGGCGGTGCCGTCCCCGCTCCGTCCCTCTCTTTGTCTCGTCGCGAGCCTCGTTCTAAAAACCATCGTCTGCGCAGGCCGAGGCAATTAAGGCCGATTAAATGTTTTAATGCAGACGAGCGTCACCTGAAGCCCAACAAACAAGGAACACCTGGCTAGCAACGGCAGGCGTCGCCACGGATGCACACGCTGGCCTTTTCCACCCGAGCAGCAGCAACTTTTTTTTGTAAAAGAAAGCCCAAGATAAAGCGTCATATTCAGGCTTGTCCACGACAGGTCGGACAGATAAATCAAACGGTGAGCAGAATTGAGACTTATTTTCCGTGGATAAAAACTTCTGGTTTTTAATCTTTAATATTAAGTGTGCGTTGTTCTTTCCAGCTCGGCTTTTCCACGGTCTCCTGTCGTGTAGCGACACGCCTTTTTGTTTAATTTGAGAAGAGATGACAGGTGGCCTTCTGACCACAGACACCCCATCGGGGTTAGTTATAGCTAGACCACTTCGGACTGTGTGTGTGTGTGTGTGTGTGTGTGTGTGTGTGTGTGTGTGTGTGTGTGTGTGTGTGTGTGTGTGTGTGTGTGTGTGTGTGTGTGTGTGTGTGTGTGTGTGTGTGTGTGTGTGTGTGTGTGTGTGTGTGTGTGTGTGTGTGTGTGTGTGTGTGTGTGTGTGTGTGTGTGTGTGTGTGTGTGTGTGTGTGTGTGTGTGTGTGTGTGTGTGTGTGTGTGTGTGTGTGTGTGTGTGTGTGTGTGTGTGTGTGTGTGTGTGCTCCTCGCACAGCTGCCTCCCCTGACGGTCCTGTGACTCCACTGGATGGACTCAGGTGCGCTCGTCAGCCAGATGAAGTCATCCAGCTATGTACGCGCTCTAATTGACAAGCAGAGGCAATTCTCTGTGGGCTGTCAGCACTACACACACACACACACACACACACACACACACACGCACACTCACACACACACACACCTGATGCCTCCTATATTGGCCGTTACCTCTGTCGCGGCCAACGAGTCGTCACACCTTGCCCCGTCTCGAGATTGCGCCGACACGTCTGTAACCTAATTGGTCAGTTATTTCCGGAGTGGGGGGGGGGGGGGGGGGGGGAGCATTATGAAGACATGTGTTTGTTTGTGTTTGTGATTGTTTGTGAACGCAACAGGCCTCCAAAAAGGCCAAATGAAGGGCTATTGACGAAGGGTATGCTGCAACGTATCCCCATGCAACGTTGTTGTTGTTGTTGTTGTTGTTGTTTACGTGGTAACCATCTTGACACTAAGGCCATATGGTTGGTTCTGTTATTGAGATGTCAAGCTAATTTCCTGTCCATACGGACTCTGTGTGTGTGTGTGTGTGTGTGTGTGTGCCACTGTGTTGGTAAACAGGTGGAATTGTTATCGCATTGATTTTTCGACGTACAAATTTCGCACTCCATCTCAAAATGCCTTCTCCTCGTTCACTGGCTGTTATTCTTCATGTCGAGTTCTCATGAGTTACCTTCTGACGACGTAACCCTTCCTGCTCCCGCATTTCTGAACGGGGTCCCTGCGGCTCAAGGCCACGCAGGGTTGATCGCTGTGAAGAAGACATAATGGGCGCCACTGAAGCCCCGGAACTAAAAACCATGGCACCACATTCAAAAAGCTGCTCTCCGCTGACCCCTGACCCCTGAGACCGTGCTTGTCTATTAACGCTCCATTCTTGAAGCAGTTAGAAGAGTCTGATCCACTCTAAATGGAGACGGGATCCGGCCTTCGTGGATCTCCGGGAGACAAAGACGCCTTCTGATCCCCCCCCCTCCCTCCCCCCTCCCCCCCTCCCCCGCTGCACTTTCTCCATCCCCCTTATCTGGTGGTCTCATTCAGGGGCGACGGCATATCGAGAAGTTGCGTTTAACATTCAGAAGCCCTGCCGATCTTGTTAGCAAAGCGTGAAATAACCCCCGTCCCCCGTCCCCCGTCCCTCCCCCCCCCCCCCATTTGCTGGGGAGCTCAATAAGGGGGCATTCTTCTCCCGCACAATAGGCTTCTTCAGCATTTCTTCTGTTATTGATCTGAATGGTTGCGAGTGAGGGTTAAACTTTAGACATCTGGCTCTTTGATGGGGGGGAGGGGGAGGGGGGGGTGATGCCCTGGCAGCAAGTGTTGTATGATGTGAAGTGGGTTGGGTTGGGGCTGAGGGGGGGTGGGGGGCATTTTTGTTTTCTTTTGTGGCTATGGACCTAAAGCTTTTTAATTTATTTACACTCGTAGGGAAAGTGCTCTTTTTGTTTGCTTGTTTTATTTCTCGTGCGGACGCCATATAGGGAGTTAAATTCCTTCTTTTAAAAATGTTTTAAACCCTTTTTTCTTCTTTTTTTTTTTTTTGTTGCACATGTGTTCATTTAATAAAGTGATAATGGTGCAATGTGACGGAAACATCTTTGAAAGCGATCTGTCTTTTGGACCGACAGCTGACCTCTCACTCACTCTCTCTCTCTCTCCCCCCCCTGCAGACAGTAGAGAGAAGAAGAGCCCTGCCATGCCCGGTTCTCCTGTGGATGCTAAGACTCATTCTCGATCGGCCCCCAGCAGCAGCGCCAGCTCCGCCATGCCACCTCTGCCCTCCGTGAACTCCAGCGGCCCCCGGCCGGCCGCCTTCTCCACCACAGCGTGTAAGCGTGGCGTTTCATGACATGACATCACACGTCATTTAGCAGACGCTTTTATCCAAAGCGACTTACAATAAGTGCATTTCAACCTAGAGTACAAACTAAGAACAACAAGAATACAGAAAGTATTCCTCAATATAGTCAAACTACAAAAGTACCATAATAAGAGATATTTAAGTGCTACTAAAGTGCAAATCTGTGTTTCCTCCTCGAACCTCTCAATTCAGTGGATTTGTAGAGTGTTTTTTTTTTCACAATTTGTATCTTATAATTTATAGATTATATTAGTAATTTAGTATTTGTATTTTATTAGTTGTATTTTAGTATTGTGTTTTGTGTTTTTATTTGTATCTTTTATTTTTATTAATGCTCTATGTTCACTCGCTGCTGTGGGACTAATAAATAAATATCTTATCTTTATCTTATCTTATAAGCAGCTTGGAAGCACCGGTCCGCTCTATCATCTTAACCCCCCCCCCCCCCCCTCTCTTTTTCCTCACCGTTTCTCCCCAGTGACCAATGGGAACCATCATTCCCCACCCACCCTGAACGCGGTGCCGTCTCCACCGCAGCGCTACAGCAACGGACCGTCCTCTTCCTCTTCCTCCTCGCTGGCCAACCAGCAGCTGCCGGCCACGTGCGGCGCCCGCCAGCTCAGCAAGCTGAAGAGGTTCCTGACCACGCTGCAGCAGTTCGGCAACGACATCTCCCCCGAGATCGGGGACAGCGTCCGGAGCCTCGTCCTGGCCCTCGTGGTGAGTCCCGCCGCGCGGACGCTAAACTCAGGGTTCCTACGGTCATGGAAAACCTGGAAAAGTCATGGAATTTTAAAATGGTCATTTCCAGGCCTGGAAAAGTCATGGAAAAAACTTAAATCACAAAAGTTTGGGAAAAGTCCTGGAAAAGTGTTATAATCACATTCATTTACGCAGAGTTTAATGAATATGTTTTAGAAAGAGACTCAAAATATAAGACGGCGTACGCTCTCATACTGGCGGCGCAATTTTCTTTTTCTTCCGCGTTGCAAGTGAACGCACCGTAACTGGAAAGTTCGATGGCCATAGCTCGGGAAGCAAATGTTTAAATTCTTTAAATAAAATATTGTCTCTTATTCATTTGTTACATTAAATGTATACAGTAAGCTTTGGAATTCACATTGTTTAAATACTAAATATTCTCACTTTTACATTTATAACTTTGCATTTTGCACATTGTCTATATTTAATTTAATTTACACTGCTGTATTTGCATATATGTTGTGTGTGTGTGTGTGTATATATATATATATATATATATATATATATATATATATATATATATATATATATTCACTTTGTACAGTTTATGCACAGTCCCTTTTTCTTTCTTTCTTATATTTATATTTTATTCTTGTGTGTTTAGTTTATTGGTGCTACTGTGTCCACAAATTTCCCCTTGGGGATTAATAAAGTACATATCTATTCTATTCTATTCTAGAATTCGACGGTGACCATCGAGGAGTTCCACTCGCGGCTTCAGGAGGCCACCAACTTCCCCCTGCGGCCCTTTGTCATCCCCTTTCTCAAGGTAAACACAGCTCCGAACTGCCCTCCCTGCTCCCATATTTGCTCTGCGTTAGTCTGTTGGACCACTTCCTTTTTTTTTTCCGGCTGTATTCCCCCCCCCCCCCCCCCCCATCTGTTTAACGTTGAAACCCGACACCCTACGGTAGAATAATTTCGGGACGTGATTAATCGCAGAATAACAAGTGATGGCGAGAAAGTCCTCGACTCCAACACGATCCTCTTCTAAGGGTGATCTGACCAATCACGTGGCAGCCTGAGAGTCGTGGTTATAACACATTCATTACAGTGTATTACAGTATTCTATAAATAGGCCTCTTTGTAGGTTGTCTAATTGAATAAACGGCTTCTCCGCGGTGCAAAGTAATCTGTATCAAGATTTGCGTGTTGACTTGACAAGTAGCATGTGTGTGTTTGTTTGTGTGTGTGTGTGTGTGTGTGTGTGTGTGTGTGTGTTAAACAGCCTCTGGAGCCCCTTTTGTAACCATTGCAGTCTGCAGGAGTATACTTTTTAAGAGCTCCCCTCTGTAAAGCAGCCCGTAAATCTTCAGTCCGTCTCACCGCCGCAGCTTCAAGTGGTCCAAAAAAAAGAAATCTTCTCTTTTTCCACACGTACCTCTCGCTCACCTTTGGAGCGCCTCCATCTGTCTGCCTGAGAGCGCCGGGACAAGAAACCTCTGTTCCCCTCCCGCTACTAATTTATTACGAGGGGGGCGGGGTCCACACGACTTAATTCCAGCTCCTCGAGACCGGCCTGTCTTAAGAAAGAGAGAGAGAAATACAGATGGGACAGAGTCAAGGGGGGGGGGGAGGACGTGGAAAAGGGAGAGAGAGAGGGAAAAGTGGGAACTCGGAAGTGTGAAACATGCCTATAAAGTGTTGCCTTCTCTTTTTACGGGCGTCCATGTACCATATGGAGCCGCCGTCCCGTTAAAAGGAGCGCTCAGCTGCCGAGGCGCCGCCGTTCTCGCATCCGCCCCGCCGAACCCCAGAGAGCCCTCCTCTGTGCCGACACACAGCACATGTGTCCACGAGCTCGGGGGGGGGGGGGGGGAGCGGGGGAGCGGGGGAGAAGGGCAAAAAGAGAAGAGGGAAAAAAAAAGAGAGTGAGAGAGACAGGATGGGTGTGTTACATTAGTAGACCCCAGAGGAGAGGTCACAGCACGAGGGAGGGATGCTCGTTGGAGACGTGGAGGTCAGGCCAGAGGAGGACGCTCCACGAGGACCTGCTCGGTAATGGCCGAAAGGGCCACATGACAGTGTGTGTGTGTGTGTGTGTGTGTGTGTGTGTGTGTGTGTGTGTGTGTGTGTGTGTGTGTGTGTGTGTGTGTGTGTGTGGGGGGTCAGAGCCACTAAATGAGAACGGTAGGGTTATTCAGTTGGTTGCTCAAGACGAGGGGATGGGGGGGGGGGAGGAGGAAGCGGTGTAATTGCAAACACACCGGAGTCTGTTCCCAATTAGGGGAATGCCGGGAACCGACGCGAGATTGGAAGATAGGGCCGAGAGACGGTCGCAGATAAACACTCCAAGGCGGGGAGAAGGTGAGGAGCGAGGTCATGAAATGCTGTGACATCGTGCTTATGGAGGGAGAGAGAGAGAGAGGGAGGGAGAGAGAGGGAGGGAGGGAGAGAGAGAGAGAGAGAGAGGGAGATGGAGAAGAGAGAAAGTGTTCTTAGCAACCAACTTCGGCGGCGGCTTCGGAAAAACATTTTCTTTTTCAGCGAGGGGAAGCCGCAGCCGCAGAACAACACCCAGGCACAAATTGAGCCCTGCAGCCAGACCTCAAGGAGTCAGTGCCCCCCCCCCCCCCTCCTTAAACCCCCCCCTTACTCCGAGACACACACCATGTGTACAGTGTGTGTCTCTCAGCTCGGTGTGCTGGTGGTCTCTCTCTCTCTCTCTCTCTCTCTCTCTCTCTCTCTCACACACACTCCAGCTCTGTTTGCTTCCTCCGCCACTTTAACGACAAGCTGACTGGTGCCTTCTTATTTTCCGGTGGTCTCTGCGTCCCTCTGAATGAGCGTGTGATGTACGACTTGACATGCGGCTGACCTTTAACCCCCGGGACTACAATGCTCCGTCATATAAAGGAGAAGGGGGGTGAAAAAAGAGGACGATTTCTCCCATCCTCCTCCCAGTCTTTTTTAACATCCCTCTGCCCATCAAAATGAAGCCTCACCCCGTGTTTGTGTTTTTCCCGCCAGGCCAACCTGCCCCTCCTGCAGAGGGAGCTGCTCCACTGCGCTCGGGCCGCCAAGCAGACCCCGGCCCAGTACCTGTCCCAGCACGAGCACCTCCTGCTGAGCACCACCATGGCCTCCTCGCCGGACTCCTCGGAGCTGCTGATGGAGCCTCCGGAGGCGGTCGCCAAGAGACACAGCCCCAACAGGTGAGCTGAGGAGGGGACGTCTACATACCCACCTGTTGAAAACTGCTTTTAATGTGCGATTGTGTGCTCTGTATGTTCTTATTTGCTTTTATCGTAATTTATAATTTATTTTTATATTTATTTGTATTTTTATTATATAATTTGTAATTTATAATTTTATAATTTTTTAAATTTTTTAATTATGTGTTGTAAAGCGTCTTTGAGTACCTTGAAAAGCGCTATATAAATCGTATGTATTATTATTATTATTATTATTACATACGCGGCCCCTTCGTGCTTCTGTTTACTTATTTTAATCCCCCCCCCCCCCCCCCCCCCCTCTTCCTCTTCTTCTTCTTCCTCCTCCAGAGCCAAAGAGAACGGTTTCCACGAGCCCGAGCGCCCGCCCCCGGCCATGGAGCCCGCCGCCAAGCGGATTTGCACCATCAGCCCCGCGCCCCGACACAGCCCCGCCCACCCGCTGCCCCTCAGCGCCCAGCTCCACCCGACCCCCCCGCCCCTGCAGCACTACGCCCTGGACGACATCGCGGCGCCGCACATCCTGCACCGCGAGCACAGCCAGCGCATGCTGGAGATCCGCGAGCTCAAGGACCGGCCCCGACTGCCTGGTGCGTTGACGCCCTCTTCGCCTCCCGACGGGTTTCTGAGAGTCGTTCAGCGTCTCGACGATTTACAGATAGTGACGACGGATATTTTTATTTATTCCCCGAGAGATATTCTGTGTGTCGTGGCTCGTTGAACTAATTTGAGTCAATGATCAAACCGGTGATTAAATGGCGTAAACTCGGAATTCCTGCTAAATACTTAAATGCCCAACAACTTGTACTTCTATCGTGTTTTTCGTCTCACAGCAGAGTGACAGCAAGTAGACGATTCATTTAGTAATGAAGACATTTTGCATGAAAACAGACGCACGCCGCAGATAACGGGCGGTCTGTGTAGCCGTTACCGTTCATATATATATATATATATATATATATACATTTATATATATATATATATATATATATATATATATATATATATATATATATATATATATATATATCTCTGGAGTCCACACGTGTGTATAAACAGAGCCATACTGTCCAGGCAGGGAGTGTCGGATTTACTCTGGTGTATATCTACCCTCCATTTGGGGCTTGTCAGCATGCAGTGGAAACGGCAGTAGCTCACACACACACACACACACACACACACACACACACACACACACACACACACACACACACACACACACACACACACACACACACACACACACACACACACACACACACACGCGCGCACAGAAACATACCTGGTTATGTTCATGGTAGAGGTGCTGTGTTTACGAGGCCTTAGTCCCTTGTCTGACAGCCTCCCGCCCGCCTGCCGCCATTTAACTGGTGTGCACACAACCGCGCACACACACACATAAACACATCAGTCCACACACTCGTGGCTTTGAACTGATGAACACTGATGAGAACCAGGAGTAGGGAAGAGGTTGAGGGGAAGGCTAGATGAGAGAGAGTGTGTGTGTGTGTGTGTACACGAGGGAATCGTTATCCTTCAGCAGGCCGAGTATGCATGTGGCCCCTTGCTGGCTGTTTGCTACTCAATTTGAAGAGATTGTGGTTTGCTGTGTCTTTAGAGTCCGTTTGTGTCTCTTTTATGGGGATGTGTTTCGAGAAGTCGTTGGGCTCTGCGTGAGCACGGGCCTGTGTGTGTGTGCGTGTGTGTGTGTGTGTGTGCAAACTGTAATTGCTGTTTATTGTACAATTATGTATTGTTTAATGCACAGTGTTGTGTAACAAATGAATTGGAATCAGATAGGTGTGTGTGTGTGTGTGTGTGTGTGTGTGTGTGTGTGTGTGTGTGTGTGTGTGTGTGTGTGTGTGTGTGTGTGTGTGTGTGTGTGTGTGTGTGTGTGTGTGTGTGTGTGTGTGTGTGTGTGTGTGTGTGTGTGTGTGTGTGTGTGTGTGTGTGTGTGTGTGTGTGTGTGTGTGTGTGTGTGTGTGTGTGTGTGTGTGTGTGTGTTCATGGTTATAATGGTCCACAGTGAGTGTCAGACCGGCTGGTTGTGTTTAGAGGTGGAGCCACTCCACTCAGCCTGAGTGTCTCCCTACTGGAATGCTGTGAGCTCCAGTGTGTGTGTGTGTGTGGTTGACAGCTGACTTCCAGATGTGTGCAGGCTCTGGGTGCTGGAAGTCTGTTTTGCATCACAGGCTTCTCCTTTTCTCCTTTCACCCCACCTTCGCCCCCCAACACACACACACACATACACACATACACACACACCCTCGGTACATCTTGCATCTGTTTTTGAGTTCAGCATGTATGAAGCTGCCGCCTGTGACTCGTCTCTTCAGCTAAATGTGTGGGAAATATGTAATTACCATCACATGTATACATATATATATATATATATATATATATATATTGTATATATATATATATATTGTGGTAAAATACTTAAGCCCCGGCAGCTCAGGTTTGCCACGCCCCTTCCCCTCCCACACCGTCACTTGTGGCTTCCCTTACATTAACAAGAATGTTAATCACATTGGCCTGTGGTCTTTCTTGTCTGTGTTTTAATCAGGCACCAACGGGGGCTACCGCGAGGAGCCGGTGGACCACAGACTGACGGACAGAGAGTGGGCTGATGAATGGAGGCATCTGGACCACGTAAGTCTGCAGACGGGGCACCGCTGCCCCTAATGGCCTGCGATGTACGAAGAATGTCAAATGTAATCCGTCTCATAGGATCCTACCACGCTAAGGAGTTTATATTCTCACAGCTTGAAGGCAACGACTTCTGTAGCACATCTGGATACGAGGCATTAACTTAGTGTGTTGCTACACACCGTCCTCAGATGATGAGGTTCCAGTCGCAGTGTGAAGAGTTTAATACAATTATCTGCAAATGGCTCAAACAGATGTGTCCCTTCCTCCTCCTCCAGGTGTTGAACTGCATCGTGGACATGGTGGAGAAGACCCGGCGGTCCGTGAGCGTGCTCAGGCGATGCCAGGAGTCGGACCGCGAGGAGCTCAACTACTGGAGGCGGCGTTCGAGCGAGCAGGAGGACCCGCGCAAAGGAGGCTCGGGCCCCGCCCCCTTCTCGAAGACGCACAGCCCGCACTCCGCAGAGTCGGGTGGGTGCCGCTTTTTCTATTTTTTTCAATTTGATTATGCCGCAGAACCCAACCCTCTGTAGTAGTTTCTGTGATCGGAGCCTATTGTTTCCTCACGAGAGGCGATTGCCTCATGAGCAGATGATGATGCCAAACCAGTGGAAAATGTTTTTTGGGGGGAAAAGCTTGTTGTTCTGCTCTTAAGGGGCCGGGTCACCCAGATTAGAGCAGAGCGTATTGTGAGTGCTCCATCATGTGAGTTTTGGATGCGTGTCAGATCCTGGAGGAACAAAGATGTCTTGGAAGGAAAGTGTAACTCGACCCAGAAGATTAGACATACATACGAGTATCAAGTCCATTTTTTTTTTTTTTTAAATAGTGCCCAATATTGGATACTGAAAGGTCTGAATGCCCCTTCTCACTGTCTGTGTAACAGTTCAGCTCCAACTCCCTTCACCTGCCTCTGATCACCTCGTTAGTCCCTCATTACCTTCACCTGGTCCTCACGCCCTTCTCACCTGCAGCCCATCCCCTCGTTAGTCCCTCACTATTTAGCTCCCTCACATCCACTTGTCATCTTCCAGATTGTCTTGTGTTCTTCTTGAAGCCCTCCAGCGTTACCAAGTGTGTTCATCTGTTCCCGTCCGTTTTTTTCCTGCTGGGACTTTGAGTAAAGTAAACTACTTTCTAGTTCTGTATCCAGAGTCGTGCATTTGGGTCCACCCTAATACTCCCGTGACAGTCTGCCGTCTAGTGGCCGGCGATAGAACTGCACCCAAGTCCCAGTGTTATTGAGTCCCTTTCACTTTGAGCCTGCTGCGCCCTGGCACGGTTCTTTCCCCCCCCCCCATCATGCTGGTCCATAGTCACAGACAGGTGCCAGGACTGGCCTCGGCCATATCGGCCACAGAAGGGCCGTCCTGCCGTCCTGCAGGCTGAGGGACCCAGAGCTGGCTGACTCGCCCGAGTGCCATCTGGGCCCCCAGCCGGGAAGCCCGCCTCCCCGCCCCCCCGCCTGCCTGGGCTCGAGCGGAGGAAGACTGTAGTGGGGGTGGAAATGGCGAGCGGGAGGGGTTGGATGCGTGCGTGGTTAAAGAGAGCGGATGAAAATGAAGGAAAAGAGAGAATGGTGAGATAGATGGAGGATGTAAAATATGGGGAAAGAAGAGATGGGCCAGGTGGCAGAGAGAGAGAGAGAGAGAGAGAGAGAGAGAGATTTTTTTTTAAGGGAACAGACAGACTGTTGACACAGCTTGTTGGTCTGCAATTCCCCGCGAGCCGAACACATTCCTCTCCAAAGCTGTCAGATCTCAGATCAGTCCGGGACGCTGATGAACAACAATTACGTTTGGTTGTGGCCTCCAAAGATATGCGGGGGAAATAAAAGACGGGAGGACAAAAGATGGTATCGCCGCCCGCCTCCGTGGCCTCTCTCTCTCCCTCCCTCCCTCTCTCTCTCTCTTTTGAAAGCACCCCTTACCTTGATTGAGCTGTCGCTCGCACAAAGACGGCCATTATTCCGACAATGAGCGTGAGCCGGGAGCCCCGGCAGGTGCTGACGCCGTCTGTCTCCGTCTCTCTTCCCGCAGACTCCCAGCGCGACTTCGCCCCGCGGCCGGGAGCGGCGTACGTCACCGACGAGATCTGGAGGAAAGCCGGTGAGAACTCAAACGGATTTTAATTGCCGATGTGTTTATTGTGAACTTTGAAGCTTTTAAGACTCGTGTGAGAGAAATTGGAGCGGCTTCATACCGCACTTGTTCTTGATTTGGTGTAAATCCGGAGCTTTAGTCCTGTTGCCTTATCTTTTTTAATGTATTTGTGTTATGCGTTTTCTGTTGTGTCTTGTGACTGTTGACATTTTGTCTTGGCCAGGCTTCCCTTGAAAAAGAGGTTATTGTATCTCAATGGGACCGACCTGGTTAAATAAAGGCTAATTCAATAAAAAAAAATGTTGGGGGGGGGGGGGGGGTTAAACATGTACTTGGATAATAAATAAAAGGTAGACCGAGTGAAATAACGGTTGATTGTTCCGCAGAAGAAGCGGTGAACGAGGTCAAGCGTCAGGCCATGGACGAGGTCCAGAAGGCCGTCGCCGAGGCCGAGCAGAAGGCCTTCGAGATGATCGCCTCCGAGAGGGCCAAGATGGAGAAGACTCTGGTGGACGCCAAGAAGAAGGCTAAAGAGGACGCCGTCATGGTCATCAACGAGCAGGAGGACTCCAGTGAGGTGAGGAGGATCGGTCCAGGAGATTCTATGAAGTCGAGTCGTGCTTGGAAATGAGGAGTTCTGCACATCAGATAAAATAAATGTTTTAACCCTCCTGTGACCTTTGGGGTCAATTTGACCCCATTTAATGTTTGACGTCTGTAAAGAAATTATTGACATCATTTTGTTTGGCTTAATATTTCATAACTTTTCCTAATTTATTGGGGACCACTGGGAACACCTAATATGTGCATGATGATGTGTTTTCCATGTTCTGAACACAACTTGTACATTTGTAAATTTGACCCCAGGCTGTTTTTCAATGTGTAAAACATAAAAGAACTTTTTTATTTATTTAAATGTTTTTTTAGGTCGTCAACAAACAAATAAACAAACAAACATAAAGTGACGCTTAAACTTGGGAAACAATATGAATTCAAATCATTTTCCGGAGGTTTTAATTGCTGGGGTCAAATTGACCCCGAGGTTAAAATATGTTAGCACATGTGAAGGTAACAGGAGGGTTAAAGTTCAACGTACAGTTAGATGGAGAGCCCTTTATAGCTGCTATAATCAAGATTTTTTAAAACATAATAATGTGATTAAAACTCACTGTTATCAGTACTCATCCTTATCGTGATGCAGGTGGATGTTTTCAGTGCAAACGAGATCTAAAGCTCCACAGCGTGCTTTCTGTACTCATCAAAAGAGACAAGCGAGTATCATTTAGCAGCTAAAAGGCTCGATATTATAATATAAGAAAAGAGGGTGAAGACGAATGAGGACTTGAATTTGAACATGAACTAAAACTCTTGAACTGGAACCGATTTGTCACCACCGTAAGAGCGTTAGCCTCATACGGGACCATTTAAACAACTACAACTTTAAATCAAATGCGCATCTGTCCGTCACATTTAGCCATGCCGTCAAGTTTTTTAAATTAACATAAAATAAAGGTGCGCTTCCTTTTGACATTTCAAAATAAAAGTCAAATTTAGCTCAAAACGGAAGTAGATTAAAACATATACAAAATCATTAAAGCAATACAATATAAAAAGGCATTCATCATAACCAATAAAACAGATGCAAAATAAGTCAATTAACACAAAACGATAAACCTTTAAGGGGTTATTCACGCCAGGTTTCTGCTCCCTCGATGGAGACGGCCTCTCGGCTGACGGTCGTCTCGTTTCCTCCCGTTTCCTCTCAGTGTTGCTGGAACTGCGGCCGCAAAGCCAGCGAGACGTGCAGCGGCTGCAACGCCGCGCGCTACTGCGGCTCCTTCTGCCAGCACAAGGACTGGGAGCGCCACCACCTCATCTGCAGCCCGGGACTGCAGGCGCAACCCAAACCCGTGTCGGCCATCACCGCGAGCAGGGCGGCGGCGGCAACGGCGGCGGCGTCAGCGGCGTCCGCCGGGGCGTCCCCCGTCGGCCCGGCCGGGGCCAAGGCCCCCGACGGCATCCCGCCGGCCGCCAGCCCCGGAGGAGACAAGGCGGCGGTCGCTTCTCGCTCCTCCACCCCGTCCACCCCCGCCACCTCCGCTCCGGAAAACAACAACGGGCACTAGGACGCCGAGGACGCCGGGGGGGGGGGGGGGGGGGGGAGAGAGGAAGAAGTGACTCAAGCGGCGGGATGGGAACTGTTTGCGGGTCAAGTCAGGGCAACGGATTCGTCATCGCGCGCTTTGAAAACAAAAGAAAACAGATGACGGACGACTGTTTGAGCGACGCGTCGACTGGGACTCCGGCTTTGGCGAAGAACAGAAGGAAACGTCTCCGGAGCGTCGGTCGGAGGAACAGATCTCCGTAACAGATGGAAGCGTGTTTGTCTTTGTCCAAAAAAAAAACACACAACTCATCTTGGATCTGCAAAGGGCGGACGGAAAAAAACTGCTTTCATCTCTGGAGGTTATTAAAGATGGAGAGAAATGAAGCAGTGAGGTATGAAGCCGCCTCGCCTCACACCAATATCCTCACGCTGTCGTGTCCAGATCTGAAGATGGCGAGGCGGTGGAGGCGGTGGTGCTGCTGGTGGTGCAAAATGGAAACAGTGTAATATTACCAGCCATAAAGCATCTGTCTTCTTCTCCCTGTAGGAAGATCTGCTCCTGTATACATAAATATTTGCTTGCCAACTTCTTGTCAGGTTTTCGTGTGTGTGTGTGTGTGTGTGTGTGTGTGTGTGTGTGTGTGAGAATGTGTGTGTCCAACAGTTCGTGAATCTTGTACAGCATATGATGAACGTTTGTCAAAGCAATATTAAAAGTGAAGTGTTCAGGTATCTCACGCCGTTTCTGCATCACCAAAGTTTTCAGTCACTAGAGAAAGAGAGAGAGAGAGAGAGAGTCGTTTCCATTTCCTGTAAACGAAGGATAGTTCCACAACGAGCCCACATCATATCTACTTTTATAAAGAGCTTAGCTAGGGACGCTGGTGACTATCTTTTTATTTCTGACCAGTCTTCAAAGAGCAGAGAGCGAGGCGAGGGTGGCCGGCGCTCGTCCGCGTCGCCAGGTGTGTGTGTGTGGTGTGTGTGTGGTGTGCGTGTGTGTGTGTGTGTACGGCGGGCTCGGCCGCTGCTCCGTATCTTCACCACACAGCGAAAGAAGAAAAGGAAACGATGGGTTCAATCTGTTCTTTTTCTTTCTTCATTTGGAATAATAATTTAAGAAAAGACGGGCGAACATTGTCACCGATGCTCCCGTTGCCGTGGCGCAGGTTCAGAGCAGCGACTCCGTCCCACGGAGAATCTCAGGAGGCAGCTAAACTGTGTTTGTGTGTACAGATCATTCTGTTCTTATCTTTTTTTTTGTTCTTTCTTTTTTTTGTCGTCGTTTGGTTTAAGTCCAAAGTTTAGACTTTGGTGTTTTTCATAACTGAGACATTGTTCTTGTTTTTTTTTCTTTTCTTCTTCTGTTTGTTGTAAGATGTACTTTGTAAAAAATATTATGAGAGAATGCCTTTATTTTGTGAGCCACGATTTTCTTTGTTCTTTTTAACACGTTCTTTTTATTTGAGGCATAACTTCATACGACAGAAAGATATCTTGACACGAAGTATGAAATAAAAAGATAGAATTACCTCAACGGTTTTGTCTTTTCTCTGATTTTAATATTATGATGACATAGCGATCATTCATCATGGTGTTGGGAGAAATAAAAAATAAAATCTGACCATCTGTTAAAATGTCTTATGCACTTCCAGTCAGTATTTATTTGTATTTATAAAATATTATATCAACCTCGAAGGCTGAATATAATTCATACATGTTGAAACTATAATTAATAATGCAGAATTTGAAATTAATAGTCTATAAGGTTGTTTAGTCAGCACATCTTTTATTGGGGTAATATTTATTATCTGAGATAATCTAATTACTGTTGCTTTTATTTTTAGCTTTCAACGGTGCACCTAATATTTCAGATATTAGATTTGTGCAGTGCTGAACAACTGACACTGATGATAAACTCATTTTTATTAAAAAACCAGCCCGCAAACTGTTTCTTCCAAAATAACTCTATTTAACCGAGCTTCAAACAGTTTTTGGAAAAAGTTTTTATTCATATTCTGTCTCAATATTATAGTATTTCTGTATAATTTCATTACGCATGTTTGAAAGTATCTTCTTACTATATTAAAAACCATAGACAACGATTGCTTCTCAACTTCTTTTGACTACACAGCAGCAACGTATTTTTGCAACCTCTTTGTCTCTTTAATGTTGTGAAATATTCAGTGACTTCAGGTATGAAATATTGGGGAGGCTCCTCCCGAGATTTAGTTATTCTGAAGTGGCTGGAAATTCAGTTTTGTTTATTGTATAATGTTTTCCACCAACTCAGCTCAAACTGAACATCTGTATTCACAAACCCAACTGTTACTCTACTCATCATTGGGTTTTACATCAAAAGAAGCTAATTGATCATTTCAAAGGAGGCCAAAATGCACGAGACATGTAATGCTGTATTTAACCACAGGGTGGCAGTATATGATATATTTTAAGAATGGCCTTTGCTTCTAAAAGTAAGAAGATGGTGGGTAGCCTGATGGAAAAGTCTGTGATGAAAAGCAGGAGGGGATCACAGGCCACAGTTACCCATCTATGAAATAATACTTTATAATCTTCCTAGTAGGATTTTGTGTCAAAGAGAACAGATATTATTATATGTAAAAATACTACGCTGACAATAAGTTTGAGTCCAGAAGTATTAATGAAACATACTCAAGTCATAAAAAATAAAAGTACACACAAATTATTTTTAGACTGTGTTATACAATTGTGTAGTATATTATTAAAGCTAAAATGTGTATACACACAGCATGACAAACAATTCAAGTACCAACACCTGTCTGCTCTCACCTTCCCACATTGCCAAATATGCTGTTTCAGTATTTTAGCATAGAATTGTTTGATTGTTGAAATAAATACTAAGAAATGCAGCAGGTCTGTCAAACTTATGAAAAAAATACTGAATAACACAAATATGAACACCACACATAAGTAAAGTATATGAGCGAATGTAATTGGTTACATTCTACCCAAAGCATATAAGCATAGTTTTTACTCGTAGATAATATATGTCAACAAAAGCAGCTGCTGTTTTTTGTCTTTATAAGCGTCATTGTTTTATCACAGATCTGCAAAAATAACACAAGTATAAAGAGTATCTCCAGATCATTAGTTGATAGAAAAATAAAATATGACTCATTTGGAGATAATTGTGCGACTTGTTCAGCAGCGGGATCGTGACGTCTGCTTCGCGCTGAAGATCAGAGAAGTCGTGGTTGCTGCTGTTGTCTGGATGTTCTCTGAGTTAACTCGTAGCTCTAACACAGATCTGTAGATGCTGGGTTGTTGCACATTATATACACACATTATGCATTCAGAACATCCCGACAACGCCGCACTGACTGTTATTCGACTGACTTGATCTTCTAATTCTCCCTCTTCCTCCAGAACTTTGTCCTGAGCGTACAGCTCGCAGTGTAGGTCGCCTATGCGTAAAAAATACATCAAAACGTGCGGCCTGATTGGGAATCGTGTACATTTAATAAAAGATTTGCCGAGCCAAGGAAAAAACAACTAAGGGTTTCAGAGCGTACCTCGCAAATGTGTCAAAATACATCAAAACGTGCGGTCTGATCGGAAAAAGTCGGGAATTACTTTTCTAAGAGATCAAACCGGAACTTAATCCCCGAAAATGCCGAAAATGAGACTAGGAACCTCGAGCAGCAGCAGTTGCTTCTCGCCAAGCGTCAAAAGAAAGATGGGTGATGACGACGACTCTGACAACCAACAGTTGTCCAAACATAAGATAAAGATGCTTTGACGACACTCTGCAGGTCCGTCCACCTCGAGCAGTTTCTTCCCGCCAAAGGTCAAAAGAAAGATGGCTGATTGTGGCGACTCTGATAACCAACGTTGTTTCTCAATTCAAAGTACACGACTACAGACTTGTGTTCTTTTGGAGTCTGGTCTTAGGAGTCCAGACTCCGGAGGACGGGACAACGGGACAACGGGAGGACGGTCTTTCTGCGGTTGGACCAGCAGCTGACTTGATGACATCACCATATCAACTGTTCTTACTCCTGAGTTTACTCTAATTATTCACTGTCAATTATTTTTCACAGTAAATAAACAAAACATCCTAAAATGACATTCCGTGACTCAGCAGCAGTATTTATAAAAAGTCAACTGTCAGTTGTTTATTTTCTCCTCCGCTATTGTTTCCGGTTGCTGGTGAAATGCATTCTGGGATATCGGCTGGCCAGAGTACGCACAAGTCTCCTCTGATGCATGCTGGGTAAAGTGGGAGGATCAAGTCACATCCGGGCATTTTGACCGTGCTTTGAGAGAAGCGAACTTTGAATGTGAACATGTATGAGACTGATGACGTTTCACGAGTCCACAAGGACACAAGTAGAGGAAAGGACACAAGTAGAGGAAAGGACACAAGTAGAGGAAAGGACACAAGTAGAGGAAAGGACGCATCCCCGCCCCTGTGCACACTTCAAACAGCACTAAGAGGAGAGCCGGTCACACCCGGTCCTCAGGTCTGCAGGGTGATGGAGGAGGACAGGAGGGGAAGAAGTAGGGAGGCTCATAAGCAAAACAAGTCCTTTTGCTTATTTGAAAAAAGAAGATTTATTCCTGGAAATATATGTTTTGGTCTTGAGCTTTGAACAATTCAACCATGTATTTGAAACAAAAATAAGTGTATGAAAGGTTTTGTTGGGTTGAATATAATGTCGATTCAGTTTTTTTTATTTTTATGTATAACATATTTGTCTTACATTTTTCTGGTCAAATATAACCCTGTGTCACGGTAATTACGTTCCCGCAGAACTAAAACGTAATTTGCAATTACATTTGTCTCCCACACACAGGATCAAACTGACACATCCCGGTAATGTTGAACATGTTTATAATATACATATAAACACCTCTCGGTAGACGCCACACCATCTGAATTTCTTGCGATATTTTCTAGTTACTATTATTATCAAGCATCGAATCTTCCCCCGATAATCTTTGCGTGCCTTTGAGAATTTCCAGGTTGGATGGGGAGCGTCGGTGGACAGTTCACCCCATTCATGTACGATTGAGTCCAGATCTGTGCTGTCACGTCATTGGTCCATTACGAGGCTAAACCGTCGGCCCTGAACCCTTAAAATAAACCTCTGTGTTTCACTCAATGCAGCTGCACATCACCACCACATCTGGCTGCACAGCACCATGCTCCACCATCAGGATGCTACATCCCAGGTGACGAGCGCTGCCTCCTGCTGTGATGCTCAGAATGTATCCTCCGACCTTGCTGACCTTCACCTTACCAAGGTCATTCTGCCCTGAGGGCGCCGGTTTTGTTTCCCCCCTGGTGGGGGACACTTTAAGCAGAGGGTCTGCGGATCCTCCCCAGAACAATTTGAGAATTAAAGTATTTGGCATTGTGGATTGCGTCTATTGTTGTATGAATTGATTTGGAGGAGATTTAGTTTCCCCCTGTGGATTAATAAAGCTTTCTAATCCAAACACATTGACTGCATTCTGGTAAATGTTTTATGCAGGGATTTCTGCAGCAATTGTTCATGGAAATATCTGATGGAAAGAAAAAGATGACGTTTGAATATAGGATGGAATAAAAAGCAGAAAGGCTCTCATGCATTCTGTATGGCTTTCAAATAATTATCCTCCTCCAGTCAATCAACTGTCCTCATTTAATAAGGTTATTGCTGCCAAGTCAATAATGATTTACTCCTCTGTCGTCTTGTGTGCCTTTTATTTGGGAACGGTAACCTCTCTTAAGTATCACGGGGCTCCTATTTACCACAATGATTATTTAATGCATTGTCTTGACATTTCGAAACCTCTGGAATTGAATAGCTCATTTGTGTTTCACTAAGATTTCTGCTCATGTTCAAAACTTTCTGCACATATATCGTTGATATTTTAGTTTTTTGAGAACTTGGAGTATTTTGAGAAGACGAAGGTCCTTATATAGACAAGAATAAAGCCTAAATTTAATGAGAATAAAGTTACATTATTAAATAATACATCCATCTGCTCCATAGTGTGCTGTGCATTAGGCCGATGCTATTCAGACCTTCCAACATACACATAACCATGGCGATGGTAGGGCGTGGGCAAGGCGTTGGCATTGGACGAGATGATGCAGCCAGGAGAATGGAGAAGCCCCGCCCCCACGCCACATTCACTATACACTATTACAATATTGACTCTTTTAGTTTGTGGTCAGCGTTTGTGTAGTTTATAGGATGCTGCATGGTAGCTCCCCCAGCCTTTTAACAATGTATTCTAGGTGAAATAAGGAAAATCTATTGTACTGCATTATAATATTTAAATTGATAATGTCTGTGCCAATAGTCTCAGTCCCAAAAAAGAGAGTAATGTTAGTTATATTCTGTCCTTGCTCCTCTCAGGAGGAATCCTCTACAACGTTACCGGAAGCAAAGCAGTGAAGCATCTCTCTCCCCTTCTTTCCTTCCCTACCTTCCTGTTTCCTCAAATTTTTTTTCTTCTTTCTGCATTTTCCTTTATCATATTCTCTAAACACAGAACACTAAATGTTTTCCCTCCACCAGCATTGGTTTTATTTTCTAAATGAATCGTTATTCCCCCACATAGAAAATGACCGATACATTTTGCAATTTCTGCAATGACCTGTCACAACAAAAGTTCACTGAACCTTTAGCAAGTAAATACATGTTTACCTCCTTTATGTACTTGGCACAATCAGGTGCATATTTTAATCTGGCGTGATAGATAAAAAACATATGATTCTTTTAGGGCCTTTTGACGGATACATTATGATATTCCTGGGTCCTACAGCATTACGTGAACATCTTCAGTTTAGGTTATTCACGAAAGCTCGGCAACCAAAGTGCAAACCATTTGTCATAAAACAGGATCGGTTGCAGATACTTAATAAGATCCAGATACGTAAGTAGCAGGTGGAATAAGCCTGATTGGTTGCTAATATTAGTATTCAGTGCATTATAGTGAATAATACATTTAATGTCAACCTAAACTGTTAAGCAGTTATCCTATGAAGCTGAGCGATCAAAGGGTTTCACAGAAAACCAAGATACGCTCTGTGCGTCATGAGGAGATAAGATGAAAACACATGCAATAGAAACGGGTTAAAAGTCTACGGCTAAGCTCGCAGCTCTTTGAGGCTTTGAGCGAAATGATAACATTACCATTCTAACTGGATACCAATGGCAACGCAATGTTAAGCAGGTGTAATGTTCAGCATATTAACCATCTAAGACCCTGTTTACACGATGGGAAAACGCATATATTTTCATGCGTTTTGGCCTTTTATTTACACAAAGACGGAGGTTTTATCACGGAAACCGATCATTTCTAAAAAACTCCGGCCAAAGTGGAGATTTCTGAAAACTCAGTTTTAGTGTTTGCGTGTGAACGAGGTCAAACAGAGTTTTAGGTTGTCAAACGTCACAGTGTGCGACTAAAGATGCTTCACGTCATGTGAGCGTCCTATGGGACGTATGCAGACGGCGTATTTATGCGTGTTCATATAAACAGAAACTTATTGGAAAACAACCTTGTGTGTACGATGTTATTTTTGAAAACGGAGGGGCAGAAATATTAATTTCTGTAAATATCCGGCTATGTGTAAATGTGGCCTAAGTTTCGTGTAGGATGCCAACGTTCACTAATATCTACAAGTACAACTGAGGCTGTTGGGAATTATAACAATTCAGCTCCATACCTTCCTTTTTGTATTAGTTGTTTTCATCCTGTCTCACTATCATGTCATTCCAGATCCTGCTTCCCATCTCGTCAGTCCAACTCCCTTCACCTGCCTCTGATCACCTCGTTAGTCCCTCATTACCTTCACCTGGTCCGCATGTCCGTCTCACCTGTTGCCCATTCCCTCGTTAGTCCCTGTCTACTTAGGTTCCCTCACTTGCTCTCGTCCTCTGCCAGGTTGTCTTGTGTTTCTCCGACAAAGCCCTCGAGCGCGGACCAGGATGAGCATGAGTGCTACAGGGCTTTGCTGCGATTTACCAAAGATACGGGGCTAGGCCGCAGGATTTAGTGGCGAGTAGGTCTGTTGGCGTGGTCAGTAGTTGGGCAGTTAATTTTTGTTTTGTTTTATTTTTGTTTTTGTTTTTGAATAGTTGGTTAGTACAGTTATTCGTGAATCTGCACACTCCGGTACAGTAGGTGACGGTATGCACCTAGGAAAGTTAGTTGAGATCCGCCATTCAAATTTAAAGAAGAAGCCCTCGAGCGTCCCACAGTGTGTTTGATTATTCTGTCTGTTCCGTTCCTCACGACACTCTCAGTAAAGGATCTTTATTTGCATTATTCTCTCCTGAGTCGTGCATTTGGGTCCACCCTAATCCCATCGTGAACGGGAATGTCATTTTTGTTGCTGGTATTTAGTTTTAAATTAAAGTACTGGACCGTTTAAAACTGAGTGACAGGAGTAAAAGTCATGAGATCACTAACATATTTAACATTTGGGAGACATTGATATCTGTACCAAATTGCATGGCAATAAATGTAATTGACAACTCGCTAAAGTCAGAAAAGTCACCATTCATCACCCAGTTCAGTAGGATCGATCATCTGGGGAGTATGAATTTATTAAATATGTTGTGTGGATGAAAGTAGTAGATTAACTGACCAACTCTCGCATGGCTAAAAAAAGAAAAGTTGCCTCACACATTGAGGCACATTATTTCAACATGAGATAAAACCCATGATTACACAAGGAACACATGGTAAACTTATTACCAGAGCCCCAGTGAGGAGAGCACAGCAACGTGAGAATATAAAGTTGACAACTTCACAGTCCAAATGACACAATTCCAGAGCACTCATAAAAGTTATCGATGCACGGGGAGTTAACGTTGTGTCAGCCAGCTCTGCTCAGCCTGATGCTTAAATTACACACTGGCATTGGAGGATCTGTCACAGTTCATCATCCCAGAGAGCCCAGGAGGACATTGGATTTCATCTCACTGCCAAGCTGGACTTCACATAACACCACAAAGAAAAGCAATTTTTTGGATGATAAAACTCTTTTCTCATCTGTCTTTTTCACATCTCATTTACAGACATTTCCCCCTCCCTTTGCTCTCACTGTGTCGGCTCCTCTGTTGTAATGTGCAAGTGTTCTTCGACAGAATGTTATTATGACCTCTTAAAGTTCTTCAAGGCCAGGAGTGACGCAGGGAAGAAGCTGCGTACTACACTTCTATTACACAATCAATACACAAACATTGACAAGAACAATTGGTGTGGAAGTATTGGATCCTAAAGGGGCAGTGTGAAGGATTTCGGGGCTTCTAGCGGGGTGGAGAAGAATTATGGTGGCCGGCTCAAAGAGCATAAAAGGCCCAATCAAGAGCCAGTGTTTGGTTGGTCCGCTCTTGGTTACTATGGGAACCACCGTTCTCACTCCGTCCATACTGCAATTTACTCCTCCGTGTCTAACACACCGCACAAAGGCGTCATTTGGGGTGAGAATATGTTTCAAGAAACCATATTTCTATGGAGGTATAATAATAAACGGCTCATTCAATGGTAACAAAAACATATAATAATAGTATATACTTTATTGAAAAACACAACGATTCTTATTTTCAGGTGATTATAGACACAAAAAAACATACTGATTAATATTATGTTCCATATATGCCGATATATTGCCCTAAATGCTACACACTGTTCCTTTAAGAACCCAAATTGGGACTTAATGGCAAAGTACAAGTCCGTGTGAGACGCCGCTCAGTCGAAGCCGACGCGTGAGTTAGACCTTCAGAGGCGAGACGCCCGCCGAACACGTTTCCTCCCACACACTCCAGTTTTCAGAGTGAAAGAAATGAAGATACTGAGGCATGAAATAGACGGCGCTTCATCACCTTTGGACCCCAGGCTTTGGATTTCTGTCAAGAGAAGTTGCAAGATGAAGATGAACGCGTCACACACACGCACACATAATTAATCATCTCGTAGCCTCATTAATTCTGATCTATTTTGCTGCTCCGACCTCATACACACTTGTATAAGTGTTGCAACACACTGACAGAAGATATTTTAAAGTATCTTTAGTAGTTTACTTCGATCTTGTACGTTTACATTTGTATTCTTTCAGCACTGCAAACAACAAACACAGACTTTGACTTTGGATGGCTTCGGTCGCGCCTTCTGCACAATAAAGTACCCGAGGCGGAGGAAATGAACAATGGGGGAAGCGATGTGTATGCGTGTGTGTGTGTGTGTGTGTGTGTGGGGGGGGGGGGGGCATGTAACAGGACAACAGATGCCGTTTGGCCACCTCAGCCCTGGCCCTTGGCCCTCTGAAGTGATGAGCTGTGTTTGCACATCAGAGCCAAGGGCACCTGTCTGGAGGTGTAAACGTCCCGCTGAAGGAGAGAGGTATTCAAATGAGTCAACTTTGGCTAGTCGTCCGCCGACTACATCTAGAACCAGGAAATGAAGCACAGGAAAATATAATTTAATCAAATTGAAGGAGTACTGAGATGTGCAGGTGGCTTTTTTTTCTTTTCTCCAATCAGACATCTATCCAATTAAAACTCAAGAGTCAGAGAAGCTAGTCGGTCCTCGTGTTGTCTCAGTGTCTCGGTGGAGTTATGTAACTGTAAGAAAAACTCTCCTGAGACTCATGGGTTGTATTTGGAGAGAATAATGCATTCCACTGTGGTTACACACAATGTTCATCCAGCAGATGCAGCAGGGGAGAACGGCAAGTTAATCCCTGATGTACCTCCAAGAAATACAATAGAACAGGGGGAACACTGTCGGTATCGTGTTGGGAGAACATCAGTTATAGCAGGGGGATGCATTTCTGATCTGAATCGTATGTATCGCTGGAGGTGGGTACTTTTTGTTAGAAATCCTGAGGTGGAGTTTTTTTTTTTTATAACCAAACTTCTAATGTTACATTACATGACATGTCATTTAGCAGACACTTTTATCCAAAGCGACTTACAATGAGTACGTTCAACCTAGAGTACAAACTAAGAACAACAAGAATACATAAATTAACATTTCCTCAACATAGTCAAACTACAAAAGTACCATAATAAGAGCTATTTAAGAGCCACTGAAGTGCTAATCTGTGTTTTAATTAATGTCTTTAAGTTATAATCCTCAAGATATTCATGAAGTCAAACCCTATTTGTGACTCGCGTTTCTCATTCTGGGCGGCGGGGTCCGAGGAGTTAAGGGAGCTTCCTCGAGTTTGGATCTTCTCATCGCGAAAAAGTATTTTTTAAATGTTACACGTGTTGCTTTCTGAAGAACAGCGGGGAACCGGAGAACAAATGACGTTCAGAATGAACTGTCCATTTCCTACTGCCGGACATATTCCTCTTTAAACAGCAACCGCCTTCATGGTGTAGTTGTTGGCAACAAGTTGCTGTAACTTTAGGCCCTCCTCTCCAGTGTTGGTCCAAGCGGAGCCGTTTCTCCATCGGTGATTCCGGGAACAAGAGGTGTGGGTAAACACATCCTCACAGATTCATGGCCGCCAGCAGACCGCCCGTCTGACACAAGGCTGAAGAAGAGAAGGCTTCAATTTGTCAGTAATCAAGCAATCAAATATTTCAGCCCCCGCAATCAGGGCTCTGATGTGGCACAGAGAATCTCTGCATTATGTTTCTGCCGTGACATCTAAAGGGAACTGGATATTTTATCGCTATTCAGAGCTTGTGAAACATTCGCTTCCAACTAGTCTCCACCCGCCCCCCTGTAATTTTTTCTATCGCGCCAGATTACAGAAGAAGTAATTTAAAGCCCCATGATGTAGTTTTTCCCTTGTAGCGCCCCCTTCAGGTATTTAACGTTTACTTCAGTGTCGTAAATACCCAGTTACGATAGATCAGGTGTCGGGAACCTCTGGCTCTCGAGCCATATATGCCTCTTCCGGTGACGCATATGACTCTTTTGAGTTTGAGTGAAAAATAAAAATATCTCCAGATTACAGCAGAAGTAATTTAAGGTCCCTTTCTTAAAGACGTCTTTGTTCTTTTATTAAACTAAACGTCTGTTATTGATCGTCTCCACAGCGGCATGTCATTCTGTCAACGTGTTGCATTAAAAGCAAGACATATTTAATTTATTATACGGTAAAAAATACTTTATGGCTCTCAATGAAATATATTTAGAAATATTTGGCTTTTATGGCTCTCCCAGTCAAAAAGGTTCCTGACCCCTTTTCTAGAGAATGAAAAGACTGCACAAAGACGTCTCTTCAGCTCTGCATCGTCCTGACTCCATATGTATGTACCAACACGGTTCACCTTGCAGAAGCTCCATTCATTCTTCTGCATTCTGCTCACACACTTGAATAATCTCAGTTAGGGAAAGGGCTGCTGTCATCCACGGAAACTATCAATATTTGAAGGCTTTGCGGTGGAATGTATAGGTCACAGAAAGCAGAGTTGTATTTATGATCCAGAAATGTGAACCAGACTTCAGGGCAATTTTAGTTTTCAGATTGCTCACTTAGTTATATTTATTTCTACAACTTAAGTTCAGACTCATCTGGTGTCAACTTGGAGAAGTTCATATTATAATTTTTTTGTAAGCAATGAATTAAATGACCAAGTGGAACGTGAGAACATTTGCTTGTGACACACGCATGAGCTATTTGACTCTCTTAAGATTGTCTAAATCTTTTTATACTTCATGGTTGAGTCCAAGCACAAAAACACTGATGCACCATATTTATAAATGACTTCCTGTCCTGGAGAAAACAGTTAACAACTTCCTCGTTGCTGACGTGTGCTCCATGTTGGCCATAACAACTTTATGAATTGATAATCTGCACCTAACAGCTTTTTAAAATTATTATTCTCCTCCTCATGGTCCAAAACTTTATTAATGCAGCTTCAAATTGTTCCGTGAGAAGAGAATCTTAGAATTAATAGAAACTGAAACATTTTAGAACCAGAACGGGAACTCGGTAGAGCGCATACCTTCGCATATCACAAGATTGGGCATTGACTTATGGACATTTTGGCATTAGTTGCATGCCAATTGGATAAAAATTGACCGCGCTATGGTAAAAATAAGAATTTTACCTTTTCATCACCTTGACCTTGACCTTTGACCCGATCGATCCCAAAATCTAATCAAATGGTCCCCGGATAATAACAAATCATCCCACCAAATTTCATGCGATTCGGTTTAATACTTTTTGACTTATGCGAATAACAGGCACGTACGTACGCACGCATACAAATACACAATAAAAAAATGTATTAACTTAAAATGAATTCAAAGTTACATCATCCGAGGAAAATATCTGTATAAAAACTGAACATTCAGAGGCATTTTCACTTGTTCAAAACAATGAATAGCTTTAATCTTATTTGTATTGAAGTCCAGTTTCAGTTTAGTTACGTGTGGTGAAGATTACAGAACCAAAACACGGCATAACTATGAATATATCTGAGCTACATATGGACGTGAACAAAGTAAACACATGACACATTAAACACATTTTCTATTCATAACTCAGCGATACAATGGAATGTCCTCACAAAGCGCGACTTCCGTTAGATAGTCACACTTCTGGAGATGCTTTAGAAACAAAGAGTGTGTTTCAGAGTAGACGTCAGTAATATAATAAATATGTAAATCTATAGCAATAAGGGCCGATTTGTATAATTCTGAGCACACGATAGCTATAAATAAAAGAAAAACAGCATACACAGCCAGGATTTAAAGGACATGCACGTTTTGCCTGAAGAAACTCTTCATCTCATATTTAATGTTATTCAACTTTCAACAACTCATAAGAAAAACACATTACCACCACTGGCATGGTGGCTTTAATTCAATTTTACTAGTGTGTGTTTATCCGCTAATAGCAGACACACACTGCGAGAGAGAGAGAGAGAGCGGGAGAGAGAGAGAGAGAGGCCAAGTGTGAGTCAGGGTTAAGAGAAGAAGAACAAAAAGGCTTTTGCATTGCAGATAATCAAACACGTTCAAGTCATTAGGTTGGCTACAGGGATGCAACCATCCCTTTGGACACAAGCGGCACAATAATGAGCAGTCGGACACAGGAGAACACACAGAGAGAGAAGATGCTGCTGGAGGGCGCCGGATGACGTCATCGTCTCCTGTTGCTTTCAAACACACGGAGGCCTTCTGAATTATCGTGTGTGTGTGTGTGTGTGTGTGTGTGTGTGTGTGTGTGTGTGTGTGTGTTTGTCCCTGTGACAGTGTAGGCAGTAGATGTGACATTCTGGATTCAGTTGTTAGTCACAATCCACCAGGAAGCTGAGGAGACACACACAGAGTTGGGTCAGCGTCCGGGTATAATCTAGAAACCTCCGTCGATCGAGTTCACACTCGATCCATCTCTCATTTCAGCTGACCCTTTACAGCTAAATTACACACGTGTAAATGATCTACATCATGTGGGAACGGCGGCTATTAAATCCATGACATGCTGGAACATCTCAGTTTAATAGATACAGGAGCATAGAAGAAGAATAGAAGAATAGAAATATACTTTATTAATCCCCAAGTGGAAATGTGTTGACACAGTAGCACCGATAAACTAAACACAATAAAATATAAATATTAAAAAAAGAAAGTGACTGTGCACAAAGAAAGTGACTGAGCTTCCATTGTGTGCACAGAGTTCTGCTCTCTTCGAACTGTTTACACCTTTTTGTTTATGTCACAGTCGATTTCCAGCAAACAGGGCAGATACAAAAGACATTGATTTTACATTATGTTTAACCTGAAGTCATTTTCAGTTAAAGAGAAGCACTTGCTTACTGAACAGATTGTTAGTGGCGTTTAAACGGTAACAAGTGCAAAGCTCCCCCTGGATCACAAACAAAGAAAGCAGGGTGACTGGCGCAGACAATAATAGACTAGCAGCAGCAGAGTGCGGTGTTTTATTTATTTGTTCTATTATTGATTCCAGCGTCCAGCGTCCACTCCTTCCTTCTGACGCGCGCCTCGTAAACTGTCCTCCCTCTTTCTTCCGATCTGCGTATTCTGGCCTCCCTCCAATCCCCAGCAGCCAAACTTCATCCCAGAGCCTCTTGATGAAAACACACACACACGGTGTTCGAGAAAAAGCAGCCTAACCGCTATTTTATTGGAAATGCTGCACAGCATGCACACTAAAGTGCAGTCTCAGTATAATGTAATACAATGTATCATCTTTAATAATGTATTAACTTTTTAATTCACTCAAATATGGACATAATGTCTTTATAATGTTGATTAGTTTTTTTTCTGGAAATCTACTTTTGATTTATTGTGGATTTATCACACACACACACCGACACACACACACCGACACACACACACACACACACACACACACACACACACACACACACACACACACAAACACATGCACACACTCACAGACACTCACACACCAACTCTATTTCTGTAGTTCTCTTAAATAAAGTACAATGACTTCTGAGTCCATCTTGAGGTTTTGTTTCTTCTATTTTTTGTTTCATCAGATTTGTTTGTGCTCTTGCTTAAAATATAAAAAAGTGACCCGTATCTAATTCCTGTATTTACGCCACAGCTGTTTATTTATGTCGGAAACAGCCAGCATGCGTACGTGCGAGTCGCAGATGTGGAAGTAACCGACCACGTACAGTAACCATAGCAACGAGAGTGACCCGCGCAGCCCACACCGCTTAGAACCCTTCGCGATGGACGCAGGAATAATAATTAAGCCTGTTGCTTTCTGAAGCGTGTTATTGAGGCGAGCAAGAAATGAATCAAATGTGAAGAGGAGAGTCCTGATTGTGTCCTCAGAACGGGCCGCCGGCAGCGATCAGTGCTGCTCTGCCACGCTGATGAGGCGATGATGTCATGACGACAAAATAAGAACATAAGAAAATAATAAACGCGCGTCAGATAGTCGTCACAATGCCAAGTATATGTCTGCAAACTGGGAAACATTTTCCACACGTTAAAGAAAGTATTTGATAATCTGTGTTTTTGTAGTGATTACACCTTTTACAATACACACGTACAGTATCTGTGTGAGTAACACATCACGACACGCCGGTTCTTGGGGTGTTTGGAGAGAGTATTCCCACTTGGATATTTATTTATTCAGAAACGATTCAATATTTTCACATTAAATCACTGATTATAATTTTTTTTTTTTTACCTTTAACCAATTTTTCTAAGTGATTTATTGTCAGGAGGCCCAGAAATTCTCTGGACGCACCGCCGGTTCCCACAGATGGGAGGTTTTCAGTACATATTAACATATCACAACACGTCCAGGCCTCGTGTACTGATGCAACAGCTGAACGTGACACACAGATTACCACAGGAACCAGTCTGGGCCAACATGGAAAAGGCTGTTCGGCCAGCACAACACTCTCCACCGGTGTCCCAATTCCATATTACAAACACACTCTCACTTGAAAAGGGACAAAAGTCCACTAAAGATAGTTTAGAATGCAGGTATTGGACCCCATTCAATGTTTAACGTCTCAAAAAAAATCATTGACATCATTTTTTGAAATTCATATTTTATGACTTTTCCTAATTTATTGGGGACAACTGGGAACACATAAAATTCATACGATGATATGTTTTTAATGTCCTATACAATTGTACCCCAGGCTTTTTTCACTGTGTAAAACATATAAGAAATATCAACCTTTTTATTTATTTAAAGGGCTGTTTAGGTAGTCAATAAACAAACAAACATACCTGACACATAAACTTGGGAAACAATATAAATTCTAATATTTTTCTCTAGGTTTTAATTGCTGGGGTCAAATTGACCCACGGGGTAAAAGATGTTAGTACATTTGACGGGAACAGGAGGGTTAAAAAACAAACACATGCATGTTGACTGTCTTACAACAATGTATCCTGGTACACATGTTGGTACGATATCTAAAAAAAAAAGTAAGAGCAGTCAGGTCGTCTGCACAAGCCACCGGTTGTGTTTAACTAAGATGAGCAACGATAGGCTGATAACAAGTTATTTGGAAAGTTCAAAGTGTGCAAGGCTCGGTGAAGGAGAGCAGATCCCGGTCACGGACACGTGTTGCTGACATTTACAATCCCAGTATCATGCAAGGTTTTTATCCCTGGAAGATATTCTTGAAAAGACTTGATCTGCTGAAGACACACGGCTCTGTTTGAGTGACACGCACATCATGACCACAGATCACAGTTTGGGTCTAATGTTTCATCCCTGTGCCAGAAACAGTGACAACATGTCGTCATGTGTGTGTGTGTGGTCTCGTTGCTGCTTGACACAACGAGGTCTCACTGGAAGTCAGTTTACAGAGATGCCAAACATACGGTGGGTACGGAAAGTATTCAGACCCCTTTAACATGTTCACTCTTTGTTTCAATGTAGCCATTTGCTAGAATAAAAAAGTTAATTTTATTTCTCATTAATAATAAATAAAATAAAATAATAAAATAAAAAAAGTTCATTAATGTACACTCGGCACTCCATCGTGACAGAAAAAAAAATATAGACATTTTTGCAAAAGTATTAAAAAAGAAAAACTGTAATATCACACACACACACACACACACACACACACACACACACACACACACACACACACACACACATACATACCTGGCAGCAACATGGTAGAAACTACTTCAGCATCCTCCAACATGTCAATGGTGCAGCGCTGGAAGTCTTTGCTGCTGTTGGACTGCAGGTAGCTACAGAGGAGATGGAGACGGCGTTGAGTTCAGCATCAACTAGATACATGCATGGTGCTTTATGGTCTATTTTACTGGGACCATAACTCATGATATGAGCATCATGCTGTTTGGAATATGATTTTGAATCCAGCTATTGAGATTAAATGAATGTTAATAATGTTTACTCAGGTGTTAAATCAAGTGAAAAATAGGATATTTTTCTCGCACAACCGATCTAGCGGTTGCTGTCTGGTTGAAATCAACAACCAAACCACTAGATGGCAACAAACTCTACGCACTGGCCCTTTAATTATTCATAACGTGTAATTGAAAACTGATTTTTTGAAACCACATCTTCAACAGGTCTGTGCAGAGTAATTTATTCCTAGATAAAGATATAGATGCTATTTAAAACCATTTAATCTCCATCCATCCGAGTGTGTGTGTGTGTGTGTGTGTGTGTGTGTGTGTGTGTGTGTGTGTGTGTGGACTGAAAGATGGGCCATCTGCTCGTCTTCCCTGGTGGGGGAACATTTCCATCAAAATGTTAAGATTGCCAAACAGTCCGCCAATATCTGACACACAACACACACACACACACACACACACACACACACACACGCACACACATGCTATACTGACCTCATCCAGGAGATGCGGTCCTGCCAGAACTCATACATTATGTAACACGACTTTCCTGGGAGCTTCTGAATGGACACACTGACAGCAGGAGGGAGGAGAAGAAGAAAACACATAGTACTTGTCCAGGTTCTAGTATTTCCATCTACAACTTCATCCTCCTGTCTCACTTCATCTCAGAGGTAGATATATATACTTTTTTCTGCACCTCAGTTTAATTTCGTTGCTTTTCAGAATATGTTCTCGCCCCCCTCCTGTGAACCATGTACTGAGGATGCAACGTTCCTTAATCTGTTGAGAACATTCTCTGAGGCGACGGTCACAGGACCGGGGCGTCACAAACACGATGAGGAACTTATGTGATATGATAAAATGATGTTGTTTAATTTACCCCACTGTATAAAGTTCACATAATAATAATAATAATAATAATAATAATAATAATAATAATAATAATAATAATAATAATGCATTTAATTTTTATCGCACTCTTCCTTCAAGAATGCCAAACAGATAGTAAAAACAATTAAAACATAGTTAAAGCAACCCATAAAAAAAGATGAAGAATGTAATAGCTGACAATAAATTTACTAATTAACTTAACGTCGCCATCAGTCAAATGCAACACCGCAGTTATATGGATCCAAAATCACAATGATAGCAAAACACATTTTAGAGGAAACATTTTACTGCACAGTGACTCATTTTACTTTTCATACTTCAAGTGCAGTTTGCAGATACGACTAAATCAAGTGAACTGTAAAAGCAAAAACCAAGAACCACCCACTGACTGAAGAAAGATCATTGTCACTTCGCAGCTCAACGGAACCCTGAAATATCTTTCCGAACACATTTTGAGGCGAGAATGAAGCAATACAGTCACAAAGTATTGATTCATGTTTGATCAAAGCCGCTTTTTTCAGCCCAGAGCTTCACGCGCTGTGATTGACAGAGACTCCTCGGCTCTGATTGGCTGATTTGTTCATAGATGATCATCTCCTGGACTGCTGTCCGCACATTAGATTAGATTAGATTAGATATTCCTTGATATGTGCTTCTTTTGATATGTGCAGGTGCACATTAGAGCATTATTAAAACATAAAAATAAAACCGAAAACACAGTAACAATACTATATAGCGACAGTCTGAGTAATTATGAAAATAATATATCTTCATCAGTTACCTATTGTAGTTTTTCTGAAGTAAAGGATCTGAATACTTCTTGTTGCATGACAACAGAGGGCATTAAAAGATTAGCCTTCATATTTGTGAAAATATTAGATTGTTATTTCAAGGATTTTCATTTGATATAAACTGCTCACAGCTCGGGGTCATGTAAACGCTGCTGTAATGTTTGTACGCTGTAAGGATGAGGGATGATGACATGATGATGGGGACTTTTCATGAACAGTAGAGTTCCTCCTTTCGTTTTCATTTTTGTTTCATTTTTGGCAAAGTCGACGCTCCGAAACCTCGATTCAACATCTCCATCTTCACGAAAGCTCCCGAAAAAGTGGCAAAACACTCACTGCAGGTTGTCAGAGTGCGCTGCGGTGGAGGTGATGTAGCTCTTCAGGACTTTCCGGAAGTTGTCCAGATCTTCAGCTTCGTCGGTCAGCGACATCTGCCTCTGAACCAGCAGGATGTTCTGTTGGCCACGAGACCAGAGACGGAGAGGGATGACACATTGGTGGACCAGGAGGAGAGCATGTTGCTGTGTGTGTGAGTGTGTGTGTGTGTGTGTGTGTGTGTGTGTGTGAGGAGGCTCACATCACCCCCTGAGGCGCAGCCATGTGTGTGTGGATATTGTCGAGATTGATACTTTTGAAGCATTTGATGAGGAACTGAGCATATTGTAATGTAGAAATCTCCCTTTCACTAGCAACAGATGGGAAATAAATAAACAATTATGCAACTTTAGACACTTTTGTTTGCCAATATTTAATATGTAAAGCCTGAGTGGAAACAGCAGCACTAAGTAAGAGAGAGGCAGTAGAATAAAGTAATCTTAATATAGTCATTAGAAAAAAGTGGCAAAGGGAATTGAATTGATGATGCTCATAGCATCTAAAAAATACATTTATAAACTGCACAACCCACAGACCCATCTTTAAAGAGCTGTCATTGCACTTTAATTACAGTGACAGAAACTTTATAGGTGCGTCCTTCAGACACATAAAAACGACTGAAGATGATGAAAATATATATAGTTTTTGTAATTAAGCAAAATATCTACCATTAGATCTTGTGGATTTTATTGTGCATGGAAATACAAAGTGAGAAAGGACGGCAGTTTATGCTGTACATGGATCCTGCGTGTTATTAATCACAAGCTTTTATTTAAATATTGTTTGCTTTGTACTGGGTTTCATTTCAGAAGGCGTATTCTAAAATCATAGAATAAACGGATAAACGCAAACGTTGCTCCTTCCATCATTTCCATTTTCACAAGTATTGAAACTTGTGAAAACAGACTTCACTTTACAATCGCTGTTATAAATATCCTGTGACGTGAGGGTCGTCACAGTTCCCACCAACAATGTAGGTCACTGGCTCCCACCGGTCTGAGTTCTCACACCATTCCTACCTCTCAACTGCATCACATGTCAGTACATTATTTTATCCACTCAGAGCCAAACTCAGACTGATAATCATTGACTCATTGTGTGACCTTGTCAACACACACTGACCCTCGCCTGCCAAGCTTGTCATATATTGATTTTCCATAGCTGGAATGGGCTAGAATGAGCAGAAATGTGACTGAAAAACCACGACCCGCTGTTATGGTATCATTTGTTTTGAGAAAAAAACACACGCGCCGCTTGACATTTAGAATGGGGGACGGAGAACCCATTTGCAGAAACATCTGGCAGCGTAACTACCGGAGGAGTACACAGTCAGAGAGAGCGACGCGTGGAGTAACCAGGGGGTGGTGACGGAGTATTTAGTTAAAAAAAGGATGAACAAAACAATTGAATCATTTTGTCTGCACGGTGTACTCTACTTAGTCATTCGCAATCATTGTAATCAAGGCACTGTGAGGTCTCATAAAGAACGTTTTGTTCTGTATTATAACCCAGGCAGATTAAATATCACATTTTAACATAACAATGAAAAAGCCTTGGTTCATAAGGACAACGAAATATCCAATTTACAGAATAGTGTGTGTGTGTGTGTGTGTGTGTGTGTGTGTGTGTGTGTGTGTGTGTGTGTGTGGCTATGCTACCTTAATTATCCTGTAAAATGTAAAAATAAGTTGTGTAATTAGCACCCTTTTTACACCTTGCTATCATAACACCCTGTATGTGGCAGCCGGAATTTAACCCACACACTTAAGCGATCGCTAACCGTTTACAAATTCTATTTTAATGAGGAAAAACCCAAATGCTAAATCAAGAGATGTGCCCCAAAACGACATGTTTAGTTAGTGCGTCTTTGTTGTGTTCATCAGTGGTGACTTACAGACTTGTTCGTCATGGCCAGTGTGTCCTCCTTCAGTGGCTCCAGCTTGGGACCCTGAAACAAGAAGGTAACAATATATATATATATATATATATATATATATATATATATATATATACATATATATATACTATATGTTATATATAATATATAGTATATATAATATAAATATATATTTATATAATATATATATATATATATATATATATATAGTATATAATATAATATAGATTAACATATCAGCTCTGTTAAACATCTCGTAATGAAAGCCTGGTGACGTAATAGTTATGGGGGTTATTTTTCTTTCTGTAACACAGTTCATATTGTCTGATTGATTCAGTATTCTTTTGAAAGTCATTAAAAAAAAACATTTGGTTAAATGCCAGAAGTGTACTTGTGATGGGATTTCGCTTTTTTTTTTGTTAAAGGTCGTTGTGTAAAACAAATATCCTCCAGGGCTATAAAGGTTACATCCATGCATCTAATAATGTCTTTGTATATCTTAGAGCTAAATATGTGATGTGAAAGTAAACAGAGGATGGGATGACGTCAGCCATTGCAACACTACGGAGAAGAAAAACAAGTGGAAACACGTCCTTCTTTCAACCATATCTGTAGGCAGTATACAGCACAGAGTACATGTACAATGTTATGAATAATGAAATAAAGTAAATCTAATAAAAACAGATTGAGCTTTCCATATTAAAGGTTATGGTTCTTGCATGTGTGTGTGTGTGTGTGTGTGTGTGTGTGTGTGTGTGTGTGTGTGTGTGTGTGTGTTAGTACGCAGAGAACATAACCTTTGAGCTTTAAAACCCATTCTCTTGCATTCGAGAGCCGAGAAAGGGAGCGAAGTGGATAGAAGGTGTACGTGTGAGGCAGCGTTGAAGTGTGGGGATGAATATTGCACTCAGAACATGCTGCAGGTTATGAATTGCTTTTGATATTGTACTCTGAGTCCCTCTGGGTCGGCAGAACGAAGGGCCGGAGAGAGAGAGAAAAAAAGCTCAGAGAGCGACTGGAAGCATGAGGAAGAATGCGCATAAATCAATGAGCATATATAGAAGAGAATAACCGGACTAAAGCACAAAGACATAGTCTGAATTACGCTCGTTATTCTAAATAATAAACAGTTTTATGAGACCTAAACAACTGGAAACAAGCAGGCTTGTGGTTTTCAACAGAACGTGGGACCATTTGAGTGAAACCCACGTGTCCTCGGTGATCATGTAGCCTTGCAGACATATTCCACAGGTAGGGATGTGCCACACCTGTGGTGTTCCCCTTTAAATGGAACGCATCCTGACTGGAGACATCGTAACACTGGTACGGGATGTGACAGGAGGGCTCCAGGTCGGCTGTTAAAACCACCCGGAATGTTATTGGTGCCCCTCTACCGAGCATCCGTGATATTGGTGACAAGAGGTGACTGCTAGGAGCCCAAATGGCATTAAAAGACAACACCCACCACCCCCCACCTCGATCAAAGTATCCCCTTCAGAGCAGCATCTTTCCTTTCTTGGGAGACTCATACATTAATTCTCCACAATCCACCGTGTATTTTAGTTGTGTTTTCAAAAAAAAAGGGTGCAATGACAATAAATCAACATTTCAGCCTGAAGGAGTCGCTTCATATACCTGACACTCCAGTTTATCCAGCAGCTGCTGCAGCCTGTTGATTTGAGAGGACCAGTTCTCTCCATCCTCCACGCAGACACCTGCAGACATCACAACACGTCGTCAGGATGTCCAACAACATGTGAAACGGTCCCAGCTCCTCTGTGCGTACTCCAGTTGACTGGGTCGGAGCAGTAGTACACAGAGAAGTCTGCTTTTTTACTAGCATTATATACTTTGGGGTAAGAAGACGGCGCTGAAAGTTTCCTTGTTTGTGTTTATCATTTGAAAAGTCTTGTCAAAACATGTCTTCCATCTGCTTAAGAACAAAAAAAACACCGAAAGCAATTCAGATATGGTTTTAAAAATTGGCAAAATATATTATATATTACTATAATATTATATATTTAGAAGCAACATCATATAAAAGATTCAAGGGAAACAATTATTGAGAAATACATAAAAATCCTTCAACTGTATCACAATTAATGTATATGGATTAGTCTCCATATGATTGAAGTGAAAAGACCCTCAGAGAGCTTACAGACGCTTCCAATAACGACAATGATGGGAACGATCCATCACTGAACACGTCTCCCTGAGGGGGGGCAATAAGTACATGTCCTTACTAAGATGCTTCGGCGGTAGTGTCATTAGGACGTTTGACATGTCGATTTATAGCCCGGTGTCATTTTGGTCCGAGTAGGCATAGATTTGTCTGTAGGACTGAAGAACGGGGGGGGGGGGGGGCTAAGCCCCAAGGGGGGCGGGGTGGCCGGTCATGTTTGACTTTCCTTTCCGGGGCCCTTGATATCCATTGTTAGAGACAGAGTTTTAGGCTCATAGTGATGTTTTATGCTATGTATTTTTGACTTAGAATAGTCACAATTGAATGAACACGTAAACTGTTTTCTAAACTAGACAAGGTTTTTTTTAACCTTCATTTTATGTATTTACTTCAGGCCGTTAATGTCAGGGTAACAAAGTCAAATGTTTTTCTTAATTTGAATTTGAATTTTGTTTCCGAGTATAAATCCTACGGAATTTTATTTAAGTAAGTAAATACATTTAAGTAAGTCCGGCTGGTTAAGTGAGCGTCGACGTAGTATCACTGTTAAACACAGTGTACCTCGCAATAACGCGGATACGCGTGACCCATTCCTAATAATGACGTCAAAGAGTCTCAACATTAGTGAGTATTGACAATGCATCAATTAAAGCCCCACTATGTAGTTTTTCCCTTGTAGCGCCCCCTTCAGGTATTTAACGTTTTAAGATTTTGTAGCCGCCCGGTCGTAGTACCCGATTGTACTTCGACCTGCTTTCTGGCAGCGATTCCGCAATGTCACATAGTGCCAGTCCACGCTCGCAGGTGACTTTTTATTTGTTCCGCTACACGTAGAGACAGAGTGACATCAATAACATCAATAACAGACGTTTAGAAAGAACAAAGACGTCTTTAAGAAAAGGGAGCTGACATTACTTCTGCTGTAATCTGGAGGATAGAGAAAGTTACAGGGGGGCGGGCGGAGATTTTTTTATTTGAACTCAAACTCAAAAGAGCCATATGCGTCACCGGAAGAGCCATATATGGCTCGAGAGCCAGAGGTTCACGACACCTGATCTATCGTAACTGGGTATTTACGACACTGAAGTAAACGTTAAATACCTGAAGGGGGCGCTACAAGGGGAAAACTACATAATGGGGCTTTAATTTGTCAAGTGTAGTAATATTTAGGGGGGCAAATTGTCTTTTGCTTTGTCTTTTTGTTGTTGAGGATAATTAAAATAATTCAAAAGAATGTTTTGGTATAATACGACAGTCTTCCTACCTGTGGTCAGGATGCCAGAGGAGGGGTCTGATGGGGACATGCACAGGTTGTTATGGATCCTGCGACCGCACCGCCGGCCACTCTTCTGGACCGCTGTCAGCTCCGGAGCCTTCGCCTCTCTCCTGCCAGGTAGGTAAACATCAGAGAGTCAGAGGCGCGTGGAGTTAAACAACATGTAATACAATTAAATTGAAGATGGGAAAGGCAGAGGTAGCCACACGAGGGAATACAGAAGAGTCCGCTAAAGAGGAAAGAGAGAAGATGGGCAGAGAGGGTACCAGAGTAAAGGAAGGTACGGAAGGAGGCATTAATAATTGATTCAAATCATGGATGGAATAATGTCTGAGAGACAGAGAGAGAGTGTGTGTGTGTGAGAGAGAGAGAGAGAGAGAGAAAGAGAGCATTCAATTGTGCAGAGGCACACGAAGCAGATTGGAAGTGTCCATAATAGGGGTGAAAACGTTTAGAGAAAGGTCAGATACACACCGCAGCTTATTAACCCACAGGCTAGATGTTAAGGGGATGAGCCCTCATCCATACACACTAAAAAATGCCACACACACACACACACACACACACACACACACACACACACACTGTCTGGTTTTCATGACTTTTAGGTGCATTACATTTATTTCCTGGAGTCTTACCCTTTTAACTTTAACCACTACCAGCCTCATCCTTACCCTTACTCTAATCTTAAACCAAGTATTCCCCCTCAAATGTTATGATTAATGTTATGATTAATGTTATGATTAATGTTATGGGTACATTGTCTACATATTGTGATCTGATTTTTGTCCCCAGAAGACAGGTAAAACACTCCCCCCCCCCCCCACACACACACACACACACACAGTGTTTACCGCCTGTAAATGCATCGTGTCGATGGCATTTTTTTTTGTGTTACTGTGTGCTTCTCTGTGTGTGTGCGTGTGTGTGCGCATATATAATGTTTTTTTTGTTAGCGTGTGCTTCTGTGTGTGTGTGTGTGTGTGTGTGTGTGTGTGTGTGTGTGTGCAGCGTCATGCTGACGGCGCAGAGGGAGCGCAGTGCTCGGAGGCTTTCATGCTGAGAACAGCCTACAGCCCAAAGGCCACCGCGACAGCCATACATCCACTGCAGGGGAGCAGAGGGGAGAGAAATACCCTGTTTGTTTCTCTAATTCAGCCCCTCCCCATCTGCCTCACTCGCCCTTTCTCTTTCCAAAATCTATAACTGTTTATACAATCTTATAAGCTATTTGTGGACTAAAGGATCCTCATCGTGTCCTGGTTTCTCTCTCTCTCTTTTCTTTGTTTCCTTTCATATCAGACCTTCGTTACATTTTTTGTATTCATCTTCTTTTTGCTTTCTCTTTCCCTATGACTCATATTTCAATGCCACCCATATCATCCTTTCACATTCTGCTCCCCCTCTGCCTCCCCCGGTCCCGTCTCAATAATTCACCTTGGCTTTATTCACTCCATTATTCCCAATAATACCACTGTGGCACCCAGAGGGGAGGAAGACACACGCAGTGGGTACCAGACAACCTCTTCAAGTTAAGGAGGAAGCATCTTTGTTACTCAAAATAGTCACGAGTCAGACGTAACACTGGTCATGGTATCGGCCTGTGCTGAGATGGATTTCTACTCATCAAAAGGTCCTTAACGGATTGTTCCTCTACACACCTTCTGCATTGAGTTTGGTTGACATGGGGGAGCCATGTTTCATGTTTAGAAATACTTTTTAATTCCGCCTGTGGTTCCTGTAAGTAGTTGTTGTAGTTTGTGCACTGTCCGCCATTTGTAGTCGTACCTAAAAGCGGTTTGCCTATCTTGACTAGGATTCCGTTGCAGAAGGGAAATTGAATCTCAATGGGACCTTTCTTCTTATATAAAAGTTAATAAAACAAGTTATCGTATCCAAACAACAAAGGACAGGTTTCCTCGTGGAACTTCCGCACTCAAATCTGTTCTGGTCTGCCTCATCATTAATGTGTATGATGAAGTAAAATGTGTATTCATGAAAACTATTTTTTGTTAAGATTTGTTTAAGTTGAAGCACTTTACGGGGAAAAACAATTAACAGTTTTTTGGAGAGACCCATAGTAGTTTTGTTTTTTTCCAGTATGAAGAGCATCACATTACTTCCTGCTTTAGCATCACATGCATACACAAGCCTTATTAGTGTCCTGGTTCATTAGTGTAACCTAGAGATCTTTGATGGTGTAGTATAGATAATGTCTTGATATCTGTTCAGGTAACAGAGTACAGACGTGTATATTGTGTATTGTGTATTGCAGTACTGACGGTGCAGGGCTGCTCTGCTCCTCCACAGCCTCCATCGCACAGTGCAGGGACCTCTGTAGGGACTGCAGCTGATTGGACGTCTCTCTGAGCATGAACCTGGTGACGAACTGGCCCAACACACTGGAACCCTGGTACTCCTGGGAGACACACAGAGGGAGCGGTTAGAGCACACGATGCTCACAACAGAAGCAACTACAACGGGCACTCGGTACCCGCATACCTTCGCCGCAACGTTTTTTGGTACCTTTTCATGACCTTGACCTTGACCTTTGACCCGATCGACCCCAAAATCGAATCAAATGGTCACAATCATCCCATCCAATTTCATGAGATTCGGTTTAATACTTTTTGAGTTCTGCGAATAACACACAAACACACGTACAAACTAGAACGGGCACACGGTAGAGCGCATACCTTCGCATATCACAAGATTGGGTTTTGCATTATGAACATGTTGGCATTAGCTGCGTGCCAATTGGATATACATTGACGGTGCTATGGTAAAAAAGAAGATTTTGACCTTTCATGACCTTGACCTTTGACCCGATTGATCCCAAAATCAAATCAAATGGTCCCCGGATAATAACCAATCATCCCACCAAATTGCATGCGATTCGGTTTAATACTTTTTTACTTATGCAAATAACACTCAGGCACGCACGCATACACATACACAGCGATCAAAACACAACCTTCCGCATTTATGCGAAGGTAGCAAGGAAGTAAGCAGACCGCAGAGAAGCGTAGAAAGAGACAATGTCCCAGCTTCTCCAAAACAACAACAGGTAGACCTACTTGTTTAAATGTGTGACAGCGGCAATTAAATATGCAAAATTAATTATCTTCTGCATTATTCAACAGAACACATCCAACTTCCAAGGTGTAGGAACTTCAAAATAATTGCTGCTTGCTTCCGTCAACACTAACGTGATTACGCACTCTCGAGGGAGTTTTAATCATGCCGAGTGCTAATGAAGAAACAGTGCAGTAGCGCTTTGTTCTAACTTATAATGACAAGTAGCCTCGACTGAGAACGCGTCATGTGATCACCGTCTAGAGTCTAGGGCGCCCTGACAGACCACAGCTGCTAACTAGCGATTGCACAACGCTCTACGGATTTCTACAATCCGACAGCTTGGACCAAGGTGATGTATAGACGAGATGCGTAATTACACATCACACATCTCCTCTCCACATCTTGTTTAACAAGAGTTGCTTCTTCTTTTTTTTACGCCGGTATTACTGATTCAAGGCTGTTACCTGGACCAAAGGAATTCGGTAATTTGAAACTAAATGGTGTTTTTACTGGGAAGCAACACGTTTGGCTTCTTCGCCGTTTTAATCACGCTGGAATATGGAGTGAATCCTTTTCTGGAGAAACAACACAAATCACTTGACAACACTTTATATACTTTGTATCTTGATGCTTGCAATGTGTTGATTGTGGTTGATTGTTGTTAATGTTATTGTATATTGTTGCACTACCTGCCATGACACATAACTTGTATGTGAAAACACACTAATATTACATTACATTACATTACATGTCATTTAGCAGATGCTTTTATCCGAAGCGACTTACAATAAGGTTCTGATTCTGATTCTGATTCAATATAATGTCAAAATACAGAGCTGGCTAGAAAGAAGAAATACTTTTATTGTCATATGACATATACATATATGAAATGTATTCTCTGCATTTAACCCATCCTTAATTATTAAGGAGCAGTGGGCTGCAGTGATGCACCCAGGGAGCAGCTGGGGGTTCAGTGCCTTGCTCATGGACACCTCGACTTTCAACTAATGGGGAGAGCGGGGATTGAACCCACGTCCTTGGGGTTGCAGGACGACCCCCTTACCCCATTGAACTACAGTCTCTCCAAATATTCTCTTCATCAGTGATAAAACATGTAAAATAATACCTGGACCAACTGTGACTCTTGTTCTGTATCTAAGTGAAGACTTTTCCGATGACTATTGTAGACATATTCCTACATTTTGGGAAATACATCTATTTCCCTTCCCGCCGAGAACTAAATGAGAAGATTGATATAATTTCCTTAACTATACAGCAAATACGAGGATAACACCAATAGCCTGATAGCTTAGCTTAGCGCAAAGATTGCAAACAGTGGGGGACAGTTAGCTCGGTCAAATGTAGCTCTTCCCGCTCTTAGCGCTAAGATAAGCTAAAACTCACCGTACCGGAGTATAACCTCCTGTACATCTTGGCTAGAAATTGAATTCACATATTTCCTACAATGACGGACAATTCCTGTAAAGTCAAGCGTAATACATTGGGAGTGTGTGCGTGGCTGAAATGTTTTTTATTCCTCTTTTTAGGAAAACTGGCACAACATTGGCTCCATCTGTGCGGACCAGTGTTTCCTCTCAGCACACAACTACGCATAACTGTAGCGCAGATGGCCAACGTGCACGTGTGCTTTTGTCATATAGAATATTGACTTAAAGACAATTCACATACAAAATAAATCTTACCTCTTTAGTTTTATCCATGGCCTTTAAAATGGCAACATTCAAGCTCTCCAGAGCTGAAAGTACATTGAGATACTCCCCCAGGTGCTTAGAGAAATACTCTAAGAGGAAATAGAAAACAAGCTGTCAGTGTTATTGTAATGTCAGAAGAGTCAACAATTTCTTTTAACTCATAGCAGTTAGGAGAGAAACTCCTATATGTTGCCATGACAGACTCCAATTAAAAGAAGACCACGACAAAGGCAGTGAGGATGTCTTGGACGTGGGTGAAAATAGCCATCGAGCACGTCCAGGTGTTCACATGCCGACGTGTCAATACCAATTAATGTTCCCCGTGAAGTGGAAACTGTGTTGATTCGTCATCACGAGCGTTATGATGATAGCTCGTCCGGTGACAGGAGCCATACGGGTTCATTTGATACCAAAAATAACTGATGAATACGTTCATGCATACATACATGACAATAATATGTAATGTTTACCAAAATGAATCAAGGTAAATGTGTGGTGGAAGTGCTTGAAACCAAATTAGTAGAGCAGAGTATATGGATTTTGATCTTGAATAGTTCTGAATTGAATTCTTTTTAATTTTACTACAACTAACGAGTGTCAACGTGAAACTCCTATCCAAGGTTAATAGATCAGCAGCACCAGTTTTACCGCTCTTACGACGAGTGAACTAAACCTGAGAACAGTCGACTTCTCGACATCACATCCAAAACATCTGCCATTTCCATTCAATAAATTATGCAGAAGTTTTTTTCTGGGTTCTATTTGTATTTACGGGTCTCCGGCCTATTTATTCGCTTCAATCAGGCCATCTGACTCTTACATGCATTTTTAAATTACAAAAGAAATAGGTCATTAGATCTGTGCCGTTTCTTTTCCCTCCGATTTGTGTTGGTTGCTGTATATCATAGCACTTTTTTTACCTCTCAACATATCTAAATGACAGAGAAGAAGAGAGCTTGTGGAGTTGAATGAGATAAGACTGTACAACACATTCTCACCCCAATACTAGCCAAATACTTTGGTCAGTGGCCCAGCGCTTCAAACTATTATGCTCTATGTACAATTGTATCGTCAATAAATGCCCTTGACATGCATACTGTTATTCTAAAAGTTAGGTTTGACAACAAAACAACTTAGTTTGGTTGAGAACGAGTGTGATTGACGTTAACTTGACTGACGTTACTACGATGTGACTAAAAGCAAATGTACGTGAAAAGGGTTGAGTGGTTACAGATAATGGATTTATGGATGGATGGCTGTCTCATTTGTTTAATTCCCTTAAATGTCCAAAATATGGACCCACAATAAGACACATTTTTTTTAAAGAGAGCAGCTTTACAGATATTGAAGTATGACGACACATTAAACCAGACGGAGCAGTTTCCCACCAACCTGAGAGCTTTTCAGTGTCCAGATTGCTGCAGAACACAAAATGAGATAAACGTGTTGAGAAAATTAATTCAAAACTCAAGGTCATGCTGCTCTTTATTTCAGCTGGATAAAGTGAGTGGCTCCAAACTGTGAATGTTACAATACCAATTCCCCAAAAAGGCAAATAAAAGACATGCAAATGAGGAAAACTTAAGTGTATAATATGCACAGCTTAGAATGTAGTTGTTATTGATTTAAAAAAATGCATGTTAAAACTGCCTCAAATATTTTCATTGAAATAAATACATGTTAAGTCACTATCTATTGTCACTGATGAAAGCATTGCAATAGTTATACATTTGCAGTGATTCCTAGAAAAAAAGCTTTTGTTCAACAGTTCTTTCTCCATTATAAATAAACAAAATCATTCAACTTTGCACACAATTCTGAAACTTGAAAGCCATGTTTCAACATTTTATTTTGAACTCCCTCCATTGTTGTAAATATTTTCAGATCAATACTCCTTTGACCATGTCTACATCGTTCTCAGTTTGATGCAATAGATTGGAAAAGTTCCCCTGTGGGTTTACTGCCACTGTCCGAGTCATTTTCCTTATCAAATGCAGACAATTAGCATAATTGCTTGTGTTAACAGAAATCTCCCCCGGCTCGTCAGTTTTGTTGATGTCCACTGTTGTAGTTTATTACGATGAGTAAAGAGAATCTTTACATTTTTAATAGAGAGGGTATATATCGTCTTTGTTATGCTGACAGCTGCAGTACATCGCTGAGATCCTGACAAACTCAACACTTTACTGAACACTTTACTTTGTTTTCCTTTTGAAGTAATTAGTATTTTAGTATTTAGTATTTAGTATTTTAGTATTAGTATTTAGTATTAGTAATTTAGTATTAGTATTTTGTATTTTTTTTTTTTATTAATGCTCTATGTACACCCACTGCTGTGATCCTGAAATGTCCCCACTGTGGGACTAATAAATGAATATCTTATCTTATATCTCTAATTTTATGTGACTTTAAGCATCAACAACACGTAAGCCTTTATATTTCATTTAGCAGACACTTTTATCAAAATCCCTTAGAATCATGTCACGTAAGTCGGTAGACGTAGTTCCAGGGAGGAAAATCAGATTTAAGTGTCTTAGGGCGGGGATTGAACCACCAACCCACCACTTTAAAGACAGAAGTGCTAACCACTGACCCAAAGCGGAGTTTCACAGTCTAGAGTAGTCTTCCAGCATTGGATACGAGAAAGAAGTAAATGATGACAGAACAAAGAAAAGATTGTAAATATATCATGAAAACAAATCTCTCATCTCGCAAAGAGAACAGAGAAGAAGTGTTTTTAGAGACACATGGAGTATAAATGGTCTTTTCCTCTGCGGCTGCAGTGCGTTGAACCATTCTCTGCAGGCCAGTGATTTCAGCAGCAGCCCTCAGGCACATCCCTCTGATTGTAATTGCGGGCGAGTGTGTTTTGAAGTGTCTGGTTCAGCCTGCAGTACGTTATGACCAGGGGAAGGGGGTAAACATCCATCCTGCCTGCTGCAGTGTGGCGACAGGGCTCATTTCTCACTGAAGACTCCCTCCAGCTGTGAGACATTTAGCCTGTAACTGATGACTTGAAAGGAACACGTCGACTTTGACGTAAACCCTCAAACACGTGTTGTTCACTCTGTTTTTCTGATTCTTCCTCGCTGAGAAAGGCACATATGTTATATAGCACTACAAAAAAACAAACCGTGAGTCATTTTGTCCCCACGAGGGACAATCAGAGCTCATTTAAAATAATAACACAAACTCACTTATTTTGTCGGCCATCTATGGAGAAGAAAAGCTCCTGCAGCTCCTCAGTGGTCAGGATTCCATCCGCAAAGTAAGTATTGAACTCCTCGAATGACAGCTTGCCATCGTCTGGGAGATGGAGTACAACACAAGTACAGGCTTCAGTACACAATTATATGCATAACAATAATTAGACGAGTGCACCTTAAGTGTAGCTTTTGAAGCAGTAGCACCAAAGCGGGGGAACGCTCTGCCTACAGCCGCAAGGATTTCTGATTCCATAGAATTATTTAAACTCATATCTCTGTGTATGTATCTTTTTGCACCATCTTTTACCGTGTATTGTACTTTGCTCTTTTAACTGTTGATATGTTTTGGCCCCTGTTATTGGCAAATTGTTTTAATTGACTAATGTACTGCACTTTGTGACACTTTGTCTGTATAAGTGCAATATAAATCAACTTTACTTACTTAATTACTAATAACCAGCCTTTGATTGTTGAAATAAAAAGACATTCTCATGGGAGAAATTAATTTAGAATCATATAAAAAGACACAAAACCAGCACATTTTCACATTTTTAGGCTCCAAAGTGAGTTTGATATTTATGTTTTGGTTTAAATAATTCACCTAGAAACATTTAAAGTACAAAATGCAAAAATATATTGATATTCTCTGTCAAATTGAACACTACTACATTCAAACGTCATCTCAACGTTATGCTGTTTGGATAAATCAATGACAGTTCTGATCACTATAATGTAGCAGACTGGATTTCTTCTTCTTCTTCTTCTTCTTCTTCTTCTTCTTCTTCTTCTTCTTCTTCTTCTTCTTCTTCTTCTTCTTCTTCTTCTTCTTCTTCTTCTTCTTCTTCTTCTTCTTCTTCTTCTTCTTCTTCGTCTTCTTCTTCTTCTTCTTCTTCTTCTTCTTCTTCTTCTTCTTCTTCTTCTTCTTCTTCTTCTTCTTCTTCTTCTTCTTCTTCTTCTTCTTCTCCTCCTCCTCCTCCTCCTCCTCCTCCTCCTCCTCCTCCTCCTCCTCCTCCTCCTCCTCCTCCTCCTCCTCAGACTAGCTGGCTGTAAGCACAGCTTGCTGCGAAACAGAATTCACAGAGAAATCTGCAGCAGAAGATAAAAGAGTCCACGCCAACAGACAGATTGGAGTCTGTGGATATTTTCTGAGCCACGACAGACACTCGAGCTTTCAGAAGCAGGGAGTTGGATCCTGCGTCCGTTGTTGTGTGAACAGTCCGCGTGATACGTTGGAGTCCAGATCACACGCACACACAAACGAGCCTGACTCCGTCGGGTCGCACACACGGACCGAGGGTCAACGTTGGCCGACGGCGGTCTACCCGATGACCCTGTCCGCACAACGGCGAGGTAGAACCAGAGCGAGGTAGAACCAGAGCGAGGTAGAACCAGAGCGAGGTAGAACCAGAGCGAGGTAGAACCAGAGCGCCGTAACGCGGTGTGGAGTTCCAGTCGGCTGACTCACGGGAGCCGGAGACTCAAGGGCAGCGAACGCCATCTGTTCATCGCCACCTCGGACCAGAAGGGGTCAAGGCCAGGCTCTCTTTTTCAGATGGTCTTTTTTTTAATGTTAATTTAATGTTTATTTGAAAGGAACACATGCAATAAACTGAAGCTAATTGTACAACAATTGTCCAATAAATTAAATAGTGAATAGCTAATTGTCATTGACCGTCCTTGTTCACTGACTGCAAGGTTAAAGTAGGTGGTAGATTTTGATGACCTTATAGGAACATATATATATATATATATATATATATATATATATATATATATATATATATATATATATATATATATATATATATGTGTATCTATCTTTATATACATACACATCTATATACATCTATATATGTATATATATAGATGTGTGTATATAAATATACATATATATGTATATATTTAGATCTATATATACATATATGTATATATATAGTCAGAAGGCAGAAGCTGACTGATGTCATTATCCGTCAGAATTCAGCATACTGCAATTAACCTATAATGCACTATTAGCAAACTATACATTAACAAATATATATATATATATATATATATATATATATATATATATATATATGCTGTATATGCGTATATTTTAAAACTAGCTATATTCATGCAATAATATTATACTTTTAACGTACTTAGTTGATGCGGTCTAATTTGGATGCCATCTGTAGTTTGTGGATCTATGACTAAAGATCCCTCCACACACATGTGTCCTTTCTCAGAGCGTTGTATTTGGAAGGATTTCTATATTTGGGGTGTCAAGGCAGCAGTTATGCTCAGAAGTGACATTCTTCATAATCAGTTTGATGGGCGACTGACGACGACCAGCAGTCTCTTCTACCCACTGACAGTTCTGGGTCAAATGTCCTCCTCGTGACAAAGGACGGCCACGAGAAATACAGGAGCCTGCCGAGGGCATCCGTGTGTCTTACTGCTTCTATTATTAGAAGGTGTTATGATCCCCTACCTGTCACTCTAAGGGTCTCGTCACAAGGGGCGGCCTTTTTCACGCAGCATTCAAAGATCAAGATTTGCACTCGGTTTACTTTGCATGGTGACGGTTGAGGACGGTCGAGAATACGCCGAGAATAAGTCCGCTTGTAATGTAATCTAAACTTCAAACTTAACGTCATGTGACCCAGTGACCTAGAGTTACATGACATAACATCACGTGACATAATGTCGTCAGTTAAAGTCACTAAAGTATTTGGTTTCACACTGGACATCAACGCAGGTCCGTTGAGTGTGTTACCAAAGGGGTAAACGCCACTAAATCTAACACACTGGCCCTTTAAGAGTCAGCCCCCCAGCTTTTAATCTCACGCACATCCTCCAGGGTGACAGGAAAGATGCCACTAAATGTTGAGGCCTGTATTTGATCGTAACCTGTATGTTTATTGTTTTTTATCATGTTTTTGTGATAACCTTTTTCTCTTTTAGTGATGGCTTGTAATATCTGGCCACAGGGACTACGGTTGAAATGTAGCCTTAACTAAGAGTGACACATTTACACCTTGATGGATGTGTACAGATAATCTAAGTAAGTAAGTAATAAGTAATAAGATCAGTTCAGATAAATAAATAAATGAAAATGAAAAAAATGAAATAAAAGCATCAGGAAAATGAAGATTCACGAGTCAGACGAAGGGATTATATGGTTGCTACATCAAGACGTGTATACCTGTTGGCCTCGCCTCAATCCCAACGTATGCATCCTCACTTCATCTGCATCTCTTATGATGACTTGACACATGCAAGGGGGAAGGAATTCATGCGGCGCTTATTAACCAAACGGGACATCCTTGTTCAGTCGAGCGTCATTCTGAAGTGATGTTTATCATTTATGGCACTTTGAGCGGCTGTATTACGTAATGGGTGGACTGTTCTGCACGCATCTGTTGTCTTTTACTGAAGAGTTTCTCGTGTGTGGGGTCAGAACCCTCATGCGAGGTCACTTAAGCAGAAAGCGTCCAGGGAGATTTGCTATTTTAATATACATGTCTTAACCTGCCAAAATTACACAGCTCATAAGCTCCTTTTCTCCCTCACAGCTTGCATACACTAAGCTAATGTCATGTCGTATTATATTTGAAACTGTCTTCGTCTCAGATGTATCACTGCAGATTCCCAAACGCCAGCTGATGCCTCTAGAGTTTGGATTGATGAATCATTCATGCTAAGTAGATCACCGTTTCCAATAACACTCATCACATACACATTATGTTTATTGTGAACACAACAGTTGAAGCATTGCTCCTGTTGTGTTCCCAGTTAATGTGAAGCTATTCCTGGACCATTTTCCTTGTAAATAACTCAATCATAGTCCACAAATGAATCATATCTCTGCATTAGCAAATGCTGTGGAACTGGTTTGAAAGGAAATAGGAGCTACTTAAGATAAACAACATCCCTGTGTGTGTCGTGTTCACTGAAAAGTAGACTTAAAACTTTGAATTTCACCTGCAGTTTTTTTCAGCTCAAATAAAACATTTTCATGATTTCTTATTTCGAAGATCAAGAAATTAAAAACAAATCCAGAATCTGAAGCAGTAAGGAATAATAAAGCTTAAAGCCCAAACACAATCATTTATCGCTGGAGCAGTTTGTCCGAGCAGTTGTCTTATTTAAAAAACAATAAACCGGCGGTATGGTGAGCGTAGATGTTGGAGAGAATATTTGCAGCATATGTGAGAAAGAAAGGCATCATCTAAGTGTGTGATATCCTCCTTTACCATGTAAGCAGTTAAAGCCTTCATATACAGCACATTGCTGCACAGGCAATTATTTTAATACAGCAATAAATATATATATATATATATATATATATATATCTATAAAAAGCAATATATGCAGTGTTTCTGGCTCAATATATATATATATATATATATATATATATATATATATATATATACTTTTTATATATGCTTTTTACAACTATAAATAGCTGTAAAAAGCAATATATGCACAGTGCTTCTGGCTCAATATATATAAATCACATTTCAGCCAGAAGCACTGTGCTATATTGCTTTTTGATCTAAAGCAGAAGAAAATTTCAAGGTGAGAACTTTGTTTCCATAGATGGACTAATGCATGTGAAATGTGGTGATTCTATGACCTTTTCTTCTTAAAAAATAAATAAACAAAGCCAGAATACTCTAAACAAAGAGTAAACAAGAGCCAAATGAGTGAGGAAGTCGTGTAAAGTGGGGCACAAAGTAGGCCGTGCTCTTATCCCTGTAAAGGTGAGTCTCATTCCTGCCTCTCCTAAGTGGTTTATGAATTCCCATAAACGCATCACAGCTTCACATTGCAAAGAGAGTTGGGTCTTGTTTCGTGTTCCCGTACCAAACCATGGCAGATGCTGGTATTCTAATGACTGATGCTCTACTTAAGATGTGTTCCACCGGGCCATCTGTGAGGACAGCTATGATATAAGCTTCCTTTTTTTGCATATCCATATTCCTTTTTGATCCTCGATGCTGCTAATAGAGCGCACATCACACTGCTTCTCGATTCTCCACCTCACTAATGGGCTGGAGCTCGCTGGTCTTTTCCTCCACGTTGGAGCAGCTGTCAGGTGAGAAGCGAGCTTCATTAAAAGCGTTGGAGAAAAAGAGCACACCATCTCTTCAGCTATCACAGTGGGAAATGTATATTTATGCAATATATGAATATCACGACAAAGAATATTATTTTCCTGCTAAATGTAGACGTTTATTTTTTAATAGATTGACCTGAACTTTAAATCCGCATTACAATCTCAAACAGGATTTCTGGTCTGAGACAATTTGGCTAATGAGGTTGTGACAGTTGGGGTTATGTCGGATTGGCCCATTATCCTCAAGATGTCATGCACATGGGTAATAGTTGGTCTTAAACCATTAAAAGCTTATGCTTGAACCACGAAACGCCAATTAACATGAACTGGCTTTAATTAAATTCTTCACAGTTCTTTAGAACCAGCTCTGTTCCTGCTGGCTCAGAGCATCATTAGCATTCATTGAGATGCCAGAACAATAGAGCACATCGTAGTGTTGTATCTTTATTTTGTTGATTTTATATTACTCTATAATCTCAGTGGTGTTCATTGCTAGAAGATAAAGAGCAGTGAATGTAGCGCAGCATATATATATTCTTTGTGTTCTTCTTTTTATATTAACGCTCCTCTTCCTCCAAAGACTGGTTCAGTGATGACGTCTGAACTGAGCACAATATAATACAAATATGTTTGTGGATTCTTGTAATATTTAGGAGTCTGTTCAGGCTTAATCGCTTGTGTCTGGACCGCAGTGGTCCTGACCGATGGGCTTCTCGTAAGGATACATGCAGCTACGGAGTGGTTTAGGTGTGTGTGACGCACCTCGGTATGATCCTACAGCCCATGAACAGCAGTACAGCCTAGCATGAGTTCAACATGAGATACATTTTTTGCCATCTTCAGGGCAGAATAGTCTCAAAAGTGTCACTAACAAACACACACTTAAAGCGTCATGGCTCTTCTTATGAATAAAAACGTATATTTTGAAGTTATATTTTGCTGTGATATTAGTCGTTATTACACAGTTATAAACATTGGTATATGTCTAACCACATCAACATGGAAAGGAAAAATCACCTTTAGTGTCTCATAATACCATTTTGGTTAAATTATGTTCAAATGTCCTTTATGGAGCTCAGCCTGGATGGAAAAACAATCCACTTCAAATTTTGAAGCAGGTGTTTACTAATAGTGCAGTTTACACACATATACTGTCCTTTTCCTGTACATATACAGACACAGGCAGTTATTTAAACTGAAATATACTTTTTGATTGTAGGCGAACAACAATCTTCAATTTTTACTGACTTCAAAAGCCCACTGCTCTGTTTTTGTATGACCTGGAGGATTTCACACAGATTTTACAAGTAATCACAAGGGAAATCTTTCTAGAAATAACTAATTGATACATTTAGTCAGAAGAGTTCAGAAAAAAACAGCAATTTTACTTTATTACTTTTATTACTTTATTACTTTTAACGTTTTATAACTGTCACGTCAATGTCACAGGTAGCGAGGTGCAGGAGGTCACGCACAGAGGAATCGAGGACTCGGTGTATATTAACAAAAAGGCGCTCTTTAATGAGGCAAACATTTCCACACAAACACAACAAAGTCCAAAAAGGGGACATGCAGAGAACCGGGGTTCAGGGCAGGCAGGATCTCTGGATCCAGTAAATGCACAGCAGACAGGACAAAGGATAAAAGACAACAATCCAGCAACAGACAAGGGAAAGAGTGGCACAATATATAGGGGAGAAAACAGGTGACACTAACGAGACAAGAGTGGCTGAGGGCAGGTGCAGGGAATGAGACAATCAAGGAGACGGGAGAGACTGAGGGCAGTTGAAGGGGATGAAACGATCAAGGAAACAGGAGATACAGAGAGGACATAGTAGACACCGAGGAGACAGAGTACACACAGAACAGAACCTTTATTACTTTTTTCTTACATTTTTACATTTTCTTATTTTTTTATTACTCTTGTACTTTTTATTACTTTTTCTTTTCTTTTCATTACTTTATTACTTTTTTACTTTTTAAACTTTTTAATTACTTTTGAAAACGTTTTAATTAATTGCTAACTTTTTGTAACTTTATCAATTTTTATTTACTTTTTACTTTTTAAAACGTTTTTATTACTTTTACTTTTTAATTACTGTTAATTACTTTATTACTTTTTATAGTTTTTTACTTTTGTACTTTTTAATTACTTTTGTACTTTTTCATTATTTTTGTACTTTTTTATTACTTTTGTACTTTTTAATTACTTTTGTACTTTTTCATTATTTTTGTACTTTTTTATTACTTGTGTACTTCTTTATTACTTTTGTACTTTTATTACTTTTGTACTTTTTCATTACTTTTGTACTTTTCATTACTTTTGTACTTTTTCATTACTTGTGTACTTTTTTTACTTTTGTACTTTTTCATTACTTTTTTACTTTTCATTACTTTGGTTCTTTTCATCATTTTTTACTTTCATTACTTTTGTACTTTCCTCATTACTTTTTGCACTTTTCTCACCTCACTTACCACCTTTTCAACCCTTTCACACCCCTTGCACTTTCTCACACTTTCACTTTTACACTTTGCAACCTCCTTCATTACTTTTGCACTTTTCATTACTTTTGTACTTTTCATTACTCACACCTTGCACTTTCATCACTTTTGCACTTTTCATTACTCCCTCCACCCCTCCATTACTTTGTCACCCTTACTCACACCTTGCACTTTTCACTTTCACCTCACTCACCTACTTTTGTACTTTATTACTCCTTTCATTACTTTTGTACTTTCATTTCCTCACTTTTTGCACCTCACTCTTTTTACTTTTATTACTTTTTTACTTTTTCATTACTTTTGTAGTTTTTATTACTTTTGTACTTTTCATTACTTTTGTACTTTTTCATTACTTTTGTACTTTTATTACTTTTGTACTGTTTCATTACTTTCGTACTTTATATTACTTTTTTACTTTTTCATTACTTTTTTTACTTCAGATTACTTTATTATTATTTTATTACTTTTGTACTTTTTATTACTTTGGAATACATTTTTTACTTTTTAATAATGTTTAACTTTTTAATCACTTTTTAATTACTTTAATACTTTCCCCTTCTTTTTAGTCCTCCAAAAAAGGGGGGGTGGTTTTATAAACCACACATCCCAATGAAACAGAGGAGAAGAACCATGGTCAGCGAAATTACCATGGAGCAAATGGGGTGAAAATATAACTGAAGTAACTGTAGCTGCCAAATAACATAACTCTCCCTCAGTCTGAGTGGCGTTATACACCCCTCCCGGCCCCATCCTAATTGCACTGAACCACTCCATATAATGAGATAAAGACATTCTTACTGAGACCTGATCCTAATAGCAAACATCACAGAGTTCAATACACACTGCAAAAACAAGCACGTACAACTGGTTAAAGAAAATTGATTGTATTTCATGTCTTTATGATTAACTTTAGAAATAAATCACCTAATCTGTGGCTCCACCGGATGCCCAACTACACCGGAACCACCCAATCACAGTGATTGCTGTAGGTCAGACATGTAGGGCAACTGACCATATGAAAGAAAGAAGGGTATAACAGTTTTGAATTGTGGAACGACCTAAATATTTAACGTTTAATCTTCGCGCTAATTTATGTAAAACGATAGCAGCATAACATCATGTCCTCGATGGTCAAGTCCTCTCAGTTTCTGTGGTTCAATGTCATGAGATTCATCCTCCCTCCTTTTTTTCACTCTATGTGTTTGTTTGTTTTAATTTGTATTCTTTTCACCAGGCAATATTGTTTCAGTTTAATTTTCTTTCAGATTACTAACAATACATTTCACTGTTTTTTTTTTTTTTGTTTCAGTTTCAGTTTAAAATAATGACCCTGATTTGACAAGCACACATTGCACAGTCCATAAATGCCAATCCTCCCACTACCTCTTTTCAGGGTTTAAAGCAAAGAAGAAATCTAAGGAAAATGTGTTCAAATTACTCAAAGTACATACTTACTTACGAAGGATGTGTGTGTTTATATTAATATCCATGCACCGTTATCTTATTTGCAATCACTAATAAAGCCATACTATGAGGGATTCACAGCTGAAACGATTACATGGTTCATCCGGCTTTAATATGACTCATATTCATTTGTAAACAGCACCCTGTCATCTGAGCCGACACGGACAGAGAGGTGCTTTATCTGTGTGACACATTCTTCCAGTCGTGGCTTTAATCCAGCATTTTAGCATCGTTTTAATTGGCCGGAGAAACTCTTTGGTGCGTGAGGAGGGAAGGACCTTCACTTCAATAGACATCCATACAAATCCTTTATTTCTCCGCCTTGATTATCTGAGGCATGATAACAAGTAGGAGGATGTGGGTGAACAACAAGCATGCATCGTCACAAATTATTCATCAATACACATTTGTTTACTCACCGTTTTTGTCAGCTCTGCGGAAAATCTGAAAAGAAAAGAGGAGGGGATGGTTATTACCTTTAGCCAAGCATTACTAAAGGGGTTCTTATAATAAATTAATACAGGTTATTAAAAATGATGTCTCCCGATGGAGGTAAACTATTCATGAGTCATGAGCGGTAGGACGGCAGTATGTAATACGTGTCAGTTGTAAAACAGGTGGAATCATCACCTCTGGAGTGAAAAGCTATTCCAGAAGAGGGTCAAGAGCAAAGACGCGTCATTCTCAGTATCAGGTGCCTCAGTCATGAAAAAGGCTCAGAGGAAAAACTAAGCCAACTGAGATGTTTGTAATTAAGATGTCATTACAGTATATTGAGCTTGGTGTCTCTGTGATATGGTTTTGTATTGTACTGAAATTAACTTTTTAATTTACTGTATATGCTTTAAGTGTAACATTTGTCAATTATAGTGTATATTTTATATTTGGAAGAGTAGTTGTGGGGATAAGGCTCAAAATAAAGAATTAACAGAGGAACAATGTCCACAAGCTGATTCGTCGATAATGCCCAGAATAAGGATGCAGGCAGGAGCACGAGGCCAGCTGGTCTCTCTGAGCGCTAACAATCTCCTAGCAGAGAAATCTATTAAAAACCTGGACTCTAAGTATCAGTCAAGACTACAGCTGCTGCTTCGGGCTCCTGTTACAGCTCACGGTATCCACTGGCCAGTGGCTGCAACTACAGGATGAAAGACACCACCCACCGGTCCGGGCTCCACCCATGAGGGATCCAACAGACCACTTCTATTGAAGACATGTCAACATGACGCGGGGGGGGGGGGGGGGGGGGGACTTTAACTTTAACGATGGGTGAATCACGCTTGCTGGCTCATTTGGTCGCATACGCTTCTTTTATATCGCACACGAAGAGTAAAAAAGTACATGACCTCAACCCCCGAAGAATGAGGGATGTAACAAGGACCGGTTAACTTTTACACAAAAGCCAAAATGTGCTTTCGGAGATCTGTCGCTGATTAGAAATTGACAGTTTATTAAAAAGTGCTAAATAGGAGATTTGGAGCATTGCGATTGCTTCATGAAGGCTCTCAACATGGCGGGGGCGAGTCGGCACCTCACAGCTCTTGTAATTATATGACTGGTTTGGAGTCGGCAGGGGGATTATTCTATGAATTTCCATGGAGATTTTACGATATATCGGATGATAAAAAAGCCTATTTGTGACAAAGGTTTAAACACACTTAAAATCAAAATTTCTGAAAATGTGCATGGCCGCCTTATTGCTTCAAGGCACATGAAAAAACCTTTGACACAGATTGTCTGAAATCAACAACAGAATGACCTCCGTACGTGCGAGTGACTAACACTGGGAAAACAATTTGTTGGCTGACATGAAAAAGACACAAAGCCATACAATATGGCTTATGACTGACCATGTGAGTGGGTGTTAACGTGGCTTTGAAGGACCTATATGCAGTTTAAAAGAATAAATAACAGGATCTGAGGTCCACCGACTGCAATGGGGAGCCGCATATTTGATCAGGCAGGTTTTTAATAAGTCCCCAGTGAATCCATAGGCCCTGAACCACTTTTTATAGACTGCAAATCAGGTCAGTGTACCCAAAAGGCTTATTGTAATCAGACAACTAAAGGACGGTCAATCAAAGCTGGAGTAGCTCTTGAAAACAAAACAGATATTTACTGTTGACAGTTTTAACGCTCAGCTTTGTTTTCATGTTCACTAAGTGGGTTAAATAATCTGACTTAACAGAGAGAAAAAAACTGAAGTACCTGTGACTCAATATGGAAACATATAAACAGGTGACTTCTGTTAGGATCTGGAGTTTTTGTGTCTTGTGTAATGTTTTATTTTGAAGTCCCTGTCTCTCGCGTGTTCTCTTTCCCTGCACTTCCTGTCCCTGTGATCGTCAGCCCTTGTCCTGATTGTTTCCACCTGTGTCCAATCACCTGCACCTGTGTCCAATCACCTGCACCTTCCCTGTGTATTTGAACCCTGTCTCGTTTGACAGTGTTTGATTGTACTGTTTATTTTGTATTATTCTGAGTTAAGAAAATGTAAGAAAGAAAAAACACAGTCCTCAGCTGATATGTCTTTCAAAAAGTTAAGATTTCAATGACAAAAACAACAAATCTAAAACTAGAATTTTAAACCACTACATTTATTTTCAACCCACTTGTTTACATTAATTCCCTTATTTTGTATTATTCGACAAACACAATATTTCAGCAGTTGAATGAGACTATGACAACTGCAAGGCGAATACGACAGATGTTGCTACTATCTTCTGTTTAAGATTCACGTGGGCAGCACGGCAATCAACCAGAGGCACGAAAGACACCCCATGAATAAACATAACTTCATCACAGATGTTGCGAAAGAGCGGTTCTCTCCCATCGCTTCTATTCCACGCCCTCCGTTTCTTTCCATTGTTCGGTATAGCGGTCAGACATGCTTGACAGCTTTGACCTACAGGTTATAAATAACAGCAGAACCTGCCTCTCACTTTCATTTCCCCTGCGTCAGTAAAACCGCTTCAGTCCTTGTTAATAACCCGGTCATTTCAATCCACTCCACAACACACAGCTCCGTTTTGGATTTGTCTGTCTAGACTCCAAGGTGACTTTAAAGCTTCAAATTACTGCCTGTGTGTTTTCTTTTTTCTCATAAAGTGAAATGCTGGTGTTGAGGACACAATATTCTGACCCAGCAACCCTCCTGGTTCACGACAGTAGCAGCTTTTCATTTCCCCTCCTCGGCCCTGTAACCCGGCCACACATGGGAAGCATGCATTTCCCTTCTCTCGTTGAGTCAGCGGAGAACACCGACAAGACCGTAAAACTTGTTTGTTGTTGCACTTTTTGGGGTTTAGCTTTGGGGGTGGAGGAGGGGCTCCAGTTCCAGGGGATGATAATAATGCATCATTTACAGCGAGCCCCAAGGAAAGGTCAGACCGCGCTTCCCAGAGCGCTGCTGTTATGTGATGTGGTGTCGGTGGCGCCGTCTCTCGGGCTCTGCTGACACAGATGTGCTTATTAACATGTGTTTAGTATTAAAAAAAAGAGGAAAACGAGAGCGCAACATCATATTTTATCGATTTTATATATATATTTTCTTGCCGATTGGGAGTGATTTACTGAGACGTATCTTCCCTTTCTGTTTCCTCACGAGGCATGTTGTTGATGAGAGGGAGGGCAGCGATCGCGAGAGTGAGTGAGAGAAAATCTGAGAAGGTGGTGGTGACGGAGGAATCCTCAAACATGCAGATCCACCGGAGACACGAAACCAGCACATGAGAAGAGAGCGGCGACATGCAGGGCGGATGATGAAACCACCTCCAGGGACCAGCATCACTAATGGTCCCCGGCCCGCTTTGAACTGGAGCTTTCTTTAAAGCCATTGCTTTGTTACCGCATCGCTCTTGCAGTATACCGACCGACACATGACCATGGGCAAAGGACTCAATATTGACGTTGAGTGTATCGATGTATTGATCGCTCTCCCTCTTGCATGCATGTTTTTTATAATCAGTCGGTCCGATGCTTTCAAACGATCTCAATCTTTTTCTTTTTTAACGTTAATTACTATCCCCATCTAGTTAGTGCGTTGTTTCAACAACAACAAAAAGTCTTCAGTAGACTATTTAAAATCAATGTGCATACTGCAATAATGAAGTTCATCCACTGGCATTTTCTCCACAAATCAATACCCATTGATCTGCTTCACATCTTTTACTCTGGGGTACACAACACATTCAATGCTTTTTTTTGGGCGTCAATCCAAACTGTTGTTGGATTTATTGAGCTGCCGTACTAATAAATGCCCTATATTCTGGAGTCAAAATCAACCACAACAATGACACAACGTAAGTTTGAAGACTTAATGAAGCCTCACTTCTGTATAACAACTAAGTGGGTATAAAGGCAACTAATAAGGCAGCGAGAGAAGTCTGGAGAATGACATCATTTTACTGGCATGCAGCTAAGCGACCACCTTAATGTGCAAAAAAATTAAGCTAACGCGGAATTGCCAACAACTGCAATTCCTCGAATGACCAATAGTGCTGTAGTCTGGAAAACGTGGAAAACACGACACGTACTGCATGTGATATTACAATATCCCAAATCTAAGACGCTATTCATGTCACGATATATGATGTGTTGCATGCACTGCCAGAGTGTGTGAGAATTATGTCTTCAAAAATTTGCAAAAATAATTGCTTCGGTTTGTTTGTGTGTGTGTGCGTGTGTGTGTGTGTGTGTGATATCTGTAGTTGCGTAACACTTTTGAGATGTGTTTGTGCAGCAAGTGTGTCTGAGTGTGTGTGTTTGTGTGTGTGTGTGTGTGCAACACAAAGAGGAGAACCCCCAGCAGTCCCAAAACCTGTCCGACTGCGAGAGCTTAATTTTTCATGCAGAGGCAGCAGCTGCAGCTTTTCCTCTGGCACGCACACACACACACACACACACACACACACACACACACACACACACACACACACACACACACACACACACATGAGTAAATACAATTGATAGAACATTTCTGATTAAAAAAATATGAAAAAGCTATTAAAAGAGACACCGAGAATAACATCAAATAGCTGACAGATGTGTGTGTGTGAGAGAGAGAGAGAGAGAGAGAGAGAGAGAGAGAGAGAGAGAGAGAGAGAGAGAGAGAGAGAGAGATGCACTCACATCATGAAAGATCGTCAGCCCCTGTCCGGCGGTGTGCTGCTGCTGCAGCTGCTGCTGAGCCAGAAGATGCTTCTGTTTGGCCGACTGCAGGCACATGGTGATCATCTCCGTACAAGCCAGCATCTTTAAAACGCGTCGAGAAACAGCACGATCGGACGGGTCGCTCAAACGAGGGGGGCGGGGGGCCCGGTGGGGGGGTGGGGTGGGAGGCTGAAGTATTAAAGTCACGGCGGCAGTCCGGAGGAGAGGCTGGCTGCAGGTGTGACAGATATGAGGTACCAAGTGAAGGCGAGGAGCGGGCGGGCACTCGGGGAGATGCTCTGCAACTTTGTGGTGCGCTGGCGAGCGGAGAGCTGCCGGCCAATCACAGCGCTCCTCCTGCTGGAGCCGCTGTGATTGGCTCGCTTGTCTGCGCCGGGCATCTGGAGCAGAAGCGTCAACTTCATCAGGACCCAAATGACGCTCCGTCGCCTCTGATATTGTTCAGTCAATATATTTAATGCAAGTCATATTTTCTGATATATATAATTATGTTTAAATATATAATTATATATTATATATTATTTTTATATATATATAATTATGTTTAAATATATTATGTCGTCCAACGTATAGTGCAGAAAAATAAAAATGTACATAGTGAATATTTACAACGTTGTGAATGTTTAATACATGCATGTCAAAAGCACTTTGAGCTTTACAATCCCACTAGCCCATCTTGTGTCAGACACTGCTATCTGCTGGATGCTGGGAGTCACTATTTTGATTTTTGATCCTTTATTTTTGAAAAATAGAGAATACATTATGATTACATCATATTACATGTGTTGTTATATATTGCATTCAAGTTAATTCTGTTCTTAAGAATACCTTTTTATTAATTTATTGCTTTTGAACTGAAGAGCTGAATACCCAAGTTGTCGCACGTGGTCCGCCGGCATTTAAAGTGTGTGCGCGCGCGTGTGTGTATGTGTGTGTGGCGGGGTCGGTGAGTGGAGGGGGGTGGGGGGGGATTCTACTAGAGGTTATTTCATTGTTTGATTAAAAAAAAAAAATGTGTTGATCTACCATATCGCCATACATTTTGATGTGTTCCTGGAGTTCAAAGGGGCGGAGCACAGCGATTCCAGAGCAACCCGTTTGAAGCTCTTCTTCCTGATCCGGAGTCAGTTTCACTTTCCGTTCTTCCTGCTGAGAAGTCGGCGCTGGCCACCGCGAGAAGGGGGTCTCTCTCCACCTGGCTCTGAGTTGTCCTCCAATCGGACCAGAAACGACACTTCTCAACTTGTTACTGCGACAACACGACCCGATCAGGTAGAACACACACACACACACACACACACACACACACACACACACACACACACACACACACACACATGACAAACAGAGCTGTCCCTCGGAGTGACAGCTCTGTTTGTCATAACCATTGCGATACATTCGCTGTTCCCCTCCTCGTTGCAGGTGTGATGATGGCCTCTGAAGTGACACCGGGAGTCGATGTGAAAGAGGGTGAGCGGCTCTATTAGGTTTCGATTGTGATGTCACGTGACAACTTCCTATTCACAATATATCACAGGTTATTAAAACTTGTGTCACGATACATGTTTAATATATGGGCTCCATGTTGTAGATGAAGGTGAAAGTGCGTCAAAGACAAAGTTCTTATTTGTCATGCAATAGCAATACATCTAAATAAGGGAGACCGGGGTCAATAACATGTGTTTACATTTTCCTTCATAACTCACAGACTACTTAATATACAAGAGTCATCTCTTTCTATAAAAAAACACATGCACACTAATTCATAATATAATATATTAGCACTAATAAAGACAAGCCTATACATACATTAATGTAAGAAGTCAGAATGTTGTACTTCACTCTCACATTAAAGCATCTACCCTTTAGTTAAGAATAAGGGTCAAATATTATTTGTATAGAAAAATAAGACAACACGGGCGAATGGTGCTTCCATTATATTATAGTTTACTGCAGCCACGATAACATCAGTTGCTTCTCTTAATTTGTAACCGATGAATTAAAGATGGAAGTGATGCTAATTTAATTAGACAGCAGAAGAAAAGTACTGTACATCCAAAGAGTAACTTTCATACCTATTTCTTTATGTTTTTCTACTTGGCATGTGCAGAATAGGTGTCATCACTCAAGCTTGCTTCTGATTGGAGGAAATTGAGAGACAATTGCCCCTAGTCCCGCCCAACAATCAAATGCAACTGTGTAATATTGTATCAGCTGTAACACTCAACATGAATACTTTGAAATGCGACAGAGAGAAATCCCCAGACAACGCACAACGTCGTGCAGCAGATCATGACATCCATCACTGAGGAGGAAGGTAGTGCGTGGTCAATAAGATGAAGAACACACGCCGATAAGAACTCTTCCCTTGCTCCCCGTGCAGCCGAAGAACTGGCGCTCTCCCTGAGCGAAGCGCTCAACAGCGGGGACGAACAGGAAGCCGTCCAGCTTTGCCAGAGACTGTCCCAACTCTCTGTCCAGGTGACCGTCAGCGTCACCAGTAAGGCCTACCTCCAGGACTCCATAAGGTGGGACGCAACTGGGTGACCTCCTCAATTCACCCCATAGTTAGTGTACAAGAGGACATGAACCTCATTAGCCCGCGGGAAATAAGTTACATCTTTCTGATGACAGCGTTAAGTTACGGATTCAGTAATTGATAAGTAAACCTGTGTGTGTGTGTGTGTGTGTGTGTGTGTGTGTGTCAAGTTACCTCCTTTTGGATTTTTGCAATTACCCACTTGCTTGAGAGGAAATAGATCCGTCTACACAGATTTAAAAGCTGGAATTCCCCTCAGACCACACATACTTGCTCTTTTCCCCCTCCTTTTTATTCATTAATTTTTAGGTAGGTTCATTCCGAGTCATGTGACAAAGCAATGCGCTAATAGAACCCCGTCTGCTTCTCCGGACGTTTTTCTTCTGCGTGTCCCGATCTGTCGCTCTCCCTCTGGTTAAGAAGCCCCCGCTGTTGCTTCCGGTGGCTTCTTAGCTCCGCCCCCTTTCCCACGTTGGATGTTAATTCAAAGTATTTTCCCAATTGCTTTGTTTATTTTAATTTGCGATTGTTTCCCCACGTTCCCAATTGATTTATTAATTTACAATTATTTGTATTTATATATTTTTTTCTTACTTTGTATATCTTTTTCTATAAAATCACGTGTGTGTGTGTGCATGTACCTTATGTGAAACTAAGTGTGGTTTGGATGCATAAACAATAGAATCATGAAGGCGAAGCTGCTCCATTGTCTTCTCTGCCTCAGGTTGCGGGTCGGCGTGGAGGACGCTCAGTCCGACGTCGAGATCCCCGTGATTGTTGTGGTTTCCTCCGGCATGACAATCGCACAACTTAAAGACCAGGTGCTTGTTGGAGCTATTTATTTTGACATTTGTATTTAGTTTTATTGTAAATTAATATTAATTATTCATTGCTTATTTAGGTTATATTTTGATATGTTAGAAGAGCTTTTTTTCTTATGATGGTTTTAGTTTAGTTTAGTTCATTGTGATTGTTGTTTGAATATATTTAGTTGTAGGACTGGTTCACTGACTGGGTAACACTGGGAACCTGTGGTTGTATGTAGGTGTGTGTGGGTAGCTTCAGGACCAGCATGCACCGGGGTGGCCAATGTTTTTCTACCGGCACACGAGAGGCAGTGTCAGCATTTTGTTTGTTCTTTTTGTTTGTTTAGTAAATAATTTGTAATAATAATGGAATAAGCAGGGATCGTACGGTCATGGAAAACCTGGAAAAGTCATGGAATTTTAAAATGGTCATTTCCAGGCCTGGAAAAGTCATGGAAAAAACTTAAATCATAAAAAGTTTGGGAAAAGTCATGGAAATTGTTATAATCACATGTTCATTTAGGCCAAGTTTGAAATAATTAATAGTTTTTTTTAAAGAAAGACGCTCAAAATATAAACCGGCGTACGCTCTCAATACGCAACATTTTCAAAAATATTCATGTTTATATCGAGATTTCTGTTTGGTCATGGAAACTTGGTTTAAAGTCCTGGAAAAGTCCTGGAAATCCACTGGTTAAAATGTGTAACAACCCTGAATAAGGAAATGGACATTACTTTCTTTTTGTCTGCGTCAACTCCAAAACCCACGATGGCAATTTGATTTATAGTTTTATTTGATTTATTGGACAAATGGCCACTACAGTGAAGCCCTTACTCTCTCGTGTGTGCTTTACGTCACGAATGTTTCAAATCCAAATGTCACTGAAACGACCCGTCCATCCCTGGTTCCGTGTCCGCAGGTGAGCCAGGAGTACGGGTTCCCGCCCCCGCTGCAGCGCTGGGTCATCGGCAAGCGGCTGGCCGGCGACCAGGAGACGCTGCACAGCCACGGCGTCCGTCGGGACGGAGACCAGGCGTTCCTCTTCATCCCTTCCGCCAACAACGCTCACCTCACGCTGCGGCAGCACAAGCAGGACGAGCAGCAGCAGCGCCTCGACGGTCGGTGACGGGTCGCGGCTGCTCACGACTTCTCTTCTCTTTCTCGTCTAATCTGTTCCATTCATATAAAAGAAATGATCAACTCGTCTGTCAAAAATATAGAATTTTCCACATTTTAATGAACTCAATCTCATTCCCCGCCTTGATTACAGGTGGAATAAACAAGGTAACAGGTTATATTGAAGTACAATAACACTATTATGTATTCTTAGGCATCATCGAGTCCATGCAGCTGTTGCCCAGAGGGAGAGGCAAAGGAGGAGGAGGAGGAGGAGGAGGAGGAGGAGGTGAGAAGATGGCTGCTTCTCCTGATTCTCAACACATTCTCCCCGCCCCTCCTCCTCCTAAACCTGCGGTGCTGCCTAAACCTCAGGTCAGAACAACAACATGTGCATTCGCCATCCCGCCTGCATTGTGAGCGTTGAGTTCACCCCCCCCCCCCCCCCCCCCCTGTTCCCGTGTAGTTGGGCTGGCCCTGCGCCGTTTGTACGTTTGTGAACAAACCGACGCGCCCCGGCTGTGAGATGTGTGGAGGAGATCGGCCCGAGGATTATCGGGTGCCGGACGTCTACCAGCCGGACCAGGAGGAGGTCCATCGCCTCCGGCAGGAGACCCTGGCCATGCTGGCCATGCTGCAGTACGAACAGGTACCAGTGCTGTTGCTTAGGAAACACGGAGACGAGTGCTCCTGAAATGTATTCGGCACCGGAAACACGAGAGACTGACGGAGGCCTCAATTATTATTATTATTATTATTATTATTATTATTTTTATTTTTTATTTTTTTTATTAACTTTTTTATTATTATTAACTTTTTTATTATAATTATTATTATTATAATTATAATTATTATTATTATTATTATTATTATTATTATTATTATTATTATTATTATCTTTATTTAAAAGGGACCATGTACAGTTAAAACATAAATGTCACCATTCGATGCACTGGACCAGAGGGTAGCTTCAAGCAAAGCAGCTGAACATGTGTACGTGAAGTAATCGGGTAGTAGTAGTCTCATTCTGGAAGGAAAGAAAAAACTGTAACTTGATGGAAGGGTTTTTGAATGGGTATCAATAGTTGAACTAATATTCATTATATGATAAACGCAGAACCAATAGAGGACCGAGTGCTCAAGGAAACTTGTAAAAGCTGATGCCAAGAGCGTAGTTGTATTTTCTGGTCATCCAGGATCACGGGGTTTGTAGTTTAGAGTTAATCTCTCTGTCGTCATTGCTTCCCTCTCTTTCTGGGCAATGAAGGCTCAGCAGGAGGAACGAAATACCAACTTCCTGCATCTGTTGGCCACCGAGGAGCAGAGCCTTTTCCCCAACGCCGCGGCGACCGACTGTCCAATCTGCTTCTCTGCCCTCGCGGCCCAGCAGGGCGTCACGCTGCGAGAGTGTCTGCACACCTTCTGCAGGTCAGACATGGCGGGTGACTTTATCATCTGCAATGTGGGCGACATGTTTATTTGTTTATTTGTTTATGTATTGGATCCCCATTAGCTAATCTTCCTGGGGTCCACAGAAAGGACAAAATACATACAAAACATATCGTGAAACAAACAAACAAAGTGAAAAATAGTGCAGTCAGATGCACAGTACAGTCGAAGGATCAGATATGTTATGTTATGCAAATGAACTTAATTCATACAAATACAAATAAAAATAAAAATAAGATGACTAAAAAGCAATAGAATACGTCAAGTGGTGAATATTCTTAGGTGCGCCTTTAATTGTTTTTTTAATAAAAAAAGGTTGACATGTTGGTATTTTAACCCTCCTGTTACCTTCCAATGTACGAACATCTTTTACCCCTGGGGTCAAATTGACCCCAGCAATTAAAACCTCCAAAAAATGATTAGAATTAATATTGTTTCCCAAGTTTAAGTGTCAGATACTTTATGTTTGTTTGTTGACTACCTAAATAGTTTTTTCAATAAATAGAAAAGTTGATATCTCTTATATGTTTTACACAGTGAAAAACAGCCTGGGGTCAAATTGACCCCAAAGAACACCGATGCGTACAAGTTGTGTTCAGGACATTAAAAACATATCATCATGGGAGTTTTCTGTTTTTCCAGTTAATAAATTAATATAAATTAGGAAAAGTCATGAAAAAAATGCTGTCAGTAATTCTTTTAGAGACGTCAAACACCGAATGGGGTGAAATTGACCCCAAAGGTAACAGGAGGGTTAATTAACCACGTTTTGATCGGTGCTCGTCTCCCCTCGTTTTAGGGACTGTCTCAAAGCGACGATAGTGAACAGTCAAAACGCCGAGGTGTCCTGTCCGGAGGCTTGTGACAGCAAGCTGCTGGACCGAGAGATCAATGCGGTGAGTGTAACACTGGAGGGCGACAACCTTCCTCGGGGGGCCTCAGAGGAATCTGGCATCGACGTGTACTGCCTGGAATACAAACGAAAACGTACTGTATATAATATAAATGGTGGTTTACATCTAATATGCCAAACTCAAGAGCCTCCAACAGGCAGGAGATAGCCCATTTTTGCTGAGATGACAACCCTACATTATACAAACTCATTCATCCCCCCCCCCCCCCCCCCCCCCCCCCCCAGCTGCTCACGGACGAGGAGCGCCAGCGCTTCCAGGACCTGCGTCTGAGCATCGCGGAGAGCCGCTCGGAGCACAGCTTCCACTGCCAGACGCCCAACTGCCGGGGCTGGTGCATCTACGAGGACGAGGTCAACCACTTCCACTGCGCCCTCTGCAACCAGACCAGCTGCATCCTCTGCAGGGTAGTCCGTTTGGACCTTCACGAGACACACCGACACCGAGATGCTCCCACCGCGCGGCAAACATAAAGGAAGTTGTGTGCGTGTGTGTGTGTGTGTGTGTGTGTGTTCGCAGGCCATCCACAATGACATGAACTGCAAGGACTACCAGGATGACCTGCGCACGCGAGCAATAAACGACCAGGCGGCCCAGCAGACGAAGCAGATGCTGGAGGTAGGTCGGCCTCCAAGGCGACGCTTGGCAATAAACGTGTGTGTGTGTGTGTGTGTGTGTGTGTGTGTGTGTGGGGCCCAGTTTGAAACCACACAGAACGCATCACTTTCTGTGGCTGTGCACCAGTGTTCTACTCAGTAAGCCATAAGCCAGTACAGGAAGTTCTGAGGGGTCTTTAATGCAGCTCAGTTCAATTAAATTCAGTTTATTTTGTATAGCCCGATATCACACATTACACATTTGCCCTTAGAGGGCTTTACAATCTGTACACGTACGACATCCCTGACCTTTGACCTCACATCGGATCAAGAAAAAAGAATAGAAATAGAAGAAAAAAAACATTTCACGGGGGAAAAAAGGGAAGAAACTTTCAGGAGAGCAACAGAGGAGGATCCCTCTCCAGGATGGAGAGAACAATAGATGTCATGTGACCAGAAGGAAACATTAAATACGTTGATTTAATCAAATCTAATGCCATGTAATAACTCTACGATGAGTGGTGGATAAAGAGGCGGTCTCACCATCTTCCCTTATTGAAGTCCACTTCAAATCCTGCCCAATTAATGTTAACAATTAGTTAGTTAGTTGTAGACTTTATATTTAAATTTATAATTCATTTTTATGTACAAAACCTCAGGCTCCTTTTTCCAAGCGCCCTGATCAACATATTATTTTTTAGTTTTGAGTGGAGAATCTTTCTGTTTAACGGCGTTATTATTGTACTTTTATATGTTTAATCACCATCGTGTATTGGGTACTCGTACCGGACGTGTCGTCCAGCAGTTGATTGTGTGAGTGGTCGTGTTGGGCGGTTCTCACCACCCACCGGCTACCGGCTGCTTTGCATTTTGATTGATTTCATCCCACATTCATTTGAATATAGAGCCTCCTTCAGAACGGGGAGGCCATGAAATGCCCACGCTGTGACATCGTCATCCAGAAGAAAGACGGCTGTGACTGGATCTGCTGCTTGATGTGCAAGACGGAAGTCTGCTGGGTCACCAAGCAAGCTCGCTGGGGACCAAATGTAAAGAAAAAATCTGAAAAATATTCACTTATACGCAAAAAAGAAACAACACTTTTTCAGTCTGGGTTTGGAATTCAAGAAAATATGATTTTTTCCCCTTTTTTGTTGCCTTGCAGGGCAGCGGCGACACGTCTGGGGGCTGCAGGTGCCGAGTGAATAACCAGCCGTGCCATCCCAACTGCCAAAATTGCCACTGAGGGAAGCGCGGTTATGAAAAAGCATATTTTATGCGACTGTTTCCCGTGTGGATGTGTATGGACGTCCTTCGTTGTGCGGTGGCGATGCTGCCGTGTAAATGCTACGCACAAAAGCTACGCACAAAAGCTACAGAGCCGTCCAGCTGCATCTTCCACATCTCCGTGACTGTAGCCGTCGGTGTGAGATGACCGGAATCTTCTGATATATTAATAGTGTCGGTGTGATAAATGAATACCTAATATATACATTTGTTGACCTCCGGCTACTGCTGTCATTACAAGTTTGATGAGCCAGCTATTCTATTGCAACCTATTTATTTTACTTTGATTAGATTGATTTATTTACCAAAGGCTTTAGTGTATGAAATTGCTTATAAAATAAATAATACATAATGAATTCACATGATTCTTTCCTCTGAAGTATGGCAACAACTCAATCGCCTGGGAATAACTTTAATTACATTCATCATATACATACAGGTACATATGATGGAATCTGACCTGTGCATTTAACCCATCTGAAGTATCGCGGTGCTGTAAAGCACCTGGGGATCAACCTGAGGCTCAGGGTCTCGCTCGAGGACACTTGGACACACACCAGGGACCAAACCTTCAACCGTGTGGTTAATTCTACCCGCTCTATTGTATGAGCTACAACTGTAATGTCGCCATGTATTCTGCACTTTAATGGGTAATGAAGTGTTTATGTCTCGTATCCATGACGTTTGTTGGGCTCCACCTCCATGTTTTTTTTAAAGTGACAGGCCTCAGCGCTAATAAACAGACGCCATAAGCATACTGTAGTGTGTTTGCATTATTGTAAGTTATATTCAATAACTAATTAAATAGAGTCACACACACACACACACACACACACACACGCACACACGCACACAAAAACAATCCAAAGCATTTCATCCACATTTCCCAGTGTTAACACAATGTGCATTTTCACTCTACTTTATTAGCATTCTCTTGTACAACTTCACATTAGTATAACAAAATAAACAAAAAGGCAGATCCATTATCTAGTGCAATGATAACAAATGAAGGTAGCTCTCAGGCCCCTGAGTGCGCCCTCGGACATGTTCCCGGTCACCTTCCTTTGGACCGCTATGCAGATCCAATAACAGCTGAGTCGGCGGGTCGCCGTCACGGCAACGCAGCGGTCATAATACAGGAATGGGGACGCCGACGCGGTCCGGTCCTCACGGAGCAAAAACAACTTCTCTCTTCAACACCTGGAGCGTTTTCAGTCGACTGGTCGTTGACCTACAACTCCCAGTCAATCATGATGAACATCTGTTAAGCAGAACGCATCAGAAGGATTACAGACAACCCAAATGCCTTAAATCTTAAAATACAGCACTCTGACAAACTACTTGCTACGTTTCCTCCGTCTCCTGGCGAATCAGGAAAGTGAGACCTAAGGACTTCCTCTAGGCGTGACCGGGCGACGACTGGAACACTGGAATGGGACTCGACTGCGTCTGAAATGCAAACGCCACCCTCACAGCAACGAGACTTAGTTCACGTTAAAGCGTTAAAGCCAAATTCATGTCTGGAAACAAAACAAAAACACACACGTTGCATCGTCACGAAGGCGTGGGTGCTTTTTGGAGCACCCGTCGAGGAGTGAGAAAAGCTCCCATCTAATGCAGTCGGTCCCCCCGAGACGACAGCACGTTCCCTTCAGGTCGGTCACGGATGTGTTAATAAATGCGTTAATAAAACTAGAAAAAAAAAAAAAAAAAAGGAGAGATTGAATCCACTCCAGAAAAAGTGGCGCAGAAAGCATACCCTATGTTATTGGAGGCCATGAGCACAGACGCCTTTAAGGCTGTGCAACCCAACAATTAAGGAGGTTAATTAAAAAAAAGGAACGCTCAAGTAAAACTACGTCAGTACGGTTATCCGTCTTCCCTTTGTGGACTGTGACCGCTGGACTCCACTGGGGGCGTGTCCTCCTCAGAAGTTGAAGTACATTTCAAGCAGGCTACAAATCTACTTGGATAACAGCGAAAGCATTTGGTCTAAAATGTCTCCCGATGACGACCCCGAACTAAAATGTGTAGTAGAGGGCGACGTGTTTTAAAGATACGCCGTCCCAGAAAGGAAGACGCTCATCTAAAGAAGAATACTTTGTGAAACTTAAAATTACCTAGAACACAAAACAGTTCTTAACCTATCAAAGTGCCCGTGTGTCACGACCGTCCGTCTTTACATGTCTATAAATTAAGAAACAGCAAATAATACAAAGGATTCCATCAGTCCTCTATATTTGGTCTTAGTCCAGCTATCAAATCGATAACCAATGGGTTGCGACCACATACACACACACGCACGCACACACACACACACACACATTCACTCAAGCGCTCTCGATTGGCAGCAGTTTCAAGTGTAATGAGTCCACCGAGCTTTCAGCATAAATCTCTGTGAGCATAACTCCATATCAGATTATCCGAATATAAATAAAGCTTTATTAACGACAGCATCGGTAATAGTTCCTATAAAAAGCGTCTCTTCATTAGAACGGGGGGGGGGGCTCTTCATCTCAGAACACCAGCCGGAGGAGCGGCTCGACCGCCGCCCGCTCCTCAGGAGTCATAAAAAGGACCGTGGAGGAGGCGCAGAGACACGGCCCGGAGGATGAAACGAGGAGCGTTCGCGGCTACGCCGTTGGCGCGCGTGGTTTGGTGGCTTCGTGAATTGAAAAAGGGTTTCTTGGAAACGGACCCACCGGCGTCCGTGAACAGATCTGCTGGCGCGTCGGCGTAAACGAGGAGCGGGTCAGGGGAAGAAGTTCAGCTTGGGGGCCCACTGCAGCGCCGTGTTGACCACAGCGAGAGCCGCCGCCCCCAGCGCCACCGTGAGGCCCATGACGGCCAGCCGGACGAAGCGCCGCGCCGCCGAGGGACGGGCCGCCACCGCCACCGCCACCGCGTTCGCTGCCGAGCGCTCCAGCGCCGCCTGTTTCTGTCGCCGGCGGCGACGGAGAACAGAGTCCGGCCGCTGTTGAGTGGACGCGAGGTCAAAGTCCTTAAAGGTAGAGGCCGCCATGCTTTGGGGGGGGGACAGACAGAGAGAGAGAGAGAGAGAGAGAGAGAGAAAATGAAAGAACAGTGAGCCACTGGAGTTGAGAAGTAGAAGGAAAGTGTCAAACACAAGGCCAGCGGGCCGAATGCGGCCCACCACGTCATTTTATGCGGCCCCTGGCGGCTCGAAAGACATATGATCACCTTTATATCCTGTGCTTTTATTTTGAAGGTTTCAAATTAAATGGATTTGTGTTGTTATATTAGAGAAATGTGCACGTGTACAATATTTCTACTCTCGAATAAACAAAAATCAAATGCAAAGAGAGTTATCTGACAGCACATTTGGTCAATTTGATACAGTGCTTCAGTTACACCGGCCCTTTAAGAGGGGGCCATGATGCTGATGTGGCCCACTGTGAAGATGAGTTTGACGCCCCTGCCCTAGAGGGTGCAGTACCTGTCGTGTGAGGCCGCCTCTCTGGCCAGTTCGGAGGGGGGGAACTGGACAAAGAGGTCTCCCGCCCGGCTGATGAGTGTCTCGTATGGCAGGTCCTGGGGAATCTGAGAGAGCAGGTGATGGACCATGGCCATGTCGCACTCGCACTCCAACACCTCCTCTTCTCTGTACAGCACGATCTGCAGCGGAGGAACCGGAAACACGCGCGGCCACGTTGGTTATCGACGCAGCGAGAACTGAAGAGGTTATTACAGGGTTATTACACATTTTGACGACTTTTCCAGGACTTTAAACCAAATGTCCATGACCAAACTGAAATCTCGGTATAAACATGCAACATTTAGAAAATGTTGCGTATTGAGAGCGTACGCCGGCTTATATTTTGAGTGTCTTTCTTTAAAAAAATATCAATTATTTTAAACTCTGCGTGAATTAACATGTGATTACAACACATTTCTCTCAAAAAACATTAATTATTTCAAACTTGCCGTAAATGAACATGTGATTATTACAAGTTTCCAGGACTTTTCCAAAACTTTTATGATTTAAGTTTTTTCCATGAGTTTTCCAGGCCTGGAAATGACCATTTTAAAATTCCATGACTTTTCCAGGTTTTCCATGACCGTACGAACTCTGCCATTACCAACGGTGAGAGAAAAATAACGTGTGCTTTAGGTCAATCTTCCCTCTGATGAATACTCGATGAGCCTTCGCTGTCCTTCCTTGAAGTAGATTTCACATATCAGAGAAGATCTAGGTATCGCTTGTATGCATTGACACATTTATACCAACAATATAAGTGTTAATGCATTCTTTCCGCAGGCTCATTTAGTCTAGCTGGATAATCTGGCCACGCCCCCAGAAGGAAACGGAGCTCACTTCCTCAGTGATGAAGCAGCGATATTCGTTAGATCAACATTTCATGGGGAGAGAGTTCTTGTCACGTCATCATGACTTCCTGTACGAACGGAACGCTATCTAGTCCATTCTGCCCACAAGGAATCATATATTCACAGACTTTCCGGAGCCGCATTGAACACCACACGCCGCAGCCGACAGCGACTCAGACTGCATGCAGCTTTGCTGGTTGTACATTGTTGAACACCGTCGGCGTCGCAGAACATCGGGAAAGCCAGTCAATGCCGAGCCGTTCGTGAAGTGTATTTAGCTCTTAAGAAACTTCTGGATGTGTTCAAACTCCTGTCAGGGTTCTTACACATTTTGACCAATGGATTTCCATGACTTTATACCAAATTTCCAAGATCCAAACACGAACAATTTAGTAAATCTTGCGTATTGAAAGCGTACGCCGGCTTACATTTTAAGCAGCTTTCTTAAAAAAAACAAATCGCCGTAAATGAACATGTGATAACAAATTTCCCTGACTTTTCCAAAGCTTTTATAATTTGAGTTTTTTTCCATGACTTTTCCAGGCCTGGAAATGACCATTTTAAAATTCCATGACTTTTCCAGGTTTTCCTTGACCGTAAGAACCCTGCCTGTTCTTTATGGTCATCGCCACATTTGTGTATGCATATATACAGTATTATCTAGAGCCATTAAACCGACTGCCAGCAGACATTTAAAGACATATAGCCGAATTGATTGGGGCGATGAGACACTTAAAATTAGCCGATATATTTCCCCAACACTTGTGCTGCGTTCACACCAAAAGCGTCGAGTAGATTCATAAACGCACGGATGAGAATGAAGACGACTTTCATTCAGTTATCCAGACAGTCGGTGAAAGCTACCGAGCCATGTGAGCCTACGGGTAATGTTAAAAAAACAAAAACAATATATATATATATATGATATTGTTATGAACCACATATGAACATAGAGGGCGTTTGATATTCCGAAATTTGTGGGATTTCCACAACAAGTATAAAGCAGAAATAGTGGTTATTTCCACAGATATAAGCCACGCCCCCTCTACAGCACAAACAAAGTGATTGAATTTAATGAAGGAACCAGAAATAGTGATAATAATTCCTCGTATGCGTTCATGATCATCTCCTGCTCGTCAGCAGAGAAAAGAAATAGGCTTTTCCTTTGAGTTCATTTGACTTCGGATTGACGTCTGGTTCAAATTAGCGAGATATTTTAAGGGAGGATCGGCCTTTGAGAAACCGAGATAGTCTGATGTCAATCATCTCTCGTTAATTTAAGCGGGATAATAGGACGTTTTGATCGACTTTCTCACGTACAAGAAATAGGGCCCAGTTCCCACACTTGCTTATCGTTGTAGCTCATTATTGTTCAAGGCCGTATCTTCTGAACCGGCCACCCAGAGCCTCCCTACACAAAGTGTGTTTGGTGTGAAGGACACCGAGGCCTCTCAGATTAGCTCGTGAGGTTGGCAAATCTTTTTTATTAAAAGAGAGAAGAAAAAAAACACTGCCACAAAACATAAAGTCTGGCCTTTGAATCACACATCAATAAAAGTAACACACACACACACCAGAACTTGTTCATGAAAGCTGGCTTCCTAAATCACTAACTCTAAATAGCAAACTAGGAGAGCTGATTATAGATTATAAACTTACCACAGCAGCAAAGTAGATGGGCATCAATGGATGGCAGGCCAGGAAGAAGTCATACAACCGGACAACATGCCGGAAGTCGGACAGGACGTGGCCGAACCAGGTGATCAGCCAACTGAGAGCGAAGACTGTGCCCACCTCCGACCTAAGAATCAAATCGATAAAAAGGTGGAGATCGACTTACATTAGCGCACAAAACTGTAACGTGTGCCAACGATCCACTTTTGGGTACCCCGTTAGGCATTTATGAATAAAAACAGTTTTGGTATGGTATCTGAAAGTGACTGATAGTGATGTAAGCACTCGGAGAAGAAGACTTATTGACACCGTCATGTTGAATCTTTACAGACTTAACTCGAGCTGTCATAATAGGATCAGTATGCTGTAGCTGCACAGACACCATGTTCCTTCACTTACAGCAATAACACAAGATGGAAGAAGATCTTGACAGTGATGGCACTATTGTTCAGTGCTTCTTCAGACAAACAAACTAAATTAACTTGTAATTAAAAGTATAGCAGACACTAGTTACAAAGTAGATATAAATAGTATTAAATGTCATAGTCATAGGGAAAGTCATGTAGGCTACGAGGACTTTTAATGTTTTCAGTTCCGCCCTAATTATAGCTGATATTACCTTGCAAATTATCTCCAAACTGCATAAACAGCGAGAATGGATTTCACATTTTGGAAAGTTTCATCTATTAATTAGATGGGGGTGTCATCACTGAAACAGAGACACTTACTGTTGCATGAAGTCATGCACTTCAGGGTTGACCCTCTCAATGATGGGCATCAAATAGTTAAGAATGTGCTTTGTGTTATCCATGGTTGGATCCATGAAGTCCCTGAAAAAGACAAGATGGAGAGTCTTTTTAGAGAGCACAACAGACCATTAATGAGGTGGTGAAGGGGGTAGTGGTGGTACGTTTCATTCTGTCAAATAACAAAGAAAGAAAAACTGAGAAAGTATGTAGTTTCGTAAAACAACAGCTGTGTATTACGTATGTATTAAGTACCTGAGGTGGTGCGTGGAGAGCTTCTCCACCAGAGCAGTTGCAATGCGCTCTTCCAGGACCAGTAGGAAGGTGACAACAATGTCATGGTAGCCTTGGTAGTAGTGCAGCTGGGGGTTGCGTTTCAGAACTAGAAGGATGATGTCAATGAGTTCTTCCTGGAGACCCTCCCTCTGCTCATCTGGCATACCTGTACAAGTCCACCCAAAGTAAAATACAGTCGTGAGTTTATATTGGCTTTCGCCTAGCCACCAGAAAACAAAAGAAAATTAAATGGAGATAAGGCCCAAGAGTACAAATGCTGCTGTGCTCTAAATAAAAATGAACATTCATATGTATTTAAAAGGATAACGATTGAAACCTACATTGCATCAATGTTTTTCTCTTTCTCTAAAAGTAACAATAACACATTTTAGACTTTTGTTTTGAAGGCAGAAGCCTTTGACCTCCACCTGATCACTGACTGACGTCACAGTTTAGCAAACTTCACAGAGATCAGACATGTCTCAAGCAGAAAATCAGTAATGGCGAAGCTTTGACATTGAATTGGTCAGTAGAATAACACATGTATATTTGTCCTACATTTCATCATCATCAAGTGGGTGGCTTTATAAAAAGAGCTGAAATGACTCTACCTAAACAGCATGTCAAAGGTGTAGCATTCATAATTGTTTTTTTAACTCAATGTAACAACATTGGTTATCAAGTTCTGGATGAAAACTAACCCCTGAGCAAATATGTTGTCTTTTTGTCTGGTTGGAAACCCTACGATTTACAAATTGTAATTTGCATTACATTGAATTTCCAGTGTGTTCATGTATACATGGGCCAGTTGTTCTATACAATATACAGAGAAGAGTTTCATGAACCCTTGCCCTCTGGTATAGGTTCTACTCACCAGGAGGGAACCTCCGCAGCGAGCGCTGGACATCCAGCAGCACCTGGTTGTAGTCCTTGTTATTCTCCCGCTCTACCCTTTCTGGATAAGACATGTCACAATCAGCATGACTACACAAAGGGAATCAAACACTGCGTGTGGTAGATGTTGCACCTGCTTAAGACTCTGCATGCAGGGTTCTTACACATGTTGACCAATGCATTTCCATGACTTTTCCAAGACTTTAAACCAAATTTCCATGACCAAACTGAAATCTCGGTATACACATGAACAATTTAGAACATTTTGTGAATTGAGAGTGTACGCCGGCTTATATTTTGAGCGTCTTTCTTTAAAAAACATATCAATTATTTTAAACTCTGCGTGAATTAACATGTGATTACAACACATTTCCATGACTTTTTCAAAACATTTATGATTTACGTTTTTTCCATGACTTTTCCAGGCCTGGAAATGACCATTTTAAAATTCCATGACTGGTCCAGGTTTTCCATGACCATACGAACCCTGTCATGTTCACATTTGTCATGCACAGTGGGGACCAGGAAGATAAGTGCGATGACATATAGATACGTCACGTGTATGTCTCGGCTTGTGCATACACAGCTATGCAACATGATACCTGGCTCTTGTTCCAAGACGTGAGGAGGGACGTTGAGGAGCCGAGGCCAAACTTGACAGCGGAGTTCATCGGTCAGCAGACCCCCCTCGCTGATGGCCATCCTCCTCAAAGCAGCCACATCCACCGGACTGGCATCGAGGGCATGTGTGATGTCCGCAACTTTCCTTTTCCGTCTGGTGTCCCAGTCTGAGACAAGGCAAACAGACACGTGTTCACTTTTTATCTCGGACACGATAATGCACGTTAACTTAGCTTAACGCATTTGTGGAGGTTGTGGTGGGAATGGTTAGTCAGTCAACTCCAACAACGGAGACAAGTGAGCATGTTTATGACATTAAAAGGTATTTTGGGGACTATTCTTGCTGCTTAATTGCCTGAAAACACACGATTGCCCTAAATGAAAACAGCTAAAGCTAGCGGTGACCAACCTGAGCAACATGTCAAACTTACCGGTCCCTTGTTTTCCGGACACCGGTGACGAGGCACCGACACCTCGAGATTTACTCATATTTGTTGTTGTTGGGGGTAGTCTCCGTTTCTTCACGCAAGTCCTCGTTAAATTACATTACTTACTATCCTCCTTTGCTTGGCCGCCATCAATGTAGCCCTTCGTGGCCGCCAACTGGGAGCTAACTAGCTGTCTAATTAGCAAGGCCAGCCCATACAAACACACACCGGTAGTTAGCTAACTGGCTACTCATTGCTAGCTGGTCATCAAGCTAACACAACATTGATACGGTTCCGAAACGGCTATTGCCAGCGACACGTCCATCACTATCCGACCTGCTGACACACGTGTTGACAATTAGTAAACGCGGCTCAATAGCAGTGCGGTTACGCCATCGACTGGGGAACCGGCTACATGTTTACATTGACGGAAGCGACCAATAGGACACATCCGCTTTAGCTAGCCTCCCCACTCAGACTGAATGATGACGTCACGATGACGCGGGGTGACCAAACCGCATTGGAGGCGACGAGGAGTGAATCGAATCTAACAATGTTTAAAAAAAGAGAGAGACACTAATATAATATTAATATAGATCATTATCAATATAATGCAATTTTTTTTAAATATTCAACAATGACTTCAACATCAATATTTATTTTGCTTGTTAAATGATTAATCTATTGACTTAATTTGACATTTACATTTTCTCCTGTTTATACATACTGTGTGTATCTATATTATACATATGCACTGTATATTATATGTAGCTGACTTTTTTTAGTCACCACATTGTTTGAAGAAACCGTAAGCTTTTATAACTACGGTCTTTTTATTTAATTTATATTAAATAATTATTTATTTATAATGATTAAATACTAATTATTAAATAATAAATAATATTTGTATTTATAGTCTGTATATATATATATATATATATATATATATATATATATATATATATACAGCCTATAACATGAAACATGAAATGTTAAGAAATAACATGAACATCTTTAAAAATGTTGCCTCTTGAATAAAGACTTTAAAACAGAAAGAGGACCAATTGCTGAGCAGCTTGAAGATAACCAATGGCTGAGGAGCTTAAGGAGCACCAATGACAGAGCAGTTTAAGGAGGACCAATGGCTAAGCGGCTTAAGGAGGACCAATGGCTAAGCAGCTTAAGGAGGACCAATGGCTGAGCAGCTTAAAGAGGACCAATGGCTGAGCAGCTTGAAGACAACCAATGGCTGAGGAGCTTACGGAGCACCAATGACAGAGCAGTTTAAGGAGGACCAATGGCTAAGTGGCTTAAGGAGGACCAATGGCTGAGCAGCTGGAAAAGGACCAATAGCTGAGCAGTTTAAGGAGGACCAATGTGTGTAAATATATATATATATATATATATATATATATATATATATATAATAATATAATATATATGTATATATATAATAATATAATATGTATATATATGTATATATATGTATACTATATATATATATATATGTATATATATCATATGTATGTGTATATATAATACAATTAACATGTTTTGATTAAATAAATATAATTAAATAAAAACTACAATAAGTTGTGGGGCTGCATAACGAAATAGTTGGTAACAAATTTCAATATTGATTTGTTGTGTCGCTCAATTATTACATCACTCAATAAGTCACAGAGTATTAAAACAAAGTTGAGTTGAGCGGAGAGCGGCACAACACAAAAAGCAGAGCAGAGGGAGTGGCTGGCACTGAAAGCCGAAGTCATTCATGTAGTCGGTGTGACATTCACCGAGCTGTGTGCGCCTACAGTTGATGTTATGAACCCAGACACCATAGCGTTAGATGTTCCAATGTGTGTGGGATTTCCACAAGAAGTATAACATAGAAAGAGTGGTTCATTATTTAGTGCTGGATGGCGGAAAATATTTGTCCACTGAGCAAAGCGATGAAGATAAGCCACGCCCCCTCATCAACGCTTATGAAGTGATTAAACCACAAATAGTCCGGCGAGTAAAGACTTCATGTATGGATGTCGGTGGGCTTTCCTTCATGTCTGCAATGTTGAAAAAGTACTTTACACTTCTGGCATCTTTTTTTTCTTTTAAGTCGAAGCCGGTCGGCACATGACGTCACTCAGTGTGAGCGCTGCCTCTGAGAGCGCTCGGCAGCCCCGCCCCCTTGTACTCAATACGTGCAGACAGCATGACGAGGAGCGAAGCTAAATCGTATTATTTTTAACATACGGGTAACTTGTTAGTATCATATACCGTGCAGCATTACAGCAGTAGATGTATCGTACATTCAAGCTAACCCGAACCCCCCCCCCCAGGAAGCAGTATCCGGGTTGTTTGTGTCTGGGGCTTTTATTGTGAAGGGAAAAACGGAAAAAGGAGAGAGGAAATGGGCAGCGTGTGTTAATAATAACAGTGGTTGCGGTCGTATGCAGACTACGGAGTGTTATTGCTTTATTACTATTGTAAAATGTCACTATTTAAAAACTAGACACAACACATTTGCCGCTTTCAGAGCTGCCGTGTTTACATGCAGGTTAATATCGATACAATCAGTATGGTATTCTTTTTTTAGTGCGTCACAACCCTTTCAGTGAGCAGTCATTCATAATACCAGGACCGTGTCCTACCTAGATGGAACCATACTTCATTTCGATTAATTATACCTAACCTGCAATGGCGGGCTAAATTGTAGTGAACATAGCTTATAGGGCATACTTAGTTGTGTGCGTAGGTGTTAAACACGTGCCTCTTAGTCATAGGTGTGTTGTGTGTTTTTTTGCATTGACGTTTTGCCATTTAGGTGTGGCGTGTTTGTTCTGAAGAAACGAAAACGAAAATGACATCCCATTTAAATAGCAGCTGTCTGGGTCGGGCGGTGTGAGTCGCAGACACAGCTGAGACAGATACTTTCGGCTGAGGAGGCTCGGTTCTGTGATGCTAGAGCTAAATGGGCTCGCTTTCCTTGTAAAGCTCCATTCGTGCGCAAGTGTTCATGTCAAGTGGATAGTTTAGGTAAGTTCTCTATTTTATTCGTTTAGTTGCGTTTGTTGGGAGGGGCGGAAGTATATAGATCGCATGCTTGCTACATTATTAGGACGTGTGGATGAAATATAGGACTGAGAATAAAACAAATCCGTACTGAAAATGAAATGAATCCGTCACTATAACAAGTGAAGAAGAGGTAAATACTCCGGATGTTTTTTAGAAGATCCAGGAAGACAAGCTCTCCGATTTCTGGAGAAATGATACCTAAGCGATAAGAATCAGCATCCAGCAGAGGGCACACTCCTACTTTGAATTATAAGCAAACACCTCGAACACAATTTCACAAATACAATTTAAAGTCAACACCAAATAAAAGAGACGGATAATAAGAGACGGGCACGCACACACAACGATTGCTTCTATCACCCCCAAGTTATAATAAAGTCAACACTTCTCATCTGACAAATATTGAAAATATTTTGAGAAATGCATAGAACTGAGTGCATATGAAAGTTTGTCCTGTGGTGGGAAAGTGACTAAGTACATACAAGTACTGTAGTGTAGGCTGCTAGTACAATTCCGAGGTACTATCGTACTGTAGTTACATTTCTATTATACATTTACCCCTTTACATTATCGAGGAAAATAACTTACTTTTTACTTCACCATATTCATTTAATAGCTTTAGTTACTTTCCGGAATCAGATAATAATTTACTAAATATATATATTAGTGCACTGTAAAATATGTACGACTAAAGAGGCCGTAGTTTGGCCCTGTGTGACATTAGTGCTCTTCACTTCAGGGTAAACTACTCGACATTCAGAGGGTTAATATCCTCCTGAGACCCAGCCCATTCATTTGGGTCCTCTGTGGTGGACATTTTGTTTTTTGCATCTCTTCTTTTACTCATTTGAGTTCCTCTATCAAGTCCTGCTGTACTCTAAAGACGACATGCTGGGCTTTCCAGTGATTGCACATGGGTCGGGTGGGGTGATGACAACTTCCTCTTTCTTTCGACACAAGATGGCATCTGTATCAGTCAAAAATAGCTTGATTCATGTCTTTTTTTACTACGATATTAATATATTTTCTTGTTTATTAACATGTCAGGAATGATATATTTACTTCTGAAAGCATTTACATTTTTGTCTTTAAATTAATAGTTTTCTTTTCACACGAAAATGGTCCCCGCTCACTACAATAGACATGTTGTGACATTTTTTCTAAAAATAATAAAAACAAATTTTAAATTGTAAGATGTTTATTAACTCTAAAAAACTCAAAAACTTTAAAAAAGATGAAGTTGGAAAACACAATTTTCTCCTCAGTTCCCAGGAGGAATATAGCAGTAAACAACTATTTTCTCTGCAACAGTAGCGGCTTGTCCTCCCTCTGAATGTGCTGTGATGTCATTTCATGTCATAGCCGGGCCGTCTACACCTTCTATTGTACGTTTACGTGAGCTTGCCCAATTCGCTCCCTTGCGCTGCCCTTATAAGGCAGGCACAGGTGATAAAGCCGGCCTCGTTGCGTTGTCACAACATGACTTCTTCCACTAGGGCCGTTCGTTAAATGCATGAATTAGGTATACTTACCATTTAGGTTTTCATGACAAATGTTTTTTATGAACCTTCACTCTCAATATTTCTTGCCATACAGAAATCATCAGTACTGCCGACCAGAATTTCAGCAACCATGGAAATAACTGGTAGGTGAGGACCTAACAATGGTAACTGTTGGGTCCAGTCGAGGCAATCCAGCCAAACTCTTTAGTACAAAGTCAGCCTTGGTGATAATGTTCAAGGTGTAAGTATCTTTTGTCTTCTTTGCTCCCCCAGGTGCTGATACTGGCCAAAATCAAAGCGCTAGTAGAGGGAAAGGAAAAACAAGTTGTACAAAACCCCCACAAAGATCCAGGAGTACCAGTGCTTATAGGCAGGAGATGGATGGAGGAAGTGCAGACCCAGAAAAAGGGGGTACAGGAGGTGTGAGGAAAGGCGGAAAGGAGAAGACAGATGGAGTTGAAGGGTGGCGACGAAGAGGAGCAGAGGGAGCAGCAGCAGCAGGCAGAGGAGGAGGAGGAGGAGGAGGAGCAGGAAGGGGAGGAAGAGGAGGAAGAACGGCCTCAAACAGAGGAAGAGGAGGAGGAAGAGGAGCAGCAGCTGGAAGAGGAGGAGATAGTGCAGCAAGCGGGAGGGGAGAGGGAGCAGCAGCACCATACAGAGGAGGAAGAAGAGGAGAGGGTGCAGCAAGAGGGAGGGGAGAGGGAGCAGCAGCACCATACAGAGGAGGAAGAAGAGGAGAGGGTGCAGCAAGAGGGAGGGGAGAGGGAGCAGCAGCACCATACAGAGGAGGAAGAAGAGGAGAGGGTGCAGCAGGCAGAGGAATAGCTCGGGGTGGATGGAGAGGAATTTTGCTTGAGAACAAAGATGAAGGTTGGAATTGTGTACCACAGGTTCGTGGCCTGGCCTACAACACACATGGCCTGAGCTACAACACACTGAAACAACTCTCTGGAAAAGATCCGTCTATAGTGGCCATCACCCTGTCGGCGCACCCCGCCCTGAAAGAGGTTGTGTGTGTGACAGAAATGAGGCAGGACCTTATAGAAGTCCTCTGCCTGGTGCTGAGTAATGCCTTCAACTCTCAGGCCGACCGCTGCACCCTACAGCACTTGGCTGGCATCATCAAAGATTCCGGGTTCTTCCGCACCATCCTGCCCCACTATCTGGTCGGCATGGCGTCCGAGTCCAACGCCGCCCGCATGGCGGACTACCCTTTGCACCTGAACCACGTCTTGACTATTCTGTCGAAGGTAAATAGTGTAACGGATGCATGGAAGAGCCAATCGGTTGGGTAATTCAGCTGAAGGGTAAATAATGTAATCGATGTAAAACACTTAATAGAGCGGCCTTCAATGAAGACGCAAACAAAATCCAACCAATGTGTTTCACAGAATATGTCATGTTCCTTGTTTTTACCTGACCGTGCTTCTTTATTTCTGTAAAACACTATGGAATTAGTAATTGAACCATCTGTAGTTGAATATACCTTTTACCAACTATCCTGAATATTCTGCTCTTTAGGTCCTCGGCATTTTCCCTGCCAGCTCGGCCCAGGCTGCGAGTCTGCTACTGACAATGCTTAAAGCCTCCATCAACCACCTGAGGGCATCCGGGGTGGTCATCCAGCCTCAAACGGAGGAGAGCATGGAGAACCTCGAGGGTCTGATCAAGCACCTCCAGGAGAGATCCAGGGAGGGAACCCTGCGCTCGGACAAGGACACCTACGCCCTCCTGCCCATCACAGGTGATGACCTTTACAGATTTCTTTCCTCCAAACATGGTTGATACCCTGCTCTCAAGCCCACGCCTCAGAACATCTTTTGATGAAACTCTCAATGCTTCGAAACCAGGTGAAGAAACGCAACAAGATTTTCGGACCATACCCATCTACCCAACACCTGAGGAGTTCCGGCAGGAGCAGAGACCATTCCTCCGAGCCAACCTCACCTCCCAGCGCTACACCAACACCCACCTCTACCTCGACACACACTTCCGGCTGCTGAGGGAGGACTTTGTGCGGCCACTCCGTGAGGGCATCCAGCAACTAGTTCACCAAATGGAAAAGGCCGGAGGGAGTGACTTAGGGGGTGATCCTCCTCTGAAGAAGAAGCAGTTCGATGACATCAGAATTTATTTTGACACAAAACTGGTAGTGCCCAAGTGCACGTCTACTGGCATTGCCTACATCGTCCAGTTTGACATTCAGCCACTCAAGGTTGGTCTCTAGATGGATTTAGACGTTTTGCAATTAGCGCTCATGGCATTTGACACAATCAAGAACGTATTTCAAGAGAGTGCTATTTGGCTTGACTTGCAAATGAAAATGCATTTATTAACGCGTATATTAATCTTTCCTTCATCCACCCTACAGTTTGTGTCCTGGCAGAGCTCCAAGAGGCTGATCTACGGTTCCCTGGTCTGCTTGTCGTGTGATCGTTTTGAGACCTTGCTGTTTGCCACGGTGTCAGATCGGGATCCCAAAACCTTAGAGCAGGGTTTGGTCCAGATTTCCTTTACTGAAGAGAGCAGAAGCAAGTTGGCCATATTTGAGGTGGGCAGTGAAGTGTGTGAGCAGTATGCATGTAGTTAGATTTCAATATCTCCCAAATGATGAGGTACATGGACTTAATATTCAAAGCGCCTCCCAGTATAACTGTATAGCACTACCAACTTACAGCGTCCAAAACGAGGTGAATCAACACCTCCCCAAGGCTGTTCATGTTCACGTCCTAACATGCGGGATACATAAAGGGTGGGGGGGATTCTTGCCTTTGATATGAAACGGTTATACCAAAAACTAAACAGATTTTTTCTCACAGAATGACCAGTTGTTCCTGATGATTGAGGCCACTGCCTACTTTGAGGCTTATCGGTATGTCCTAGAGGGGCTGAAGGAGCAGGAGGAGGACAACCTGCCCTTTCAGAGGTATGTGTGTGTGTCTGTGTGTGTGTAAGAGAAGGTGAAGTTTTACATTCTACCTTCAAGGTCATATTTTTTTATACAATCCACCATTTTTCTAAAGGCAAGCGAGGGTTGTGGGATGACAACTATACAAAGTGAGTTCAGCAGCCAAGCTTTTACTAGTATGAGTTTAATTACATCTCCACGGTTTTGCAAAAAGCAAGGACGGACGAAGAACGAACGTTTGCAGCTAAAGCCTTAGTGAGTCTGTTATGACAGGTAGTTTATGACGTCAGCCGGACGAGGGGCGATATTTCTCTGGGTTCCGGTGTATCCCGTTGGATATCCGGGCTGAGACTCCCTTTGCTGCGAGTTTCTCATTGTAACTCATTGCAGGACTGGAGACGCCGCTTGTGACAGGACTGGTATATAAGTAGCGCGTTAACAAGCTGATTTCAAACCATTGAAAAGCTAAATCATCGTCATATGATAGCCAATGGGTTCTGAAATTGCTTACCGGTCAATGCGTTCTGCCTCATTTGCTCTTCATCGGACTATTTACCGGCATTCAACCAAAGCGGGCTTAAATGAGATTGATAAATACTATTTATAAAATACCAAAATATGTTCCCGTTGCCTACAGATTCTATGTTCATATTCTAATACCTTATTGTAAAGATTTTAATACTGTAGCACCAATATTTGTTGTTTTTATCATCCGGCATTAATCTGTAAATGTGGCCGCTGCTAAGCAAGAGTTACATCGCTAAACTGTAATGATTGAGCTTCATCCCGTTTATTGCAGTGCAGTTTAATGGAACGTTCAAAAATGATTCTTTGGCGAAAGAACATTAACACGTGTCTTCATTAATGAGACGTCCCTACATCTTTTCACACCGAAGTAATCCTCTCGTCCATTATGTGTCCAGGTACATCGTGGAGTGCAACACAGATGTGCAAACCCCGGCTTATCTGCAAATAAGAGATGAGTATGACCTGTCGTCGGTCGCTCACCCTGACCATGAGCGCACGATGAAGCCCTTTCACAGCACGGAGGCACAGGCCTGGCCCAGGAAGGAGGAGCTGGGGCTGGATGAGTCTCAGATGAAAGCCTTCCAGCTGGCTCTCACAAAGGAGTTGACCATCATCCAGGGACCTCCTGGCACGGGTGAGACATGGAAAAAAGACATCGTTGGAAGGATGACTTCCTTGATATGTAAATGAAAACAAAAAAAAGTGTGAAGTGTATTTTCACACATTTTTGTAAAATGACAAATCCATTAATGCGCAGGAAAAACCTACGTCGGCCTCAAGATTGCTCAGGCTCTGTTGGCCAATCAGGAGCTTTGGCGAGATGGCGTTGACGAGGCTCCAATGCTGGTGGTGTGTTACACTAACCATGCCCTGGATCAGTTCCTTGAGGGTAAGCAGGGATGCCAATACAATCGGCTCTAGTTTATGTGGTTTAACTGGTTTTGGATTTAATATGAAGACGTTTATTAGTATACATGCTGAAATCTTTTCAAGTTGTATTTGATTATTTATCATATTTACCTTTTCCGACTATATCTGGATTAAAACACAGATTAGCACTTCAGTGGCTCTTGAATATCTCTTATTGTGGTACTTTTGTAATTCGACTATGTTGAGGAAATGCTACTTTCTGTATTCTTGTTGTTCTTAGTTTGTACTCTAGATTGAAATGCACTTATTGTAAGTCGCTTTGGATAAAAGCGTCTGCTAAATGACATGTCATGTAATGTAATGTAATTTATCTTTACAAACTGGCCTTTTATTGGGCAATGTTAGATTAATAAGCTTTTTTTTTCTCCCTCTGCATCTAAGGTATTTATAAGTTTCTACCAGATGGAATAGTGAGAGTAGGAGGGCGCAGCAACAGTGAGATCCTGAAGCGTTTCAATCTCAGGGAGCTGACCAAAAACAAGCTGCCGGCTGACCTGCGTCGCGCGCATGGTCAGGTGAGCTGCTCGTGCAACTTGTTGAGAATATATGAAAGGATACGTGTTTCAATAATCCCGGAAAAAGTCATTTTGTGTTGTTCCTCCATTTGTTTGTCTCACATTCATATTCTTATCACTTCCGCGATATTATAAGTAGCAGTATGTTCCTGTTGCTGATTCTCCAAACAGACAAAGGCTCTAATGTAGACCAAAACATGAGGATGCCAAGACCTGTTACTAGGAGTAATAAATGACAAGCTCACCATAATCACCATCCTCCAAGTTTAAGGGGAGGCAACAGCAGAATTTTCATGCAAGTCCACTTTCAATACGAAAGAAAATATCCAAAATACACATTTAGGTGTTTATTTTACGACACTTTTACCTTTTTGTATCTACATTTCTTCCACATTCACCAAAACCTGGCATTGTATAATGCCTTCTCTATTAACACAGCATTTCCGAAAACTTGTGAAACATGTTTTGGAACTTTACAATCTTCAAAGGCATATCCCCAAAACTACCGAAAGAGTAATCTAACACTAACTAAACCCAATAACTGAACTTCCAGTTATCGCCCAAATTTAAAATAACAACAGTCAACACTTTTAAGTTTTAACTCATGCTGGGGCAAAACATGCAGGGACAGGGCGTGGCTCCGCCTCCTTCCCTCTGATTCATTCACAGGTGCTCCACTCCTACAGAAGAATTGAAGCCAAGGGAGGACAAAAACTCACTCGCAACACGGCACATGCATAATGAGTTTGTCTCGTTGTTCTGTCTTAATCACCGTCTCCACAACCTGTTAATCAGGTTTACAGGCAGCTGTGTGAGGAGGAGCGGGCCATCCAGACTCAGAGTGTGAAGCTGGAGTGTTCTCTGAAAGGCATCCTGCGGGAAATCTTCTTAGAGACCGTCATCTTACCCCAACACTGGGAGAGTCTGTACCGGAAACCACCTGTGAGGGAATAAACCAAACATTGAACGTATATGTGTGTGTGTGTGTGTGAACTGAGCACTTCTGCAGAAATGAAGACTCATCAGTTTGTGTTTATGATCTCATTTGTAGACCGAGGATGTTTTTCGGATCTGGGGTGCGAAGAAGTCCAGTCGGATCATGGAGTGGTTGGGTTTGGTTCCCGACGTTTTCCTGCAGAGGGAGACAGAGGATGCCGGTAGAGATGACGGTAAGGCTTTGCATGTATTCGTCTCTCCTCTAAAACCGATCGTTGAATATCCGATAGTTGCTTACTTTTTCTCTCACCTCGGAAAGAAAAACTTGATTGGATACTTTTAACGGCACGACCGCTTCCCTCCACACATTTTCCCTTTTTAATTAAACAAGTGAACGCCAGTATAGCATTGTTCTAAATAAGCTGTTTAACATTCAGTGGAAAAGTAATTGCCTGACAAGGTAAAAGCATCACATAATTATTCTTATTATTAATGAAATAATGGCATCAAAGGAGTTATCAACCCATGAGGCACGTAAGACCTCTACTGTCGTTCCCTTTCCCTTGCACCCACACATTACAGATATAAACTGCTGAGAACGCACTACACATGGATTTCACTTAGAATATTGAACTAAACTTTTTTGAGGAAAAAAAAGGATGATATTGAAAATATGACTTAAAATAAAAGCTCTCCAGCTAATTATCCATCTTCTTCAAAGTACATTGACGCGGTCAGTGCCAGACGTCCAAGTGTGACCTGCACCATTTATTATGGAATGTACAGTTTATAAACGGATATTGTCGATATTTAATTTGAGGGTCCTTTCTCTCGACTTATTACGATTCCATGCCTGCTTTTTAATAATGTATTTATATGCATTGTCCTGGTGAATGAACGCAACCTCGTACTGATTTCTTTGCGGCCATGTGTCGGATGTAGCGGCGGAGCTGGAGGACGAGGACGAGGAAGAGCTCATTGTGATCGAAGACGAAGCGGATCTGAATCAGAAAGAGAGGTCCGTTGAAGACGGCGGCGGTCCCAGTGGTGGCGAAGATGGCAAAAAGAACGGAGACATTGAGCAGGCTGTCAAAGCAGCAGAGGAAATGATGCTGGCCATAAACCTGAATACAGATGAAGTGAAGCCCGAGCAGAGTGAGGAAGGGGGCTGGCAGGTAAAATGAAGAGGAGGGTTTTCATTGTAATGGATTTAACGTTTCATCAGTATTCTTGCAATCTCTGTTCAATCAGACAATTTGATGATGAACGCAATTATTTTGAGCAGACTGGTTGAAGAGGAGTACGGATGTATGTTATTGTATGTTAGAACCGTATCAGGTGCTGCACTATACTCACCCTGTGGTTTTACGCTCAATATTTCTTTAAAAAAATGCTTTGTGTGAGCGTGTCCTTGGGGTCGAACAACTGTGCGGAGTGCATTCCTCCACCACAAATCCATATCTACACTAAGTTCCAGCTGTTTAATTCCAGCATGGATAAATACACTCCTCATTGTCATACTTCGCCCCCCTCCATTGAATTACAGCTTCCTCTTAAATGGTCATTTCCATTTTGATTGAATGAATTCGATTGAAGAGCAACAAAAGGTTTTTGCTCGAATTTTAAAACGTTTAATAAATTGAAGTTCTGAACTGCAAAGCTGACCTTGTTCTGATGTGTGTAGATACAAAAGTCCCAGAAGAAGAAGTTGAAGAACCAAATCAGAAGAGAGCTCGGCAAGAGCTCGGCCATGACTGAAAGGGAGGAAGCTGCTGTCTGGGATATCTGGATCCTTAGCCGGTCAGATCGATGGAGACTCTATCGGTATGTTGCTTTCCTTTGTTTGCTAAAAAATTCCCCCCCCCCCCCCCAACTATTACCTCTCATCACTTCTCCAATACCTTTCTGATATCACTGTCCTCCCTCCCTCCGTCCTTCATTTCTTCCGCTCATCCCCTAAGCAACCTCAGCCTGATAGGAGGAGTCTATTCCCAGTGTGTATAATTAAGTCGACTAATCACCATGGAAATGTCTCCCGGAGGATCTTCTCACCTCCGAGAGCAAAGACATAACTACGTAACGGGCTATAAGGAGAGTTGTTTACCAAGTCGTAATTGGTATTTGAACTGATAAATAGGGCAATGTCTTTCTAAGACTGATAGATACGACTGTAATTGTTTAACTACTAGTAACAACTACCACGGCATCATTTATTTATTTATTTGTTTTACCTTGAAAGCCGTAAGACTCTTTATTTGCTTGGCATCTGAAAGTATTTTCCGAGCCAGACAGTCATTTATCATAATGTTTTGCTATTATTCATTTGTGTGTGCAGGTTGTGGGTGGCGCGCTACAGAGTAAAACTCCGCACCATAATCCAAGAGTCTGAAGAGGCCTATCAGAACGCAGTGGATCGATTGGCTGATATAAAACGTCACGAGAACCTCTGTCTGCTCAGCAAAGCCACGGTACAGTAACGCATAGTATGAATCAACCTCAACTTTAAGTAAAAACAACTTGTTGAATTCATGGGTGGTCAGCTTTATGTCGTCTTCAGCTGAATGTGCTGAGAGGATACAGGGTTCTTACGGTCATGGAAAACCTGGAAAAGTCATGGAATTTTAAAATGGTCATTTCCAGGCCTGGAAAAGTCATGGGGAAAAAAGTAAATCATAAAAGTTTTGGAAAAGTCATGGAAATTTGTTATAATCACATGTTCATTTACGCCGAGTTTGAAATAATTAATATGTATCTTTTTTTAAAGAAAGACGCTCAAAATATAAGCGTATACGCTCTCAATACGTAAAATGTTCTAAATTGTTGATGCTTATACCGAGATTTCAGTTTGGTCATGGAAATTTGGTTTAAAGTCATGGAAATCCATCGGTCAACATGTGTAAGAACCCTGAGGATAATGAAGCGTATTGCTTTACTTCCACCCACTATTATGACGTTTTTTCTCTTTTTGCCTGAAAGATGCACTCTAAATATTCAATATATTTATTTAAGTCCAGCCTCGGGAATACTGCTCGCCATGCTCAAACTAAAGACGCTGGCCCAAACATTTCAGCGCGGCCTCAGTGGACCACGATGAACGTTGATATTAATGCTACTAAGGCGAGGTTGCCAGCCAGTGAGGCGAGACTATTGTCTGAAAAAAATGCTCTGGTACAGAATCCCTCCCTCCCTCCCTCCCTCCCCTATAAAACTGCAACCTGTCACTTCTACACTTGAGTTTTTGTGCTGATTAAACAAACAACACAAACTATGCTAATTAGCAAGCTTTGGGCCGATTGTGTTACCTTTTTTCTTTTTCTTTTTGGGAGATGCCAAATTAGCCGTTTCCTCCTGTTCCCAGTGTTTTGCGCAAAGATAAATGTATCGGCTGCTGGCCGTAGCTTCATATTCTAATCTACATCCATCAGGTTATTGGCATGACGACCACCGGGGCGGCCAAGTTCCGCAGTGTTCTGCAGAAAGTGCGTCCGCGCCTGGTGATTGTGGAAGAAGCCGCGGAGGTTCTGGAGGCTCACATCATCACCACGCTGAGCAAGGCGTGCCAGCACCTCATCCTCATCGGAGACCACCAGCAGGTACCAACCCCGCACGGACCAATAAGGGGCAGTTATTACCAAACTCTCGCGTGTCCCTAAATTCTACTCTGCAGGGCGATTTGTGCACTGGCGTATTTTAGTACGCCCTCTCCTTCTGACTGGAATCTGGATGGAAATATAAAAGACAACCCGTTCAGAGGTTGTTTTCTTCCTGTGGTCGTCAGTATGTTTGGGCATGTTGCCTTGAGAGAAATGGCAAACATTAACGTCCCATCCCGGCCATTAACAAAGATGGAGAAGAGAGGAGTGATGCGCTGGACATCAGTAGACTGTTACGACAACTTGTGAAGGCCTGCCAAGGACATATGGCCAGACAGCCTGTCTAGCAATGTGCACGACACACCGTTCCATCACACATCTCCATATTCGGTCCTGCTCTCGTCTTCTTGTGTAACTTCTGTCTGCTCTTTTCCTAGTATGTGCTTGTTTTACTGTGTTTATTCATGAATGTATGAAGGCATTTGAATACACAAACAAGCCGGACTTCCTTACAGTTGGACAGCAGGTTTAGCAAGTACAAAAATGGAGTTCAAAATAGAGGTTAATTATAATATTTTATTTATTATCCCCCAAGCTTTGAAATCATTGGTAATTTTTAGGTATATTGGATTATTCTAAAAGTTATTTTCCACTGTGCCTGAGGCTGCCTTTACTCTTTTATAAAAAGTTCAATTTAACTTGCAAAATGAATATTAAAGTATCTTATTCGTCAATTTAAGCGACTAAACACTTACATTAGTACAGGTGTGTTTAAAAACAAAAATAAGTAGGTGAGCCTAGAAATCAAGAATAAATATTCTGACCGCACAATTAATTTGATAATATATTTAATTTGTATTCCATGACCAAGTGTTCAGAGATTGTTTTTTTGCGGAATCCAAACCTGCATCACACTCTCCGAGTAAAATAAGCGTTGGCATGGCTGTGCTGTTCATTAATCACAGGTTGGGTGTTGCATCGAGCTGAACACAATGCATCGCATTTATACCAGAATTTGTCTAGCCTCCCCCACAGCCCTCCTACATACATGCACAATCACACTCTGTCCTCCAGCTAAATTAGGTCTGCACACACACACAGACACTTGCACAGACATTTCTGCAGTCAAAACAGTAAGACACTCGACAGGAGAAGAAAAGAAAGTTAAGAGTGCATTTGCATACATTCTTTATTCCCATCCAGCACCGCCGCAAAACAGAAACTCATAGCAGAAGATTTTTAATCCCTTCCAGGCTTACTATTGTAAAGATGGTTGCCTCCACCTGTGTCTAGGAACTGTGTAATAAGTATTCACGAGCATTTACGTCACTGTAAATGGTCTGATCACCATAGGCCTGTGGCCATGAGAGTATTCCCTCTATTCCTCACTTCTATGGTTTAAATATGCTAATACAGTACAATAAACCTGCCAAATTTATTTTTATTACCACTGTATGGAACAAGATTTATTCATTGGGATACAAGAAGACCACATGTTCTCAGTCCAAAAAAAAAAAAGAAACTAAGCTATTATTTTTTATTCTGTAATAATTCATAAAAAACGGATGAGTTTAAAGCATAAGGTGAACCTGTGGTTTTGTTGCCTCTTAGCTGCGCCCCAGTGCCACAGTATATGAGCTCGCTAAGAACTTCAACCTGGAGATGTCCATGTTTGAGCGGCTGGTGAGAATGGAACTCCCTTATGTCAGACTGGACTACCAGGTATGTGTTTCTGCATCCGATAATTTCCAAATATAAATCATTATGCATGAATTAGTATGTTTGGATGCATGTCTCTGTTTCTATATGCCGGGTTTGATCTGTGTCTGTAAATTGGTTTGTTTCTTCAGCATCGTATGAGGCCAGAGATTGCTTGTCTTCTGACCCCACACATCTACGCAAAGCTGGAAAACCATCCGTCTGTGTTGGACTACGACAGCATCAAGGTGCAGGATTTAATTTTCTCATCTTGCTTCGTCTCCATTCTGATTATTTTCTCTTTTGTTAGCAGTGGATATCCATTTACGTTTATGTGTGTATGTATTTTATTTCTTTTGAGTCACTGTGGGCAAGATTTAGAAAAATATGCTAAAAGTGCATGGTAAATATCAAAGAATAACATGGAACATATTTTATTGAATGCTGTTTTACAGGGCCTTGAAACCAATTTATTCTTCGTGGAGCACACCAACCCAGAAGAACACATCAAAGATGGGAAAAGCCATCAGAACAAACACGAGGCGATGTTTGTAGTCTCTCTCTGCCGCTATCTTATTCTTCAAGGGTACAAACCAGAGCAAATTACCATCCTCACAACCTACACCGGGCAGCTCTACTGCCTGCGCAACCTTATGCCTGCCAAACAGTTCACAGGGGTCAAAGTGCACGTAGTGGACAAATACCAGGGGGAAGAGAATGACATTGTCTTGTTGTCTCTGGTTCGCAGCAACGTGCAGGGTGTAGTTGGCTTTTTGAACATTCCCAATCGCGTCTGTGTAGCCCTGTCTCGTGCCAAGAAAGGCCTCTACTGTATTGGCAACGGGGAAATGCTGGGCAAAGTCAAACTGTGGAGCAACATCTTCCACACCTTGAGGGAGAAGGACCAGATTGGCAACGCTCTGACGCTGTGCTGCCAGAATCATCCGGAGCGAAAGGTGGAAGCGGCTCATGCTGAGGATTTCAAACAAGCCCCCGAGGGAGGCTGCACAAAGCCCTGCGAGTTCCGTCTGGATTGCGGCCACGTTTGCGTCCGTGTCTGCCACCCCTACGACCCCGAGCACAAGGAGTACCAGTGTCTCAAGAAGTGCCAGAAGATTTTATGCGATCTGGGACACAAGTGCCAACTCCTGTGCCACGAAGAATGCCCAGAGAAATGTTCAGTGAGGGTTGAGAAGATCATGCCCAGGTGTCAACACGTACAGATGGTTCCTTGCCACCAGGAGCCCGAGACGTTCACGTGCCAGGTGCCTTGCACGGAGCTGCTTCCCTGTGGTCATCCATGTGAATTGCCGTGTGGCGAACCATGCACCAGTCTGTGCAAAGTGACGGTCACCGTAGAGCTAAAGTGTGGCCACAGTCAACAAGACGCGTGCTATTTCAAAACACACGCATTCGAGGAGCCTGGATGTCGAACCCCTTGCGAGGAGCAGCTCAAATGCGGCCACGTCTGCCGTGGGAGCTGTGGCCAGTGTTTTCAGGGGCGGTTCCATCGGCCGTGTCGTTCCAACTGCGATCGACTCCTGATTTGCTCTCACATGTGCCGCGAGCCCTGCACTCGTAATTGCCCCCCCTGCGAGAGACCGTGTGAGAACTGCTGCGTGCACAGCAGGTGTGCGAAGCCGTGCGGTCAGCCCTGCGCTCGGTGCATTGAGCCCTGCTCCTGGCAGTGCCCTCACCAAAGCTGCAGTAAGCTCTGCCACGAGCCGTGCGATCGTCCGCCGTGCAACGAGCCCTGCGCCAAGACCCTAGAATGCGGCCACCGATGCATAGGTCTGTGTGGGGATAAATGTCCGAGCAAATGTCGCGTTTGCGATCACGACGAGGTGACCGAGATTTTCTTTGGCACCGAGGATGAGCCCGAAGCTTTCTACATTCAGCTAGAGGACTGCGGACACATCCTTGAATACACAGCCATGGACCATTACATGGGGATGGATGCCAACCAGCAGGCAAGTGGAGAAGAGGATGTGGTCATTAAACTGAAGGAATGTCCCAAGTGTAAAACTCCAATCCGCAAGAATCTGCGCTATGGATCTCACATCAACCGCTGTCTGGCTGAGATCGAGATGGTAAAGGAAAAGATAAATGGATGTCAGGGGAATCTGGAAATGCACAGGAAGACCCTCCAAACACAGTGGGCGGACAACCGTCTCCTCTTAAAAATGCTTTGCCGAAAGGACTATAAGCAAATCAACGACAAGCTAGAAACGTGTCGTCTGGTTGGCCTGTTGGTCCTGGAACACCAGATGGATTTCCTCATAAAAGTTGCAAAGCTGAAGAAGATCCAAACGGAAAAACTGTCGGTAACTCAAAGCGCGACAGTAGGAGAGCATGTGGAGGAGTTTGTGCGCTGGCTCAATGAACCTGGCCGAAGATTCACAGAACAGCAGGTCTTTGATTTGGAAAGAGAGCTGCAGAGAATCGCCCTCCTGACGGAGCTCCACGCCCGTTGCCACATGGCAGACGCGCGAGGACAAAGTGACAAAATACAATCTGAGGTACACAAAATCACAGAGGTTTTGGAAAAGAACGGCCAATTCACTGAGCACGCTCAAGACTTGGTGAGAGAGGCCATGAAGGAACTGGACACGAAGTTCCCGCCCTCCGTCTTGGGGATCAACGAGGAGGAGAAAAAGATGATCGTCTCCGCTCTGCAAATGCAGCCTGGACACTGGTACAAATGTCCCAATGGCCACGTCTACATTATAACCGAGTGCGGGGGGGCGACGGAGAGTCGGCGCTGCACCGATTGTGAGGCTATCATCGGTGGGGCCAATCACGCGCTGGCAAGAGGCAACCACGTCGCCTCAGAGATGGATGGGGCGCTGCATGCTGCTTGGTCCGAGACTAACAACCTTGAAAACTTTGATCCGCTTGACTTTTGAAAGCCATCTTAGAGAAGTGTGTTGTTGCCTTTAGAGTCCTGGACTGTAACATAGAGATATGGCAGTTATATTTCACCTTGAGTGTCATGAGTGCTTTCAAAAGGTGATCAGACACAGGTAAAACATTTCTTGGTTTTTGTGTTTTATATATATATATATATATCAAAGTTTATTTTGCTCTTTTGTGTTGTGTGTGTGTGTGTGTGTGTGTGTGTATGTATATATATATATATATATATATATATATATATATATATATATATATATATATATATATATATATATATATATATATAGAGACACTGGTTTGGGGTCACTTAGAAAAAATAATTTCAATGAAGATAAAATTAAATTAATCAGAAATACACTCTATATATTGTTAATGTGGTAAATGACTATTCTAGGCGGAAACATCTCGTTTTTAATGAAATATCTACATCGATGTATAGAGGCCCATCTCCAGTGTTCTAAAGGTACATTGTGATTGCTCATCGCCTTAGAAGACTAGCGGAGAGGTAGAAAACCCTTGTGACATGTTAGCAAAGCTAAAAACAGTTATGCTGGCGAGAGAAGCTATAAAACGGGCCTTCCTTCGAGCTAGAAGTTTGAAGAACAAAATTATTTTTTTAAATAAAAATCATCATTTCTAATCTTGTCAATGTCTTGACTATATTTTATATTCATTTTGAAATTCATTTGATAAATAAAAGTCTTGACTTTTCATGAAAAACACGAAATTGTCTGGGTACCCCAAAACTTTTGAACGGTAGTGTGTATACACTTTCTTTTATTCCACTTTGTATTGACTTGTGTTGATTTAGTTCCTGGTTCAGACATTGTGGGTAGTGTTTTTTTTAAAGCACAGCTTTGCTGCATTTGTGTAAGTAACAGTTGTCCTGCTGAACAATAGGTGGCAGTAAAACACTGTTAAAGGACCAACAGAGAAATAGCACGATATATCATTTGTACAGCTTGCTCAGATGGAATAAAACATGTTTTAATCCATTTCCCCCCTTCTTGTCTTAATTTTACACACATGCCATAATATAAGAAATACCAGCAGGGAGATCAGGGCCTTCCAAGGGAAGTTTTCTGCTAATATAATTGGAGATGAAATGTAAGTTTGCATTTTTCATATGGCAGATGGCATTAAGCTTAGCCGAAATGATCAACATGTAACTTGTTCTACACGCACAAACATTTGTAGAAAAACTAATGTAGATACAGCATGTCAACATCATTTTAGAGTTGCTATTCAGTTGGCAAAATGATATATATATATATATATATATATATATATATATATATATATATATATATATATATATCCTCCTCACCATTATATTAAATACTGTGCTTCCTACCCTGCTCTCTCTCTCTCTTTCATTCTCACACACTTACAGTTGTGCAAACAAGAGTTTATTGCAGTCCCTAATAGGACATCATCGGCAACTAAGCCGAAGAAAGAACCCTCAAATGGCCACAATTCCTCTTCACTACTGTACACTCGCTGAGTTTCATTTTGCATCACGTTATTATTACATGATGAATGCGTCCCTGTCACAGAACCGGCTCCAACTCATACTGCGTCGTCTGCAGGGAGGAGAATAACAAAAATGCACTGTCACGACGAGTGTTTGAATTGAGCAAACTTTTAAAAAAGAATGCGCCACTCCTTCAGGATTTATAGGATTCAAGCACCCGGCTGAGAGAGAGCTGGACCAAAGGAAGCACTGCAAGAAAAAAAAATGGTAATATCCTACTGAGTGTACCGTCTCATCCATCACGTCAGGTGGCTTTATGCTATCCTCCGAGTTTGACCCCGCAATAGAACGACCGAGTTGCCAACCCCCTCCCACACACGACCCCCCCCCCCCCCACACACACACACACACACTTGTGTGGTTTCTTTTTACGTTCTCCAGCAGGACTGATGAGACTGGCGGTGGAAAAGGCCCCATGTAAACGAGAAGGATGTGACTCGCCCAGCGGAGATGTGGGAGGATAAATAACTGCGGGCGATGTGAGGGTTCAAACGCTTACAGCAAAGTCAGCAACACGTTTTAAAACTCCCAACAAAGACGTGTCGGGGAAGCTGCTGGAGGCAGTTAACGTGTCCTTAACAGACAAAGGGACGAAATCAATCAAACTTTCTTGTCAGTGGAGTAAGAACGATGTCCCAATTATATAATTCATTCATTAAAAAACAGCTTTGCTCTCTAGTAAATGCAGAACATTTGACACACAGGGAGATATTATATTTCATGTTTCTGACTGGAATAGCCAGGCACTGGACCAGAGGGTCAACGTTTAAATGGGACCCGACCGACACACCAGTATGGCGTCACTTCAATCCTTTCCAGTGTTAACGAGTTCAAAGTCAAATTGTGAAAGTGAACGTGTTTAGGAAGGGTGGATTTAGAAATACATATTCATAACATCCAATGGAATCGAAAAAGAATGATTTACAGCTTTTTAAAATATTTTGTTCTATTACTATTGCTGTTACTATTATTATTATTATTATTATTATTATTATTATTATTATTATTATTATTATTATCATTATTATTATAGTTTGTTTTGTAGCTCTGCTGACTCGGAGAGCCCTGCAAAAATAATTCCGATGTGTCTGAACTGCTGGTCTAGGCACAGATGGCAAATTAAAAACCTTGAACCTTGAACCTTGATTTACTCCAGATGCAACGTGAAAGAGTTGAAACGGGAAGTTTCACAACAACAAAATATACAAGTGACGGCAAGAGCCTTTTGCTATGAGGCTGTTCAACGATATACATAGGTGTATATTTTATTAGTGCACAAATAAGTGCACAAAATCACTGTGTTCAAAGAACAAGACGAACAAAACGTGAATTTCACGCAAAAACATAACTTAAGGAATATTAACTGAAAATCAATGTGACTTTCAGACACAAGTTCAGAAATGCGCGGCTTCACCTCAGCAAGTGCCACGCTCGTATCATTTTCACAACAAAGTCTGTCCCTATTCTCAGTTTTCATGTCTACCATCCCCGAAAAGGATTGTAAAGAAGAGAAATTGTGTGTCCAAAATTTCTCCAATTTCTTTTTACGACCGACAAAAATGCCCGATATTTCTCGTGTGAACTGGGCTTATACTGTGTGTGTCTTCACACCTGCCGAGCCCCTGAGAGGGACTCACCGAACCCGGGTTAAGAACCACTGATTTAGAGGATTGTTCTCAACGATGTTCTTTAAAACTGGACACAAAAGCTTAACAGAGGCAAAGGTGTCATTCCCCTCATGTAATGCAAAAGGGCTTTTAATTTAGTAAGAGCGATTTTTTTACTTAACTTGCACAATTTGTGAAGAAACGCACAATAGAGATATACATGTGACGTAAATGGTCAAACATTTTCCAAATGTATTTAATTTCTTCATTTTCCAACGTCTTTTCCCTTGAACTTTTCTAAGAGGTACTTCAATGTGATATTTCGGTTTTTCTTTTTTAATAAATTTGCAAAAATGTCTACATTTCAGTTCTTTTCTGTCAAGAAGTTTACATACATAAACGAAATAAAAAGAAATAAAATGAACTTTTTTCATTTTAGCAAATGACTGCGATGAAACAAAGAGTGGACATTTCAAACGGGTCTGAATACATTGCGTAATACTATCAGTAATACCATTAGTAAGTCTAGTTGCATCCAGAAAGGGTGGATGCTGACCGGTGTGGCAGCGGGGGGTGTTTAGGCTCGGCTGCAGAGTGGGTGGAGTGGGGGTGTGGTTCAGGGAACGGTGTCAGGACGAGGTATAATCGTCCTCAGCTGTTGATTGATTGTTAATCAGCCCCAGCTGGGGTTAATCTGTGTGTACCTCTGTCCCCATAAAGGAGCAGTATTGACCGAGGAGCAGGAAGCGAGAGCTCGGTCGGTCGCCGTAACATCGCTCGAGTGTTACTTATGAATAAAAGGGTTTTCTGAACAATGACTCAGCGTTTGTGCCTCTGTTCCGGCCGAGACTCACAGGGTAACGGAGAAGACCGTCACAGCTGGTTTGTATCATCTCCATAGTGTAAAGCACTTGATGCTGCATGAGCCAAACAGTTGAATAACGATTGATTAATTAAATATCTGATTTGTAGATGCTATTGTTTAATCCTTTTTTAAAGTGTATATTTTGTGTATGCCATGCTCCCACGGTCTGAAGCAAAAACATCTGAAAGTCATAATGAATGCCTTTATTTGTTTTTAATATTTTGATTAAATCATATTGACCTCTTTGCAGGTATAAATGTAGTCCCCAAAAAAACTATTTCTCTCACCCTGAGATAATGAAACAAGCTCTATAATCACTGAATTGTTGGTATTCCGTTGGATGTAAGGTGGATGGGAGGTTGCATTATTAAAAAATTGCACGGGATGCTCTCCGCCATGTATAGCATCCTCCATCTGAAGCAAAGTTACTTAAAGATTAGCCTTCACCATCACGTGTTACCTCCACACTTCCAAAATGCGCGATGAACCACTAGTCTCGGGATTAAATAATAAATGAGAGGTTGTTTACATGGAAGTTGTTTTTAAACTTTCCTTCCTGCACCGCATCCTTGCAGAGGCTTCTTTCGCAACTGTATCGCTAATTAATTTCCTTTGATTCCACGTGCTGGTCTCCATCGAGACGGCACGCTCGGTCCCATCATTTGAACTCTGTGCAATGTCAGTTGTGGTTCTTACAAATGTCGTGTTGGACGTCTGCATCTCAAAATGAACAAACACCTGCTTTCAAAAGGTCTCTTCAAAACATTTTCATGCTAACAAGAATGCCAGCTCCACTTGATGAGCCATCACTGCTTCTTTTTTTTCTCCACCTTAAGGTTAAAAAATCCTGCAACAGAGAATACAACAGTTCATCTTGAACAGTTTGTGTATTCAAAATAAACTGATTATCCTCTTTTTGATTAAAGATGGTCCTCAATACAATGCTTTCCCATTTACTCCCGACCAGACAATAGTCTTATCACGGTATTTTTCTGTGTGTCTGTTGTTGATGCTCTCCAGTCCGAGTTTTCTTTTTTCTTGTAAATCATTTTTTTTTAACACCCCACTGAAATAAACACCCCTCAACTTTTCCCGTGAAGTTAATATGGTCCCGTCCCATTCTCTTAATTACCTTCACATAAAAAATGCGGAAGGTAATGTTTTGATCGCCGCATATTTATATGCGTCAAAAAGTATTAAACCGAATCGCATGCAATTTGGTGGGATGATTGGTTATTATCCGGGGACCATTTGATTCGATTTTGGGATTGATCAGGTCAAAAGTCAAGGTCATTAAAAGGTCAACATCTTCTTTTTACGATAGCGCCGTCAATTTATATCCAATTGGCACGCAAATATGCCCAATCTTCAATGCCCAATCTTGTGATATGCGAAGGTATGCGCTCTACCGAGTGCCCGTTCTAGTTATTAGATGTATAATGTATTGTAATATAACACATAACCTTTTATCACAAGCTCTATTGTAGCCTCCAATCAAATTCCTTGAATGCAAATGCAACATGTTTTTTTTCTTTCTTCTTTAATACATCCTTTAGGCTCCTGGCTAACACCTCTTGGATTGGAAAAATAACCTATTACAAGAAGTCCTGAATTCACACTGGAGAATGTTGAGCTCCTACAGTTATAGTTATTAATTGAGTCTGTTTTGAGTTTGACTTGATGGCTCGAGTTACCTACACCAGCAGTGAATCTGCTTACGCTCAGTTCTACATTAGTTAATCTCCCCCTGCAGCATCTTCTCTGCCTCTGCATAGCGATTTCACACTTGAATCTCCACTTCCCTTTTCCCGACTCAATCATCGCATCGCGCTGACCTCGGCAGTTACAACATTTAGTCCGCACTTCATCTTCACAACCTTCACATTGGCGAACCCCTGACTGAAAAGGCCTGACTGAAAAGCTCAGGGATTACAGAAACACATACAGACTTTCTACTCTCACAATTTCTAGCAACACTCCACATACGTCTTCCCACAGCCTCCTATCCTGCAATCACTTCCTGTATCTTTCCCTAAAAAGCAGTGTTCTTGCAAAATCTCTCAATATGCAACTCTTTTTTTTTTATTGCACAAATATTTTTAATTAAGTAAGACCATTTTAATATAAGATTAGGAAAGAACGATGATTTATTACAGTAGAAAAGTAATATTTTGTGTGTCCATGATTTGTTGTGTGTTTTTTAAATATATGATTTAATTTAATTTCAGTTAGTTTTGCACATCTTAAGGCACTGCTTAGCAACGGCTGAGTGTGATCTATGACACAAGCTCTTCCCATCCAGAAAAGGATTGCCACAAATAAGAAAGTGCTAAATAAATGAGATGTCTGGTTGGAAGAGAAATATTCAACAGGCAGATATTTGGGGATTTCTGGTTAGTGTTAAGGTTGCAGGCATCACACAGAAATGAACGGTGGGACTGAGCGTGCTATGTCTATGGATACCAGCACACACCAGAATAGAAGGACATGAATTAGCAGCTACTTTCATAAAAGCAGCCACTGTGATTATGCTGTGCAATATTTTTTTGTAAAATACTTGGATGGATAAAATAGGCACACACAAAAAAAAACTGTATGATAGTTAACTTCAGTAATACATAAATGAAGAATATAATCAAGCCCAGATTGAAGATAAGATGCCAGAAGCAGTGGGAGGAGGAACACACAGAGTGACGGTTTATAATTCAAAGAGAAGTCTGAGCATTGGTATTCATATTCATATTTGGTAAACGGCACGTTCTTTGAAATAGTAAAAACACAATACAGGAAGATGTGACTTTTGGATGTGGAAAAACAAACTTCAGAATATGTCATGATTTTTAAAAATCAAAGATATGAAAATAGGAGTAGAGACCGGAATCAGTAGGAACTTTGATTTATGTGATATTTTCAAAAGACCGTCAGGAGATTTAATATCATATTTTTTGCTGCCGTGTTTTAGGAGAACACATGTGATTGACAGGATATGGTATTGTTGTATTCTTGGTTATTCCTACTTGATTTTTGATTTATTATTCGTGTTTGCTCCTTAAATGTAGGGTGCTGATCCACACTACCAGTTGGTGCGCTAACGCACAACTTCCTTGTTGGCCAACCACCAAAAAAACAACGAGCGGAATAAGGAGGAAATGGCGAAACAGCCATTTAATGTGTATTTAGTCGTCAGTGTGATGCATCACTTTACTTAAGTGCACATAGAAAAGTAACTAATGATTGAAGATTGAAGATTTATGATTGAACATGCAGCCGCTGCGGTCAGGACGCCATACTCCACTCCGTCTTTAGACGGCGACGACTTGTTTGCCGCCATATAAATGCTTTAAATTTGGAATTTGAATGTTGCACCTTAAAGTAATGCGTAATTAATTAATTGTTAATGGTTGTGCGCCGCTCAGTGGCTCCTTCATAGTTAATCAGGAATGACTCGTGAAGAAAGTCGATTTACATATCTTTTATGGACTAAGCAATACCTAATGATTCATTACATAACGATATCTCTCGGTTTGTCCTCACTCATCGTGCTCCGCTGTATTAGTCGTGGGCGTGGTCGACGGTGCGGTTCCTCTGGGGCCCGTGGGCCGGATCACATGGATCATCACTTATGATCGAGATTGCCATCGAGGAAAGAAACGCCCGTAAAGATAACTTCAATTTAAAATGGTGCCATTTGTTAAATATGCTTGTTTGAATAGTCAATAGAGATAAGAAAACAATGTGCTTATTGTACATAAACTAGAACAACTATAAATATATGAAAACAGCTAAATTAAATGTTTTTTCTTTGGTATTTTTACCCTGTAGGATGTTGATATTCTCCAATTTCCAGTCTGTGAAAAGATGATACCGTGTGTGTGTGTTTTTCATAACTGGTTTTATCTGCACTGGGTCCATCTTAAATACCTCTAGATCCACTTTGATTCTGAGTTATTAACTACTTATTAACGCACCGTACGTCTCTTTTGTCTCAACTGGCTCTAATTTCATTGACATTTTCTCAGGACCCTGGGGTGTCAGTTTCTGCTTTGCGCTCTGTTAACATGCTGTTCACTTCCCACTGGATCTGATCCCCGTGTACTGGACCGAAGGAACAGAGGAAGCTACACAAACAGAAGGATGGGAAGACTTGCTTGCGCTAACACACACACACACACACACACACACACACACACACACACACACAAAAGAAAACATGTCAAACAGAGAAATAGTCAGATTGGATGTGGATGAGATTTACACGTCTGTTTGACTGACCTGCTTTCACTTCACTGGAGACTGCTGAAATAATGGAGACCACACACACACACACACACACACACACACACACGCACACACACACACACACACACACACACACACACACACACACACACACACACACACACACACACACACACACACACACACACACACACACACACACACACACACACACACACACACACACACACACACACACACACAGATGATACGGAGGGAGAATAGATCCGGTTCCGTATGAAGGGATTGAGTAGTTTGACTGATCCTCCACTCCACTGGACCAGTGAGATACAGAGACAGACAGAGAGAACAACAAAAAAAACCAAGATAAAAACAAAAAGCATATAGAGAAAAGGAAGAGAACATTTGAACCCAGTTTAAACATTGAGGAGGAACAAAAAAGCAGTAAAAGTGAGGCTGACATTTCAGATTCAGGTTGTCAGACTCGGCTTTATATAGTGTCAAACTTCATATTCTGTCATCCTCGCCCCTGAGCAAGAACATTTCTCCTCTGGAAATGCAGTATTATTCCTAACATTTATGGGAACACACTTTTGTTATATACTTTGATGTTTTACATCTGAACCTGTCGAAAAAGAAACTACTGTATCTTACTGATGGGCAGAGTTTCGAATGAAAGTCGATGGCAGTAACTCATTTTTAACTCCCATTTGGACACCTGCCAACGAATCTGGACTCAACCATTTTAAAGTGATGTTATTATTCCAAAACCACCCACTTCATCACGCTACATTTTAATTTAGTCCCAGAGAAATGTAGGAATCTTGCAATTACAATGTTCAAAGCAGCTGCTGTGGTTCGAGATCCAGAGGCTGACTCAGCATTTTGCATTGTCAACCACGACAGAAGAGTGATGATGTCCTCTCCAGGAATAAATAATCGTACCAGTAATGAAGACTTTTCGACCAATTCCGTATAATTCTATTCATGGAAAGTGACAGCTAATTTACAATAATAATAACGATAATTTACCGATAGCCCCAAATCAAAACAACTCCTGCCCTCACACAGTCATCAAATCTAATACAACTATTTATGTATCGCTGTCAGGCAGCTGCAGTCCGGATCAACACACACACACACACAAACAAACACACACACACACACACACACACGATACAAATATGATCCTGGAGAGCAACACAGTGGTACCGACGCAATGCTTGATGAATGTTTGTAATAAAGATGATTTATTTCAGTTAGACATCTTTATATTAGAAGCTAAATAATTGATTAATAATGTGTGTTTTTTTGCAGACACACACACACACATGCCCTTCGTCCTCATCCATGACATGCACCTAGACTCCAGGGGGAAGTTGAACAGACTCAGACTCTCAGACACTTCGCAGATGATGGAAAACAAGCTTCTGGACGCGCGTGAATTAAGTTATAAACATTTAATGGCGGGAAGTGTAAAACAAAAAGTCAAAGCTCACGGCCGTGCTCTTCCTCGGTGCCCCGGCTCCTTCCGCCCCAGTCTTCCGGCCTGGCGGTTACCTGGAGAAGAGAAAGCTATCTCCAATCCCCTGAGTTTTTTCCCCCTGGCCCGGAGTCAAAACGTCATTTCTGGTCATGTATTTTCACAATAAAAGTCCCGTCTATTATTGTCTGTATTAAAGTCACTTTCACAATAAAAGTCCCTTGTTATTGTGAGTCACGTCACTGATTTCAACCGTCTTCTTCCATCTATAATACTAACATACAGTCACTCTCATGCAACATACATTAATTCGTGCCATTTACATTTGCATAGAGTAAACATTACCCGTATGCTTCATAATACATTAATAACAATATCAATATTCTCCCTAATATTTTCTATTATAATATCTTTCTATATGTATTAATTTAAAACATAAGACCTCTGCAGATGTTATCAAAATAAACTATTACAACCTAACACACACCACCGGGGGGTCTTAATTGGTGCGTGATTGCAGCGTGGGCAGGGCGTTAATAACCTATTACCATCGCTCTCTCTTCAGACAAAAGCCGTGGAACTTCTGACAGGTTGTTGTGTCATCGCATCGGAACTTTGATTAAGGCGCTGTGAGAAGCGCGGACCCTGATCACATTTTTGTTTGGCTACCAAACTGATTTAAATGTAAATTCATTTTTAGTCCAGCTCCTCCCAGCGTTTTGGTATCGGAGCAATAAGGGAGTTGGAGGGAGGACGGCGATTCTGCCCAGGTAAGCATATTTAGTTTGTGAGTATTTGATTCTAAACTAATTTGAATAACTGTGTGAAAGCCAATTTGATTTAATTGCGCTCTGCTCTTCTGAACACCTGCAACTAGATTAGTGACTGACATTAAGTTGTTTTGCCGCATTGGGCCCTCCAAGTGCTGCTCCTGCCGCTTCATAACTCTGGATTTACCTTCCAAATGTTAATGCAACACCATATGTGCTTCGAGAAAAAAAAATGCAATGAACTTGGCTTGGTGTTTCAGAGCAGCAGTGAAATATGGCTAAGAAAAGGAACAAATACCCGGGATAATCCATCCTACTCTCTGTGACAAAGGTGGTTTATTATCATTACCATCAGTGTATGATTATCAATATGTATTAAGGCATCTCACCATCGATTAAAGCCCCAACCGGCCATGCCTGGCCCAAAACAAACTATGTTTCTGCTCTGTGAAGGGACATTAGGCAAAGATGCACACCCCCTGGCACCCGCCCAGCTCAGCTGCATCTGCCACAGAAGTTGAATGGGTATTTGTGTTCGCTCAGAGCCGCACACACACTGTCCTCGGCCAGCTTTGTGTAGGCCTGTGCGACTCTATGATTTGTGCGCCGGCTAACTCATTGATCCATTCCAGCTCAGAGCCTCAGTATTGTGGTTGGCGCATCAGAACAGAGTTGGCATTATATTGCGCTTCCGACTCCCTCGTCTGAATTATAATTTTGTTTAATAGGTTTTTGGTTAGATGTCTGAAATAGAGACTATGCTTATCACAAGCTGAAGACAAAGTTTTATCTGGAGCTTTAAAGCACAGGTGTCAAACACAAGGCCCGCGGGCCGAATGTGGGCCCCCCACATCATTTTATGTGGCCCCCGGCAGCATGAAAGACATACAATCACCTTTTCTTCAAGAAATGTATGAAAATTATAGCGTGCTTTTATTTTAAAGGTTTCACATTAAAATGGATTTATGTTATAATATTAGAGACCTTTTCATTGTATCTGGCCCCTGACGGCTTGAAAGACATACGATCGCTTTTTCTTCAAGAAATTTCTGAAAATTATACCAAGCTTTTATTTTGAAGGTTTCAGATTAAATGGATCTATGCTATAATATTAGAGATTTTTTTATGTACAATATTTCTACACTCAAATAAAAACAAATTAAATGACAAGATAGTTATTTTTCACGATATGTTGGGGAGTTTATACGTTTATATACTTCTGTTACAACCGGCCCTTTAAGAGGTGGCCATGTTGTGGATTTGGCCAATGGGAAAAATTAGTTTGACATCCCTGCTTTAAAGTGTCTTAAAAAAACGGGGTTGCTACCAAGAGGTTGAATGACACGACACATCGCCCTCACTTTGACCCTCACAGCCTCGTTCTTTAAAGATTATCTTTCTCTCTACAAAACATGTACATATTATAAACTTGTGTTTGCTACTAAGTATTTAGTATTAGTATTTAGTATTTAGAATTTTTTTGTATTTAATTATTAGTATTTAGTATTTAGTATTTTTTAGTATTTTAGTATTAGTATTTAGTATTTATTTGTATTTTAGTATTGGTATTTAGTATTTAGTATTTTTTGTATTTTAGTATTAGTATTTAGTATTCTTTAGTGATTTAGTATTAGTATTTATTATTTATTATTTTTTTAGTATTTTAGTATTAGTATTTAGCATTTAGCATTTAGTATTTAGTAATTTAGTATTAGTATTTTGTATTTTAGTAGTAGTATTAGTATTTAGTTTAGTGTTTTTTATTTGTATCTTTTATTGTTATTAATGCTCTAATGTACATCCACTGCTGTGATCCTGAAATTTCCCCACTGTGGGACTAATAAATGAATATCTTATCTCAAGCTTATTTTGTGCAATAATCCAAATACCAATAGGAAAACCCCATTGGATCTTTTCAGAGGGAACCTGGCCGATGCTAACATCCAGTGACCCGTCATCGCCGCACCATTCTTCGCCGACATCAAGAGGTGGCACAGTGATGAGATGTTCATGAAACGAGCACAGCATGTGGCATCCACCGCAGCTCGTAGCCATTATTCAGAAGGATTGCCAGATTACGGGTCTGACTCACCACCTCTTTGCCCGTTTTTGGGATTCTCTGGCTGCCAGGATGATGACGGCTGTACACTTACGTCCGTAGCTTCTCCAGGGGCCTACCGAGCATGTAAGACAAGCTGGAAGAAGAAAAAAAAATCGGGCTATGTTTCAACATCAAAATTTAAGAGCAGTCCTTGGTGAAGTTTCTGTGAAGTCGAACCACTTAGAGAGACACGAGATCCAGATCTGATTGCTTCTGTCAGTGTTCAGAAAGCCTTACCTTGCCTGACTGCTTCTTTCCCGGCAGAGGAGGACACACCAGTGTCTTGTTCACACTGTTGTGCTCCGCTTGGTAAATTGAAATGTTTGTACTGTTGGGTCGTCCTCATTCCTTTGGCTGATTATGTCAAATGCAATGCAAATTATAGGTTGCGTTTCCATAATTAAACAAGATTTCTACGGGTAAAATTGCAGTACACAAGATAATGCTGCATTTGTTCGTAATTAAAACTGGCAAAAGCATCCTTCCCACCCGGTGTGCGCTCCAGCTACCGAGATGAAGGGAAAAAAACAAAGAATGCCTGCTGTTAAATGTCTTTTTAGTCGCTTATGAGCACACAGAAAGCTTTATGTGAACAATTTAAACCAACAAACGTTTATGTACTGGTGTGCTGATGATTTAAAATCATGCCATGCTGAAAATCAATTAACTATCATTTTTTTTTTTTTTGTAAAGGCAATATTTGTTTACTGTGTGGGGAGCCATGTTCATTAGGATTCATGCCAGGCAGTGAAGTTTGAGGAAACATGCCCTCGACGTCGGAACAGCTGAGAGAAGCAGATCAGCGAACACTTTGAAAGCATCTCAGGAAAGCTCTTGTTTTCTTTGACATTTAATCGATTTTAATTCCTTCTTTCTTTTAAATTGAATCGGAAAAGCACATGTTGTGAAGGAGGCTCCCATACCGGGCTGGATTCCACACTATTTGATGCATTTGCCCTCGAAATGTTGCACATTTTTAGACACATATAGGGCAGCATGAGCAACATGGCTGCACCGTAGATCAGCTTCAGCTTTTAGAGGTGATAGAAGGTGAAATACAATTAATTATGCAAGCATCTAATACGAACAACACCGCGGGGGTGGTAAAGATTTAATGAACTAAATGGTTGATTTAATTTGAACAGGAGAAAAGCCTTAAATGGTGATGAAAATGTGTTCAAGTCTCCTTTTGCTTTCATCCCCTTCAAGTGGCAGAATGGTGTGGCTGATATTACATGGTTTACTGCTGTAGGCCTTTAAACGGACTTGAACCATGGAGTTTTATTTGATGGCCTTTGCATGGTCTCTTTCATTCTGTTTCTAAGGTTAGCTGAGTGGAAATGTTCTGCGCTTTGAGCCCTGTGTGAGCAGTGACAACGCATTTGGACAGCTGTAAAGGCACATCCCCTCACATTGTGCGGCAACAGCAAAACTGGATCCAGGAGAGAGGCCATTGAAAAGCCCTCCGTCAGACCTTTCAGTGACAGGCGCTCTGTCCTCTTCTGCCAGTTCCTTAGTGAGTGTGTTCAGTCCAGAGAGCTCAGGAAAACAATTCTTAACTGATATTAACCCTCCCGTTAACTTTAGGGTAAATTTGACCCCATTTAATGTTTAACGTCAATGTTCTTTGGGGTCAATTTAAATATTATATTTATATATTATTATATTTATATATATATATATATATATTTTGTTTTTATTATTTTATTTTAATATATACATATATTTGATATTTATATATTATATTAAATTATATATTTAAAGGGCTATTTAGGTAGTCAACAAACAAACATAAAGTACCTCACACTTAAACTTGGGAAACAATAATAATTCTAATAATTTTCTGGAGGTTTTAAATTCTGGGGTCAAATTGACCCCGAGGGTAAAATATGTTAGTAAATGTGAAGCTAACAGGAGGGTTACACATTATGATGTCAGGACATTGTTGTACGTCTGCTCTTCTTAAGAAGGTTCTTATGCAGCAGAATGGGAGTATATGATATTCATTGTCCAGCTGGCAGTGAGCATGCTGAACTATAAGTTAAACAAGTGTAATGTCAGTGTAATTAACGTCACATAACAACAGGGAATATTTCGTGTTCCAGAGTGGTGAATACAAACTAACAGTATATTAGGTGGCCCACATGCAAATGAAGAAACATCTTCCCCGGTTCATCAATTTCATGACACATTTTTATAAAAATAGAACTCTACAAATAGAGAACCTCATATTAGAAAGGAAACATTTGTAGTTTGTGATTCTGGGCTATACAGAAAAAAAACTGAATTGAATTGAAACTGTTTCCAGGTTTCAACCTTTTTCCACGTATTGTTGTAGATTATGAAGTTAATAGTTTTAATATTATGTCAAAAGCCACAAACCTCGACGATAACAAGCGTATCCCAGATGTGGGCATCACGTTATAGTCATGCCTGGAAAGAGTTCCCGTTGTGTTGTGAGCTTCTCTATCCGCAGCAATTTTTTCTAAAGTCGTTAAGTTGGTGAGGATTTTTCTTTATTTTCTCCTGTTGAGTCCATCTGCATCTGTTTTCTGCATCTGTTTTCCTAACTTACAGTATGTTGAGCTCACAGGCCCGCCGCCGTAATATGCAGGAAAGCATCATATTTCCTCCAAAATACATTCGCTGTCTCATGCGTAGTTCATTTAGATCATTCAGAGTTGGAAAATTCAATTAAACTGCCTATTGAATGAACACAGGCAAAAGAAAACGTGCCGACTCGAGAACTTTTGTGCATAACAAACACAATTCAGGATTATGGCCACCCGTTGATTAACTAAATTTCAGGGTTCACCGTTTCATCTTGAACACACACACACACACACCCTTGCGAGGCACATAACACAGGGCTGTAGTGGTGATTTGCCTTTGTACATTTCTTTTTGCAATTACATTTGCTCGCCTAAGGCTATAAACACACATTAATCTAGCTTTTGGCTGAACCAATCACAGAGTGGGGTTTCAGGAAAAATTAGAGGCAGTGGCATCATCAGAGTTGTAGAAATGACTTAAATGACTTTGTTCTGACCTGGTTTTACTTGAGGTTAATTGTGATGTGCTTCGAAAAACAAAATAGGTTTGTTTGAGTCCAGAAGGAGCTGCAGATGAGAGTAAAGTACTTTGGGAAACGTGGAAAGAGCTGCAATGTTCTTTCATCTTAATTTCTCACTCAAGAGGGAGGAATCTGTATCATTTGCTGCAGCACACAACTACACATAAACACTCACAATCATTTTAAATATAAACCTCTCTACTGCGTTGTGAATGCAGCTTGCTCCCGTGAAAGGCAGTGTCAGTTAAAAGTAAAACTACAGTACCAAATTCATTTCTAGTGTTATACATGGCATTAAAGTGTCAACACAGGTTTTTCATGTGTAGAAGATCAACTTATAAACAGCAGATTTACTCTGGTGGAAAGTTGATGTTCAGCGAATGACTCGGAATGACTGGACCACTGGATCCTGTCATGCAGGCTTGTCATCATGACAAACATAAGCAACACTAACGTGTATTTAGGATATGAACAGTGACGTTTCTCTAATTGACTCGCCGCTGTCGGTCCTGATTTACAAGTGTATCAAAGCTGTTTTCTCACGCCATGCACATTATAAACAATTGGACATGGCCCTTGCCCTCCAGCTTGCTCACAATTACTTCAGTTCAATCTCCTGTCTGTGTGCCTGTGTGTGTGTGTGTGTGTGTGTGTGTGTGTGTATGTGTGTGTGTACTTGTAGAGCTATCTTTGTGAGGACCACTTTGAGTTCTAGATCGTCAGAGTGAGGACCTCATCATCTCACTTGGGGACAGATCTTCAAAGAGCTGCTTGATTGTTCAGACTTGGTTTCAAGGTTCATGTTAGAATAAGAATAAGGTTACGGGTAGGGGTCAATGTTGGGGTCAAGTATTTAGTTGTGACGGTTCCGGTTGGGGTAAGGGGAAGGAAATGGGCTGTGTCAATGACTGCCATCTGTAAGTGTGCGCATGTGTGAGCGAGACAGAGAGAGACATGTCTTCACACACACACTGTTGCACATAACAATAGTGTCACATCTATCTAGTTGTTAAGTATTGAGATATTTTACATGACTATAATTAATAATACATTGATTTAAAAGTGCCCTTAGTAAAAGTAAAGTTGTAACACTTGTACAATATTTTCTATTGCCTCTCAATGGCTTTCAACAAAGCGACACCTGAGCCGGCGGATCCTAGCTTACTGTGCTTATAGTAGGAACAGTGCAAACTCTGGCAAAGGTCCTGGCAGAGCTAAGAGTGTCAACCTGAGGGTGGATCCACTTCCATGAAGGTTGGGATGGCCTTATCAGCTCCACTGCCCTATGAACGGATTAAAGCATTAAAGGAACCGTATTCATCAAATCCATCAAAGTTAGTATACGTAAACGATGAATCCTCCAGGCACATGAATGTTTGTCATGGAGTTCCACAGGGTGCTATGCTTGGACCAATGTTATTCCGCTTAAATATGGTTTCATTACAAACTATTATCAGAAATCACTCTACAAATGTTCTTTGTTATGCAGATGATACCCAATTGTAGCTATCAGTTAAGCCAGATGAAACAACCAGTTCGCTACTAAACTTCAAGTATGAAGGCGTAAAAACCTGGATGACCTGCAACTTCCTGATGTTCAATTATAGACGTTAAATTAGGCCCAGAACATTTCCAAAATTAATTATCTAAAGTTAGTTAATCAAGATGGCATTGGCCTGGCATCTAGCATCACTTTCAAACATCTTGGATATCTTTACACAGCAAAGAGTTGTTTGCTGCTATGTTAATGCTTGGAAAGTGACATATCGCCCCTTTAAATACAGACATTTTAGAATTATTTAAAAAATATTCAACAAAAAAAGAAAGTAGCACTTCAGGAGCACTTACATGGCAATTACTTTCTGTATAGCACTTTGTAGTTTGGCTTTCTTGAAGAAATTGTACTTTCTTGATTTGTGTTTGTACTCATGGTTGAATGCACTTATTGTAAGTCACTTTGAATAAAAGCATCAAGTAAATGAAATATAATATAATGGACCATCAAGAATGGATCCATGTGGAGCAGTTTCATGATAATACCGATTACATTAAGGGATGAGCAGTGTATAAATGGAATAGTGCATCGAAAATTAAGCTAAATTTGACTTTCTATACTGCTGTTCAGTTTTATCATAACATATACATCATAGATGTTGTATGTACATTGCTCTAAAGCTACTCCTAAATGTTATACATATAGTGCAGTTTTCTGTTATGTCTGTCTTTCATCATCTTTGACATTCTGCATTCTTTGTCTTTTGCTGTTGATGAAACAAGGCTGGCACGAGTCACATCTACCAGGATTCGAAATAACACCACATAGAACATTCTACTGACTCAGCATACACCCACTGAGGCATTGAGAAAAAGGGAAGAAGTTGAGCAGTGCAACAGATTAAAAAAAATAAATCCAGCGCTCAGTCCGAGAGGGGAAGTTTTCCATTTTATTTTTCATTTTCATTATCTGTCTGGTGCAAGTATAAATGCCAGGAGGATTAGAGAAATTACATGGGCTCTCGCCTTTCCCTGGCCCAGTGCTTATCCTCCTCTCTGCTCATCTCTCTCTCTCTCTCAGTCTGTCTTTTTTCCATCATTGCTCCTCTACCTCCTTCACCTTGCTCTCTATGTTTACCCACCATCTTTCCCACTCTAATGTACCTTTCCCTCTCCTTTGCCTGTCTCTATCAATCTCTGAATGTCATAGCTACTCTGTTGCCTTTTCACCTCATCCCCATGTGACATACCCTCTTTTTTTCTCCATTTCTCCGACCCCTATCTTCGTTTCTTAACCATGCCACTGCTTCTCCTCTCTGAGTGTCGATCTCTCCATACCCCTGGCACACCCAAAGGGGCTAGCACTGGATCAGCATGACCGGGCACGGCCCTCATGGGTCCTTCTAGCTAGCCGGTCCTCACCAAAAAAGAAGTATCTTAAGAACGGCCCCCCTAATCCTTAAGATCTATTACAGATAGCAGCGTTGACACAGGCGACAGAGATTAGAGGGGGCAGATACTGGCGGTATTGATTGGCCTTCTCATCCTGAGGCCAGCCCAGCAACTTGCTGGTGTAATAGCACAATGTAATGAAATTCAGACAGTCTGTCAGAGCCTGCAGCTCTAAATGCATACAGACTGGACTGGACTGAGGTAAACTAGTGATAGTGTAGAGTCACACAGTGAGGACACGGGGCATAGAGTCTGCTGGTGGGCTATATTAAGTGCAGGTTAGCATTAAGACCTCACCTCACTATATAGATGCTGCCCCAAATTAGCTGAGAAGGAAAAACATTCTGTGTTTGGACCCGAGGGTGATATTTTTGTAGATGTAGTCATGAACTTGTGTTTTAGTGAGCCGTTTGTTCAGGATTTTTGTTTAACTTAAACACTTAGGTATGGTTTTGGAGCCAAAAAAACACAGCCGGACCAATTTACTTTGCAGTCCATTAGGAGAGGTTACAATGTCACATTTGAGTGCTTAGCTAAATTTATTTGTTCTTCATTTTTTTTGTTCGATAAAGGTTGAAAGTGTCCATTGTTCATTTAGGTTTTTGATGAAAAAATAGGATCTTTATAAACTGATGATGACAAAGATTGATGGTACCGAAATCAACTCAAATATATTGCTGCAAAGGAAACAACGTGTTGACGATGCTACATTAATAAAAGAAACTTGCTTAAGTACAATTATTTTGCAGGTACAAAACACTAAATGTGTAAAAGGAAATTGGACAAATTCAATGTCAAAATTGCTTCTAATGATATAAATTATAGTACTGTGAACATACAGCACTGGCTATGTGACAAAAGAGCTCAGGGAATGCACATAATGGCTTCACATTTTGTGCGGGGGAAAAAGGGGCAATGTTCCCAACCATAGCGACTTATTTATAGCACTCATCTCTTTGCACACGATTTCGTGCTGTGAGCAAAATTATGCTGGGATCTTAAAGCAATGGTTATTACACTTATTACACTTCGAAAAAAAATACTCGCAAATCAGAAGAAAATCTAAATCGTTGCTTGTTTGCGAAACAATTGTTTGCTCATGCGAAACAATACAGTAGCTTTTGTGTTTTGCATTTGCCCCCCTGCAGTGAGAGCAATTTCATCTGGACCTCCAAGTCCTTGCAGAGAAAAATGTCAAATAGATTGTTTTACTTAATATAATTTATTATGCATTTATGAAAGGAGCCAGCTTAGTAGGGGATGGAGAGACCGTAAGCAAAATTGCATCGGACATCTTTGCATTGAACATCTTTGCATATAAGCCATTGGCATTGACAGTGTCAAATAATAAATATGGCGTGTTATTTAATATAATTTATTATGCATTTAAAAAAAGGAGACAGCTTGGTAGGGGATGGAGAGACTGTAAGTAAAATTGTATTAGACATCTTTGCATTGAACATCTTTGCATTGAACATCTTTGCATTGAACATCTTTTCATTGAACATCTTTGTATTGAACATCTTTGCATTGGACATCTTTGCATTGAACATCTTTGTATTGAACATCTTTGTATTGAACATCTTTGTATTGAACATCTTTGCATTGAACATCTTTGCATACAAGCCATTGGCAGTGACAGTGTTACATAATAAATACGGCGTGTTGTTTAACCATGTAGGGCAGTGGTTCCCAAACTTTTTCTCTCAAGACCCCCTTTGATGATATAGGAACATTGGACGACCCCCCCCCCCGCCCCCCACAACCTGACCCCAAATTTTTCTTGATTTTTAATTAATTGCATTATAATGCATGAACTGTATAAAATATTTGTATTTCTTTCTAAAATAAGTACATATCACTTCACAGTTTATTCTTCAGTTTGTTTAACTGGGAAAAAAATAGCAATAATAAAATATATATAAAATAAAAAAATATATAAAATAATTTGTAAATACAATTAACTTAATTTCAAACAAAGTGCAAACAACATATACTGTATTTCCTCACATTGAACAGCAGGTTTTCTCAAACAATAAAATAACACAATTATGAACAAGGTGTGTAGGTCTACATGGTACATTTTATTTTGTGATCATATTCCTATGTATATTCCTGTTCATATCAATCAGTGACTGGTGTGGGCTTGCTTTGCTTTACAGATTTTGTCAAAGCGGGGTTGCTGGTTGGAGATAGCTACTCTCAGTTCATTTAGACCAGTCACAAATCTGTCCATCTTTGTACATACTTCCTTCTCTTATCTCTATCTTTCTCTGTCGCTCCGTATCTTTCTCGCTCTGTGTCGCTGTGTCTCTCTCTCGTTCGCGCTCTCTCGCTCCCGCGCGCTCGCTCTCTCTCTCTCGCTGGTTTTGCCACAGTCGGTCTGTGACATGAGCCGCTCTGGTGGCGGGGTTGGAACACAGTGCATGTCACGTCGGTTATTTGATATTGTTTTACCGGTGTATGTGTGCGTCTGTGTGTGTGGGTTGGTGATGAAGCCGCGACCCCCCTGTAGTACCACCGTGCCCCCCCTAGGGGTCGCGACCCCCACTTTGGGAACCACTGATGTAGGGAATGAAAAGCTGTTCAGAAGGGCCACCATAAGTCCTCAGAGTAAAAACAAGAGAATATGTTTTTGTCTAAGTCCTCGAGAAAGACACAGAGAAGTGTTTTTCTTATCTGAAGCCTACAGGCCGCTTTAGAACCACACCAGTATATAAACCTACCAATTGGGAATCTGAAGGTATGATTTCTACTAATGTGCTTTGGCTGAGTAACTAATTGGCTACTTAGCTTGCAACCTGACATTAGTGGTGGGTGTCTCCGTGGTTTGCTCATTCAGCAAGACAAAGTGCAGTAAACGACATTTGTCCTTGTTTGTTGGGTTAGAAGGAGGCATTAGCTTGAAAGATGATGTGGGTTGTTGTTTAAATTCTATGGGTCTCTTGTGTGGCAAGCTGCTGTCTGGCTGCTAGTGTCCCACCTGCGTATGATAGAACGGAGACATTACTGCTCTATGCAAATACAGTGGGAAATTAAACCATTTGTCTGTATACCTCTGCACATAGCAGGAGAAAAAACATCCTGAATCGGTTTAATGCACAATTAAGGGGCGTAAACCAAAACGTATAACAGAGCAGGTATAGAAAAAAACTAAAACAAACATGTAGTTTAACTTCAGTTGGGCTTTGACCGACAAATAGTAATTTAAAGATATTCTTTAGGTGCACATGAGCTCAGCCAATACACATGCATTATTTGCACCAACATCCAGGGCGTGAGGTTATACAGTGAAATTAATTGGTTAATGAATTTTGCTCACCATCTATTTTGTCCATTCATAAAAATAAAAAACGCATTCCTTCTGTGTGCTTGATCTTTTCTGACAGTGTCAAACAGGAAAGGTACAACACGACAAGTCACATTTCTCCACAGCTATGAACGTTTCCTGCAACAATCAATATGGACGGATGGATAGAAGATATTTCTAATTGTAGTAATCATCCCTAAATCTGAAAAATGTGGCTTTTGCAGTTTTAGGTATTTTTGTGCATCACATAGACAGGATATGCACTAATGGGAAATGTTCTAAACCAATTGTGTACTGTAGTCAGGCTTAATTAATTAGCCGTGGCCGTATGAGCAATCATCAGTGATACTTGAATAAACAGCGTCGCTTTGCAGTCGCTTGATGTACCTACTGTTATACGAGAGGTGCGTCTCAGTGTGCTTTATTTAATTTGGACAATTGCCGTTTCTGCATTTGTAATTTGAACAAAACTGACAGCTCTCTAAGAGAACACACATATATATTCAAATAGCTCCCACTTTGCCTCTAGATTTGCTTTTCTTTGTGTCTTTACAGTACAGTGCTGATATTTTTCATTTGACTATAACAGCTTTGCACTTCACAGGCTCCACCGGTGCCATTTATTTCTAATAAAAAAACGCACATCAGCATTTATCCAGATTTATACCTATACAAAAAAAAAAAAAACACGGTTCCCAAGTGCTTAAAATCACTCAGAGATGAACATATTTGACATTTAATTTGAGCATGAATTAGTCAAACATCTATTATCAGTGTTAGAGGCTAACTCCACATGTCTCTAGTTAGACCTTATTTCAGCTTATTTCTAATGCACACCTCCTCTTCTTTAGGGCTCCATGCTTGGAAAGGGCAACAGCTCCCCCCCCCCCCCCCCCCTACGTCCCCCGTCCCAAGGGTATATCTCCATGCAATGGATTGCCAACCACACACACAATAGCAACAAGGCCTCTGCTAATCACACTATTGATCCTGTAATTCCACCCATTTGAAACTCTTTTCCTCGGTGGGCGGTGTCGATGAATACGGTCCAAGTCTCCGTTCCTCGCCCCGTTCGCCGAGGCCTCCGCCGTCTCCGGGGAGGCGATTGAGACCCGTGTGTGTGTGTGTGTGTGTGTGTGTGTGTGTGTCGTCTCTACATCACAGCCTCGCTCTCTTTTTTAAGCATTCAGCCGCCGCAGACTCCACAGGAAAGTCTGCAGCCTAGAGAACAAACGCAAATGTTCCCGTCCCTTCTGGATGCTATACTTTGTGGGACTGTTGTGTTGAGTTGTGTTGTTTTTTGGGTGTTTTTTGTTCCGCTTGGTGTGCGGGTAAAGACTGTCACCTCTGTGTAAAGAACTGGGATGCAAAAGAGGAGAAGACTTAGAAGGTGAACTCTTACTGAATATCAATAGGCAGAGTAATGGTGTTTTGGAAATGGCAGAGGGGGCTTTGGTTCAATGGATGTCATTTCAAAAGCTGGGCTCGTAGAACAGACACAACAAACACACATCTGATAGTACAAACCGCCATCTTGTGATAACACAATGTCCCCAAGTTATTAGTAAGTCTGCCGTCCAGCCAGTGAATTAGATTAACTATGACAGACTTCCTTGACAATAATTATGCTTTACTATGACAGGAGCAAACTCAGCAATGCGTGCCCTCCGAAGAAAAAACAGGCGGGAATTTATGACATTAGTCTAAATGTGCACTCTGCAATAACGCAGATGGCGCATAGTAGCTAATGGTGGGTTTAATGTTTCTCAGCACTCTGCATCATATAATTGACCCTTTAACTGTAGATCTGTGAGAAGATGAGCTCGAAGTCCCGGTCATGATGTAATGTTTTGTATGGCTTTTAATTAGACAAGCAGCATTAGAGGTAGAGAGAGAGAGAGAGAAATAGGAGGGGGAGGATCGGGAAGGTGACATATTGCAGTGATAGATGCCAAATCACGTACGCTTGTTTGCTTATTGTCCTTGAATAGATGTAGGTCTGAGGGCAGACATTTAAGAAAGTGAGGTAGGGTAAGTGAGAGTGTGTATAAAAGGAAAGAGAGAAGTGTCAAAGAAGGAGAAACAGAGATCGAGAGCTGAGGATTATCGGAATAAGAATAACACGGGGGTGGGAGGAGGAGAAGCAGCATTTACATAAAGTGTAGTTCTGGAATGGATTTACAGGGAACAAGACTATATCTGATGGATTTAGGAGAGTGTATCGTTGGTTCCGCGGATACGTAGGTGAGCTTTGTGTAAAGTTGACACAGGGATAAAAGTATTACTGGAAATGTGCTCAAGTACTCGAGAAGGGCAGATGGAGGGGTATCATTTGGGATAAGAGAATCGGGGCAAATAGAAAAGTGCTTTCCTTTCTCGCTCCACAAGTAGGATCTGAGAAGAGTCTGAGGACACAAGACAACTAGAAGAGACTTTAAGTAAGTCAAAATGACAGATGACATCATCAGTGTCTTACAGAATCATTCCGGTTTAAACCCATGGGTGTAACGTCCGTGGCTTTGGCCACACTGTAAGAAAAAAAACCGTAAAAAAACGGTCAAACAAAAAACCTAAATTGAAGGTAAAATACCTTACTTCAAAAAAAGGACGAAAACCATAAATTTACAGTAATTTTCATTAAAGATGTTGCAGTGAAATACTGTTATTTAACAGATTTTTCCTGTAATATTACAGTCAAATACCTTAAATAAAGGGATATTTCTAAAGCTTCTACAGTGAAATACTGTTATTTTACAGAGTTTTGTATATAATTAAAAAAAAGGAAAACTACTGTAAATATTTAGAGTTATTTACCGTAAAACTAGGATCTTTTCTTACAGTGCATCGTATCTGTGCATTAAGATGAGCGGTCAGATGATCACACAGGTTGTTAACAAGCCAACAGCTGGAGAGATTACAGAAGATGCAAAGAATTCATGAATCACCAAACAACTATTTTCCATGGATAGATCCATTGGCGTAATGTACATCTGAATCACTATCCCTCTGTGTGGGTGTTGTAATCCGAGTTTTATTATGCGTTGCGTGGAGTTCCCCACCAGTTAGCTCATGGCTGCCACTCAGACACCCCCCCCCCCCCCCCGTAACACACTATTAGCCCTGCCAGGACTGTTGCCCGTTGTGTGCACTGCTCACGCTCTTAGCGCCATTATCTGCGAGCCACCTGCTCAGCCATCCTCGTATTGCGAGCTGTGGGAACGCAACAAATGTGACTGAATTTCCCTGTTATTAAGATAACAACATAATTACTTTGTTAGGCATCTGAAAGTTGGATTTTAAAGGAAAAGTGTATTTTAAAGTTTTCTCATTTGCCACCAGCAGAGGATGTTACTGTTCTCAAACAATAAATAGCCTGGCACATAGCTTCACCATCAGGGCCGCTTATGATGTACTGCCGTCTCCCAAGAATCTTAGCCAGTGGTACGGAGAAGACCCCACATGCTCCCTCTGCCCGACTCCAGCTACACTAAAGCACATCTTGGTGGGCTGCAAGACCGGCCTTACTCGAGGCCGGTACACCTGGCGGCACAACCAGGTGCTACAATGTCTTGCGGCAGTGCTGGAGAGTCGACGGATGAGCGTCAACGCCCTTCCTCCACCATCTCGTAGGCCGGCAACAACATTTGTCCGGGAGGGCGGGGGCCAAGCCACTCTCACCACCTCAAGGCCAGAAACTGGACAGCTAAGTGGGGCACAGGACTGGAAGATGCTGGCAGACCTGGGCCAGAAGCTCCGCTTTCCAGCAGAAATAGCATTAACAAACCTGCGACCAGACCTTGTGCTTTGGTCAGCCTCACTCAAGCAAGTTTATATCATCGAGCTCACGGTGCCCTGGGAGAGTGGGTGGAGGAGGCCTACGAGCGCAAGAAGACAAAGTATGCAGACCTTGCAGCAGACGCACAGCAACGAGGCTGGAAAGCTAGGGTCTGCCCAGTGGAAGTAGGCTGCAGAGGATTTGTAGCCACCTCGACATCCAGGCTTCTTCGAGAGATGGGAGTGCGGGGGAAGGCCCACAGGCAGGCAGTCAAAGACCTTTCCAGGGCTGCTGAAAAGGGAAGTCAGTGGCTGTGGATTAAGAGGAAGGACTCCACCTGGGCTGTCGGATGAATGATGACATCTAGGGAGTGAGCCCGGGACGCCGGATCTCACGGCTGAACCCTCTGGAGATGTCGTGGGTCAATCAGCGAAACATCGAAGAAGGAGGGCGCCCACTTGATAACCCATAGGATGCCATCAATCATTCGACCAGCCCACAGTCTTGAGTATGCAGAAAGGGATATTTACATCTTGTCCTACATAACATAACTCATTGAGTACTTATGTAATTTACTATTAATATCTTTGAGTATTAATGTCATTGAGTATTAATCTTATTGAGTACTAATGTAATTTACTATTAATATCTTTGAGTATTAATGTCATTGAGTATTAATCTTATTGAGTACTAATGTAATTTACTATTAATATCTTTGAGTACTAATGTCATTGAGTACTAATGTCATTGACTATTAATATCTTTGAGTATTAATATCTGTGAGTACTAATGCCACCCCAAGGGACCAAATATGGTCCTTTTTAAAAAGAAATATTAAACTGTGTAAAACATTACAATAATCATGAACAAATATATTGATGCTACACATCAAATTAATCAAGAGAACATGGGCTACAATAATTAGTCAGCCATTTCAACACAACTCAAACGCCTACTAAAATAGTTATTAAAATATCAATCATAATTATCCCACTCGGCATGTTTCCGGAACTAGCAACCTGTAGCTTGGTGCTATCAGAAAAATAGATGTCAAAAAGCAAGACAACTCCACACAGATTCCAAATATATTCACCAAATCCCTCTGCTCCAAAGCATCACTGAGATATTAACCAAAGAACACAGCAACATTTTGCCAAAAACTAAACACCATACGTGTATTGAACACCATAAATAATATACAAGTGAAATATAAGGTTTGGTACATGAGAAATTGCAAATGGGGTTAGGGTTAGTTAAAAAATATTTGCCTGAATTCTCGCTGTACTAAACCCTCTCTAACTTTGTTTTGCTTCACTTTTTCAAAGTCAAACTTTGCAGAGGGAAGGTTTACATATTGTGTTATGATTTTGGAGAGAGTTAGACCTTAGTGAGACATCATTTCAAAGAGATAATCATCCTGAAAGTGTTTTTTTTTATATTCGGACTTGAAACTTCTATTTTTGCTGTGTTTCAATATTTATTTAGTCTTAACCAGTAACATATCTACACATCTAAACAAAAGCTCACATGGGTTGCCTTTATTATAACACCAACATTATTCAAATAGCCCTTGTGGTTGCAGAGATACACCCTTTTTAGGTTGGGTATGCAATTTCGAGCAGAATCCTAAAAACTGCCTTGGGGCTTAAAGGGTTCCTGGCAGATTATCTAACCAGGTGACAAGACAGTGTTGTCATACATGTTTTCCAAGGTCATTTAAATTCACACCTTATTTTATAGATCAACACCAAACCAACTGTAAGAGTTTTTTGTTGGAATTTATTGTTATTTTTTTTTTTTACTTTTCATCCGTCCATCTAATATTAGCCCCTGGCACTCCCGTGGACCTCTGCATTTTGCGGGATTTCCATTGTTCAGTTGTTCACTCTGTGTTCATGTGCTGCTTCCTTTCTATTATGGTCCAAAGAGATAATACCACTCAACACACCCTAACTCCCAGCCCTTCATATTCTCTCATTATAATCGAAAGTAGTGATTGTGCTGCCGAGACCGCCTCCCACCCTCGCCCTCCACTCACACTTCCCCCCGTCATAAGAGGCCCTCTTTGCACTCAGCCACAACCCATTAAAGTTGTCCCACAGCAATAAGCCTTTGTCCGTGCGACCAAACAGTTGATACTTGATAAGCGTAATCCCGGTCTGCGTTTTCCGTCCCCTGAATGGCGCCGTGTGGGCTGCGAGGCCCTTCACAAAGCAGCCGGCGCTAACTTACTCACTCCTGCTCGCCTTTTGTCTCTGGATTTGTGAAACACTTTGAGCCGCTTGTGCAGTTGTGGGGGCGATGGCCTCCGTGGGAGGTCATTTACCGAGGGCTGTTGTGTTGCTGCGCTGACCACACGTTATCAGGATATGACCAGATATGGTCCAGTTCCAGTGGATCTTTTCACTGTGTAGTGGCCATTTGTCGCCTGAAATCAAACACAACTATAAATCAAACCGCCACTGATGCACCGTGGGTTTCGGTTTTGACGCGTGCAAAAGAAAGTAATGTCCTTTTCCACCTGTTAGTATTCTCATAATTTATTTCTTAAACCAAGAAAAAAAATGTTGACACTTCCTCTCTGTGCTGTGTGGTAAAAAAACATTGGCCACCCTGGTGCATGCTAGTCCTGTGCCTATCCACCTCTACATATAACCACAGGTGCCCAGTGTTACCCAATCAGTGAACCTACAACTAAATATATTAAACTAAACTACAACTATCATAAGAAACAACTAACATATTAAAATATAACCTAAATAAGCAATAAACAATCAATATTACTTTACCATGAAACCTAAATACAAATGTCAAATTAAATAGCTCCAACACACTGCAAACACTGTTTCATTGAATTTTCTTTACCTTGAGTTAATTTATTGGCACCTATTACATTCTTCTTTTTTAATATTTAACATTTAACTATGTTTTAATCAGTTTAATTAGTTTTTTTCACTATCTGTGTGGCACTCTGAGATTCTTTGAAGGAGAGTGCGATAAAAATGAAATGCATTATTATTATTTCAAATTGCAATTAATACAATTATTGAGTTTATACATTTGTATTAATTATTTTGAAGGTGCATTCTGGCCATGATCGCTGCATCAAGCATGAACAATATAACAATTTTAACCCGTGCAAATGCTACTACTAGCTTTGAAGTAGTCCTCGTACTCATTCAGAATCTTTAAAGGCGAGTATAAAGTATTAAACTATCTAGACAGCAGCTAGCTATCCGCATTAGCGTGTCCACTGGCTTGTGCGACACATGCTGGCAGAGAAGGATGGCGGCCACAAGAATCAGGAAGGAAGAGGAAACATTCAACAAGCGGCATTGTTAAGTAATGGTACGGTCCACTATAGGGGTGCCTGAAGTTATATTTAAACATTCTTCCAGGCATCAATTTAATTATTACAACCCCTGTGATTTGATCTCTTTATTTGGGTGCAAGTCTTATTTAGGGGGCTGACACCCAATACAATGTCTCTTGTATTTCAAATATGGATATAACCTGGATGATATTTGAAAATCAACTCTGTGCACAGACCATTTAGCTATTTTTGTATAACAGCATGCAATACAATGATGAAGAACGTGATACAATAGGTCTTTTGTATGAGATTTGAATGGTCAGCTGGCAGAGTGTGGAGACTGAGAAGACAAAGTCATGGAAAGGTTTCAGAATAAAAGTCATTTGGTTTCAGCGTCCATCGTTTCATGGATGGAGTCAGACTGAAATACTTTCTGCTGTAACACTGGATCGTGAAAAAGATCCCCATGTGTTCAGCTAAATGTATCCTGCTCTTATTCCCATATCTCTCTGCTTCAAGATGGTTTACAAAGTGATTTTAACACCTCATTAGTTTTACGGATTTTGACGTGTAAACAAGTCTTTCTCTCACTGCCCCCCCCCCCCCCCCCCCCAGCAAGAGCATGCCCCCCCCCCCCACATCCAACTAGCTTAAGCCACAATCCCAATAATGGCATTAGCACTCCAAAGGGAAGCAGCCAAGTTGGATTAATTGGGCCGTACTATGCAAAGCAGGCACAATGTAACAGGAATTCAATACCAAGGTGTGCCGATGAGTGATCACAAAAACATTTCACCGCCTGCCATGGTTGAGCCAGAAATGATGTTATGGATTACAGTTCCTCTCTTTGCTCTCGTTCTGTTTGAGTATTAATTGACTCAGTCTGTAGTTGATAATGGCTGAAATGCCAATGCCTTGTTTCCTCTCAATCAGAGGTGTCAAAGATGTCAACATTCTTCCCGCCATCACTCACTTCCCGTTTGTGCATACTCAAGCCCGGCTAATGCGTCCTGTGTGTCCCCTCTGGGCTGCCATACATCAGCCCTTGACCCCCGGGAGAGGTTCAGGATGGAGGGATCATTTATTATTGAAATGTCTGAAGGGGGGGGGGATTCTCATCAGGAATGTATTATTTTCTGAACGCAGTGAATCTACGTTACGACGTTTGAGTTAATGTGGCTGTCCCACTGGGGGGCGTGAGTAGGGTGGGCTTCTTGGCTGAGCAAACATGGCTGTCATAAAGGTTCAATAGTATTGGGACTTTTCGTTGTATTTTACAAACCATTTGTAGATTTAAAATTCAAATTGTGAAATGATCATTATCTTTAAAAAATCAAATATTTGGTGAAAATGTAGATTCATTACCTTTGCATTGAAAATGCGGAAGGTTATGTTTTGATCGCCGTGTATTTATTAATGAATTAATTTATTTATATGCGTGTTACTCTCATAACATAAAAGGTATTAAACCAAATTGCATGCAATCTGGTGGGATGATTGATTAATATCCGGGGACCATTTGATTAGAGTTTGGGATCGATCGGGTCAAAGGTCAAGGTCATGAAAAAGTCAAAATCTTATTTTTTCCATAGGCCGTACATTTTTATCCAATTGGCATGTAACTTGGTCATAAAAAAAGGTCAAAATTGATTGAATCGCATGACATTTGTTGGGATGATTGGTTATTATCCGTGGACCATTTGATTAGATTTTGGGATCGATCGGTCAAAGGTCAAAGGTCAAGGTCATGAAAAGGTCAACATCTTCTTGAATCACATGAAATTTGTTGGGATGATTGGTTATTATCCGGGGACCATTTAATTAGATTTTGGAATTGATCGGGTCAAAGGTCAAGGTCAAGGTCATGAAAAGGTCAAAATCTTCTTTTTTCCATAGACCGTGCATTTTTATCCAATTGGCATGCAACTAATGCAAAAAATTTCGTAATTCAATGCTCAATCTTGTGACATATTTAGGTATGCGCTCTACCGAGTGCCCGTTGTAGTTCTCCAGTGTAACCGTTATTTCATTCTGCTTTTTCAACACTCTGCTGAGAGCTTAGCTCTTTTCTTTTTTAAACTAAACACACATTTGCAGCTGAACATAAAACAAACGAGGTACACATTCACAGTCTAAGTAGTGCACCACCACATTCAACGTCTGCTGTGTGATCGACGAGCTTGTGCCGAAAATCATAGCTCAGCTGCAGCCCGTGTAATACCAAAGTACCTCCGATATCTGATAGCAAATGTCTGCAATAACGGGAAGCTATGAATAATGTACTGTGTACAGTCTACAATAAATAAGCAATGAGTTACTTTTGACCAGTCGTGTGTGTCTCTCAACTAACCGCGGTTGTTTCAAAAGGTTGCACATTCATCAAAGGTGAAGGCAGAACAAGAAAGGTCAAGGGTGATATTTCTTTCCTTTTTTGTGTGTGTTTGGACCCATAAGGAAGATAATGGAAAACAACTGGTTACATATTGTGTGGTACCAAAGAATCCGTCTTAAGCGGGGAATGGAGAACAGCTGGAAAATGTATGGCTGATGTATCGCCGTGTGCTTTCAACTAGAATTAGGTTGCAGACAAAAACAGGAAAACAGGAGATTTAGCAGCGCTGCAGGAACAAAAAACTAAACAGAAAACACACATTTCTAGTTGATTCTGGGATTTTATTGATCAAACCCGCTCTAACTGGCCATGTACAACCGCTCAGGTTTACCAAAAGACCACATCGAACAGGTGCACAACGATGCCAACCCTAACGAGCATTCGATGTTCCTTGGATGTTTAACATCTGCTTTCTTTTATCTGTACACAAATCAGATCCACAGCAGATAATCCTATCCTGCATTAGATATACCAAATCAACACAACATAGTTACTGCAGATTATTGATCAGTTTTTTCTATCAAGACTTCTCTTAAACTCTCTGATGTTGACTGAACGGAAACTTTAAAAAAGCAAGAAGAAATTGCAAAAAATACTTTTGCATATTTTTTGAAAGGTAGAGTTTTGTTATTGGTAAAAAATGAACATTGCATTATTAGTGTTTAATGTTTATTCTACTTTTATATATTCTATATATATATTCTATAATAATACTTTTATTAAATGCACTTACACTACAGCTTATGAATGACTACCAACATATATTGCAAGACTGATATGAAAGATACTTTTATACATTTTAGGCCCTCTTTACACTGTATATGTAATGACTGTAACCGTGGAGATCCCACCAATGTAATGTACATTATCTTTTCCTTCTAGTGTCTGTTCCCTTTAAGGTGTTTCCGAATTAAAAACCTTTAAAATGTCACGGCAGAAGTGTCTCGGGGTGATGAGTCTCAGATGGCTGCACTCTGGAGCACGACAGAATAAATCTGAACCAAGTCACTCAGACACACACACACACACACACACACACACACACACACACACACACAGTAACCATGGCTACAACTCAAATAGTACTTTAGAGGAGAGCTTATTTCCTTCCATGTCGTTAGTGGTGTAACCATTTGACCCAATGTGAACATAAGGTTGATCATTTAAAAAGGCTTCCAGCTATATTGATGTACATACCGGTAAAGTACACGTAACACATAACGTCATTGTCTACTGTGTTTATATTCAACGCAATCCCAGCCCAGGTCACCCTCGGTCCCCGGTGTTTCTTTGACGAATCCTCCTCTTCCTCTCTCCCGGCCTGTGTGGACCATCTTGCTCTTCGTGCCACATCAATTGCTCCAAGTTTTTTTCTGCGTCTACGTCAGATGACAAGCATCACTGACCAAATGGCTGTATGCATGAGAAGTGGTTGTTATACCAGGTAAGTGGGTTGAATTGTCAAGAAACCACATATATAATACATGGACTTTATATTTACAGTTTGTCGGACCATAAACAAACAAACCAAATCCTCAATAAACTTCAGTGTGGTGAGAACTCTGCCGCTCGGCTGCTCACCTGCAGCCGCCGCTATGAACACGTCACTCCGGTCCAACGCAAGCTTCACTGGCTCCCGGTCGAATACAGGAAAAACTTCTCACGGAATTTTTGTATTTATTCGTTTAGACATATAAACATATAACAAGTACAAACATGTCAGACATAAACACAAACATATATACACAAACCCCAGGATAGACTTTTAACATATTACTCACCACCTACAAATCTCTAAGCAAACTGGCCCCTCCCCCTACCTCTCAGAGCTCCTCCCCCTCAAAGCCCCAACCCAATGCCTCAGGTCGGCCGGTGCAAAAAACTCTGAAGACCGTCAGGACAAAGGGCCGGACCTGGGCTGACAGGGCCTTCTCAGATGCTGCACCCCCCCCCCCCCCCCCCGGAACACCCTCCCCATCACACCAAGCTGCCACCCTATACCCTCCACTAAAGGACTAAATCTGCATAGCTTCTCCAGTTGTTTCCTTTTTTTTTACCCCAAATGTTAGTTTTTCTTTTTTCCTCCTTGTGTTTCTATTTAGTTGTGTCCTGTTTGTCTATACCTTGTGTAAAGCGTCTTAAGGGGTTTAGAAAAGCGCCATATACATTCAAAGTATCATTACTATAAACCATCTGTTGTTGTTTTTTCACTTTCAACTATTTGGATACTGACAATGCATAACTGTCCACATATCCACCGCCTCCATAATGCATTGCTGCACAGCGTCCACAGTAAATCATTGACCAGTTGTCCATCCGGGGCAGTGAGTCTTTAGTGCGCCACCCAGAGCATGAAGATGTGAATGAAATGTAACATCTGCCACGTAATGGATGCTACAATTCAAAATGCCCCACCACACACATCCTTCAACATGAATGGTCTCCATTAGGACTCCGACTCCTGCAAACCTCAGCATCCGTACCGACGTGTTTGACTTACTGAGACAGTGAAGATAATAGCTGCTGGAACAGCTTAACAAGTGCCAGGAACACACATATCCAAGATATATACGGTGTATTTTCATATGCAGCAGGGTTCAGTGTGTCCAGCCTCACTTGGGAAACAAATGGTTGTTCAGTTGTCAAATGGTGATGGAAATTAATACAAAAATATACAGAAGAGTTTTTTTTATACCTTGTTTTATTGCATTTGAACATCTTGGTTTCATAATAAACTGTAAGGATCTAGTTATCAATTCAATAATCTACAAGCCCAAAATTATATAGGGGAGATGTTGATCCCATATGAGTCAGTTGGGCACTTCGAGGGTGAAAACTAAAGGTGAGTACTAAAAGGTACTAAATTTTTCCATTTATTTCTTTGTTCATTTTTAATCTTATTTGTATTTTTTTCTTCGTTTTCTTCAATTTTCTTCGTATTGTACCGTTTTACCAACAAAGCCCAACTTGCTTGGCTGGGCCTCACTGTTGAGCTTTGTGTTGTTGTTATGATTGCTTTGCTTTTGCTGCTTTGTCTGTCAAGGTCTTTGTTAACTCTGTTTAAAAAAGAAAAAGGTGCTATATGAATGAAGTTATTATCATTTGGATTGAAGGAATTACCTAATATGTATTTTAAAGGGGGGGGGGGGGTGAAGCCAATTAGACTAGGGAACCCTTATATGGAGAAACTGGTGGTGGTGGTGATGAAGAGATGAATAGTACACTTCATCACAGCACCATTTTGCCACTGTCAGGGTTCTTACGGTCATGGAAAACCTGGAAAAGTCATGGAATTTTAAAATGGTAATTTCCAGGCCTGGAAAAGTCATGGAAAAAACTTAAATCACAAAAGTTTGGGAAAAGTCATGGAAATGTGTTATATTCACTTGTTCATTTACGCAGATTTTAAAATAATGAATATGTTTTAGAAAGAAAGACTCAAAATATAAGCCGGCATACACTTTCATACTTGCGGCGCAATTTTCTTTTTTTTCCGCGTTGCAAGTGAACGCACCTTAACTGGAAAGTTGATGGTAATAGCTCGAGAAGCAAATGTTTATTCTTTAAATAAAATATTGTCTCTTATTCATTTCTTTCATTAAATGTATACAGTAAGCTTTGGAATTCACATTGTTTAAATATGAAATATTCTCACTTTTTTATGTATAAACCGAGATTTCAGTTTGGTCATGGAAATTTGGTTTAAAGTCATGAAAAAGTCATGGAAAAATCATAGAAATCCATTGATCAACATGTGTACGAACCCTGCACTGTGCGTTTCTCCTCTTGCTTTGTTGGCATTGTTGTTGTGGACATCAGCAAACTGACAAGTGCAGCCTCGCAGTCAACATGTGTCGACTCTTTTTTCATTGTTGTTGTATTTCTACACTATACTGCTGTTGACAGCTGACGGGGACTTTTCTCTCTCTCTTTTGAAACAGTTGTCATGCCTCCCTTATTAGAACGAAGGTCACCCTGATGTGTTGCGAGCTAAATCCCATCCAAGGCAACAAACACCACCTCTCCACCCTCCGGTGCATTTCAAGGGAGGGGCTGGTACATTTCAAGGGATTTGATAATGAATGGCGGCGCACTACATCGTAGACTCACCAGGGTGAACTTTGTAAAAGTCACACGCCGCTCTCCTTCGAGGGCCTTTCAATTACAACCGAACGACGACTGACTCTTCCTGCAAGATTTGTAACAATTTAGATGGGGAAGCAAGTGTGTGGAGCGAAGGGCAAAATCAACTCAAACTGTTTGATCTCTCCACCAGCGGATTTACATGTGCAGAGCACATTCCTAATGTGCCCATTTATAACCACTAAAGGAAAAGAGACAGAGAGAGAGAGAGAGACCGACATGAGGCTAAATAAGTCCAGCATCTTGAACATGCCTCTCCCCATCTCTCCATCTCTCTCCCTCTTATCTTTTGACTGTCTGTTTTTTTTTTTTGCTTCCTTGTCTGTCTCTGTCTCTCTTTCAACATCCGTCCCATCACTGTCTGTTGCGCTGACTTTCTTCTCTCCATCTCTCTCTCTCTCTCTCCCCCATCTGTCATTCTCTGTTCTCATCTCCCTGAAGGGTCTCCATCTTATCTCTGAGATAAGTTGAACTGCCACAGGAACTCATTGGTCTTCATCTCCCGCTTATATTCCTCCCTTCTGGGTTCACAGAGGCACATTTGGGAGTATAGATGCAGTTTAATGAAGCGTTCACTGTGTGTGTATGTGTGGGTGTTTGTGTGTGTGTGTGTGTGTGTGTGTGTGTGGCACAAATCACTTCTTACTTCCTTGGATATGCACCTCCTGCACCTTTGATCTAAACCAGCGTGGTCTGTGAACCACGAGGCCCTTTGGACTCGACATCAAATAGTTTTCTGTTCAAGGAATTCATCCGGAACTTTGAAAAAGAAAGTACTACACACGTGCGTTTACCTTATGAGATACAGCGTGCCCAAATGCATGCTGCACATCCAAAGGGTGAACATTAATTTAAATTCCCTCTTACTTTGTTGCAGGGCTCAGCATAAATAAGAGGAAACATGTCATTTCCTATTATGCTGGCTGTATTCCTACATCCTGGAAGATGTCCTCATTTATCACCTCATTCGCTCCACAGCCACAAGAGGGCCCACACACACACACACACACACACACACACACACACACACACACACACACACACACACACACACACACACACACACACACACACACTGCTGCTGTGGTTTCACCCCACTGGCCCAGGTGGTCTGCTCCTCAACTCATGAGAAGTCCACCTGGCCCTCCTCCCTGGATGAGCTCCCATGAGCCTCTCCTTCACCGTGCTGAGCAAGAAGAGGAGGAACTGTATACGGTTCAGAAGCTGGTCCTCTGTGCTCCACTGCCACTCGCTGCCATCTGGCTTGCCCGGCATTGCGTGGCATTACGATGATGCGTGCAGATGTAGTGGAAATCTGTTCGTCTCCAATGCAAGTTGTTTGGTTTGTAAGAAAGGCTGACGGGCAGATGTTGATGATATGCATGCGTGCACACACACACACACACACACATATACATATATATATATACACTACCGTTCAACAGTGTGGGGTCACTTAGTGCTTTTTCCCCTTTTTTCAATTAAACATAAACACTCTCTATACATAGTTAATGTGGTAAATTGCTATTCTCTGTTTGTTAATGAAATCTCTACAGAGATGTGTAGAGGCCTATCTCCAGTTATTGCCTTAGAAGATGAGCAGAGGGTTAGAACCCCCTTGAAAGTTCTAACTTTTTATTTTGCATTTTCCACAAACTTATTCCTTGACATTGAAACCCTTTTTATGTGTGCGCAGCTGAAAACAGTTATGCTGGTGAGAGAAGCTCTAAAACTGGCCTTCCTTTGAGCGAAAAGTTGGAAGAACAACATTAATATTTCAAATGAAAATCATTATTTCTAACCTTGTCTATATTTTGTATTAATCTTGTATTCATTTAATAAATAAAAGTATGAGTTTTCATGGAAAACACAAAATGTTCTCGGTGACCCCAACCTTTTGAACGGTAGTGTACATACTGCAGTATATATATATATATATATATATATATATATACACACTGCAGTATATGTAATATTCCTGCGTCTCCAGTGCTGTATTCGTCATCCGGTTGGAGGCCTCAGCCAACGCCGTGTGTATGTAAGTGTGCGTTATGATTTATTGGTGAACGGCTGCGTGTTGTTGCTGAATCCGCAACCGTGCCAGCGACTGATCTTTATAACAACATGTTGTTCTCTGTGTCACGACGGGTACAGAGGAGAGGACGGAGAGGAAGGAGAGGAGGAAGAGGAAGGAGAGAGGAATGGGGAAGGAGAGGATTAGAGTGATTCCTTTCCTTGCAGTGATTACTTCTGGGTTTAGGTCTGTGTTTACAAAAGAGAAGGAGAGTAGGCGGACGTTGTTGTCCAACTTGGGTTTAATGTATTCCTACTGGTAATATAAGTGTCCGTGCTTTTCCTGGAAGTGTGACTAAACACCACCTTGAAGTTTATAGTACTACAAAGATTAACCTTGATTTAGATGAACTGTATCGCCATGCTATACAGAACCCTGCAGAGGCTCAGACTGAGGTCTCTTTTAGAAGGACATTTATCTACATGGTACAACGTACACAGAGTGGGTTTCATTAGTTTGAATAAGATATGTAAAGGCGTACTCTGGTTGTTTGATAGAAAACTTCCACAGGAGGACTTGTTGATTGAAGACAACATTTCCATCATTTGAATTCTAGTGCAAAAACACTGGATCTGTTCCTTTCCACACAACTTAGTAGTGTCTTTCAAAAGACCCCCAAACTTTAAAAGTAGTCTCTAAAAACACATTGCGGTCTCAAACTCAGGGTAATATAGTCCTGACGACATCATCAGGGTTATTTTCCTCAGACTAAACTAAACCTCCAGAGCCACAGGAGACATTAAACATTAACACACTGCATAGAACTGCTCATGGCTGCTTTTTCATCTTAATTTGCGCCACAGCTTTGCCTACTGTACATAGATGGCAATAAAATAGGATTTATTTTGGTCTTTTATCTTCCTGAGCAGATGAGAGAGCCGAAACCACTTTCAGTGTTTTACACGACACAGAAGACACACTAAAGAAAGACGTAACACAGAAAAGGATATTTAAAAAGCAGATTGTGTTTAGAGGATAATAATGGTGTAATACAAACTCAAGAAGTGATCACTTAAAAACAGTAACTTAAACATTCCTCAACCTTCTTATAAAAGGGTGATTAGAGTTGGGACCCAGGCTGGATTAATTTGGCAAAGTGGGCAGCTGCGCCAGGCCTCCAGATCCCCAGGGTCCCAAAATGCCCCATATTCACTTTGTTCCATTTAGTTGTGGTCATTTGATTAATTGGAGCTTTGTTTGCAAGCAGGGGCCGACGCCCAGCTAAAGCACATTATCAGCTGACATTATATTGTGGTGGGTCACACTTTATTACCATCATTTGAGTTCATAAGTAAGAGGGCATTGTTTTTAGCTGATGTTTCTGAATTGATATTTTATGTTTAGTTAAATGACATTAATGGAAAATTAGGTAGTATTTCACTGAAGGAAACCGGTGCCCATGTATGTACACATATGTTTCTGTTTGATTGATTTGTCTTTTTTTTAAATATATATCAATCAAATTCTAGACCTATTTCTCAGTGTTTTAAATAAAACTTGCTACGTTCACTTTGAATTAATGTTGTAAAATAATAGAATATCAATAAGTAGAACATACATTAGTAACATGAGTAAGTGCATATATATGTTAATACGTGTGCAGCTTTTTGCATGTCTACCCATATATATATATATATATATATATATATATATATATATATATATATATATATTCTTTTTTATTCATTAAAATAATAATTTATTCTTCTATTTTTTTATGTTTAATTACCTTTGTATGCGTACAATGTGTACATATTTTCCTTTGAATGCGTATATTTCGAAAACCAATAAAAATGTTATCACAAAAAAATGTAACATGAGTATGCAGTAACACATTGCTCGTCCATTTGAAAGTACAACGATGGACACATAATAGAAGTGTAACAGTTCAGCTCCATACCTTCCTTTTGTATTAGTTGTTTTCATCCTGTCTCTAACTATCATGTCATTCCAGATCCTGCTTCCCATCTCGTTAGTCCAACTCCCTTCACCTGCCTCTGATCACCTCGTTAGTCCCTCATTACCTTCACCTGGTCCTCACGCCCTTCTCACCTGCAGCCCCTTCCCTCGTTAGTCCCTCACTATTTAGCTCCCTCACTTCCACTTGTCCTCTGCCAGATTGTCTTGTGTTCTTCTTGAAACCCTCCAGCGTTACCAAGTGTGTTTATCTGTTCCCGTCTGTTTTGTTCCTGCCGGAACTTTGAGTAGAGTAAACTACTTTCCAGTTCTGTCTCCTGAGTCGTGCATTTGGGTCCATCCTAATACTCCCGTGACAAGAAGAATGCTTTTAAGAAAATCACAATCATCAGAAACAATTCTACAGTCATTAAATGCAACGATGGAGAAATTCATAGTATTGTTGTGAAATATGAAGGTATCTGTAGTATATTTTCATCTACTCTGTAATGTCAAGATTATCCAAAACATGCAAAGTCAGAGGTCAAGGTTCAAGAATCTCTACGACGTGTCTTGAGCTTGGTAGATCACGCCACTACGTACAGCTTAGATCCTGGGCACAGGGAGGGGCTAGTAGATACTTTCTGTCTTTAATTGAGTCACAAGGCCTCGTTCAGGTCTGAACTTGGGGGTTCACTGGGTCTGGGTTCAACATGGTAGATCAGTCCTAGAATTAGGTAATTATGCCTGCATGTGATTGGTCCAAGAAGGCCAGGAATGATAAACTCCTCCAATTTTGCATAAAACGTATGGTAAAATGTATGTTTACTTCACACATTTCATTTACACTACACACATACACACACTTTGCATTTTGCACACTGTCTATATAATATTTTATTTTATTTAACACTGCTGTATTTGCATATATGTTGTGTGTATATATATATCACATTCTTCTATTCTAGTAGACTTCTCTCAATTCGGTGAGAGTCTCCAAACGTCCTGCAGGTGTTTGTTCCTGACCTGTACTTTTTATAGAATAAACCCGTTATTCTTGTTACAGTGCTGTTGTCCATCGAATCTCTTTGTTCATCAATTTCTTCAAACCATCACGGTCGGCGGGAGGAAACAACATCTTGTATTTAAACCTTTCTACAGTCACCATCATTACTCATACGCACTGATTCCACATCATATATAGTCACAGATAGTTAGCGTTCCCAAATTAAAAAATGTACGGTAAAGGTTATAAAGGCACTTTAATGGTTTGAGCATTTGCGTCCATACAAAGGGCAAGTTTTCTATTAAAGGTCATGGGATTTTCTTGAGCGCCGGGAAGAGATTTAATGGACAGTTATGTTTTTACTGAGCAAGGGCACAAATAGAATTCACATGATGTTGAGTCTGCCATAATCAATAGCCTGTAAACCAAGGATGGATGGTGAGCTGTTATGGCCATAAAACAAAGAGCCAGTTGTATTGACATGGCCATCCATACTACTCTGCTAAAGCTCTGTTGACTGCAGAGAGAGAGCCTTTTCTACTGTTTTGCATTTATTTTAAGTTTCTTTTGGTGCTGAAAAGCAAGTTTCCTTTTCAAACCTCCTCTTCATGAAATAGTTGTATTGACAGGCTGTTTGCCTTTATTTGCATTGAGGCAAAGTCATTTACAGTTTTGAAAGTATCTTGGGAAAGAGAAAAAAGTACATTGACACCAGTGAATGGGGTCAGGCCGGTCTTAATAATTGCAAATGCACACAGAGAGACTTACAAATGCAAAGATAAAGATTCACAAACGCGCACAGAACAATTCACAAATATACCGTTGCATTGGAATGTATTTGTGAACCATTCTGTGTGGATTTGTGAGTCTAATTTATTAGCAAATCTTTCTGTGTGCATTTGTAAATCGAATATATTTATGAATTGTTTTGTGCACATTAGTGAATCTTTTTGTTTGCATTTGGGAATCTCTATGTGTGCATTTGCAATTATTGAGACTGATCTGACCCAGATGGAGGTGCAAAATTAATACGTGCCATAGTTTTGACACCAAACCTGTATGTATACACTGCTGACATGTAAATGGTCTTTAAAGTTGATCTGGTTCCTTGGGGTCTTAATGTAATGTTTGTAACATATTTTGGTCAAAATACCACAATAATAATTTCAAACGGCACCCTTTTTACCCTGTCAAAAACACCTCCTGTTTTGAGTGGGCGAGGTGCTCCGTGTTGCCAGATTGGAAACGATGAAGTATCGTACCAAAGGCTCAAAATGGTTGTATTACTTGGAGGATAATTATCGTATATCTTGCAACCCTGAGATCGGTTGACCAATGACTGTTCTCTATACCGTCAGAGCTCGCGCAAGAAGGTGGAACGTAAGGGAGATAGCATTTCCAAAACGTGTAAGGGGTAAATACTAGTTTGTGAAAATCCAGAGAAACACAAATATCCGACGAAGCAAAATCCCGGACGTTTTTGGAATACCTGCTAGACTCAAAAACAGGACATGTCCGGGGAAAACTGGACGTCTGGTCACCCTAACTTATGGCGCCAAGTCACCGAACCGTCTCTAAACTGGGTGGGTCGAGTGGTGGTGGGGGGTTCCAATGCCAAAATCTACGTAGACGTTGGTGGTGATCCCAATCGACACACTCAAGCATATTGTTTCTGACATAGAGGAGTTTGTGTGTTGGGAGACATGCCAGATACCCAAATTAATGTATAGAAGCACTAAAAAAGTGGAATTTTCATATGTCCCCTTTAAAGTTGACTGTCTAAAAGAAAGTTGTCAAAGTACCCATAGTAACCAACACCTTTTAATAGAACTCAAATGGACTCAAGCGCGGGACAATGACGAGGGGTAGGCGAGGTGACCGAGAAAGTGCGATTAACAGGAAGCGGGTAACGATGATGGATGTGAGGGAAGACACTGGAGAAACCAGGCGGAGTAAACATGGAGGCGTCTGAATGGCGAGACAGCAGCTGGTGGTGGAGCGAGTCAAAGCAAACTGGACCATGAACTGGAGCGAGCAATTCCAAGTGGTCTCTGGGCTCAAGAGGGCCACGAGAGGAGACGTTCTGTGGAGATGAGCGGCGGCGGTGCGGACTGCACAGGTGAGGGGAATGAGCCGTGATCATGAGGCAGCGGAGGGATACGAGAAGGGAGAGATTCTAATGAACAAATAGACCCGACTATTTGGCCAACGTATTATGTCTCTCAAGCCTCTGCTGACAGTAAGAACTTCCTCAATAACAATGCAACTACTTTTTCTTCTGTCTTCAACTCAGTTTGAGAATAAGTGAATCTAAGTTGTCCCGTTTTTATGGTCAACATAGATGAAAGTATAAAGGTTCCGATATTGGGCATCTTTGTGATGATGAAATCAGGCTCCCGATGCGGTGAATTAACCCTCCTATTACCTCTGGGGTCAATAAGACCCCATTCAATGTTTAACGTCTCTAAAAAAATGATTGACATCATTTTTTGGGATTCATATTTCATGACTTTTCCTAATTTATTCGGGACAACTGGGAAAACATAAAATTCACATGATGATATGTTTTCACTGTCCTGTACAATTTGACCCCAGGCTGTTTTCACTGTGTAAAACATATAAGAAATATCAACTTTTTGATTTATTTAAAGAGCTGTTTAGGTAGTCAACAAACAAATAAACATACCTGACACTTAAACTTGGGAAACAATATAAATTCTAATAATGTTCTCCAGGTTTTAATTGCTGGGGTCAAATCGACCCAGGGGTAAAATATGTTAGTAAATTTGAAGGTAACAGGAGGGTTAAGCTCAACAATATTTAATGGCAAGAAGTTTATATAAACAATCAAGGCTCGCGATCGCGAGTCCGTCCGACTTTAGCCCAACAGGCTCCTCCCCTTATAAACACCGGAGAACAGTTTCTGCGTGACTCAGGGACCGGAACGAGAGGAGGACCCTCACCTGCACAGAATCTTTTAGTGGTCCCCAACAGCCAATCCCTGTCCTCAAAGGTTAGTTGTTTCATATTCAGATCAGGGATGCATTCCGGTTGGCTAAGCTAATACAACAACAACACGGCTGGCTTAAACGTCACGTCGCTGCGACGAGGCGTCACTTCCTGTCAGCTAACTAAACAGTTCCTTCAAAATAAAAGTCTAGTAGGTCACTTTCCGGATTAAAGTAACGTCACAGGTTTCAACCGGCTTCGATATTTCTGAAACACTAAATTAATATTCACTCTCATGCAACATACATTAACTCTTGCCATTTACATTTAACATTTGCATAGAGAAAACAGTCTTTCCCTTATGCTTCATCATACATTCATAATAATATTCTCCCTAATATTTCCTATTATCATATATTTCTATTTGTATTCATTTAAAGCACAAGACTACAGAATCTAAATAAATTATTACAACCATACAGTAGCTACTGTTTTAAAAGACAAATAAGTAATCAACATCAGACCAAATGCTCATACATCTTGAGATACCAGAACACATCTACAGGATGTACTTTATCATTGGTCTCACCTAAAAACTGAGAAGCTCCTCCCCTCAGCTTCATTCATCCGGTATCTACTGGCGTTATACTTCTCATACAAAAAAAGCAACATGCCAGATGAGACATTTGATGGAAGTGATACATATTGATTTTTAATAAGAGACTTCTGCAGCTTTTAAGATATTGCCTTCCCAATTAGAGCATCGGCATTACGCCATTAGGCTGAGAGCTGCTTTACACCTACTGTATTTTCATCATCTGGCATTTTTACGATAAGGGAGTCAAACTATTTGAGGCATGATGTGTTCCTTAAGTGCTCATCTGAGAAGAAGACTGCTAACTAAAGTATAGTTGATGGTTCTTTTCATATCGTGTTTCTCCCACTCTGGCCACTCGCTTTGTGTAAGAGGATGTTGGATTTACATGACAAAACAAGAGAAAAGAGAAAATAATGTTTTTCGAGGAAGATGTTCTTCTCACAGCATATGAAGTTGCAAGGAAAGTTCATTTCCTACAAAGAAATGCTCTTTCACTCCTGTGATAATGGATTGTCTCTTTCTTTGGCCACTTCAGAATTTCCACCCAGGCTTTTGAATGTGTTCAGTGAGCAGGTAAACATGGCAAAGCACTTGAACAATTCTATTTACTTCAAACAAGCACAACCTCTGCATTAACTTTCCCCTCAATTATGATATTTCATGTTTCTCCTAGAAGGAGATACTCAGTGTCTCAGTGGCTTGTTTCCCAAAAGCATCTCGGGGGTGAAGATTATCCAAAGTCCGTATTCTTTCAAAAGGTTCTCTAATCATCTTAGCATTAGGATGTTTTTTGGAAACAAAGGGTAAGTATAGCTCTCAGAGAGATGTCTTGTTAAGTGAAAAGGAACAATACAATTATACTGCTATTATTTACTGACTATCTCTGTTTTGAAGTGGAGGACAGACAAATTCACCTGAACCCTCCTGTTACCTTTAGGGTCAATTTTACCCCATTCAATGTTTAACGTCAGTGTTCTTTGGGGTCAATTTGACCCCAGGCCGTTTTTCACTGTGTCAAACATATAAGAAATATCAACTTTTTTATATATTTAAAGCGCTATTTAGGTAGTCAAAAAACAAACATAAATTACCTCACACTTAAACTTGGGAAACAATATTAATTAAAAAAAAAATTCTGGAGGTTTTAATGGCTGGGTCAAATTGACCTAGATGGTAAAATATGTTAGTAAATGTGAAGGTAACAGGAGGGAAAAGGGAAAGCTTTATATCATGGTATAGCGTTGCCATGAGCTTAAGCATATAATGTAATTCAGACTCAACAGTATTGTTTATTTGCACTGCAACCTTTCCTTTTAACTTCCTAATGCCGAGCTTTCAAGAGGAAAAGCTGTACCCACATTTCATTTCATACGCGGGATGAATTTAGTTTTCACTATGCAGTGACATTTGTACAAGTAGGGACTCCAACAGAGGAGTCACGGCTTTACAATCACATGATTTGTTTGTGGGTGTCGGTGTGCTGCAGCAGCCAGATCTGTGCAAGCGTTCCCACCAGTGGTCAAAGTGATTGAGTCTGGCATTCCAGCGTCTGGTTAATGTGAACTTTGTGCCACCTGGCCGATGCCAACAAATGTATCACACCAACGGTCCTGCAGATGAATGGCCGAGACCTTTTCCCGAGGAGCCCGCTGCAACGCTTTATACTTTCTCGCTGAGCATTATGGGAGCAGCGCTGGCACACGGATGACAGCACGTTCACTGGGCTGCCATGTTCAGGCTATTCCACAGTTTGGCTGTCATTTATATTTTTATCATTTCAAAAACACATTGACTCGCCTGATAATCAGAATGAACGGACACATTTCATTTTCTTTCATTCAGATTCATTCAGATTTTGAATTATTGTTCACGTATGCCTTGTTCAGTATGGCAGGGAAAGGAAATATTCAGTTTAGTTGTGCCCTGAAAAATTAAAACAATAAACATTACATATATATTGGTCATATTACACTCTTTTTAAAAACTTATTTACATGACATTTGGTCATGAATAGCCCCCGACATCATTTTCAGTCAACATGGAAACTGTGTTAGTGTCTGCTATAGGGGCAGTCAAATGTTTCACGACAGTTTTCACAACAAATAAATCCACTTGAAAGTTCAGGGGATTCTATTTCTGCAGCTGCGCCAATCTCATGGCTTGTGGTTTAAATGATTACAGAGTTGAGTGAGTGAGGATTAAAAAATGTTGTATTGACAAGCAAAGTGCTCGTTTGGAACCGGCCTATTGCTCGGCTCCGAGTACAGGTCCTTACTGCAGTATCGGAGGGCATGGTGGTCCACATCACTCCAAATTCAACAAAGCAGCACACACAACAAGTGTGTGTGTGTGTGTGTGTGGATCAGATGGGTGGTTCTTGATATATACAAGGAACATACAGACACAGTTTGATATACTCTGTTTTGTAGTGAGGCATCACGATAGCCATTAAATGCGTATTTAAATACACTGAACTGCAAACTTTGGATGATGTAATACTTCCTTTTTTGTTGGGTTTTCAGGCCCTTTTTTTGCATCATTTAGGAACCGCATTTAGCAATCCCGAACATTAATATTGCAGCACACAACTATTTTGCTGTGTAAACATATTGCTGATTAATGTCTTATAATAAAGTTATGTGTTGTTATCCTTTTGGTGGATGTTAGTGCACGTGAACATGCGCCGCTGGTTAGCTCCCGGCGGCTACTTCACGCCCGGTTCACAGTCGGCATGTTGAGAGTCGTTGAGAGAAAAAATCGAAATGCTCCCAATCTCGTACCTTACGCCTTTAAGTGCCATATTGGATACGATGGAGCCAGTTGTAGTTACATCTTGAATGATGGTGCATGACCACACTCTTTTTTGGGGAAATATGCAACTATGATAAGTCCAATTCAATATGAATGAGACATTAAGACCAGACCTATTTGAGCGCTGCATGACTGAGCCTGCCACACTGTGAATTCTAGCTCTACATGCCACTAATGCACAGTTACACAACAATGATGTCGCACTCAGTCTTATTTCCGAATGGTGTGAGGCAGTTTATCCATTGAGAAGAGCAGTACAGCAGTGTTTCCCTAAAGGCACGAGGAGAACTGCTATTCATCTCAGCAGTAATGTCATTGTGTTTTTTAAACCTAGTGACAGATGTCATTTTGCAAACAGCTACTGTTTTCAAAACCTCCTCACAGGTATGCAGAGTCAAACAATTGACCACATTGTTTAAAAAAAGAAACTCACAAGATAAGAAAAAATTGGAAATAAAATAAAAAACAAGGTGTTTGAGAGCTGTTGTTTGACCAGACGCACTCTGCTCGGGGGAAGAAGTGGTGGGATGTCTTACAGCACATGGTGGTGTTGTTAGGGTTGTCTGTACTTCAGCCCTGATGGATGATCTGAGATGAGAAATGACTTTGGACTCTGCACTCGGTTGCAACACTGACTAATGAGGTGAGAAAGGAAGTCGGGTGGAAAGGCATTGACATCGTTGACATTTCATGTCACGTCTAATTATGGCGTGGGTGGGTTTACGATGTACTTACTTGAAAGCCCATGCATCTCAGATGTATTTGACGCCTTTATGAGCTGAAAAAAATATATATATGTACACACATATATATATATATATATATATATATATATATATATATATATATATATATATATATATATATATATATATATATATATATATACACACACACACACATATATATATACACACACACACACATATATATATATATACACATATATATATATATATATATATACACACATGTATATGTTTATGTATTTAATATATATATATATATATACACACATTTATATATTTATTCATACTGTTTATTTATTTTGTATATATATACACATTTATATATTTATTTATACTGTATATACATATATTTATTTATTTAATATATATACTGTATATAGGTGTAACTATAAATAATCAATTGATTGCTTCAGCAGTATTAACATTGAATAATGTAACACACAGTGGTAATTGACCATCATTGTGGTAAATATATGATGCATACAAACAGAAAAGCCATGCTTACACTAAACTTTAATTCTGACCCCACATTTTTCTGCCTATCCTTCCACAATATGTCCTGAAAAAGATTCTGCCTCATAAGAGATAAAGTTATTATCACTGTATCCCTTCGTAAAATGTTGTTTATTCCGTTAATTACCATCCCTTTCTTTACATGCTGCACCGTAGCCACGCGGGATATCTGACACATGCAGCCAGCCAGAGCCTGTTAAAACCCCTCTGGAAGATTCATAAAAGTATAAACCTCAGGCAGCTTCTCCTGAGGGCCTCTTATTGGCTCTATGTCTTTCAGGGAGTGTTACATTGTAAATTGTAGAGAAATTTACACCTCTCAATGACAGCCTGGGGAACAGTGCGAGACCCAGGGTGGATGCTCATCTTGTGTTCCAATAATCTATTTATGTCATTGCCAATAACCGGGATATTCCAACAGTGTAACACAGAAGCAACAGGATTGCAATAAAAAAGGCACGTTTTTCAAATTTAAGTCAGATGAAGATAGAAAGCAATACTGATTTAGTCTCTCGAGAGTTTTCAAAACCTCTGCTGGAGAAGATGCTTATTTAATTTTTTTTTTTTTTACATCTTTACAATGGCAGCTCCATAATCTCACAAGAACATTTATAGGCTTTAACAATGCCGTAACAATCAGTTAGATTGCCTGGCTTGTCAATGAGTAGAATGACTGACTTAGTTTGGAGAGTGTTTTTTCACTGGGCAGTTGTGATAGTCGTTGAGTGAAAATGAAAGCCCCCCCCCGGAGATGCACCACTTATCATAGAAGAAAAGGCAATCAGGCAGCTGCTCCCACCCTGTGAGTCAGGGAAATCGTTAAAATAAAACGTCTCATACTATCTGAGGGAGTAGAAATGTCTCAGATCCATCTGAGGGATTAAAAGCAGGTGTTCTGGACGCGACACTAACGAAGGAAAACACACACACGCAAGAACAATATATACACAAATAGAAAAATGTGTCCATAGGACATGACATTTAACCTTTTTTGTTTTAGGGGATGAATATTTTTTTATGTTCATGTATTTTATTGGAACATGTCCAAGATATATGCTACAGTAGTTTTAAAGCGCTTTGACTGGTCGGAAGATGGAAAAGTGCTATTTAAGCCAAGTCCATTTACCATTTAGTGTATATTTATATATTAGACATATTTGTATTACTGTCAAACTTATAAATTAAGAGGAACATTGATGTCGTTCTCTTATGCAGTTCTTTTGTTCTGAAAAAAATGTCTCAGCTCTAGTAGAAATACCACCTAAAGAGCTGTGAGGTGCAACTCTATGCCTCTCCACCTGGCCACATTAATGTCTTATAATGTCAGTGTCAGCTCGGGGGCATGTATTTGAGTCTTTATGAATACTAAATGTAGTGAAGCAGAATTCACTGTCTGCTCGTCAACTCATTTTAAAATAGAAAGTCTTAATGGTCTCACTAATGGCCATAATCACAGTTGAAAAAAAAAAGTTTAATTACCTCTGATGAATCTGCTTACACCCCCTGATGAAACAGCAGGCACGCAGTATCCGGGGATGGCAGGAGGTTTGTCACTCATTTAAAAATACTCTTCTTAGAAGCTGCTAACGCATAACAGTTTAATTATACGATACTTCGGAGTTGGAAATTCTCATTTATCCCACCTGCAAATGTACAGCCAATTCAGATCATATTCCGGTTATGCCCAAAAAGCATAACCCGGTGCTTTGATGAATCTTTGATTTTGTGTCAGCTTCTGAATGAACAACAAGAAAAGTCCTTCATTAACCAGAGTAAGCCAGAGGTGAGAAAAGCGAATGGAGAGACGGATAGAAGATTACAGGGCTGTAGATTAAAACACAGAACAGTGAAAAAGGAGAGGAAGAGAAGAAACCTCAAGGAGATGAAGAGATCTTTGAAGTGACACTGCAGACTCCCTTTGAAGCGGTTCTCCTGCCCGGGAGCAGAGATGGGTCGGCACTGTACAATTTCACCTTTGATGGCAAAGTACACAACATGGCCGTGTGGATTCAGAGCGGTGTAGATACACTGTGTGTACCCTTCAAGACAGATTTGAAAATGTTAAAAATAATATGGTTTGATTTGAAAAGTTATCCCTAAAAAGCACAGTGCTGCTGTGCAGGAACAGCTTGTCCCCAGGAGCGTGGCAGCAGTCATTTGCCTCATTTGCAGATCGGGACGTTAGGATCAGGTTTGCAATACGAATCATAAGCTCACCTCAATATTATTTGAACGCAGGTTAACCAATAGACAACGTTTTTCAACACACAACTCACTTGTATCAAGACAACTTTGCAACAATACACAGCTATATGTGATTATATATATATATATATATATATATATATATATATATATATATATATATATATATATATATATATATATATATATATATATATATATATGCAAAACATATGTGCAAATACGCAAACACGCAAATATAATACTTTTTTAATTATATTTTAATAATATAATAAACATTTAATCTCTTCATCATAGCAAACCCAATAATTAATTATATAAATGGTCATTCATAGTTCTCTTTCATTATAGCAGCTTATAGAGTCACTGATGGGGTCCATCATTCCCACTCTTTGTTTGAATTAAATGGCGTGCATTCAGGAAACAATGCTTGCATGAAACATGGAAGACAAGAGCAAGTGTACTTTAAAAAACCCAACCTTCATACACAATTATGTTATGTTCAAGTTGTTATTTGTTCGAGAGGGAACATGTACATTAAATTGTAAATGCACCCAATTACAGCCACAAGGCTGATTCCCATTATCTGTCCCCCTGCCAGGATGTACAGACTGAGCGTCGTCGAGGAGAAGGTCATGCCAAAGTGCAGCGGTAATAAACTACAATCAACTATAGTGTATAGCTGATAATACATAGCAGCTTGATAATAAAAAGTTAACAATGGATAAAAAAAAGCATACATACAGTATATATTAAAGCAACAAGAGAAAATATCAGTGTAAGGAAGACCATTTAGGGCTTTGTAAATGATGCTGGCTTCTTTAAGGCTGATGAGATTGTTAACACTTAAAAAAAACTCATGTGTGTTCAGGATGTGGCAGTGATGATTTTGTATTTCTGACTAACTGTTTACTTCACCCATTGATCAATAAACGTGTCATGTTTGCCAAATCCCTCATGAAATCTTCAGGATGTGGGGAAAATTTGGTCTCCAGCTAAATTTCCTTCAGTAATTGCAAAATATGTATACTGAAGAGTACATTACACAGTAAAAAATCCACACAGGAAGGAACAGTGATAATCTGTGTTCGCTCTCCAGAGGATTGTTGCAGAGAGAGTTCCTTTTTGTAATAGCGCTGCTTTTATTCTGCTGCACGGCCGTGACTGAGTCTGTTGAATCATAGTAAGTGAAACACAGCAGAACTGGACAGCAAAGTCCATTCCTATCAGAAGTGAAGACAAGATAAAAAAAATAAAAATGAAATGTTGTATACACACAAATTGAAGTTGGTCTTATCTGATTTTTAAGCGAAATTCTCCACTCTGATGTTCACTCAGAGGTTTATCTGTGATTGAAGCGTTGCCTTGAGGGCTCTTTGTGATACTCCACATCTCATGTGGTTCTCTGACTTATTAAGCTTTTAAAAGATACTGGATTATTTAACGGTATTTGGTGAATAGATTCTTTCAATTTAAAAGCTATTAATGTCAGTGGACATTTGTCCTTAAATAAGATAACAAAACAAGTTAAGTTTACATCTTTGTGTCTCCAAAATGGCATCATGTTATCTTATTTTGAATTTCTGTGAAATTGTCATACATAACATATGAATTCTTGAGTTATTGCCCAAAATGTGTTTTGTGAGTTCACAGTGACCTTTGACCAACACATTCGAATGAGTACTACCATGAGTCCAAGCGGACATTTTAACATGTTCGCTCAAGGCGTTCCCGAAATACAAGGAAAGTAGAACATACATTAGACGACCTTTGACCTCTAAAATAAAATCAGTTCATTCTTGATTCGAGGTAAATGTTTGTGTAAAACTCAAACGCTTTCCTTCCAGGTATTGTATCGCTTTCACATGAGTGGACCAAACTGACCTCTGGGTAGACCCCAGGTCAGTGCCAGCTACGACCCCCTGTCGATAAATGCTACTGGACTTTCTTCCGCATAACCATTACACTTTCCCCACACGCTGTCATAGTGGGATTAGAGTGGACCCAAATGCACGACTCAGGAGACAATAATGCAAACGCTCGAGGGCTTGGTCGGAAAAACACAAGACAATCTGGCAGAGGACAAGAGCAAGTGAGGGAACCTAAGTAGACAGGGACTAACGAGGGGATGGGCAACAGGTGAGACGGGCCTGAAGACCAGGTGAAGGTAATGAGGGGCTAACGAGGTGATCAGAGGCAGGTGAAGGGAGTTGGACTGACGAGATGGGAAGCAGGATCTGGAATGACGTGATAGTTAGTGACCGTGTTTACATACATTTGAATAACTGGCTTAGTCGGACTAAAATCGAATGATCCGTTTCATATAAACACCTTTGTTCGACTATGTGCGGTCCGACTACGATCCGATTAACACCCCTGGATAACTCGATCCGATCCGATTGATAATTCGACTGTCGGTGTAACGGTGAATTGGATTATGAACTAGATTTTGCGTCTTTGCGCATGCGCATGCAAGCGTAAATGGCTGCATCACCACGAGTTGTAATGAAAACAGCGCCACCTATCGTATCGGAGGTGACATGCTTTCGTCCAATGATTCAAATTACTCACTGCCATGTATATTGGGATAATAGCAGATCCCCCAAAAGATAGCACAGTCCGACTAAAGCAAGATTTGAATTATACCATCATGTAAACACACTGAGTGAGACAGGATGAAAACAACTAATACAAAATGGAAGGTGTGGAGCTAAAGTGTTACACACGTATGCTGTATTGCAATACTGCTTCCAGATATTATTAGCCATAAACCTATAAAACATATACGCTCCAATTAAATAGTGTCTTAACTTTAATGGAAATCATTTACCTTTGAGTATTTTTGTTCACATCCATCAGATGTTTCTCCTGCGATCCCTTACACATCTTTTCAATCGTCATTCATAAACACATTTTTTAATTATTTAACTAAATGGATTCACGGAGACAGCGTTCCAGGATTATCTCCCTGTCGGGAGGTGCTTCTTTCAGAGTGTTGGTCTCATGCTCACATTAATTTATAAATATCTTTTATCTGCTGCATGTTTTATTTGTTAAGGCAACCTGGTCAGATTTTTCGTGGGTACAGTAACCATGGTGGACTTCTGAAGGCACATGCAGACTGAGAGACACATTGAATATCATTCTGAACTCTGGCACTAGTTGTTTAGCACGTAGATCAAGCCGCGTTTCGCAACCCGTGCCAGAAGAAGATCAACTACTGGAGATCGCAAATGGCAAGTGGCCTTAAAAGTACATTTAACATACAAACAAACACAAACTCAGAATATTCCGAGATCGGCAAAAAAAGCTCTGAAAACCATTACATTACATTACATGTCATTTAGCAGACGCTTTTATCCAAAGCGACTTACAATAAGTGCATTTCAACCTAGAGTACAAACTAAGAACAACAAGAATACAGAAAGTAACATTTCCTCATCATAGTCAAACTACAAAAGTACCATAATAAGAGCCATTCAAGTGCTACCAAAGTGCAAGTCTGTGATTAATCCAGATATAGTCGGAAAAGGTGCGTTTTCAGTTTTCGGCGGAAGATGTAGAGACTTTCTGCTGTCCTGATGTCAGTGGGGAGCTGGTTCCACCACTGAGGAGCCAGGACAGCAAACAGTCTGGATGTAGAGTGATTAGCTCGAGGTGACGGAGTCACAAGTCGGTTGGCTGTTGCCGAGCGGAGCGAACGTGCGGGGTGTACGGTGTGACCACATCCCGGATGTAGACGGGCCCGATCCGTTCAGAGCACGGTATGCCAGAACCAATGTTTTGAAGCGGATGCGGGCCGCCACCGGTAGCCAGTGAAGAGAGCGGAGGAGCGGAGTGGTGTGGGTGAATTTCGGGAGGCTGAAGACCAGTCGAGCAGCTGCATTCTGGATGAGCTGCAGAGGCCGGATGGCCTTAGCAGGTAGACCAGCCAGAAGAGAGTTGCAGTAGTCGAGGCGCGAAATGACCAGAGCCTGGACCAGAACCTGCGCTGCCTTCTGGGTAAGAAGAGGTCGTATTCTCCAGATGTTGTGCAGCATGTACCTACAGGAACGCGCTGTCGCAGCGATGTTGGCCGTCAGGGAGAGTTGACTGTCTAGCGTCACCCCGAGGCTCCTGGCAGTCAGGGTAACCCTGAAAAAAAAAGGAAAACCCTGCTTCCATTTCCAACGTCATTCCTTTGTGATAAAGTTAGGGAAGAGAAATAACAAACACACTTCGGGTGTTGTTGTCTCCCGTCACCCCGAGATGGGACCTGCTCGCCGCAGATAAACACGCTCGGGGCTTCCAATAATTCGGCGTAATGATGAGTTGTATTTTTATGCACTCCATGCCGGTCGTATCATTTTATTACGTCATATTTATTGCGACATGTTTATCACCCACACTGTGAAGGCTGGTCCGTGAAAATATTGTCTGACACAAAATCGCTCCGTGAGTCAAAAAAAGTTGGGGGCCGCCGGCTTATAGGACCCACTTATACCGTCTGGTCCTGCTGCTTTCCTGGTGTTCGCACGCTTGAAAGCCCACCTGACTTAATACATGTAAATGTTGACAGGTGTGAAAGGTGCATCCACCTATGCATGGACCTCTGCTTCAGCGGTTTTTGATTATTGATCGCCTCAATGAGAGCGTGAACACTCATATGAAGTTATATCTATGGAACGAGAGCAAGAATGCTCTCTGAATAACTATATTAGCTCATCTATTTTCACAACTGTCAGGATGAACTTTTTAGGATGAACTGGACTGACACAGTTGTGTCACCATTGTATATGACAATGTTCTCACTGCCCAATCAGGTGGTAACACACGCCCTATAAAAGGGAGGTGGAGGCATTGCTTGGCTCACTCACAGGCTCATTAACTGAAGACCGGGTCCAGATCGGGGTGCAGTTAGAAGGCTTTGCTTGTACTCATATAGGGGGCGTTACAACAAGGTAACTTTTATTTCTAACAGGCTTTTGCTAATGGTAAACCCCAAAAAAGGCTGCTAGGAAGCTAATTGGGCAAACAAAGAAGCGGCCGAACCTGAGTGTGTTTATCGGATATAGGAGCCCGAGTGAGACATAAAACCACATGTGACATATGTCATACTACTATAGTCTATAGTATAGTAGTATATATATATATATATATATATATATATATATATATATATATATATATATATATATATATACTATAGTCTACTAGCCGAGAGACCATGGAGGAAATGTACACCAAGGACACTCCTCTCAGAGGTTGGCTGATGAGGAAATGCTCCTTCTCCAACACATTCTCACACCAATGCCTACAAAACCCCAGCTTGGTCAGCGCCCCGATGCTTGAACCTATGACACTCTACTTACTCCTTTAGCATCAGTTCGGACGTTTCAGGGATGTTGGGTCAGTTGTGTCTTTTCTAAATACATTTTTTATTCACATCCAACTCGTTATTGTGTTTCTTGTTGAAAGGTAATTTGTAAAAAGTGTGTGTTATCGGGCTGATGACTTTTTTGATATTGCTGTTTAGTCTAGAAAGTTGTGTGTGAGTAGTAACTTGTGCTACAGTACATATTGAAAGCTCATAATAAAAGCATTCATAACTTTTTGGGACTACAGATGATTGGGACTACAGATGAAAAATAGTTTCTTGTCTAACTCTGGCACGTTTACTGAAATGTTTTTATCAATGTGCACTGTCCCTTATTAAATAAACCATTAAAGTATCATAACTGTAATATAACCAGCTGATCCCAGAAATGTAAGAGACAACATAACTGATAATAAGTGGAAAGTCTCTCATTTTCATGTTCACAAAAAACTGAAAAACTTCAAAGATTGCACATTTTATTGTTGAATTATTAAATATATACAAACATCCCATAAAGACAGACAGATGGGGGTGCTGTGCGGTTTCATTCAAACCAGGGGTGCAGCTGCATCTTCTTCAGTGTGGCACGACCCCTCGGGTTTATGGCCAAACACATCTTCAATAAATTGTGGCAGTCTGAGGGCAGAGAGCACAGCAAAGTAAATAACAGGGTGGAGGGTTGACACACGGAAGGAAAGAAACTTGCACATTATTACCATTACAAAACATAGATTATGTATTGACACCAGCATCCTCTCACCTTGGGACAGTTCGCTGTTGAGGTTGATTTTCTTTCCGAGGAACTCGGAGGTGATAAATTGTTTGTGTCCATCCAGCAATTCAAAGAGCAGCGCGCCCAGCTGCCACACCGTGGTGGGGCCGGCCGCGTATCTCCCCGCTGAATAAAACTCTGGAGGAGTGTAGGCGGAGGTTCCTACAAGACATAGACACATCGATGTCGACGGTAAGAAACGAAGGAAACGAGGGTACGATTAAATTGAAAGTCACTCCAGAGATTAACAGATGGAGCAGAAGCCAGGCGGCGTTACCAGAGTAGTCGTAGTATGTCCTCTTCTTCACAAAGCAGCCACATCCGAAGTCTATGATCCGCACTTGGGGACCGTCGGGGGTGGTTTCCACGAGAATATTTTCTGTCTTAATGTCGCGATGGAAGACTTTATCAGAGAGCATTTTAATGGCGGCTTCCACCAGTTGCTTCATGATCTCCTGAGATGGAAAGAAGGAAGAAAGATGGTTGAACACATGGAGGGAGCACTAAGCGCTGACACAGAAGCGTGCTCCACCCGGCAATCGTACCTTGGCCTGGTCCTCGCTCAGCGGACCGTCATTGTTATACAGGTATGTTAACAAGTCCACACAGGGGACTGGTCTCTCCATGATCAGGAGAACCTCCTGGTCCAGATCATACCAGTCTATCAACGACACGGCGGCACATTTCCCCACGGACGCCGGTCCGCCTCCTGCTCTCAACATGAGGAGCGCCTCTATGGGGACCAAGTGTGTCCTTCCATCAAAGACCTGGAGGAAAAAATACGCAGAACGTCATGGGTGTTTGAATAGATAAGATAAGATAATATATTCATTTATTAGTCCCACAGTGGGGAAATTGCAGGATTAGAGCCTTAATAAGAATAACATAAAATTTAAATTAAAACACAAAAAACAAAAACACAAAAACTAAATACTAAAATACAAAATACTAATACTACTACTAAAATGCAAAATACTAATACTACTACTAAAATACTAATACAAAATACTAGTACTAATTTACTAAATACTAAAATACAATACTAAATACTAATACTAAATTACTAAATACGAAAATACAATACTAAATACTAATACTAAATTACTAAATACTAAAAACTAAAAATACAAAAATACTAAATACGAATACTAAAATACTAAACTACTAAATACTAAATACTATAAGGGAAAAAAAAAAAAAAAACAACGATGAGGTTGTGTTTCCCTCATCAACTAAAAAGAAAGCTGAAAAGAACGAAGTTGAACAATGGTGTTGACGGTCGGTGCCGAGTCATCGCTCACCATCGGTCGACTCTCCACGTCGGCTTTAGGGATGCGTTTGATGGCCACCTACAGGACAGAGTGAGTAGTACTTTGGTTAGTGCACGGAGGGATCACTGAGTGTGTGATGTGAGAATATGAATGTAATACTTACTGGTAAATTATCAGATATTCTTTTCCCAGCATAAACTGATGCAAAGCCCCCTTGTCCAAGCTTCTTCAGCTGCAGGTACGCATCCTCAAATTTGGCTACACACAAAAAACACAAAATCTGTGAGGAACATCCGACCGTCACCTCTGTTGACACTAAAGCTAGACGCTATGAAATCAGAGTTTCTAAACCTGCAGGTTAGTCGCAATCTTCTTTTTTTATTACAGCCCGCAGAGTTTTTTATGTGTGAATCTAAATGTTCGCTTTTCATTACAAAAGGAATATTTTCCCGAGAGTTAGAGGCAAAGATCAAAACCACTCTTGTATTTGTGCGGTGAATATGAAGCCACCACAATTAGCAGGATGGAAATAGTAGCCATGTCGCAGCCCACATGTAGCAAAAATAATTTCACTAGATGTAATTCGTACAAAATGTGTATTAAAAAAACCCACATCTTTTAATTTTACAGGGAGTTTACATGTCAGACTACTTCTTGGTGAATCTGCTTACATGCACTCATCTCATTTACATTCACATTATCAACTTACGTTTGCGATTCGTGAACAAGATGGACGTGCTCCCATCGTTCTGTTGGGAGGAGGAAGTGATGCCGGAGATCTCGGAGAGGTCACGGTCTGCCGCCGGCGGCTGCTCAGCCCCGGCCTTCTTCTCCGCCTCTTTGAGGCTCTCCGCCGACACCGAGGCGGGTTCACTGGACTCGGCGGTGCCGCCCCTCCTCTTCTTCCCGGGTGTCTCACTGTCAGTGCCGGCCTTTCTCTTGGTGCCGTGGGCCATCGGGCCCTCCCCTGGCACATCAATGAGTTTGCCCGTGACAACTCTCGGCTTCTTTTCGGGGACCTCCCTATCTGTGCAGGGCTTTCTTTTGGTCTGCTTGGGGTCGGCTGGTTCTCCGGCACACCTCCGCCTTTTTCTGGGTGATTTTGGGTGATTCATGATGGTCGATGTTTTGGTCACCTTACAGTCTGTCCCCAGGCAGTGATTGGGTCGGGTGGTGCAGTCACTGTGCTCTACAAATGAAGTCATTTAAATACAGTTAAATATTTAGATTTTTTACTCCACAACATTTATTTGACAGCTTTAGTTATAAGAGACTTTGCACAGTATAATTGAAGATATTCAGCTGTGACATTCAAATCCTGCTTCAGTATCAACGTAGCAGTAATAACATTGCAGTAATGTAATGTGTAGAATAGTATTTTAAATGTATATGTATATAGGAAAACAACAACACTTAAAATAAGTACTTGTAATTTTGACACCAACTCCATTTGGCTGATAATACTTTTGTACTTTTAGTTTTTTAAACATTTTGAATGGTAGCGCAGTATTTATACTTTTACTTGAGTTTCAACACTAAACTAACTCTGCTATATGAACAGCCGTTTAGTAAAATCATATTATCATCACTCTGCAACTACAGTTCAGCTGATCAAGTTAAATCTGTCTGTAATTAACTATCAATTAAGAGTAAATAAGAAACATATAAAGTATTTATAATCTGTTTTAAATAACAGTCAACTTTCCAGGCCGAAGAAAGAGTAAGACAACTTAACTTGTTTGAGGAACAAACCCTAAACTACAGACAAAGTGACTTGAAACGTTTGGCATTGCATGAAAAGCATTTGAATAAAAGATGTCACTCTCACCTAAATCCGAAGATCGAAGGGTCTTTAATCTCTTCGCAGCCATGGCCTTTCTGTAAAGTTCCTCAACACAATTATTCAGGAAAATACGTAGCAGTAAATATCCAAGACTTGTGCTTCGATCTGCTGAAATGCTGCAAGTGAGTGAGTGCATGTGGAACATCTAGAACTTTAGAACACACTTTGGAAGACCAGGGTTCCGTTGTCATATGACCAGTATACCAGAGGCTGAAGTCACCAAATCGTAACAAAACAAACCTAAAAAAAACAAAAAATGTCTAATTCAAAAAGCTGGAAAGGTGAATTACACAATGTGTTGGTTTCACAGAAGACATCACATTGAATGCAGTCGTTGTAAAACTTCAAAAATATACAAACTTTGGGATATATGACCACTCGAAACAAAGATATTACTTAAAAAAAGTGTTTATTGATGAAGCCCTGTCTACAAACAATCCTTTAGACAATATGATGTAAATAGTTTTCTAAAATTAAGTTAAAAGTAGATAAGAATAGAAATAAGAGTTATAATATTTACAGTTTAAAGGTTAGATTTCATGCAAATGAGCATTGTCTATGTGTTATGTACATGATTCAGCATGTGTATTATGCCTATAGCTTAACTTGTTTAGCTGAGTAATATATCAATCTTAAGTTTCTTTGTTTTAGTTGGTTTGACCTCAAACTAACAGCAAAGACTTGAAGTTACAAAGATGAATTCATGATTATGTTATGTTTATTGGTACTTTGTCACATCTCTATTGATAAGGGATGATGTATAAATACCAAACTATATTTTTAAAGTAAGTAAGTAAGTAAGTAAAGTTTATTTATATTGCACTTATGACAAAGTGTCACAAAGTTCAGTACAGTAGTTAATTAAAACAATTTGGCAATAACAGGGTCCAAAACATACCAACAGATTAAAGAGCACAGTACAATACACAGTAAGAAGATGGTGCAATAAAATAAATCAACAAACAGAGAAGATACAAGCAGGCCATAACATGTAAGGCCTGCTTGTGTCATGATATGATATGAAACATTTTTATTTTATAAGAACAGGTAATAGAGCCATCACGTTTAAAACTATGCAGGGCCACGCCCATTGTACTACATATAGCTTCACACAATACCAAATAGCTACATGGGAATGGTATTACATTCAAGGAGCATTTTAAAGTTAGTCTGACTAAGAATTCACATTAACTTGCATATCGTCAACTGATCATCAAATCGTTTGTTTTCTTTTTTAATCATTCAAGGTTTCAAGGTCTCACGTTTTTATTTGTTTTGGTACGACAGGGCTGGGCAAAAACATTTAGATTGTGATCCCAATTTGCTACATAAATAAAAGAAAAAAAAGAACAAAAGGCTATATTACAAATAAAGACAGGTGCGATGAAATAAGAAGTCTTACAGCTGATACTTCTGTGTCTCCTTCCAGACGGCAGCAGGGGGACCAGCCTGTGTTTTTTTAAACTATTAAAACCCTTTGCAGGCTCCTCTTGTCACCGATATCACAGATGCTCAGTAGATGGGTACCAAAGATGTGGTGGGCGTTTTTTTAATCAGCCTCACGATCCTCCTGTGACACACACACATTATATTGTAATGTTTCCAGCCAGGATGACTTCTATTGCATCTCAGTAAAAGTTGACATCCGCCTCTTTAAAATGATAGCAAATAAAACAATAAGTGCTATTTCTCTCACAATATTTTGGGACACCTAGTTGATCCAATATCGTAAGTAATATAGTAAGTAATGCACTTTCATCACTTACTTCCATCACCTGAAAATGTGAACACATTTTTCTTAATGGAAAACTGTGGAGTGTCTAGATTTACTTGGCAGACCGCCATGGCAGCACAGATGTGACAAACTACTGGCAGACTCTCTGGAACTTTACACATTGGTTGAAATGATAGTTTGGATTAGTTAGCATTAGTCACTAAGCTTGCTCAGGCCGGTGGTATGGGGAAGCTCGACTCCTGTGACAGGTACTCATTCATTTACTCACCCTTGTTATTGTGTTTTGTGTTTTATTTTAATTTCATCTATATTTTATTTTGTATTAATGCTCTAATTTGCACCCGCTACTGTGATCCTGAAATGTCCCCACTGTGGGACTAAAAATGATCTCATTTTATCTTATTTTATTTTAAATAAATGATCTTGTGGTCAAAGACAAATATAACGTGTTCTTTCACAAAACATTTATGTAATAACTCTGTTTAAACAGGTGATATGATCAACTTTATTTCATACATGCAGAAGGTTAAAACATCCTGACAATGGAAACACACATTTATCTGTTTTATCAAAATCATCTCATGTTTATATGAGAGCAGTGATTCCTGAATTCTTTAAATCAAAATATATATTCTTCTCTGGGCTCTTTAAATCAGTTGTCACAAATCCTGTCAAGACAAATGAGAGTATGTTCATGATTTACTGAGTTTATGCATAAGGTTAATACTGAGCTAATGTAACAGAGATAGAACCAAAGCACACAACCAAAATCATCAGTTTAATTGTGTTATTATTCACGGCAAAAGTGTAAAAGGCTGCCGCTAGTAGAGCTGTTTACAGCGCGATGGGCTGACAGGCGGACCAGAACCACCGACCAATCAGAGCAGACTGGGCTTTGACGGAGGAGGGCAGGGGGGCGATAGAGACCTGTGCTGGAGCAGAACTTTTCAGAGAAAGGGGAAATACAGGCATAAGCAGGCAGAGAATAAGAGAAGGATAGGACGAGTTGTTTCATTACAGAATGTTCTAGTAGGTTATGAGAACACAGGTATGAACCTGAACATGAAAATAATACGTCCCCTTTTTGCGATAAACAATAAGAAAGGCTGGTACTCATCAGAGGAATGTGAATCAAGACTGTGTCGAAAATATGTGGGAATATGATTGATACTCTTCAGCCTTTAATTCCGAATGTCTCCCAGATCCTTATACACACACAATGTGATATGGTCTCTTTCAATGAAAATAGGTTGAGACCATGAAGTATAATGAAATAAATCACTTCCCAATCCAAGCGAAGAGTGCTTTCAATATTTGTTATCAGCTTCAGAGCAATTAATTCAAGAAAAAAAGGGGGCATTTGGATTGACTTAATTGATTTTCCCTCATCCCTGAATCTTTTCCTTGATTGTAAGTATTTAACGAACAAACCAGAACACACAGACTCAGAGTCGTCTCTAAACAAGACTCTGGTGATTCTCTTGTAACATGCTACATCTCCAACCACCTGTTATACAACTGGCGGAAAGGATGAGGATAGACCAGTCTAGTTTAATATATTTCAAGGTAACCATCTTGTTTTTGAAGCGGATCGTTAACGTGAAAAAAACGTATAACACAATACAAACTTAGAGATAATGTACGAAGCAATTCACTACCTTGGGGTGAGTAACCTTGCCCTAATACGGGCCGGAAAGCATAAAAAGACAAACGCCTGGGGAGCCATTAGAGACAGACACCCTTGTACTCCCTCATATGTTGGTTCTTAGAGGAAGTAAATGGGATCTACTGACTATGTTTACCCACAGGCCATCCATATGTAATCAAGAGGTAAAAGAACAACACTGAAGTAAATTAAAATGCCACAAATCTTGCACCGCACCATTGCTTTACTGTTTTAAATAGATCAATTTCCTCAGCTCGCATTGTCAGGCCCTTAATATCCTCCCCCCAGGCTTGTGGTTTAGCTCTTTAGTCTCATAAAAATAGACTTGATGGATGGCTTTGAGGCAAGGGAATCCCCAAATGCTCCCTCTCTCCACACTCAACCCCACTCTCTCCACCACCGGCAGTCCTTCCACCCGCCCGGAGCCATTTGGCCGGCTGTTGTTCAGCATTTTGCCAGCCAGTTTGCCTTTCTGTTTGATTGAATCACAAGTTCAGTATATTAGGGGGATTCGTACATGGGTCGGTCTCAATGAGGAACAAAGTAGATGTGCTTCAGATGAGCAGATTGTGAGGCATATTAGGGAGAATGAAGAAACAGAGAGAGACAGGCAGAGATGGAGCCTCGTGTTAATCTGTCAAGCTGAGAGGAGCTAGTTTTTTTTTTAAAGGAATCCAAAATGTGCACACGTCCACCATATTTTCCTCAAATGTGGCCTCATTTTAAAAATAATGGTTCCATCGTTCACATATTTTCAATGGGTTGAGAAATATTGATTGGCCATCTGGTCTTCTAAAGCCGAAGAGAGAGAGAGAGAGTGTGAAAGAGAGGGAAAGAGAGAGAGAGAGAGAGAGAGAGACATGGGGTTTCATAAGACTCCAGATCTGCCAGCGATCATATTGACTAAACTGAGGCATTTGTCTCTGTTGGTTCTGTCGTGCTGTTCCCGCATTGTGACGATTACACTCCAGCCGACATCAGGCCGTCCAGGAGCAGATGAAACCTTTTTAAGCCACTCTGTGAAAAATGAGTCGTTGCAGAAGTGTTTGCTCGTGGTTTCGGTTCGACATTACTCAATGTAGGACACATTATCCCCCCCCACCCCCCCACCCCGACCCCCCATCAGTCAGTTTGAAGTATTGAAACAATTGCCCCTCGGCAAAAACTCTTCAGACGCTGACTCTGAAAGGAAATTGCAAATTCACCATTAATGGTATAGCAGAAGCTTCCCTCTCCGTTACAACGAAGACGAGATGTGAGGGTGAAGAAGGTGCCGAGATCAACTTGAAAGTGACATCTTCGATGTTAATCACGATTATACGCATTCAGAAAACTCTCACTGACATCGTCTCAGTTGTTTATTTCTTCACGACAACTTTAAAGAAGTAACTCCAAAGTATTCCTGGCTTTCTGTGAAGTCAGAGCAGATTTGAAATGTATTCCTTGTCATCTTAAATACAAAGAAAGCCAGACGTTGCTCCTTTTTTTCAGTATTTTCTGCAGAATTTAAATTCCACAGCTCAATAAATATACTTACTGCATTGCTGTCATGTCGGGAAATATAATAAACATTAGTACAGTACCACGGTACAAGTTCGGTATAACAGGATATATTCATGTTAAAACAAGGTAGGTTGAAGTCAATACGACACACACACAAATCACGTTTTAAGTGGCCAGATCTCCACTACGCTGTGTCAGCAAATATCACTTTCGATGTCGTTGAAAAAACCCGCTATGTGCTTATAAAATAGTGTCGGACGGGGAGGAAAGTGTTTTTAGAGCGAGTGCATACATTAAGGCGGCTAATTCCCTTAATAGAAAAGGACACACAAAAAGGTGTAAGTAAAAGGTGTGGGTGAAAAGGTGTGTGACTGACACAACCTTTACTGATAAAAAAGCCACACAGTTTGATAACCATTAGGGTTGATACTTGAGCTCTGGAGGAGCTCATTGGAGTCTTTAACTGACTCATTGCTAGCGGTATGTGGCTCTGGCTGAAATGTAATGAACCGACTCTAAAGAATCTTGTGAGAACGGCCTATTACGCTGGTCAAGTCAGGTGAGGTGTGTGTGCGTTCACAAGTTATTTAACCCTCCTGTTACCTTTGGGGTCAATTTGACCCCATTTGATGTTTAACGTCTCTAAAAAAATGATTGACATAATTTTTTTTGCTTCATATTTCATGACTTTAGCCTAAATTATTGGGGACAACTGTGAACAATTCACATGATATGTTTTTAATGTCCTGAACACAACTTGTACGCATTGGTGTTTTTTGGGGTCATTTTGACCCCAGGCTGTTTTTCACTGTGTAAAACATATAAGAAATATCAACTTTTTTATTTATTTAAAGGGCTATTTAGGTAGTCAACAAACAAACAAACATAAAGTACCCGATACTTAAACTTGGCAAAAAATATTAATTCTAATAATTTTCTGGAGGTTTTAATTGCTGGGGTCAATTTGACCCCAGGGGTAAAAGATGTTAGTACATTGGAAGGTAACAGGAGGGTTAAAATACCAACATGTCAACCTTTTTTTATTAAAAAAACAATTAAAGGCGCACCTAAGAATATTCACCACTTGACGTATTCTATTGCTTTTTAGTCATCTGATTTTTATTGTTATTTGTATGAATTAAGTTCATTTGCATAACATAACATATATCTGATCCTTCGACTGTACTGTGCATCTGACTGCACTATTTTTTACTTTGTTTGTTTGTTTCACGATATGTTTTGTATGTATTTTGTCAATATTAATTCTAATAATTTTCAGGAGGTTTTAATTTCTGGGGTCAAATTGACCCTGAGGGTAAAATATGTTAGTAAATTTGAAGGTAACAGGAGGGTTAAGTTTTGATATCAAACCAAATTCAGATGATAAACAAGCCATTGTTTGATGTGCAGGTTGTTAGCTCCAAGGTTTTTTTCATGTAAAAAGGGATTTCACAAAAGTTTCTAGTTATAGTAACGGAAGTGTTAACATTATAACACAAAACATTTGGTGTTTTAACAATGAGTTATCATGTCGTGTTTCACATTGTTGTTAGGGAACTGGTACCACAGTGAGCAGGACTCACAAGAAGACTCGGCGGCATGAGAGTCAGGTGTAAAAAACAAAGTGTTTAATCCGGTCAGGGTTCGGTACACAGGTAATCCATCCGGGGAGGCAAAGGTATCAACATCGGTGGGAAAACTCACGAGAGAACAAACAGGGTCATACACAAGGAAAATACGCTGGTCTGCTCAAAAAACATGAAAAAAAAAACACAAGATAAACTAGGACAGAACAAGGGAGTTGACACAGACTAAATACACAGGGTAACGAGGCACAGGTGCAAACAATTAGGGCGGGGCTTGCAATCACACAGGAGGGCGGCACACAAGGGGGGAGGAGTCTGAAACGAGGGACAAGGTGAGTGACAGACAACACAGCAGAAACAGACAGTGAACACAGAACTACCCAAAAGGTCTGTGTGTAACAATTGTAACAAAATATACAGGATATTATTATGACAATAAAGGTTTCCTCTTATAGGCTGATTCAATTTAATTTATTCAGCCCAATATCACAGATTATGAATGTGCCTCAGAGGGCTTTACAATCTGTACACATACGACGTCCCTGTCCCAGGGCCTCACATCGGATCAGGAACAACTCCCCAAGAACGTTTCACGAAGAAAAAAGGGAAGAAACCTTCAGGAGAGAAACCGAGGAGGATCCCTCTACCTGGATGGACAGAAGCAATAGATGCCATCTGTACAGAATGAAGCATAACAGAGTTACTGTACATAAACACATTCAATGAATATGACAGAAAAAATTAATACGACACATTTCAATGCTGTAACAATGTGAAAGTATGTTATGCCATGAAAATAAGTTGTTATGTGAATTATTTTTTACAAGTGGTACTAACCATTGTGATGTTGTTCTGCCATACGCCTCCGTACAAGGTAAGGCCTTCTCTCTCTCAGTTGTGCCATTTCTCTTGCACACAATACAAAATCAGCTGCCAGCATTGTGTGCGATGTGTGGGGGGTCAAGGGGAGGAAAAATATCCTGCTGAGACCAGATGATTACCTCTCAAGATATGTAAGCAGCAGCCTTAGGCCGAGGCCCACCTGGTTACAGCCGCAGTGTTGCTTTCTGAATCCCAATGACTATGAAAATGACACGTGTCTCCTTGGTGTAGTCAGGCCCTACAGCTACACTTGCTGAATATGATTACTGTGTTTTTATTAGTATCTCAGGATCGGTGGCTTAGCTCTGACGCGCACAACGGTCTCTGAACTAAATCTTATCTAATTGGCCTTCGGTCTTTGTGTGCACGACCCATTGTCTCCCCAGCAGTCATAAGGCAAGCTCATTTATTTTCTCTTTGGCTTCTCTATCGAAACTCTCAAAAATAAACACCGTGTGTCATTTGCTCTTCAAGGTGTATTAAAGGCATCAGACCATGGGGCGTATTGATTATTTAAAAAGCAGCCCTGGATGAAATAAATGTGCCAGCAGTGAGAAGGGAGCTGAGGCGAGCCGCATGAAACAACCAATTATATCATTCTTCATCCTCGCCTGCCGGTCTTGACTGTGGACTGGAATTATGGCTATTTAAAACATTACACAAAAAGCAGCGAGGGCCTGAATAGAATAGGAAGTGGTATTCTGGTACGTTTTGTTCATAAGTAATCCTTTTCTCTTTTTTTGTTCTTCTAAGAATAAATAGAAGGTCATTGAATATAAAGGACGCTGGGATTTCTTTTTTCTCCCCCTCCCCGAAGGCATTTTTTTTATGAGAGAGAGACCTTTCCCATTTTCGGTGTGAGACTTCTCCCACACAGCCTTCACTGAGATCGCTCAGGTGCCGGGAAGCGTATTTGATGGTGATGCCACGACCTGGATGAAAAAGTGAAGCACAGACCTTGGAAACACAACAAACAAGCAAGCAGTCACAAATAAATATATATATATATATATATATATATATATATATATATATATATATATATATATATATATATATATATAATACGTATCATGCTGTGTGGCATAACAACCTGAAACAGGGTGAAAAATAAATATGAAATATATATAGAAATTACCTGTTCATGCCATTCCCAGTGTTTTTTGGCCAGTCATCATTTTTCCACCCTTGAACTCGTGGTTATGTGATCTCTCAGGAGTTACTGCCAGTGGGCACCGGTGCATTGACAGCAGCTATGTTCTGCTTCCTGGTCTGGAGTGAAGAGGACGGTTGGGGATATGAGGCCGACGGACTATCAGGCGGCGCACAGCCCTGCCTCCGACGGCCCGGTGTGTGACTACTGGCGCCACTACACAGGCGGAGCGCCATCAGCAGACTTACAGGCACACGCACTATGTGGCACGGCACGCCGTCACAGTGGGAAATCACTTTGTAGTCAGCGTGCATCACACCCTTGAGGCTGTCTGTGTGTGTACGGTGTGTGTACGGTGTGTGTACGGTGTGCCGCTCGCCCCTGGGCCCGTGGGTGCTGAAGGGGAAGGTTAAGCTGTAGCCAGATGTTGCAAGACACACAGCTGCAATGGAGTCCCCGGTGTGGCCAGAGCGGATTATGAGAAGGGCTTTTTATGACTGTTGCACGTTTGTATTTACTCTTGTCCGAGGTTGTGAACTCTGTTTAGACAACAACAACAAAAAGAAACCAGAGCTGAAGTTTTCTTTGCTTAGTGAAGCCGAGTACATGACATGACACGGTGAACCAATCACAACCGCTCTAAATCCACCCATAGCCACTGTTTTTGTAATCATTTTTGGTAATAATGGTTGACAAGCGAGCCCCTCAAGCTCTTTCCAAGAACATTTTTAATCATATCCATTTATTCATGAGCACAATAACTGTTGGCACACAAATAAAAATACAACAGAAGAGAAAACAAGCTAAAATAATCGCTTGTTTATTTCCTGCGGGCGACTCTCCCAGATTGGACAACTGAAACGGAAAACGGAATTTGCCTCCACTCACATATGGTAAGGAATCTCACAGATCAATTTCTCCAGTGTGCCAGCATTGGACTGCTTCACATCTTGGTGCTGCTCCGCTCCTCCTTTTTCCATCTCTAGGCTGAGTGGGATGAGTGCAGCTTGGCCAGTGAGATGCTCTGACTTTTGCCCCTTTCCAGTGGATCTGAGGATAAGCACCCACAGCTTCTGCAGCCCTCGTGGGCTCCGATGAGGGCCGACTTGGCACGAGGGAGGCGAGCTTCTGGGGGATGGGCTGCTATTGTGTAACCCCCCCTCATGAGTATGGAGTGTCAGATCAAAATATTTCATGAACCTGTGGTGGATTACAGCCTCTTTTCCTTATACTACTCCCGGGATGGTGCTCCGGAATGTCATATAGGAAGAAGAGGATTATGCATCCTGGGAAATCGTATAGAATTACAGGATTGGGCTCAGTGGTTTTGGCATGAAGCTAAAATGGCTGGGTTGGAGAGAGAGAGAGAGAGAGAGAGAGAGAGAGAGAGAGAGAGAGAGAGAGAGAGAGATGAAAGGTGGTAGGAAGAATATAACTGGTAGAGCAAGAGGGAAGTGATTACTTTTTTCAGTTTGGTGGTTTCGACTTCCAGTTCAATCTATGGGCCCAGTACGGCTTGAAGGGATAATGAATGTGTACGGAGTGAGTCATTATGAGGTAGTGACTGTGTGTTTTATGAAATTCCCGAATAGTAAAAGAGTTTTAGTGGACTGGCATCTATTTGAATAAACCCTCTTTTCACGATTTTGACAGTGAAACACAGAATTATACATCTAAACATAGAATAGCATTCTGTGTTTGGATGTATAATCTTTAACATTTGATGAATTATATGCCACACCTATTCCAATTGAGATACCTATACCTAAATGTTAATGTGATAGCCTCAGATTTAAAGGCTGTAGGTGTGTAGATGTAGCCTGGATACCAGACCGAATTTAGCCCCGCCCTCAACATGTTTGGTCGGGAAGTTGGGTCTGGCATTGCTCCATTGGGGAGAAATTATCACCGTTCAGAAATTGACCGGACCAATCAAATTTTCAGGGCGGGCTTTATACGATGACGGACATATGCTCAACAGTAACGTAACCAACCACGTCATAAAAGGTGCTTGGTTTGAATTTATTTACAACAAACGTGGCTGCCGCTGGAGAGCTAAGATGTGTAGATTCTGCCATTGATTCTGTTTTAGAAGACCTCGACAGAGCATTTATTTTGAAAGAGGAACAGAGAAACGCGATCAAGGCATTTGTAGATCGAAAACTATGCGTGCATTAAAATACGTCACATACTACGTTGCTCTGATTGGTTGTAGCTCTATCCAATTGAGCGAAGAGGCATTTTCTTTCCTGGTTCGGTTGAAACACGCCCCATAATCACAGCCCAACGGAGCGGTATCAGACTCACATTCTGACTAGAATAAGTCCCAAAACAAGAGAGCAGTTTATAAAACATTACATGCATTATATTTGTCTTCATGACATTTTAAATGATGAGATTGAGGTATTTTATTCGTAGAAAATCGATTGTCGAGTGAAATATTATTAAGAATGTACGTTGAGGACTCAAACAGGAAAGAGATATTTTCTTCTTGTAAAAACTGGAGACGGGACTAGTAGTCTGCCTCACGTTGCCGGTGAGGTGTCTTAGCTGCTGCCGCTGCTCGCACAGTAGAGCTGAGAGTGGGACCTTTGATCTCACAAACCGAGGCTTTAAAGGGGTTGTCAGACCCACCGGAGTGTACGTGGCATAACTGACACGGGTTTATCCATATTACCTTTTATGCCGTATGCAGTGCAACATTAGCCTCACAACTCACAATAGAGTGGAGTAAACGCCTCTTTGATACACGAACAAAACCCCCGGACAACTTCCCCGTAGAATTTATTGTCTTTGCTGATTTTTTGCTTTGTGTTTCAGGAGAGTGTAGGTAGGCTATAGCTTTAGGCTCCATGGAAGTGAACACTCCATATGTATATATAGTCACATTTTACAAACACATTGTACTAGCAAATACAAAAATACTACAATACATATTCACAAAATATATTTAAAAAAAGTGTTTTCTCTAAGTCGCTATATCTTTATGAGAGTTCTTCGAGTGAACAAGATAAGACGTTAACCCCTTGGAGTCGACGCCCGCCCCCTCGCGATACTGTTTCTGTTTTTAAAATATTTATTTATCCGCGAAAATACGGAACAGAAATACATTTGAACGACTGGATGAATCAGCGGGGTTTCCTATTCCGCTTCCTTCCTCCTATGAGCTCGTCCAATATTCACAGAGAAAGATACGGGCGAGGACGTGTCGGGTGACGCGGCGCCGAAAGTACCCGTCACACGAAACCTTTCAACATGATTTGTCAATGCGTTTGTAAACAACCAATTAACGCTTACTAAATGGCAAAGGACCTACCCACCACACAGCTGAGGTTCATTAGCAATTAGTCAGAGAATGTATACTGAGCTACAGTGAGACTTTACACTATCCCTTGACTTTGTCTTATCCCCTCTGATGATACACAGATACAATTACTCAGTATTTTTATGAAATGTATATTTTATAAATATCAAGTCATCCTGAATAAGTTGTAATTATATAATTACCATACAAATGTCAATATATGGTAAGCGTTATATTTATGTATAAAGGCCTCAGGATCAATGTTTGAGGGATAAAATCATCTTTTCTGAAATAATCTATTCTTTTGAGCCACACATAAAGTGTCAACAGGTTTCTGCATCGCAGAAGTAAAAGAGGGGATGATCAGACATTCGGTCTTTGTTTCATCCTTTCCCTTCATCTTCAGAAGCCCTCAAACCCCCTAAATCCACAAGCCAGCCACGATCCTCTGACAGTGGCATATCCCATTGAAAAGCATCCTCTAATCAGAAAATGGCAGAACACAGAAATATATAAAATGTGTCCAGTGCTGTGGGCCTGCCGTAATTGGACAGGTCATAATTTCCCTATGCGACCTGCTTGTCTCTGATTGGCTAAAGATAGGCTGACAGTATTATGTGTAATATTTGTATTTATGGGTAGATAGCCCATATCTTATCAGTACTAATTGTGTCTGTTTAACTCTTCCTCATAATTTGACTGTTGTATAAAAAAAAGAAAATAATATTTCCTTACATTGTGTTGAAGAATATGTACATACATATCGGGGAAATCATCTTGATTTAACCACAACTTATCGTTATCTAGAAAATAAATTACCAAGAAAAAGTTTCAGAACATTTTATTGAATATAAAGTTGATGAAATCAAAGCAACAGATGAAAGTATTTTTGTTTTATTATTAGAAATCATAATAACCATTGTCCATAAAGAAAGATAAAGTGTATGGTATTATAATGGGCAAAAAGATTAAATTAATTTCAGCTTATTTACAGAAGCTATCTTTTCATGTTCACAATGGCTATGATCAAAGGCACCACTAAGTCTGTTCGACAGATATTAAAGGAAATAAATGATTTACCTTTTTCAAATGAAATACCTCCTGGAGAGCCGTGCCCGTGCATTTCAATTAATCACTTGATAATCCAACAATTGCACGTCGAGAAATATTGAGGCCAGGGGGGTTGTGTTAATAATTTGCCAATAAGATTGGCTCCACCATTTCAATGAGTCCATTCAATTAGGATTCCACATCAAATGAAATTTGCCAACACAGTAATTGGTTTGGTCATGCATCAATTTCACACATCGGCAAAGCAGAAATTGCGACCGCTGCCGCACTTGAAATACTGTCAATTATTAAGCTGTGTTCTTTCCCGAAAACATCAACAACAAAAACATTGCAGCCAGATTTATTACAGTGATGAAGTCAAACTGCTATTCCTGACAACGCAGCATTAACGGAGCAGACATTCTGACGAGTGTGGTGAGGGGTTATCGCTTCACATTTGGCATCAGTTGGGGAGCTGAACCCCTGCAGGGCTGACAGCTCGTCTGCAGTGTTGACGGCCAATGACCCTCAAAACCCCACGTCTTTCGGACTCCACATCCTGCGGCCTGGTGGAACTTGTGCAGCTCCAGCAATAACTGATGTCCATTAGCAACAATGTGTTCTGTCAAACTGTCCTTGAGCAGGACTCATCGTTCTCATCTGCTCATTCACTCAATCTGAGTGCCATCTGTCACTCCGATAAGTACAGGAAATGGAAACAACTTTTTCTTTAAAGTTGGTCCCCGAGCTTTTCTTCCCATGATTCTGTACATGTTTATCACACCGGCAAACACAACATCACTGTTTAAGGAATAATTCCTGGAGCTTTGTCCCTACTCACTGGTGCTATCATCCTCCATCAGTCTCAGTAGACACATGCAAACACACACACACACACACACACACACACACACACATATAAATATATATATATATATTTATATGTGTGTATATATATATATATATATATATATATATATATATATATATATATATATATATATATATATATATAACGTATATAGTTATTTACAATTACAATTACCATTCACTATTATATGTTATACTTTATTGGACTTTTTTTTTGTAATTACCTATGTTTATTGTAATTGTCCCTTTCAGATAAACATTGAATGAAAATAAAAAAAGACTTTCTGAAAAAGAGAGAAAATTAGTCAAAGTTAGTCAAAGTGCCGGCTCTTTTCACCTTCTGCTCCGAGGTGACGATGAGGGGAGTCATTTATATGCATGCTCACATACAGGTTACAGACTATATTAACTTCTGTGTGGAGAATGCCGTACCTACCAGAACCTTATGCTGTTTTTCCAACAGCAAACCCTGGATTACCCCTGAGATAAAGGCCCTCCTGGAAGAAAAGATGAGGCCACCGAGGTCTGGTAACAAGGAGGAGCTGAACGCTGTGCAGAGGGAGGAGGACCAGGGAAGGGAAAAAGAGATATAGGATTTAAAAAATCAGGGATGTGCTGCAACCACCATAGTCTGCACCCCCTTTATATTGCCCCACCCTCACCTCTAACCCCCTTCCCACAACATTCAGCTCCCTTCCACCATGCACATACACTGACTGCACATGAAGCTGGGGAAAGTGCTACAGCTGTGGAAAACATCCTGCGAGGTACAGGTAAAAAGACCCCTCCCCCTCCTCCCAAGGACCTCACCAGCTACAGGCTGGTGGCACTGACATCACACCCGATGAAGACCCCGGGGAGGCGGGTCCTGGTCCATCTCCACCCACTGGTGATCCCCATCAATGGACCCACTTCGGTTCACCTTTACCTTGCATTGGGGGTGGACGATGCTTTGATATACCTTCAATACAGAGGCCTCTCTCACCTGGTAAAGGTTGCAAGCATTGTGATAATCATGGTTCTCCCCTTGCTTCACCCGTGGTGTGTGAAGGAGAGATACTGCATATACTATTACTTCCTTCCTGTCACTGTCAGACTGCACAACCAAAACTGCTCCCAGGAGACGATACTTCAAAAACGTACAATTCATGTACATGTACATTCATCTATTCATTTATAAGCAATACAAATCCAATGTATAAAGCAATAAAACTATTGTACTATATCCAATTTTTGTTTTATTTATTATAACTTAACTGTGTGATTACGTATTTATTATTCTTGTTTTTATCTTGTTTTTCAATCTATGTCTCTAGTTTTTTTGGTAGCACTGTTCGCTATGCTGCTGTCGTCCTGTAAATGTCCCTTGCTATGGGACTGATAAAGGGTTATCTTGTCTTATACCCTAGGGCACAAATAGATAAAACATATTCTTTAACTTCTCTCTTAAGATACATATTTATGACTTTATATGCTTCAGTAAATTTGATAAAGAGTTGGACATTGAACAAACATAACGGCTGTCGTGGTTTTACCAGATCTGATTGACCACGGCAACACAAACAAACAAAAGCTAACTGTTGTCGGATTTTGATAATAATATTGCTATATCCTGTTTGGTATTTAGCAAAATCACCCATTACCGCCTGTAAGAAGAGCACACGTTAAAAAAAACAGAACAACATCAATTTATCAACAGAGACAACTAAAGCTGTTCTAACTTTGGCAGAACATTCAGTGTTTATGTGGGAACCCATCAGCTATAGAGCCTTTAAAATAATTAGTAATTCACATTCTCGACTAGATTTATAGCCAGCTGTGACAGCTTGTGGTGGCTGGTTTTATTTACCTTGTGAGTCTAATTGTGTTTCACCATGTGGTCCTGGAGACATCTTCTATATTGGGAACCACATGTTTTACATGTCTGTCTGTTGGTCTGTCTGTCTTGTGTCACTGTGATAGCGTCACACTAAACTTTTTAAATCGGTATCCTGATCAAGAAATACTGTAATACTCTCATAAAAGATTAAATTTAGCATCGCATAGCACAACGAATGGCAACATGTGGAAACAAGACCTAGGAAACTAAATCCTCCTCGAAGCACCTCTACAGCTGCTGCTGAGTCCATGCTTTACCTGCAGTGCTAGCATTAATGATGTACCTACATCGCTTTTTTTAATGATTTCAACCGAGACTGTTCTTAACTTGATGGTTTAAAGTTTCATTGCACACATCTTGCGCCAGCTTCGGGGCAAGTTTCAAAGATAATCTACAATCTTCAATTTGGGTCTGATGCCATAGCTTTAAAGGAAGGATGGCAGGAAGGTTGAGACCTGAAGAGAGAGAAAGAGAGAGAGAAAGAGGGGGAGGGAGAGAGAGAGAGGAACAACCTCTGTCAAAGATGGCCAGAAAAAAGGAAGGCCGGCTGTTTGATTTCTTCCCGTGGTCTCTTTGGGGCCTGAGTCACTTCCCTGCTGAGCCTCACCAGTGCTGCTCTTTGAAGTGTGCAGCCGGGAAGTTCACACTCGCACAATTCTGTGCGACACACGTGGAGAAACACACAAGAGCTCATGTCACACACACCTACACACTTACACACACGTACTGTACTGCACACACAGACATGGAAGATACACGCAGGATGCGTATATATGTGCATTGAGTACCCAAAGAGCATGGTAATGAACCCCCTGTGATGGTTGCTGATGATAAATTATTCTACTTTTGCTTAAGTAACTGTCAAAATACATCAGGGCAACAGCAGATGCCTCTCCAACTCCAACCACGTGTTGAGTCTCAGTGATTCTTCGCCATTGATTCTCGACTAAACACAGCTTGGGTACCGCGTGCGAGAATGGATGTCGCCAATTCATCAGGTGCTGTTTGTGGAGACACAAAATAGCCTGATTACATTTGTTGTACACTACAAGGATATAATTTCCTTTCATGCAGTTCTTCTGGCGCGACAAGCGGCGATGCCAAGTCATTCAGTGCAACGCCTCCTCAGTCCATCTGATATATCCAATCTATTCAGGAGCATAAGTGTGTGTCGCATTCGCGTCTCAATGAGGCCTCTATCCGTAAACCCTTTGTCCCCCCCCCCATCGGTGCCTGCTGTGAACAACAGTGTTGTGTGGTCTTCAAATGCATTCCCATCATGTCTGTTTAACACCTCAGTTCCAGCCAGGGTGATTAGGGAGGTTAATCCTCAAATGAATGATGTGTCCATTGATACACCTCCGTTAGCTTGGAGTCTCACAGCGCCCGCCTCCCTACACGTGGACCTTCCTAGCAATCTGAACATTTTAATTGGTTTTGCACCAGTCACAGTCAGTCTATCCTTGTGCTCATCACTTAGACCGGGGTAATATATTACAGGTAGTGGAGATGGACTAGATTATGTTGGCAGCAAGCAGTGATATGTGTGCATGGAAATACAGTCTGACTGCTAGTAGTGTGTGTGAGGGATGAGAATATAGTATTTCATTTATTAAGCATGTTCATGAGGTGTGTTATCTGTACACCAAAGGTCAAGCAAGGTGAATTTAACAGCTGGCAACAACATGAAATAAATAATCCCTCCCGCAGCCTGAGCTCATATAATATGATGTGCGATCCGGTATATTGAAATTGCCTACAGGGATAAAGTCTTCGGAAATTGGCCATCTGCCGGCAATTTCAATGTAACTTAATAGTTTGTTTTAGAAAGTCAGGCTTTTTTTGGTAGGGGGGGGTTTATAGTTTAATGTCTTGGTGTTTTGATACGCAGGTGCCAAAGTCAGGCATGACTAATTCTGTCTCTGGAAGGGCTGCGCCGGTGTAATAAAATGCAAACCCCTGTTGATGACAGGATAGGTCACTGTGGCGGCCGCGTCGACTGCTACACAATTCAAACGTCGGTAATCCTCCTGCACTAACATGCCTTAGTTTGCTTTGTGTTTTTCACTTTACAGTAGGCTAATTGTATTTCTTCTAATTTAGTCTATGGTGACCATTTGATCTTCACACATTCTATAGTTAGCATGGTTTCCCAGCACATTAGTTTCTATTTGTAGTGCACGCATTGGGTAAACTTCAGTGAAGTCACACCGTAGTTCATCTTTGCCTGAAGTTTTAATTTCTATTTAGCTTGAGTTATAAGCGCTGAGGGTTTAGCTAACGGTTGCTACTGCTGGAGTAAAAGATGCACCAATTAAAGCAAATATTGGGATTCTAGTTCATAGATTGTGCTTATTCGTTTTGAGTATATTATTTTATTAGTTTTGTTACATGTGTTTTTTTAATTTGTAAGATTTCTTAACACAAATACGTATGGCCCTGTTCTGTTTTATTGGTGGTTTAATTAGTGTTTGTCTTGTGTTCCTCATTGTGTCTGTGCAGTGGTCTGATCAGCCGTTACATAAACTGTATATGTATGTCTGGTCTGTTAAGATCTGTTCAATGTGTGTCCGTTTGGTTCTCTGCGCTTGACTAAATATATGGTTCAGTTAATTTGGTCCTGCCCCCCAAAAAATAAGACGCATAGCTGTCTTTTAGTTCACATGCTTTTTTAAAAAATGTTTCAAGAGCTGTAAGCATGAGGTCATCTGGAATACAACTCATTGATTGGACAGTTTTGGTGACTGTCATCCAGAAGGGTGTCCTGGAGAGCTCATGGAGAAAGAAAAAAAGTGATTGTGATTATTATCAGATGAAGCTTCAATTCAACCTCATTCTATGACTAATGAAAAGCAAGTCAAAAAGAAGTGTCCCACATTGTAATATTATGGAAGAACTGCATGGTCATTATGTGTCACTAAAGACACCTCCTCAACATCTCACACATTTTGAGCTCCTGATGTATCACGGACAGTTCTTGTTCTCAAGTGCTGAGAGGCATAATCTGTTATTATGGTTACTATATAATTAGTATGTGTCACTTGCACGAGCCACTTATTTGATTGCCTCCTTAACAGTTCATGGCCTAAAGATTATCTTTTTAACTGTTGCTGATATCGGCTAAAAACTGCCACGAAATCCTCTGGATATTCTTTTTTAAACGGACATAGGCAATTTGCAAGATAGCTTCACACCAGCTCCAATTACCTGAACTAATCTTTTCTTTTAACCAAAACCATACTGAAGCCAGCTGTGGAAGCGGCCTGTTTTTGGACCTGGGTCAACAGTTTACATTTGGCTAAGTCCCTCTGAGTTAAGACATGTACCATATGTGTTTCTATAATTGATCCCTGAAGACTGTAATAAATCACATCATATGACCTTGTATGATTTTGCCCATACCTCAGACATGTTTACAGTCAATATAATCATTTTACGAGCATCTACACTCTACAGGATCATCCACTTTCATCATATTTCAGTGTGGGAGCAGTTGATTTATGTGAGGATGATAACATCTGTCAGCCTCAAAATATTTAATTAAATTTTTGTAGTTTGCAATAGCATCTCTACTGTAAAGCAGCTCCTTTACGGTGACAGATGTGACGTGTGCTTCAGTAATATAATAATGACATTCATCCAATACACAGTACATATGTGTGTTGACACAGGTGGTTCTGTATGCAATTAGATGAACATGCAACTGAATTGAACAGATTTTAATATGGTCTTTACTGAGCCACTGCTGGTTGTTTGCTGTGCCACTGGCCCAAAGAAGTAGATCACATAGCTCCGAACAGCTGAACCGAGTACAAAGGAATTCAACACAACAACAGATGTGAATAAATTGTAAATCACCATAATCGTGTTCCAGGAGGCCCCAAGAAATAGATGATGTCATTAGGGGCACAGCCGGTGCCTGGTCCCAGAACAGCCTCTCAGGTGGAATGTACTGCAGTCCCACTATTCCCCTGTCGAAAGGTAATATAGAGTCTAATATCCACTCCCTTCTCAGAGGGGAGGGGTCTGCTTTCTCGTTGAATAATTGAGACCCAGATAAAAGACCACTGGTTTTGCGCTAGACAGGTGCCGCGGCGTCATTGTCTCCCTCTCCTTTAGAAACAGTTTCTATACCTTTCGTACACCTGTTTTTTCCTTCTCCGTCTCTGTATGACCTCTTGTCTAATACACACAAGCTGCACTTGGGGGATAATTATTTGAATAATAGGCGCCGCTGTTTCTCTTGCTAATAGCCGCCCTACCGTTTGAGTAGACGTGTTAGGGCTCGATCACACCAGACGCGACTCTCAAAAATGCGTCGCTAGCAAAACCATTGATTCCCTATAGTACGGCGCCTTTCAGACGTGCCTTTTAAATGCCATGTGGTGCATTTTTCTTGCGTTTCTAGGCGCGCTTAAAAGTTATATATATTCTCAACTGTAAGTGCGAGGCACGGAGGCGCACCGCTTATCAAGTCACACTCGGCCAAAGTAGCCAATCGGATCAAGCAAGAGGCCCAAGGTAGTCAATCGGATCAAGGAAGAGGCGGGCTTTCCATCCGGTTTTCCCGATGAGACAGCGGTATTTAATTACGAAGAGCTTTAAAATTCTAAATCAAAACATGACTCCGACTGACTCCTGCTCAGTCGGAAGTGCAACTGAAAGCGCTAGTTATCAAGACACAATTCGCGCAACAGATGGTGGTATTCATCGTAATCTTTCTTTTCTTTTTTTTTAATATCGTGAACCCAAAATCAGCGTTTGGCTGCGTACGCTGGTCCGCTCCACGGGCGCACCAAGTAATTTTTGGAGCGCCTGCGTTTTTAAAATCGCGTTTGGTGTGATCATGCCCTTCGAAGTTCAGACGTGCTGTGAAAGATAAACTGAGGTAATGTCGAGGTTAAAGCGATGCAAACTCGTCCGTTTCTCCCGCAGGTGGACATATGGCCTTACATACTTCCAATTGCTAGCCAGCAGATGTTATCGTCAAGCCAACATACACATTCAGACTGCCCACCTCTTCTACCTGATGATAAAATCTCTTAATGCTTCTTCCCCATTGTATTCCGTGGCAACAGACAGGTCAGTACTCCTACATCTCGCCGAGTAAAGAGATTAGAAACATTCGTCCTGTACCACCACACTCCTTCCGTTTACGGGTGTCCTTTAAACCTTCAGGCTGTAAACCAGAATTGTAATGATTGGTCAACAATATTGAATCCAACATGCATTGGTGGAAGTCTCTTTTCCTTTCTCCACTACACTCTGTGTTGTTTTTTTAATATAATCACCAGTTTATTTTTCGATTTTCTTACCTTTTTCTTTTTCCTTTTTCTGACTGGAAGCACATGTCAGAACAGTACTTATCACCGAGACACCAAACTTCTTGCAGCAAGAACACAAAAAATTGATAAACCTAAGTTTTTATTTCACAATATGGGCATATGTTGAAGAGAAAGGCTAAAACCTCACGCTGAGTCTAATTGGACTGTACATTTTAAACAGGATCTGTGAAAATGAGGCTCGGACAATATTTGCTCCATCATGAGTTTGATGAGCATTTACTTCGAAAAGGTCAGTAGTCTTGATTTACTGAATAGGCCATGATGAAAATGAAAAATAATAAACACAGATGTTCTTGGGTTTCTCTTATCTCTTCCCTCTGGTCTTTTTCACCCAGAATATCTCACAATGCCACTAGATAAGAAGTTGCCTTATATGCAATAGCGTGTACGACTCCGGCACTGGACAGTACCTTGCAGTAACTGATAAAAGTGGTATCACACTTCTTGTCTCTCTATTTTTTGCCTCTTCTTAGATTACATTCTATATCCCTGGATTGTGCTGTCGGATAACGGTAGTTGACCATTCCTACAAGTGTCTTGAAATGGCACATGAAGACCGAAGCAGAGAAAGAGGAGGCCCAGTGGAGATAATCACAATAGGCTGTTCTTCTTTGAAGAGGCACAGGTTGTCAGTGAATGTATGCTCTGTGAATCAGTGGTGGTCTGCACAGTAGTTTTGGAGTGATATCCTGGGGAGCTGACACTAAAGTGGTGCAGGCAACAAAAAAAAAAAAATCAAGTGGGAAAAAAAAGGCCGGCTTCACGGTGGAGCTTAACTTAAACAGTGTTGGAGGACGAAACTCAACTCCATTGGAGATAACATAACCTAGCCGGTGCTGTGATGCAGCTATGAAGCACATTCAACCTCACAAACAATTGTTTAGGTACATTAAAAAAATCTAAATCTAAATTGCATTAGTCTACCATAACATGTATTTTCTCCTAAATTGTATTTGCATTTTGTAAGTTTTATTTTTTCATGGGGTGATTTAGATAAATAGAGATGAGACACCTGTGCTGTTCAGGGTCATGTTGACCCGCCCATTCAAAATCAAGCCAAATGAGTCATACAGGATTTGTATTGAAAGTACATGTTAGTTATGTTTATTTTTAGTGTTAAGATGCATAAAGTATATGATAAAAGATGACCAAAGGCCAGCACACAGCCATCCTCTTTGTGCAGTCGTATGTATCTGCAGAGTGTAATGTTGTAGGACTTCTCAGCAACCATTTCGTATGATTGGCCCCTCCCCTGCTAAGGCGTGCGTGGTTAACAAAGGCTCCCGTCAAAATAGTATCTGTATTTCTCGCACAGGTGTGGTCGTTAGAAAGAGAGTGTGTGGGTCCGAGATTGGGATGAAACAGAGTGTGTCTCTCTGTCAGACAGACAGTCTATGAGAAGTACTATACTACATATGTATTAGTTGAGACATGAAAGAAACCCTCACATTAGTGTCCCATGTCCAATAAAGGTGTATTTAGGGGGAAAGTTAGAAGATGATAAACATTGTTTGTTCTGTAAAGTGTGCGTCTCATGTGGGGTGATGGGCACACAGCAGGATAGAGACGGTTCCCATAACAACCACCTGGTTCTTTTGTTAGAAGGTTTTGAACGGGCTGTGTGTGTGCTGATATGTGTGTTTGTGTGTGTGTGTGTTGGTGTCTGTGCGAGCGTGTGTGTGTGTGTATGTGTGTGTGTGTTGGTGTGTGTATGTGTGTTTATGTGTGTGTTGGTGTGAGTGTGTGAGTTGAAACTTGGTGGGAGGGAGTAAGAAAGACTGTCCTACATTTACAAAGAAAGAAATAGTCTAAACGTGACTCTTTTGATGACTTTTACCTTCATTTTCACAGCCGGGTCAAATCTGTTATATAAACGTGCAGGGGGGGTTGCAAATACGTGATATTTTTTTTGTATTTTTTTAACGTTGATAACACTAAATAAGGTAAGCAGAAGAAGTTTTATACAGAAAAAGTACTTAAAAGTATTTTTCCTAGATTTTCAAACTTTGAAACGGATCAATTTGACCCGCAACATAACAGGAGGGTTAATGTATTTCTTAAATAAAGGTTTGTAATCATTTAGAGATATATTATTTGCATCAGTGGTCGTTGAAAAATATTTTTTGTTTTAAACACCAGGCCATAAACCAAAACAATATTTTGTATTATGTAAATGTATTCATGTGGGAATGAATGATTCAAGAGGGTTACTGAATATAGCTAGCGTTCACAAAGATAACTTGTCTTTTTGAAAGGAGAGACCTTGGACAAACACTTGTATGCTCCACTGCAGTTAATCAAAGCTCTGGGAAAAATGAGCATTGAACAATACAAAACACCTACGCTTGCTTTTCATAAAAGAGAACACCAAAAGGACATTAATAATTGCCAACAATTATGATTGGGTCCAGTGAGTTTAGTAAGTGAAAGAGATTTGTTCCACAGTCGAGAAGGCACAAGTGAAAATAGAGCTGAACAGAAACAAACACTTCTACTTATAGCGATTAATTATCTCTTATTTTCCACTTGAGTTGTTCATGTGCTCCGTACTTAAAAGGGCAGATCCAGTTGAGGACAATACATTCAAACTGTAATATTGTATACACTAATTTTATAATTTACAATGTAAAAGGCATATGAGTATTTCAGGAAATACACTTTTGTCCTTTCTTTTCTCTACCCATATAAGATTCACCCCTAAAGTACACTAATGAACAGATCACATCTCGTCTGTAATCCGTACGGAGCAAAAGTTTAAAACAATTTGTACTATTTCGGGGCTCGTGCGACTGAGTCTTCCTGGAGTGTTGTTGACACCATGAAGTTGGCAGGTTGCCATCGGAGACTCTACGAAGTCACTGCCACAGGACAAGAGATGTAGACTGTAGGTAAAACGTTCTCCTTTTAAAACAACTTGTAATGTCTCAAGTAACGGTTAAGTGCAGTTCATTAGTATTTGAAAATGTGGGGAGAAAAGGGAAAAAAGTAAAGACTTAACTTTGACTTATTTTTAGAAGAGGTGTGTGTTGCAGAACGGGGGAATAGTTTGATGCCTTGTTACTCGCACTCTCATGACTCTCATGACTCTCATGACTCTCATGACTCTCATGACTCTCATGACTCTGTTGCACACGGGTTCTTGCCACAGTTTTAATCAAACATATAGTCGATATAGATGTCTGACACATGAAAGACACAGCAGTCTGACATATTTTAAATCAACAAACTAATGTTTGACTGAAGAAAGAACATATGGCTTCTAATAGGACCTATCAATAATTCAATAGAGGTCCTATAGTGAAATAGAGAAGGAGGGGTACTTGGGTTTTTTTCAACGTTGTGTTTACCAGGGTTAGGGTTAAGTTGCTTTTACCAGTATTTGTGGTCAATTGCATTGTACACCTAATGGGTTCTTTTAAGTATCCATCCATCTTTGGTCCATTCACCATTCCAGAATCAAGGAAAACCCTTTATAGTACAAAAAAAGTGGAAAAGAAAATCATCATTTTCATTGATTCACATTTTCAGATTCATGTGTCTCATTCACTGGCACTCACAGATTCATATACAGAGAACAGTGGAGGGAACACACACACACACACACACACACGCACACACACGCACACACACACAAGCACACACACACAATACACCTTGGCTCCTAGGTCTTCTACAGTCTGTGTTGAGGGAATGGAATCCAGCCAGAAGTTATGTAGCTCTCTGACACATTGAGTTATGGAATTCAGGGAGACTTGAAAGGGCAAGGATAGAAAGGTGGCTAACTGTGAGGGAACATTGCAACAACTATTCCACACAAAGATATGGTTCATTTCCCAATCCAAGAATAAGCAGCACTGACAACCACAGATGCAAGGACAGAACGATATGCCACAGGTCACTTTGAGCAAACGTGTAGTCAAAGACAAATGTTGATTATGAAGTGTGGATTGTAGGTAGATGAAGTTATGAGATCTATACAGCTTTGGAGTTTTTGCATTTTTTTAATTCTTGAGGGCTGAAATCCTAGAGCAATATAATTTACAGTTCTAAACTTCTAATCCATATTAACTACAACTAGATTTGGTTTAGAACAGTCATTGATTAAGTCTAGAAACCTATTTCCAATAATAATTACACCAAGATTATAGGATGGCTTGAAGCCAACTAAATCGTATTTACCTTGAATATAAAGAACTAAAATCCATCAATCAAATTTAAAAACATCCATAATCGTCATTCATTAAAAAACTCTGCAGTCAAAAACGTAGCTAATTTGAATACATGGGGAGTGTGTGGGTGTGATTCTGAGAGGTTCACAACATTAACTGTTTCCTACTGAGCAGTGCCCACCTCAAACAGGGAGGGGAGTTTAGATTTAAAGTGAGGGAAATAACCAGAAATTGTTGTGGTCATGTAAAACTACATGAATAATTAATTAAGGGAAACAGTTTGCAAGTATGCATGTAAAACATTTCAGCTAAACACACACATTGATTATTTTGACTATTTCATCGAGGCTAGAGAAGTACTTTCGAGTAAGTGTGACCCTCTTAACCGTTTTGGTAAAACCCTTGTAACATTATCCAAAACCATTTTTGCACATACAAAAAAAATGCAATCTCAGTTCCTGTGTTCTAGCAATCCAGATGATGTTTGTCCATATATTTAAAATGTCAAAGTCACACAAGTCAGTGTGTTTAGCTTCTGTTATGTTGATCCTGCACTCAGTGGGGTTAACAATTTGTTTACCATCAACGATAATTCACTTATCATCCATGTGGTGTACAACAAAGACCTGATGCCGTGATGGGACAAGGAATATTTATTTAAAAGATCTTTTATCAATTGGAATAAATGATAACATGTTTTCAATTTTGAAATATAATTTATTATATCTTAATGGCAAATTGGTAAAACAGTTTTGCGTTCATTGCTTGTTTTGTTTTTGCATATACTTTACATAGGTTTTTGATTAAATTAGAGGATTATGGAACATTAATTATATAATTTCTGCAATGATCTTTTCCAAATGAATTAATGTTGGGCCTAAAGTATTTTTCTAACTGAGCTGTACATTGAATTGAATTAAATTGATCTATCAAATATTAAGAAGGAAAGTTCCACAAAATGATCTTGATAAGTTTCATAGTCTCCACGTCTGTGTTTTCTTCCCACGTTATAAATCTCACATAATCAAATGAAGTTTTACGAACGAGACGTGCGCTTCGTCTGCGCGATTTCTTTTCATTGTGGCTGTGGAGGACGCAGCATTCATTCATTTTTATCTGAGAAAAAGAAAGGTCACAAATATATCATTGTCAGAGCCGCTGTCACAATGTCCCCTGAGAGGTTGTCATGACACCAGCTGCTAAGTACAAACCTCACTCTTGTCTTTTTCATTCCAGTCTGAAACACCATGTTGCAGCACAGCTTCGCCGCCCACACACACACATGCACACTGCCAACAATGTTTCACATGGATCTACCGTGCTTCGGCTCATGGTGGCAGAAGTGAAGTTAGTTCGCTTTGTGGCCGCTTCTTCACTTCGCAGCGAAGGTCAAGTGGGTCAAGATGCTGGGTGAGGTTGCATTGAGATGACCTTGAGATGACCTTGACTCGTGCATTTCAACAACAATATTTGAGGTCAAAAGGATTTATACAGTAAGTACTTCAGCAGGGGATTTGCAATGATTGGCATGTCAGAGTGAAGAGGACTGGAGCACTGCGAATTCAGAGCACACACACACACTCACTCACTCACCCACACACACACACACACACACACACACACACACACACACACACACACACACACACACACACTAACCAACCCTGTTACCTACACATCATTATATAGAACACGTTATCCACATGGCATTGTATTTCCTTTAAAATACAATTGACAATCTGCCAGTGTTGCCTACTGAATAAAACACATATTTTAATGTGTATGCATGTATCCGGCCCTTTGACCTAATCTGTCTGACTAACTGTAACTAAACCTAAATACATTAAATAGTTTTACAATATTGTGCTACGCAAACTGTGAAAGAATATAAAGGCCATGGGTGGGGTGGCTCCGAGGGTGGGTGGTTCACTATGCATTCAAGTGTCTTTGAGTATTTTGAAAAGAGCTATAGAAATGTAATGTATTATTATTATTATTATTACTATTATTATTACTATTATTATTATTAGTATTATTATTATTATTATTATTATTATTATCATTATAATAATTTGTTATTTTGTTTTGCCTTCATTATTTTTAGTTATTTATTTTTCCTGTTTTCCTCTTTTACAACTGTAATCTGATAGAAACATACACACAAAAAATGAAAATACTTGTTCTTTGATCACTGTATACCATATTGTCCATTATCAATAAAGTGTATAGATATATATAAAAACTAAAACACAATTGATGAAAGTGTATATACCGTAGACATAAGAAGTCGGGTTTGCACCTGGTCCTGAGAGTGGTCTATTTTAGATTATACAGCATTTACAGTTCAGTATTCGGTGAGAGAGACAGTAATTACCCAAAATAATACATTACGTTTTTTATGTTAAAAACGCGTTGAGTTAACTTCTGTTAATTAGTGTCAGCACTTCTGTGCTAGCTACTGAAGGTTTACTACACCTGCTGCCTCTGCTTGTTAATCAACAGTGTTCCTTCATTTCATTCCCTTTCTTCTTGATCGCCAGATGATGCGGTGTTTCACTTTTACACCGTGAATCAAACACATATTTTCAAACCCTTCAGTCTGCTTCTGTCTGAAATCCCCTTCCCCCCCCCCCCCCCCCCAAACATTAAATCATATTTATTCAGGCAGTGCACTAACTGATACCATGTGGTCTCCATGGTGGCTATGACAGCTTGACGGAGTAGCAGCAGGGGGGGGGGGGTGCAGGGCGATTCTTAACACCTTTCAGAGGACTAATGCAGTGTCTGAACCCATTCAGGATTTAAGAGTTATACCTTTACCAGGGTAATCATAAACATCCTCAGGCTCTCGGAAATACTCCTGGCAACTTGAGGAAATAGCCCGACATGACCGCCTGTACTCTGTCTCATCTACCTCCGGGCGAGCAACGAGTCATGTCAGGTCTCTCCACTCCTGCCGGGACGTAGAGACCTGGCACGAATATCCAACACGGAGGGAATCGAAACTCGGACAGTCTTCTTGGCCATCTGGCATTTTTAAGGAGAGTGCGCTCTTAAAAGGAATAGTCACTTCATAGAGAAAAAAACTGTTTTGATCCAAAGGTAATTAGGTTTCTAACCATGTCCATCTGAATAACATGAATATATTTATATTTTATATGTGTTTCAATGGCTTTCGACCCTGCAGCTAGAATAACTCCACGGCCTTGAGGTGGTAGATTCTCACCGGGGCTTAATCGGCTCTTCAGGTAAACCAAATTACATGATACACCTACAAAATGCAGCCCATTCCCAGCTGTATTAAAAACTAAATATGCAAAACATTCAGATGGACCAGTAAGCAATAATTAGCATCTTTGGAGGAGAAATGGCGTTCTGACTATTTTAAAAGCTTCACTCGATCGGCCTCCCGTCAAACACTTCAAGACAATTATAGAATCTGCTCCCTGTCAACTTCAAACGTAGCAAGGTATACAAAAGGTTGTTACGGTATTTATTCTTAAATGGCTGGATAACTGAAATTGGGTTTTTACAGCAGAGGAGCCGTTTCATATCAAATCACTGGCTGTATACGGTATGTTTCGAAGGATTGGTTAGATAGCACTTTTACTTTTCAACCCACATATGACATATCTATAGATTTGGCATCTGTGTCACAAGTTTGCCGAGAGCTTCTATGCACCTCATCGCAGAACAAACACGATATGGCAATCGCTCCAACTCCTATGAATCAAGAATACATCTTTTTATCCGTTTGCCTGCACCTCTTTTATTAAATGTGTGTCTAAATATTCTGCTGTGTAAACTCTACTTTCACACTTTGACATTTCTTTATCCATTTGTGTTCCCGATCAGCTTCATGTCCTTTTCGTTTTCAGGGCGTTGAGGAAAACACTTCTGTGGTTCTCCGGATCGTGAAGGGTTCTGTAACCCAGAGGACGATACACTCGATGTACGGCATAAAACATGATCAACTTACAGCAGGGGTGCTGAACTCATTTTCACCGTGGGCCACATCATCGTCACGGTTACCCTCAAAGGGTTGTAACTGAGACGTATAAATGTATAAACTACCCCCCAACATATTGTTAAATAACTCTCTTTGCATTTGATCATTGTTTATTTGAGTGTAGAAATATTGTACTTAAGAAATGTTCCATAATATTAAAACATAATCCATTTAATTTGAAACTTTCAAAATAAAAGCACAGGGTATTTTTCTTACATTTCTTTAAGAAAAGGTAAAGAATATGTCTTTCAAGTTGTCAGGGGCCACATACAATGATGTGGCGGGACCAAACCTTCTGTCCAGCTAAGTGCCTAACTGAAACTGTCGACCCCCTGTACTGTGTGTTTTACTTGTTGTCACAGTTGAGGATTGAACCCAGGACCTTGCGTTCGTCAAACTCACATTTCTACCCACTAAGCCACAGCACCTAATGTATATGTTCTCACATACCAAAAGTATAAAACCATGAGATTGTTTTTAATTTTTTATTATTTTTTATTTTGGGGGGGGCACGAGTGAAGCTCGCCGATCAATAACAGAGACGGGAGCCGTCACCGGAAGAGCCATATATGACTCGCGAGCCGTAGATTCCCGACCCCTGCCCTAGGCTGTCCTACCATGGATTCAGAAACAAGCTGGACAGGTGTGGATACAATATCTGGCAGCTCATGTCTTCACTTCCTACGCTTTTCTGGAGAAAGAACACAGTAAAGTGGCACACGGTCAAGTTTTGTGCATAATTCTCTCAATATGTGCATCAAAAAACGACGCACGCCTGCAACGATCCACTTCGCCACAGCGTGTGTCTGCTAATCCAAACATTTATTTTGCCTTTTAAAAAGGCCCGTTTCACTGCAAACATCAAATGAAAGATACAAGAGGGATCCAGCCTGGCGGGGGGACATGTTTGTATGTGGATTAGAGATTCTCCGCGTTGATCATGGGCTGAGCCCGACTCGTCTCGACATCCAGACAGGTGCCTGTCCGTCATTAAGGTTTAATATGACTCGCCGCATAGTTCCTCATTAACACCTGCCCACAGGAAGGAGAGAGAGAGCAAGTGAGCGGCAGAGAAGAGACGAGGGGGGGACTTTAAAAGAGGGAGTCGACGTTTTCATGCGTCTCTCCTGAATACTAATAACGGACACTTGTACGTACGTGCGCACACACACACGGCGGGTTCGTAAGCGCATGCCATCTTTTCTTTGGGTTGCACGACACTGCGCAGCAATCCTCTCTCTGCATGTGAAAATGGGATTCAAACGCCATCCAATTACTTCAATTCAAAGGAAAGAGTTTGAGAGTTTCAGTTTAAACATTTGAGCTGAGGGAGCTAGTGGAGTTTTGGGGCGTAAACACATTCGCTGTGGAGCCCCGATAATGTCAGGGGTGTGTGTGTGTGTGTGTGTGTGTGTGTGTGTGTGGACTGAGGACTTAGAAATAATTCTAACACTAAATCAAAGGAAATAGTTGTAAATCTACCCTCTAGATACTCACTAACTGCTGAACTCTACAAAACATCAACTGCACAACTCCCAAAGCCAGCAGCACCAGAACTATTTTTGTTGATCGTTCATGGGCATGAATAATGCCGGGTGTTTTCTAATCCTCAAAAAAAAAAAAAAAAGCACCAGTATGTTAACCAGCTCTTCCGTTTTCTCACTTGTCTCAGCGAATACAATTAGTTTAGTCTTTCATGACAAAGTAAGCTCCACACTCACCTTCTGTAACCTGCAATATAAAACTTTGTGTCGCTGTAGGATGCTTTTTTGTTCATGTGCAGAGAGAAACCATGTCTTATTGCAGGGTGAAGCTGAGTGTTTTAGGCACACACACACACATACACACACACACATACACACAAACACACCGTAGGCATTAGACTTGACAAGTGAAGCACTTAAAAAGGCTCTCCTGTTCAGAGTCTGAGATCCGTGAAGGGTAAAAACATGTGAGGCAGCCGGAGTGTAATAAAGACATGCAAATATTCGCTTTGCATTCTGATCGGGGGAGCTGTAGGTTTTTGTTTTTTTCCTTCAGATGTAGCTCCATCTCCCGTGTTCCTCTTTTGCATGGCAGCCGGTGTTTGGCAGAGAGCGAGAGGAATACTTCCCTTCATGAGTCAGCGGGGGATGGAGAAGGTGAAGCATGGTGTATTGGCAGGGCAGGTGACTGACAGGAGGGGGGGGGGGAAGTCAACGGATGTGTTTTGGCTATATTGCTCAGGTGCAATATTGTTTTTGAACTGTACACAGCAATTAGCCAGATCTGATAACTGCCGCCAGACGAGTTGATTTTAAAAAGATATACTGTGTGTGTGTGTGGTGGCGGGGCGTGGTTAGGCTCAGCTGCGGAGGGGGCGGAGCGAGGGGGTTGTTCAGGGGACAGAGAGTAGCGGAGGAAGAGGAGCAGATGCTGGCGGAGGAGAGAACCGGAGTGTTAGAGAAGAGGGAATCTGTGTAGGTTACAAATAATAAAACCCCTTAAGAGCAACATTACGTATCTCTTTTGTGCCTGCCCGAGAAAAAAAAAAGTCTGGCCTTATCTGTCCTCTTAAAGTATTTATCTTGATAGATACATTTAGTGTTGTCATTGTAGTTGTTGGTCAAGGGAAAGAAGAACTGTGAATTTATTCTTCTTTTCCCCAACAGGATTTCCCATAGTCGACAAACACAATTGTCGGGCGAGGCCCGTGGCTATGTGCGAAACACCGGCTCTTAAATATATAAAGCCGTAATTGAAAAATTTCAGGGGTCTCTAAAATCACAAGATAATTATTTGATGCTTGCATATATCACTAAAGTGTCTTTAAAAAAATATTTAATATATGAATAGTGAGTGACAGAGAAGATTTTCCGGCCTTTTGGGGAAGGGATGGACTAAACCCTCCGATTTAGACCAAGGATTTTGCACACTGGATATTGGGCAGCTGGCAGCAAGCTTCCGGCATGGTCCGCACCTGAAGTGAAGCGGTTGTTCATACAAACGGGAAGATTCTACTACAGACACTAAAAGAAAAGTGGGATTATCAACAGAGCGCATCGCGGTAAATTGCCTCGGAAGTGCAGGCTAACGTCTGTTCCCTGAAATTTGTCAGGCAGGATGAAAAACTCCCAGACTTGACAAAGAGGGAGAATTTACAAGCGCAAGAAGCTTTGGAAGTTGACTCCCCCAGCCCCGGGCCCCGGGGAGGTTTTCACATCAAATCGAAAAAATGCTGTGAGATAGTCAAAGTCAGCCTCCGGACCGCTCCTCTCTGAAGGCATTGCTGCTCGCGCTGATATCAGCTTTGATAGTTTTGGTGCACCCCGTTTTCATGTTGCTCACTGGCGACTGCAGAAGGGCTGCACTCCAACCAAATTCCTAATTTGGTCCTGAGAACTGAGGGAGTTTTTTTTTCATGTCGAGGGTTATACAGCTGCAGGGGGACTCGAAAGGCAACGCTACATCTGCTTTGCCCAGTTGGCATGTTAACGCACGGCCCCCACCAGACACACTGAACAGCTGGTTGTGTGATGGGGGGGGATGTTGTAGCCGGTAAAGCCCTATCCGAGAAACACCTGGAGTGATGGCTTTGTGAGTATGTCTCCTGAGCCGTGGCCCCAAGGCATTCTTCGCAAACATACAGCAGGTCAACAGGAACTCACAGGACTCTGTTTTCTGATTGGTTACGGTTACTCTAAAGACCAAGCATGGCAGATCAGCCGCTGGTCTGGGATGTTTTCCCGTGTACCGGTGTGAAGTTGTGGGCCGATACAACCCAGTGGAAGCAATCTCTTGGGCTCCGACCTATGGGATGATATGTGAGACTCTACTGTGTGTGTTTTTTCTTTCTTTTCTTTCAGCAATAATAGCTACATCTGTAGTAGAGGAGTTGCACAATGCTTACAAAGCACTGTCGGCTCAGAGTTCCTCGAGAACATGCAGTACAAACAGGAGTACACCCCACTGGAGGAGGAGAAACCCTGGTATATCAAAGCTGATGAAGCATCTGGTTCTCCTCCACCTCTTCAGTAATCTCCTCTCCTCCCTCTACCCCCTTTTTTTATATTGGCCTAGAGAAAAGTAATCTAAAAACTGAACCAAGTCTGACAGGGGACATATTACGCCCTATTGAATAAAACAAATAAACGTCCGTAAAGACATAAATAAAACGCCTCTAGACTTTCTTTAATGCACGAGGCTTTAGTTTATTTAAAAGACGAACAATAGATGCAACGTTGTCAGATGGAGTTGAAACTGGTGCTTGCAGACTGTGTGGGCGTGTGAGAATGACAAACCCTGAAAGCGCTTGTTTTTTAAAATGCGCTCTTTCTCAACAACTGAGTAAAATATAGTGCTATGCCAGTTCTGCTGAGAACATATGGACGTCACATTTTCGAGCAGGCTTCGGAGAGCAGAGGAGATAAATGTCATGCACATAGCTCACTTGAAAAGGCCAACGCGGTTTTACCACTCTTTTCTCCAGATCAGGTCCTCAAAAGAACACCATTGCATTCCTTTACATTTCCTTCAGCTGACGCTTTTATCCAAAGCGACTTAACCCTCCTGTTACCGTTGGGGTCAATTTGACCCAATTCAATGTTTAACATCTCTAAACAAATTCCTTTTTGCTTCACATTTTATGAATTTATTGGGGACAACTGGTTAAACATAAAATGCACATGATATGTTTTCAATGTCCTGAACACAACTTGTATGCATCGGTGTTCTTTGGGGTCAATTTGATACAAAAAACATGTACTTAGAAGTAATATAAAGCCATTAAAACACCCAAAAGATATCTCTTTCCAATTTGAGGTCAATAAGTGAGATTTTAATGGTGATCTGCATATTTCGCCATAGTCCTGGATGTATTCTGGATGTATCAGGTGGGAGGGGGGGCTTTTTATTTAACGGGCTATTTAGGTAGTCATCTAATAAACATAAAGTACCTGACACCTAAACTTGGGAACAAATATGAATTCTAATAATTTTATATAATTCTATATCATTTTAATAATAATAATAAAGGGGATCAAACCAACGATCCCCTGATTGACCTACTAACTACTGACCCAATATCAAAAATGAATTCAACAAATAAATAAAAAAAATTAAAAAAATCAATTTTTGACAATATGACTTTGTGTTCCTCCTTAACTCTATATCCACTGGCGTATTATCTAGACTTGTTAATGCGGCTTTATTCCTTTATTCCTTTTGTCTTTTTGAGTCTGTGTATCAAATATCCATCTGGTGTTGTTTATTCTTTCATTTTAAGATATTCTGCTATTATATTTCTAATCATAGAGAAGTTGGTATGAGTGAAAATTCAAAATCTCTCCATTGAATACGCAGTCACACTTTGAGGACCTCTCAATCGATATGTTCTTCTCCCTATCAGTTCCAGGCGAGTGAGCGTGGTAGTGGCATACTATCAGGTTATTACAAAAGCAAATCAGTCAGCAAAATTAATTTCTCGGAGAAATATGAGTCTGGTTAGAGGGAGTGTAGATGTTGAATTTTCATCGCTTTCCCCCAGCCGTTTCTACATGTGTGCAGCAATCTGTCGGCTTTGATGATGGATGTCGTCGAGTTCTGTTCAGTGAGCATTAGAATGAGCTTCAATTTGCTCACGGAAATGCTCTCACAAGTCTGATAGCATGCATTCGAGGAAAAGGGAAACATGTTTAAGATGTACTTTTACATTTCAGTCACAGGTGATGGAAAACAATTCCCCGGTGCGTTGTCTTTCCGCTTTAAGAGGTCCGCTGCGCCCTGTGGTTCGTGGCACGAGGTGAGCGTGTGTGTTCTGCATGTGCTTGATTGAGATGAATGTCTTTATCGTTCTATCTACAAAGACAAGGAGTGTGATCAAGCGTGAGCTCGGGATGTGCAGAGATGAAAAGCCTGTGCGCTCTTCAGTGCCGGAGAGCTGTGGGTTTAAAGGAACTGGGATGGCACCGACAAAATGTCTGCTTAGGAAAAACATCTTCCCCGTTCGCAGAAGCGGCACTATTTTCTGTTTCTTAAAAATCGCACGTTGGCAGAATGCTCTGGGGTTTGGCTCTAAAATAAATCTTTATTTATTCAGCTGACAAGCACGGAAATATGAAATGGGTATTGGAAACTTTCTGTCTGTAAATGTCAGCGTTGGTTCCTAAGCACCAGGTGAAAATGAATACTGTAAATATTGAGTGTGAACAGAGGATTATATATTTGTTTACGACGTGTTTTGTTCCGATGTAAAAGTCACTGAGGTCAAAACCTACTCACTCCCAACTCATCAAAAACCAACGCCGCAAACTATTTCGCAATATGTACAGTACCCTCCCCCCCCCCCCCCCCCCCTCGGAATCAGTTTTGGATCGCTCAATAGTGTCTTTTCAAAATAAAGTTCCATCACCACAGGAAGTCGGAGGTTAATGCAAGAAACACAATTAGTTTGGAAAATATCACGGTTGACGTTAATTTAACTAAGGCCACATTTACACATAGCCGGATATTTACAGAAACAAATATTTCTGCCCCTTCGTTTTCAAAAATAACGTTGTACACACAAGGTCGTTTTTCAAAAAAGTTTCTGTTTATATGAACCCGCATAAATACGCCGTCCGCATACGTCCGCATAGGACGCTCACATGACGTGAAGCATCTTTAGTCGCATACTGTGACGTTTGACAACCTAAAACTCTGTTTGACCTCGTTCACACGCAAACACTAAAACTGAGTTTTCAGAAATCTCCACTTTGGCCGGAGTTTTTTAGAAATGATCGTTTTCCGTGATAAAACCTCTGTTTTTGTGTAAATAAAAAGGCCAAAACGCATGAAAATATATGCGTTTTCCAATCGTGTAAACGGGGTCTAAGACTCACGCGAGTCACATGACTAACCACACTCCCGCCTCAGGAGATGACACTGACGTGACAACACGGCAACAATGTAGCTCACACATGTGTCGCATGTTGCTAATTAAGTTATGTCCATGTACGTCCCATCACTCCTCCCCCCCCCCCTCCCCGTGGGATTACATTGGATTTATTTGCACTTACCGAGTGTCGGTACTTGACGAGTTGGCAGCGAGACCGGCTTTGCCAAAACAGCTTGACTCCTGATTGTCTGCGCCGTGTTAAGAAGGAAGTGTTTCTTATCTTATCGACGGTGGAGAGTAATTGAGGTGATCGTGTAGAGAGCAGTCAACATTTCCACTCCTGCAAATATCCTCGCCTTTTTTTTTTTTTTCTCCTTCAAACTTCAAACACCGACTATCAGCCTACACGCAACAGAGTCGAGAGCGCTGTACCTGAGGTCAAACACATTAACAGGATGGTGATATTACTATGCAAGCTGCATAAGTAACTCGTGTTTAGGCTTCGGGGATACGACAGGGCTTTCTGATTAATTGTGCCCATGCGCTCTGTCTCTATTCCCTTCACACGAAAAGCGGACCTGGTTCATAAGAATGCAACGCCGCGCTTTTGCTGATACTATGACAGCACATTTGCATTCAACAGCAGCATATGTTCTTCACATAACCACCTCTGCAGGGTCATGCATGTCCCCCAAAAAACAAAGAGGGTTTCCCTTTCTTCATTCCTTTCTCTTCCCATTGAATTTCCTCTTGTGTCTCTCGCTGTATAGCCGTTGCGTAATTCACCTAAGTGTGAAAAGATTTAGCGACTGCATCTACATACATGCAGTCTGTATTGATTGGCCTCGGATTCTATGCAGTCAGCAGATTCTGAATCACCACCATCAACATTAATGTCATAACATGCCAGTTTTGAAGACAGGCCTGTAATGGCACCACAAACAACTTTAATAGCGCACTTAGCTTTTAGCTACAGTGCATACAAAACAACCTGCAGCGTTGTCATCAGCTCACGCGGCTGCATATACAGTATGGGAATATTATATGGTGGTATTAGTATTTGTCTAGGCAAGTTTGCTGTGCTGGACATAATTGACAAATTACAAACTGATTATGAAAAGAAAAACTTCCACTTGTGATGTTTTTTTTTGGGTGCTTGCTTTTGTAGTTCTTCTTTCCGAGCCCATGCAATATTAAATATATTATGGAGCCAAGCTCCCCTTAAAGCTTCAGAAAATCAAATTAATCACTACTATGTAGGAATTACCATTTATGGCTAAACCAATAGAGGTGAACCATGTCTGTAATTGCCATATAATACTGCAGCATGAGTTGTTGGAAGTGAAATGTGAAAATTGCCTCGCCATCATTTTCCTCCTCATATATGTGATTTCATGCAAATGTTCTAAACCCTCGGAAAAAGGGAGTAATGGCTCAGGTCTTATAATTACTTTTTATTCCACATTTCACTATCAGAGACATGAGGTGGCCAGTGCCTTGCGGGTCCAAACACACACGAGGGTTGAGAGGAAGTAAATCCTATATTCAACATGTAGGCACGCACAATATTTGGTGCTCATGTACTGCATGTATAATGGTTTTGCTGGCAGTGGCGAAAGGTTACAATGCTAGTTATTACTGGTTATGAAGTACACACTGTGGCAGACCAGGGGGAAAAACCGAGCAAACAGCGCATCGGAGGCGGAACCCAAAGCTCAGGTTGGGGGAAGTGATCCACAGAGCGTACTTCCCAGTGCAGGTGCTACAGCCAATTGGCACATGGGTGTGGTCACACCTGCAGCCCATCAGCTAACGAGAAACCGAGAGTATATCTTCCCTCCACTGGAAGGCATCAGGGGAGAGCTGCCTGAAGAGGAAAGGAGAAGGAGCGTGGGAACCTCAGGAGAGGAGTCGCGACAAACCGGAGGTTACTGCTCTCTCCTCTGCTCTGCCCATACAGGAGATACAAACCGTCTCACAGCAGGTGTGAGAGCAACGACCAAAGACCCCGACCGGGAAGAACTAGTGATGGCGTGATGAAGCCTCATGAGGCTTCGAACCACTTCAGCCAATTGGTTCGAGAAAGGGTTCATTACTCGAAGCTTCATGTGCTCACGACACCCCCCACTGGCCAAGTGTATAATGACAGGCAGCTGTATCTGAACCACATAATGCGATGCATTGAATTGGACTGAATATGCGTGTGGAAATTAGACAGTGATGTACAGGATGGGACATTTTATTTATTTGTATTCAGAAATCAGTTTCTTAACAGTTCCATATTACCACCTATCCTACTCTCCAATCTCTCTCTCTCTAAACTCTCAACCAACAACCCACATGTTGAATGGAGCCTGAGGCGTTTATATTGCTGTCAAACCTCCCGGCAAAATCTGAACCGCTTGCCGAAGCAGTCACGTGGTACAGCCGGGCAGCGAGGCTTCGGACGTCATCATTTTGGCTCCTCCTTTAAATGAAGCATGCCTCGATACGCGCTTCAAGGAAACGCCCCCTCCATTACTCGACACACGCTTCGAAGCATCGGCACATCTCGTAACAACACTAGGAAGAACCCTTTGTTGCCGTTAGATGCCCATTCACCTTTTTTCCTACACGTTTTATTAAAAGACCCTTTATTTTGCACTACGTCTCTGAGTCTCCTGACTTTATTCCGAATCTCACCTCCACTTCCCACGGGTTGCCACAACACACAAAGCTCATCTGGTCCGCATCTGTACATCGTACTGTCCCACATGTGCAAATAGAGACTTAGGGTCAGAACACTGACATGTGATTTTTCATCAAACTATAAATAAACTAGAACGGGCACTCAGTAGAGTGCATACCTTCTCACATCACAATATCGGGCATTGAATTATGAACAATTTGGCATTAAATTTGGATAAAAATTGCCCGCGCTATGGTAAAAAGAAGAGTTTGACCTTTTCATGACCTTGACCTTTGACCCGATCGATCCCAAAATCTACTCAAATGGTCTCTGGATAATAACCAATCATCCCACCAAATTTCATGTGATTCAAGAAGATTTGCACCTTTTCATGACCTTGACCTTTGACCCGATCGATCCTAAAATCGAATCAAATGGTTCCCGGATATTAACCAATCATCCCACCAAATTTCATGCGATTCAGTTTAACACTTTTTGACTTATGTGAATAACACGCACGCACGCATACAAATACACGGCGATCAAAACATTACCTTCCGCATTTTCAATGCGAAGGTAATAAAAAGCATATTTAAAATGTTCTTCATCCATCCATAGAACAGCAGCATGTGCAGAAAGGTTTCACGGGGACGTCCTCCCTGTGTGGCGATGGCTGTTCATTCCTGGAGCTTAAGGCTACATAAAAAAAAAAAAAGTCTCTTCATCTCCCCCGCAGTCAATCTGTCTGGCTGCCCGCTCGTGGCGGCCTGTCGCGTGGCGGCAAACTTGTGAATGACTGATCGCCTTCTGAGCTGCGGAGAGAGAGAGAGAGAGAGAGAGAGAGAGAGAGGTGCTGCCAAGACGAGAGCCGCGCATGTCACTCACAGCTGGGCCGTGACCTTGTGTCAAAGCCAACGGCCCCACCGCTGTAACACGGAGGGCAGTGGCCAGCGGGGGGTAAAGGCTTCTCTTTTCTTTCAACACACACACGACACAAAGCGCATCCATCCACAATTCACGTACACCTACACACACATTTATTTGTTGGTCAATTAAAAACTCTAATGTACGGCTTGAGGGTACTAATTACCTGTCATAACACATTTCGCTGTTCATAACCAGTCTCTGGAGTGACATTTTCTTTCTGGCACAAGAATTACCGGGTGAAATTGTAATACTTTATGCCATATTTTGTTCTAACGATGGAAGTTGATTGGATGAGAGACAGTCTATTAGGATCACACAGCGGAGGACGAGTGCGAGAGCCTTTTAGATTTACTTCTAACGGGAGTGTGACTCCACTGTCTGTGGTATCAGAGTTGGAGTTGGATGATCTGAAGGGCCTTCAGATACATGTTGACAATTAGCCAGAAATAGCACCGGCTGATTTGAGAGGAAGCAAAACAATGCAAAATAAATCTTGTATTATTACCCTATCGCCTATAAAATCATCCTCAAAATATTTAAACATATTGTGAACATTTGATGGATAATCCTCTTTGATTGATTTTGCTATCGTCCAGTTTTAGCTTCCTTTAGGCAACAGATGGCAGTTTGGTTTACAAGTAATCCTTTAGCCCAGAGTTCAGTGTTTTCAAGATGACGAGAATACATTTTTAAACACTGTTGTATTGTTTGGTAACGTTCATACATTCGACAATCCAAAAACAGCTCCTTCATTTTATTTCTTAAATTGTATTTTTATAGAAGCAAGATAACTATGAGAGGGAAAGCAAGAAGCTTAGGTATGAATACATGTGAGTTCTTGAAACATTTTGGGGGGGATTCTGAGTTATTACATGACATTTCACTGACGCTTTTATCCAAAGTGACTTACATGTATACGCCGTAGACGCAGCCACCGGGAGCAATTCAGGGCTAAGTGTTTTGCTCAAGGACACATCGACCAGGGCTAGCGGAGGCGGGAATAAAACCGCTGGCTGTAAGACGGTCCTGCTAACTACTGACCCACAGTCTCTTCTATATGATGAAGTATTTCATTTGAACTGATATAGATGATGTTTTGTTCCATTATCATTGCAAAAAAAAGTACTTTACAAGTTTCTTTGTGATCAAATCTTTTATTGGTTTTCGAGAAATATGCACATTAAAGGAAATGATGTACACAATACACGTATACAAAGGACAAAAACATACAAATAAAAAATTGAAATTAAATAAAAAAGAATATATATATAAATACAGTTAGATATGCAAAAACCTGCACACATATTCACATATATATGCACGTACTTGCATAACCTAATGCATTGACACACACACACACACACACACACACACACACACACACACACACACACACACACACACACACACACACACACGCATGAATACTATAAATGTACCCCCCCTTCCTCTATTAGCGACGCCCACAACCCAACCTCTCCAGTTATTAGATAAGGGATATTATAAGGTAATGAATTATATATTGTTACAATTATATATATTGTTGAATGATGCTTAAAGCCATGGACCAGGGTAAGATAGTTCTTTCTTTAGCATCATGTATTCTGGCTATTGAAAGTTCCATATCAAGGTAGCTAGCTTATTATCAAGGTAGCTAGCTAACTATCAAGGTAGCTAGCTAACTATCAAGGAAGCTAGCTAGCTAGTACTTGACATGTTGATACATCTATTTACAGTATTCGGATATATCTATATTTTCTTTTACTCAATAAAAAGTCCAGTACAAAATCTGTTCATATCAATCCCGGTCCAGAGTGGCTGATAGATGGGGAAAGGGATACGTTGACATGGTTTGAGAGATGTAACGCGCTGTGACGGATGTCAGAGTGGGAGGCTCGGAGCAGCAGGGTACCTGGCGAGGAGGAAGACAGACCGTTACCTGGTTCCTAAGCAAACCACACATTGAAAAAAAAACATGGAGAGGACCCGAGCATCCTATGAGGGGGAGGTGTCAGCAAGTCATGTGGCGCACAAGTGGAGACATGTTCAAGACCCTGACACCCGGGCCACAGGGAACCTACGGTCTGAATTATCTTATCAATGCCTTGACTTCTTGTCCTCTCATTTTCATATTTCATATTCAATAGTCCAATTGTCCAAAGAGTAATACACATACATCTTTTAAATGTAGGCTTGAAAATATTGCTGTTGAATGATATGTTCAGTAAAGAGCCTTCCAGGGAGAAATGGCGCTAAAAGTAAAAGTACTTTGGAATTCAAGAGCGAGGAACAACGGAATTTCTGTATTGATATACCTATGGCATATGGCTGATTTATACCTATATACCACCTTACAATAATATGATACAGAAAGTACGGTGAGATATTGTACTTTCCATACGTGGTAGTATTGATAAAAACACAAAAATTATGGTATTTCTTCCTCACACATTCTTCTGAGTGAAACAGACTGGAATGCCTCTACGCTTACGAAGAACCCCCCCCCCCCACACACACACACACATACATAGAAACACATTTTAATGCAATGCCTTGGTAATATTATACGAGTGGAGAAACTCTCTTTGGGAAAATAACTGGATTTTACCTCCCAATAACTCGTCTCTGAGAGGCACACCAAGGAAGATTAATGTGGTAAATATGAAAAGACTATTTTTAGATCCCCATGTCTGCTTAGCATCGAGTCAGTCTGTTTTGCTTCTCCACAATCTATGGTAAACGGACATTTAATCCGATGAGGAGAATCATACTTCACAGCTCATATTCCCGCTGACGCTGCGACTTGTTGATCGTCTAATTTCTCTCGCGTCGAAGTAGCATCGACTCCAACCGTGATGTTTATTTATTTTGGGGGCAAATTAATTGATGTGAAAGAGTTCCATTGACATAGAATCTGCAGTTTGTTTCAACTGGCAGGGTTTCTTTGAAGGAGATCCCACTGCCTGCAAGAAGATAGGATCAAATCAGCGCAGATTATCAAGTCATGGTACTTGCCACCCCCGGCTGGGCGACTGTGATCTCGCTGTGGGCTACGGCAGTCTCAGTGATATCTGAAAGTCTTTTCTCCCCACATGCTCGGGAAGATGAACAGAACGATTGGAGCTGATGTACTTCAGATGTCTGTCAAATGGGCAAGATAACTGTTCTTGCCTGCAGTCTCAGCGAAACGCAGGGACAGTGCTGCTTTATGAATTGTTGTGTTGATTTGTGGACAACAATGTGTCATCCAATGATAAGTAAGGATGTAATGTGACGTGAAAATCTCACTCAAAAGCGAAAGATTTAGGGATACAAAGAAGATGTATTTTTATTGTAGGGGTCCAATTATGGAATAATGTTAAAATTGATATAAGAATGGTGAACTCATTTTTGGTTTTCAAAGGAATTATTTATAAAACAATTATTGAGAGTTATAAGTGTGAATGAAATGTATTTATATGGAATATGTATGTGGATGTATATCTGTATGTGTATATGTATATATTTATATATATATATTTGTGTTATTATTATATAGAATAAATATATGTATATATATATATATATATAGTTATTTTATATATAGTTATTTTCTTTATTTTATATTAATTTGGGGATTTATTTGATATTAGTTTAGGATAGGAATATAAAAGAATGTGTTGCTTCTACCTATACTTTTTCAGTCTTTCTGTTATTTATATTATATAGAATAATATTGTATTGTCTTTGATTGACTGAACACAAATACACGTCATCAACAATGTATTATGACACATGGCATGCTCATGGTATTGTCACTGCGGAGTGCCATATCTGAACTCCTCTGCAGTCTTTGGGCTGTAAAAATAAAGAGCCTCACTTTATTTGATGATATTTAGGAGCACTTCCAGGGATGGTGAACTATAACTGACCAACTAAACTGTTGTTGTGCTGTACTGGCATCCCTTGTTTTCATTGTTCATATTAAACTCATTCATTAAAATGCTTATACTTCAAGTACAAATTCTTTATACCGTCCAATATCACGGATAAAAGTTTGCCTCGGGCAGCTTTACAATCTCTACACAGCATACAACATCCTTTCTCCTGAGACCTTTGACTCAGATAAGAAAAATTATCAGTAAAAAGAAAAAGAGAGAGACCTCAGGAAGAAAAGCGGAGGAATACCTGTCTCAGGACGGAAATAGATGTATTCGATGTTGTGTGTGCAGAGTATAATTTGAATTACAGTTCAGACAATCAGGAAGGCAAAATTATCGCTAGATTGAAAACAAAACTTGATTAAGAATATAGATCCAGGCCGACGTTAATCAACTTTCCAAGTGCTGCAAAACCTGATGCTGAATCCTCACAGCTGGAAAGAGTGAAGACTACTCAGAGACTTCGAGAGGCAAAGCACTCCAATTAGAGAGGGAGAGAGACTGTAGGACGACATGCACACCGGGGGGCGAGCGACACGAGGAGAGGCTGAAGAAAGGACGGAGACCTAGATGCTAAATAAATAGAATGAGGCACCGACTGCCAGAGGGGCAAAGAGGTCCCTGGACGGCCGGTGGTCCAGCTCAGGGAGCCTTGAGTGAGACGAGAGAATGAGGAGGAGAAACTAGGGAGGAATGAGGGCGAGGGAGGACACAAACAGAGAGGTGGAGTGATGCAGCGGTTTCCAAAATGTTTACAGCATTCTTATTGGTAAGACAAATATCGCATGCTGGGTAGAAAAATACATTATTCACAACAAGTTGATGAAACACGGTGCTAAACTAGAAAGATGTACTACAACTAAACCCTCGTATATGGGGTCATAAAAGTCAAAACTCAAAAACAAGTGGTGACGGATCCAATTCCAAAGTCTAAAATTATATTTTCCTTCTTCTCAACACAGGGTTGTATGACACACATTCTGTAGTTGTTGTGTAGTTGTTATGTAGTTGTCCCTTTACAACAAGAGTCGGACATCAAACCAGGATGCATCGCTCAGTCCCGTGACGTGTGACAAAGTTTTATTACGCAGTCGTAGCTAAAAGGTTTCACCACAGTGATGTAGATTGTGTATCAAAATGTGCAAAATTAATATCAAAGAAATTCGGGAATTTTTTATTGGGTTACATTTTAGCTGCTAACCCTAAGGTATTAATTCATATTAAATATTAATATTATTAGCAAATGTTACTGGCTTGAGGACTTTAATATGTTATTGAAACAAATGATATGCAACAGAAAAACACGTATGAGTAAATGTTACCCGTTGGTGGTTTTAATATTTCGTGGAGACTTGAAAGTGACTCTCTGATGACGGCAAGGTGGTTATTTACACAGAAGATAATCAAGCCTCTAATTTGATAATTTATGGGATAATATTCTGTTTTTTAAAAGCACATAATTCAGAGTATCAACAGTGTAGTCGTGGACATGCATTAAATAATAATAAATAAAAGAGTAAGGCAAGAAAACCGATACTTTATTCCACATCAATTTGTTTTTATGTATTATTTCTAAAGGAAAAGTTTGTTCTTTTAGAAACGTATAAAAGACTTAAACCAGGCGAGAGCTAGACCAGAGACGCCAAATAGATTTTTTTCCCTCGGTCACTCATGAGTATAAATATTTATATTGTCAAAAAACATCCAGTAATATAAGCACTGACTGGGAATTGAAATGCAGTCCATAATAAGCTGAACATCACTCTCCACTTGTGTAAGTGCAGCTTCAGTGGAGTGACTGGACCTGGAAGCAGAACTGAAAAGGTCAAGAAAGATTACTGATTACAGCCCATAAAAAGTGATTTTGAAGAAGACGTCTAACCACAGCAGTCTTAAAGCTACAGCGACACTCGTAAAGGATAATGTATCAATAATCAGCTTTGTGTGTCCCAGAAATGGCAAGGGATCTTTCAAGTTTAACAGGTACGAAAGAAAGCAAATTGTTTTAGAAGCCGACAAAGGTCTCAACATGTATAAGAACGGAGACTATGTGGGGTTCAAAACCAAAGAATCCTGAAGTGTAACAGCTGAGATGCAAACAGATGACTACTTTGAAAGTTAAGATTTCGTTAGCCGCAGACTTTCTTATACGAGAGGTAGGAAACTTTTCTATTTATTTACACCGTTTGCTTTCCAATCTCTTGCCGGTTTGATTGAACTTGTGTGTTTCTAGAGTAAATCAGGGTTTTTGATTGTTTTGTTTTAGAGGACGGACTTGAAGAGGTCCAAGAGACCAGAAGGGGCTTTGTTTAAGTCGCTGGTACAATCCTCCACATGGCCGTCGGCTGCAGGGAAATGAGCTGTAACCACAGGCAACTGCCCAGCAAGTGATCTGACACCATGCGATATGAAAAACAGCAGATTACGACTGCCTTGCGTGGCTGAGTGCAGTCAAGGGCACCACCACTGCAGTGGGAATCGAGAAATGTAACCCTCCTGTTAGCGTCACATTTACTAACATATTTTACCCTCGGGGTCAATTTGACCCCAGCAATTAAAACCTCCAGAAAATTATTAGAATTAATATTGTTTCCCAAGTTTAAGTGTGAGGTACTTTATGTTTGTTTGTTGACTATCTAAATAGCCCTTTAAATATATAAAAAAAGTTGATATTTCTTATATGTTTGACACAGTGAAAAACAGCCTGGGGTCAAATTGACCCCAATGAACATCAACGTTAAACATTGAATGGGGTCGAATTGACCCTAAAGGTAATAGGAGGGTTGAGAAAGATTTTACGAGAGCATCTAAGGCTTTATTCAGATGTCTATCAACATCACCATTATCTAAAATCTCCCAGATAAATTCAACAAATTCTGATAACAATTGGGATTAAGGTCCATGTGGTCTATGGGGGTTATTCCAATTAATAGTTAAATATGGTTTTAGTAAAGTGTCATATGAATTGTATATAATACCCTTAAATTGAATATGACTTTTAAGACGACGCCCCCTTGTTTAGTAGCCCGAGCACAAGCAGCATGGGCATTGGTCAGGACGGGAAACAGCAGGTCATATCTTGGTGGACAATCAAACCATTTATCAGTCAGGCTATAGTAGATATATTTTCAAATGTGGGGGCACAGCTTTCAGTTTTAGGACATCTTGTAGATAGCATAATAATTGGAACCAGATACCATGTACTGCTAGACGGTTCTGGTGGCCTAAAGTATGTTGTGATTACTTTAGAAGAAAAGCCAGTTATCCCAAAAAGAAGCAAATCCCTGCTGACCGCAGTAACGAGCCTGGCAGCAGACCAGTGAAGTAAGCCTACTGTACAGTCCGCCTCATCATTACCTATCACGGACAAGGGACCACAGAGAATTTATCGTTGCCGACTCATCTTTCTGGGAAACTCATACGGCCTGACTCGGCATTCTTATTTGATCTCCGACTGCTTCTTAGTATTATTGGTGCCAACACGGATTATGATGTTGGTTTCCCCGATTCTTCCAGTGCGTTGCCAGCAGCCCCGCCCAGAAGCCTCTAACGTTGCGGGTATTGGAGTCCAACATTACTAGGGTGCAGTGTTTCAATTATTTGGGGGGTGTAGAGGGGCCATGCAGGCACAAATGGGTCCTGCAAAACCCGATTGAAGTTAAGCATCATGCAAGTTACCCATCTGTTTTTTTATTCAGGCTTTCAATTTGTGATTAAAGAAATGACTTTTGCAAAGGATAGTTTACTATAACCCCAAAGTGAAAATAATACTTCTAATACAATGTATTTTACTCTATTTATCTGTTAATTTATCAAAACATTCTCAGACAATGTGCAATGATGGGATTAAAAAACAAATTCAGATTTTTATTCTCATACTCTATTTAGGTGCATTGGTGGTACAAAATAATCAAATATTTATTCTTAAAATAATGATCTACTCTATTTTAATGCAATAGGAAGCCCCCTACTGGACCAAGTGGACAATTACATGAAATGGAAACTGTGAAACATTTATTCCAAAGATAGAAAAGATGAAAATTAGGACAAATTTACCCAAAACACAATATTACATTACTGGATAATTAGCCAGCTGTAACAAAAACTTCAATTGATGCCCCCTCCTTCAAGGTAAACCCTTCTTACATAACACCCCTCACATGCATTCTGCCGACTGACCCGCTCCACGTAGGCCAACAGCACAACCCGCGATAAATGGTTTGTTTCCCACATCACTGAAAGAGATAATCTTCATCCTCTGCTGACAAGGTTATGCTTATACAATCGCTAAAAGCAGCAACATGGCGTCTAAAGAGTGGCCGTCTATTCTGTGAAAATGTAGGCTCATTAATAAAAAGGTGTTAAGCCTAATATGCGCTCCTTTCCTCTGTAAATATATAAATCAGCATTCTATTTAGACCTTAACTATGACAGGGATACAAAACAACAGAACACACCATTATCAAGAGAGGACGTGGCTTGTTTGTGAATCTCAGGTTGACCTTTGTGTAATTTTTGAAAAATAGAGGAAACGCAAAATAGACATCTGGAAATACCAACACAAGCTGCTAAGTGAATGCGCGCAGACACAACGATCAATACACAGCCTTCAGAAAGCCCATCCAACCAGGGCACAGGAAAGCATAAGGGGTCGTCTCTCTTCTAACGGACTCCACCAGGAAAAGATAATCGGCGTTTCTCAATTCAAAGTACACGACTACAGACATGGGAATCCAGACTCCGGAGGACGGACTTTCTGCGGTTGGACCAGCAGCTGACTTGATGACGTCACCACATCAGCTGTTTTTGCTCCTGAGTTTACTCTAATTATTCACTGTCAATTATTTTTTTACAGTAAATAAACAAAACATCCTAAAATGACATTCCTGACTCAACAACAGTAGTATTTATTTATTTTAAAAAGTCAACTGTCAGTTGTTTATTTTCTCCTCCAATACTGTTTCTGGTTGCTGGTGAAATGCATTCTGGGATATCTGCTGGCCAGAGTACGCACAAGTCTCCTCTGATGCATCCTGGGTAAAGTGGGAGGATCGAGTCACATCCTGACCGTGCTTTGAGAGAAGCGAACTTTGAATTGGAACATGTACCCGGGCTGAGACTGACGACGTTTCACGAGTCACGAGGACACAAGTAGAGGAAAGGACACAAGTAGAGGAAAGGACGCACAAGTATGCTGATTGAGAAACGCCGATCGCCAAGTCCTCTTCACCCACAACCGCCATGTTGAAATTAATCTGTGCTCGCTAGTAGAATAAAAGACCCGTGGCTTCAAATCCACACAGTGAAACACGAATGATGCGCTATTGATTCGGGCCTCCGGCTGCTCTTCTCTGATCTCTCAAAACCGAGTGGGGTATGTCTGGCAGGTGTGTTGGATTTAACTTGGGGCCCCGCAGCTCACTTTGACATAGTTAAGAAAATGCTCCAGTACTACTATAGATATAGATCTAATAGAAGCTGATAAAGGGTGGATAAAAAGAACAGCATGGTAGCCATAGGTTGCTTTTGCTCCGGTGGCTTATTTTAATCTATCATGATATCAGTGGTGCTTACCCAGGCTTGATAATGGATGCCCTGTTTCTCTTTGTCCTTTGGGATTACGTTTGATTTGTTAGTTTGGCTTTCTCCGCTCGTCATGTTTTAGCTTGTGTATGTAGGTAAATGTTACTTAGAGTTCCACAGAGGGTTTCGTAAACTTTTAAGTCATTACATTTATAGTGTGTGTGTGTGTTGTAATGTATTTGTACCTATCGTGAATACTTCCCTGCAGGGATGAATAAAGCGTATTGTATTGGAATGTAATTGAATTGAAAAGGCCCCGCAATGGTGAGAGCGAACCTTCAACTAGTCTAAAGCTCTTAATTTGACACACAGCGCGGACAAATCTGTAATAAATTCTCTTTTTTTCCCATCGTGATGGAGTTGGCTCCCGCTGTAAGGAAACAATAGTGCTCATTTCTGAATCTTGGCGAGCATTGTTCAAGGCTTAGTCGAAAACGTCGTAATATTCCTTCTATTATATCCATTTCAGTTCCTTGGAAGAACTTACCATATCTTAAGTTTTGTTTCCTCGTCGTTATGCTTGTGTCTTTGCTTCTGCTTTGCGGCTTTTTTTAAATTTCTGTAACCTTGTTGCTACATATTTTTCTTGCCTTTTGATGTACAGTATATGCAATTATAAAAACAAATTGCGTATAGATTAGGTTACTTGTCTTGCTTCCCCAGCACCGCACACATCTCTTATAATGTACTCAGTTTTCAAATATCTGTGTTAAATGAAGAGCATCTTAGAAAAAAAACACCCCCAACACACACACACACACACACACACACACACGGAAGAAGATAAGGAAGTCAGTGTTGTACAATGCAACTCTTTGTATGACTTCCGATGTCATCATAGGAGAAGAAATGTTGTTTGGTGGAGGTACCATGAAAATCAGATCAGCTTTGAAGCAGATTTGTCTTCTCTCCGCAGTAAGGAAATGAGTAATTGTCCACTGTGCTGATTTGGGATCAGTTTTAGGCAGCTCTTTCTCCGTCTTCGATCGGAAACCGCCTCGTCCGATGCGGTTGATTCCGCTTCCAGCCGCAGTCTGCTATCTGAAAATGAGACGTTGTCTTTGATGCTGATCCGTAATCAGCTGTTAATGCAAATCTCTACCACAGTCCACCATGTGGAAACGAGGAGCTATCCAGGGGGCTGATTTGGGATCAGCTTCGAAGCCACAGGCTCCGAGGAGTTCTCCGTGGTGCTGATTTAGGATCCGCTTTGACCCAGCTCTCTCTTCCAGACCTCCATGTGGAGATGAGGAGGTGTCCATGGTGCTGACTGAAGCATAAGGCCTCACACACACACAGCAGCTCACAGCACATTTAACCCGGTGAGGCTGCGACTACACAATCTGACAGGTCCAGTGTTGCAAGTAGCCCCTCTGTGCTGTACATGTAATTATGCCAAGTTGATTTATGTTGTTGGGCTATATGAGCAAGAGGTGTTTTAAACCAGCTGTTCCCTAAACACAGAGAATATGAAGTATCTGGGTCACTCTAAAGTGGTTGCAACCTAATCGTGTATAGCTTTTAGAAGTGGGCAAAAGTAATACTGGAGTTGTGAACATGGATATAATCATAACTGGAGATGGCTTTAATACACAGTAGCAAGTGTGGCAGGTAAACATCACTTTATTGGGAGGAATATATTGCTTCAGTAACCTTTGACTAGTACCTGTCTTTGGAATCATTTCCACAGGGGAGATAGAGTTTTGTATTGGTGAAGTATGCCGGGTAATACTACTGTTTCCATCTCTGGACCTTTTACCCACGGCCCCTCACTCTCCACCGTCCTCTCTCCCATCGCCCCGTATTGATCTTCTGCTGGTTGTGTCTAGCGGTACTATATCCACAGATATTTATGTTTGGAGGTGCCGGTCTCCGGTTCCCATTATGGGCTTGAGCGATAGGCGCGGGCAGTGTTTCAACACCCCGCCGCGGAAGGAAAAAATATAATATTCAGGAGGCATGTCCTTAGTCAGCACTTCCATCCCAGGAGCTGTAAATGACCAGGGACAGCGAGAATGCTGGAGCATATTGCAAAGGTTGGGCTACAAGGAAAAAGATAAAACCTTTTGTTAGAATTAGGGCTGGGCAACGATTAACATTTTTTATCGCGATTAATCGTATGTTTTCCCCGATTAATCGCGATTAATCGCATTTGTATACGCAAAATCCAATAATTAATTAAAAAGTAGTGTATAGCGCACTTTTATTTTAAATGTTGTGCCATATGAATGAAAGAGCCGTAACATGTGTTGTCCTGTTATAGAGAGACACCAGAAAACACTTTCAGGGCAGTTTGTCAACTCATAGAACTTGACACTTATTTTAAATGTTCTACCATAAATAAAATAAATAATAAAATCTGCGTTAACGCGCGATAAAATAATTGTCGGCGTTAATTAAGTGATGCGTTAACGCACGATTAACGCGTTAACGTGCCCAGCCCTAGTTAGAATATGTACAATCAAATTACTTTTCCAGCGATGGGGAAATCTTCATGTTGACGGACTCATTATAGGTCCGAGATTAATGTGACCACCTAATGGGAAGGAATGCAAATCTAAAGGGACATGTAGCACTGTGGAAAAGTACCAGTTTGTAGTAATGGTTCAGAAAAGAGAGACGTATAAATCAACATTTAAATGTCATAAAACCAACTGGGGGCAGACGTCTAAATACTGTGCAGGACACGACATCAGTGAAGAAAACAAAGAATCTTTAAAATCACAGCATATCCTAAGATTAAACTGTTTGCCTTTTCCAAAACAGTTTCAACACTTTGAGTTCTTGATGTAGATGTGTACATTTTGACTTGGGATTAACATGAAAAATATGTTTATAAACTGTGTATTTGATACTTTCGCTCTCATCCCCTAATTCCCCTGACTCTCTCTCTCTCTCTCTCTCTCTCTCTCTCTCTCTCTCTCAGCACCTCTCTGTGAACAGCCTCCGCGCGATGGCTTTTAAAATCCTTGTTGGTACATCAGCTTCCTGACCTTCGTAACCTTCCTGAATGAGCCTCTGAGAGACTCCAGCTGGTTGTGATGGCGGGTAATCTCTCTTTGTGTCAGTCTCTCTCCCTCCGTCACATGATTGTCTCTGGCATTCAACAGACACACACACACACACACACACACACATCTACAGGTTATCCACTTCAAGGAAGCAGGCATACTTGTCATTTTCACTGTGTCTAATTCCCCAAAGAAAGTGCATCTGCATACCACCTCTGGACTCCATCAGAGACGCTTATGCTAAAGCATTTCTTCCATTCCTCACACTGTTCCTGCATCTTTTTGTCTGGAACTTCCTGATGTGAAAATAGTTTTTTATGCGCTTGTATTTCTATTAGCTGTGTCTTTCTTTAAGGACAACAACACCTTGAGCTGCGAATATGAAATGTAAACTCCTTATTCAACTCGAGCAGGTAATAAAGAAATGATATGCTGCATATTTCTAGAAAAACACAAGCTGGCCCCGCAAACGTATTTTAATGATGGAAAGCAATGCTCACATGTATTCACACACACACGCACACACACACACACACACACACACACACACACACACACACACACACACACACACACACACACACACACACACATCTGCACAGAACAACGTGTTTCTAGGGATGAGGAGTAACGTTAGGGCAAAGAGGAATGCAAGGGAAACAAATGACCTGTGGCACTTGAATGTTTCATCACTTACAAACAAGTGCCATTACATCCCCTTCTAGTGGGTTTAATGTCATTCTAATGATCAGGGCAACATCACCAACGTGTAGTTAAGGGTGAAGCAACAGATCTATTTGGCGGAAACGATCCGCCGAAGAAGCTAGATCAAAACTAAATGCTTCTATTACTTTTTGTCTCCCATAGGTGACCACCCCCCTCCCCCCCAGCTCTCTCCGTCCCCCCCACTTCTCCATTTGTAGGTTCCTTCCATCGCCACCAGGGGCTTTCCACACCACGCCGTTGCGCGAGCGGCTTGGAAAGCGTCCATCTCCTCCGCGCTCTCCTCCGCACGGAGACTCTGGATGCGCGGCGCGGCGCGGCGGGAGACGAGGGCGCGCAGAGTGTGTCTCTATCCTTCTTCTGGTTTTGTATCACGCGCAGGATCGTCTGCGTATACACCTCTTTCATTCCGGGGAGGGGAGCGGCGCAAGTTGAGTCGCCGTCACCGCATCCTGCTGCAACTTGTCCAAGACCACTGAGAGGTATTTGTTCCCGCCGCGCGGCAGCAACGGGAGGACTTTGGTGGGGACATTTTTTTTTTAATTGAATGGGAAAGTTCCCGGTGCCGTGGCATTGGTCTCGGAGCATGCAACTCCACAGGACTTGCGGAAAACCTCTCGCCATTGCACTGTAAGAGTTTTCGCGTGTGTGCCACATTTGCATTTATGCATTCAGTGTGGTTTTGGCGTGTTTGTGTGCGTGCGCGCGTATGGGTGAAGAGGTGCCTTTATATGTATGTGTGTATGCATTTCATTGAACCTTGTTTTTATCTTTACTTGGAGCCTGGACATCACCGGCTAACTTGTTGACACTTCACCGGGAGGGTGAGTGGTGTCGGTATTGAGCGCTGCGCACGAGACCGGTCGGCATCCCTCCGTCATATGACATGTTTTGAACAGTAAACGGGACAACGCGGATGTTTAGCTGACGGCGAAGTGGGAAATGGTTGACACACGCTGGGAAATGTCTGCACTGATAATCACGTCGCGTGCATTTATTGTGTATGGCAACGTGTTAGTGGAATCTGGGCAGCGGTGGGCGCGTGCATTTCATGTCGCTTTTGAACGTTGCACCTCTCCTGTGTTCAACAGACGTTTCCAGCTGACATTAAGAGTTTATAATGTGTGTAAATATGCCGGCTGGTCGGCACACTTTCATAAATGCATTTAAAGGAGGGGAAAGAATGACTGCACGCACCTGCCGCGCCGTGGGATGCGCTTTTTTGGGAGGACTGCGGCCACTTGATGCGCCAACAGGATGCGTTTGGGGAAGTTGGATGTGTGCCAATCTGCACTAGAAAGCGAGGCTGTTGAATGGCTGAATGCAGACTTACAAGCCTACTACAGTCTAAACGGTTTATTTTTTATTATAATCAGGAAACAATACATTGTATTCGCGCTCATCCGGCTTTGTGATAATCCTTCACAGAGTTGTTGTGGATTAAAAAAGTTTAAGTCTCGTTACAGAGAATACGGGTTGCAAATAATAACGGTCACTTTTTTCTTCTTTTTGTTGCCATTTGATGTCACTGCTGTGCACATATTCATCTCACCATCAATTACGTTACGTCATTCACATTTAGTATAGCTATTTTAATCATTTGTCATCTTCACGTGGATCAAATGGATATCCAGCAATCAAATTAGCATCAACAACTATTTATATCCTGTTTGTTTGAAGGCATTTGGCTGGACGTGATCCAAATGTTGTGCCACATGCTTTACTGTTACTGTGTACTTTGAATTATGCTTCTCTCCTTCACAATCCTCAACCTTTCGTTTTGATTTGTTGCCTTCAATTTATTTCAGACCAACTGCCAAGATTCTTTGTATAGACACGATATTTAAATTGACTTCGATATCACCAGACAGTCACTGATGGGGCAGACGGACGTTAGCTAATTAGATAAAAAGCGTTGTTGTGCTGCGATTTAGTTTCCTGTTATCACAAAGATGCTGTACTGCCGTACATTAATCACATTGATCAAATTAATTCCATCCCAACTTAATATGTGTTTTGAGGGAGGCAGACACTTCAGTTCTGTGGAAACTGAATGAAATACAACCTCTTCCCAAACAGAAGGACTTGTGTATCGACGGGCTCAATATCTCGGAATAAGATTTGTGACTGTGAGGTTACATCACACTTATATTACTAAGTGACCTTGGCTCAGGTTAGAAATGCTCAAGTTTCCTCCTTCAGGGTGACGGCCCTCTTGACCGTGTGTACACGAGTTTGTGTGTGTGCGTGTGTGTGTGTGAGACCGTCGGCATGCCTCAGTTTATCACTTATCACGAGCTAATTGGTCTTTGGGAAAGTGAGAGGTCCCATGTAGCCAATGAATTGCTATAAGTTTCCAATTAGATGCTGGTCTGTAGAGGAATCTATCAGAAAGGCTGCACCTCTGGGTGAGGACCACGACCTTCACTGACCCTGTGTTTGGAGCATTGATTTTTTTTGCAGGTTACAATTGAGGTTGAACATTGGTCGGTGTCGAGGTCAGCAACACTTCAGGCAGAATTTGCTTTACACATTTCCCTTAAAGTTCTCTGTTATGTTTGTTGTGCATCAACAATGTTATACATGTATAACAAAATAACCTAGAATGCATAACTTAAAGTATATGTACTCTTTTTTTTTGGTGAAGTAAAAAGAACAAAAAATGTAGTGTGCAAAACTTTCCAGAAGAGACACAAATATTCAGTGATCTTTCTTCTTTTTATATATTTTTCTTAACATTAATTTAGAGTATTTTCTACATTTCTGCCATGCTGAGAAACATTACTGCACCATTGTGCAAAAGCGTCTCATTATTTTACCGTTGTTTCTTATTTATGAACTAAACCCATATTGACTGGGCTCACTGTATGTACTGTAAACAATATTTAAAAGTAATATCAGCTTTTTTGGAGACACGTACACACGTGTGTGGCACACGTACAACACACACACCTCTTAACCGGGCGGTGATTCTAAATATGATATATAATACATTATCTGTAAGGAAGAAAAAAAAAGGAATATTTTTACCGCCTTATTGTCCATTACAGGCACGTATCTGCTTCGTATCCTCGACTAATTTATCCAGCCGGTGGTCTAACCAGGGTGTACATTACAAGGGCCATGTAGCAGTAACCCAGATGGCACAATGAGCTGATTGTGATTTATGTACCAAAAGTGAATGCATTACAGGGAGCTTCTGGAGTCTGCCAATTCCAGGCAGGTTTTCACACAATTTCCACTGACACACACACACACACACACACACACACACACACACACACACACACACACACACACACACACACACACACACACACACACAGACGCAGACACTAAAATCATAGATACACAAAAATAGTCGCTTACTGCAAAACTTTGTTGATGCTGATGTGTGTCCATACAGTACATGTTATCTCTCTCTCTCTCTCTCTCTCTCTTACACAGCCACAGACGTCTGCACGCACAAACATAACGCGCACACACACTTACACACATGCACACGTGCACACACAACACAAGTCTCCTGAAAAAATCTTTAAGATGAAGTAGTCCACCATTGTGAGCCATTGATTACCGTTTACCAAGCTGGAGCATAAATGCAGCGTGTGAAGCAGAGACGCCTCGGATAGACACAGCGAGAGAGCAAGACAAAAAAAGGGAGAGAGAGAGAGAGAGAGAGAGAGAGAGAGAGAGGGCGACAGTCAGGGAAAAGGAGAGAGGAAGAGAGGCTGATAGATGGTAGTGCTGTGGCAGTAAAGATGACAGATAAAGGGATAGACCAGGGGATATTTATGGCTGACAGAGAGGGGACCGATTAGGCCAACTAATTGATCTGGACCTGTGGTGAGGTACCTAGTCCATTCTCATACTCTCTCTCTCTGTCTTTCTCTCTCTTTCTCTCTCCCTCCCTCCCTCTCAAACACACACACACACATTTTCACAGTCACACTCTCAACTGCTCACACCTGCTGTCTAGTTGCCGGTCAGGGCCGGTCAGCCCTTAGTCACTTCATTACCCCCTCCGGGAAGGGAGTGAATCAACCGCATTAACTCTTGAGCTCCGCGATGGAATCGCTGGGCAGGAGGAGATGGAGCGCTGAGGGCTGTGGACGGGCTCCATGCCGGATTTTCCAGTCATGTTCGTAGTCATTTCAAGGAGAGGGTTACAGGCAACACTTTGATCCAACGAGGTTGGAGGACTGTGGCTTTGCTGAGGAAACTCAGGTATTTTTCTTGATGCTTTTTACTTGTGATGAAACCGGCTGCTAATGCGGTCCTTTGAGTCATTGTTGCAGCTGTGTTATAGAGGATGCATTGCTGTGAGATTGGGTTGGAGCAAGCTAGCTGAAACTCTCTTCCTGGGGCCCACTACTGTAATTATCATCATCATTATCATCATCATGTTTTGTTATCATTCATATTATTCAACATCGTTTTTTTGCACATTATTTGTGAATACCCATTTTTGCTTTCTTGCTGAGAGAAGATTGAAGCCGCTCTCATGTGTGTATGCTAAATACAGGCGAGCAACCGATCAGTCGAATAAATAACACATTATATAGAATTAGTTTCATCTGTACACACACATACACACACAAACACACACACGCACACACATCTTTTTTCGGTAAAATCTGGAGATGGCGGCCGGCACATTTTTCTTACTTTGTTTTCGGGCTGTTTCCCGCTGCTTACACTATTTATTCTAAGCCAATTATAGAGTGGGTACGGAAAGTATTCAGACCCCTTTAAATTGTACACACTTTGTTTCATTGTATCCATTTGCTAAAATCAAAAAAGTCCATTTTATTTCTCATTATTGTACACTCAGTAACCCACCTTGACAGACCAAAACAGAAATGTAGACATTTTTGCAAATTTATTAAAAAAGAAAATCTGAAATAGCACATGTTACCCACTGTGCATCGTCATGTAGTTCAAATTTAGGAGACAGTGAGATTTTCATTTCACTACACATTCACGTCATATTTGCATCAGCTGGCTTTATAACTTATAGGAGAGACATTATTCTCCGTCCTTGGACCCTTGTATCGGAAAGGGACAAAAACAACCACATTGACACCGAATACTCATAGGCATTTAGCACCATATTTTGTTCTCATGTGCATGTTGTGTGTTAGTCTGTTTATATAATGTGCTTTGATGATTTGAAAGCAGTTTTCAATTTTTTTCTCAAACCAGAAAACAGGGATGACCATGAACTGGTTAGTTTCCCATTTTAATGGCTTTCAAGTCATTCAATGAACACTAGAAAATTCCAACTGCTGTCCTCATGATGAAGAAAAATATGTTAATACACATGAGATCGGCTTCTTCAGACATTTGAAGCCAAAGGAGCGTCACTGGATGGAGAGTTCAAACTAAATCTGAATGCCTGCTTTCATTTTACAGCAAATTGAACAAATCAAAGGATTCTTTTTCAGTGGATTAAAGCATGGCAGACTAATGCATCGCTCAGAAATGGGCAATGTTGTTGTATCCCAACTGTACTGTGCTGCACTGAAACATAAAAGAAAGAAATGATATTTCAATTAAACAAAAAACATTGCCATCCAGCTTCTTGACAGCATGATGATTTCACCGCGTTCCTCCTCCTCGTGGCGGCCGAACACGGCAGAGATCGAAGATCAAAGGACGAACATACACTATGTACATATTTGATGGTGTTTTTAAATCACCATCAGATCATTTTATTTTATCTTCAACTCCCCCCCCCCCCCCCCAAATCCGAAAGCTGCAACGGCTGAGAATTTACAAGTTCTGCCAAGCCACCGATAAACGTGTTGTGTTGCACTTGATGTACCGGGGAGAGTGGATGGTTGAGGAAAGATACAGTATGTCGCACTCTCGTTCTTTTCCTTGTGTTTTACCTCTTAATGTGCATGGTTTCCTGGAGGCGGGACTCCATCTCTAGCGATGGATTCCAGTCAATCTGCCTTGTGTAGCTGCTCTGCCGTTCTGGGACGGCGCCTCTTGCACTGGAGTGGGAAGAACAACTGCTTTGTAAACAGGCAGTTCTTCACCTGGATGTCACGGTTCACGAAGACTCTTCCTCGGAGTCTGGCGTAACCCCACCGGCAGAGCTTACGCGCTGGTGTATTTCTGCATCAGTGTCGGCTTTGGAGCGATGAAGGCTGCCAAGGTAGGGAGAGTCTTCCACATTTTTTTTTCCCGGCTGAAATATTTGATGTGTGTTGAGTTACACACACACACACACACACACACACACACACACACACACACACACACACACAGGCCCCGTACACACGATTGGCGACAGACATGAGGCGATTTTTTCCGTTTGCAAGAGATTAATATGAACAAAGGATTAGAGCTGATGTGAGGATGAGGAAGAGGAAGTCGTTATCATGTGGTTTCCTTTGCTCTTTTCGGATTTGTGCATGCAACGCAGTTTGAGAGGAAGAGTTTGGGTCATTTTAATGAGCAAATCAACGACACTCAATAGTCGCTGATTGTACCCTCTGTTTTTTTTCGTGACTGTGATCCCAGTAAATATGAGTTTCATTCAGTTTGACAAGGGAAGCTCATATTTTTTCAGCTCTTGTCTCATTTCCGATTATCCACTGGCAGTATAAGGTGACATTTTTGCGCGCTAAAGAAGCTCATTGACATTGAGTGTCCCTGAAATTAGATTTATGATAGGCCGTCAGTTTCAGAATACCTACAGTGACTCGAGTGCTGTCATAATAGAGGAGCCAGAGCTCTCTCTCTCAAGTCTCGATGGCTCGCGAACTAACCCGTGCAACACTTCATTAATAAAATAAGCCTATTTAATGATTTAATTTGGTTCATTAGGTTTCACACTAAATTGTTTTCAGAAGATAAAGTGGCCGACACGAGCCGCAGATCTGTTACCTTTGTGATTGAAAACAATCTTTCATTGTATGAATACTGAGTCCAATTAAGCATTTTCTATTCAAAACAATGTTTGTATGTATTTCCCATTTCAGCAACTGTTTTCCAATCGCGCAGGACACAAAAGAGCATACATTGTGGCTCAGTATCTAAAACTGATGATCAGAGAAAGAGGAATCCACACTCTTGGATGTCGGCCAGCCGCCCCAGTTACCAGCCATCGGTCAAATTCATGCATGTTAGGTTGATTAGAGACTACAGAATGTCCACAGATGTGTGTGTGAGCACGAGCGAGGGTCTATCCATGTCAGTCCATCTGTGAACTGGCAACCCGTCAAGGGTATTCTCCAGCCGTCTGTATCCAGGCCGGAACGGGCTCCGGCAACCTTGTGACCCTGAGTTGGAATAAACGGATAAGACAATGGATGAACGAGCAAACGTCAGGAACGGGATTTTGTCAAAATGACACTCAAAAGCTTTTCACTCAGTGTCTGGTAATGCCGCCTAGCAACAGACAGTTTGCTCCTTTGAGCGGATTACACAGGCTTTGGATAATTTGTCTTCGTCTTTTTCTTCCGCGATCTTTACCCCCTCTCTCTTGCTCTTTCTCACTCTCATTTCTCTTTGGCAGGTATTCAATCTTTTGGCTAATGAATAGTTCGAGTATAATGATCGATCGCAATAACATAGAAATATTTTCTTTGTCTGGTCGAGTGGCGTAAACAGCAATTTATAGAAGTCATAGTGTTGATGTCAAGGGACATAGTTATTGGTATTATTGTATACTGTCACATAAACCAGTTGTTACATCAATGGGTGATTAATATAAATGTCATAATACGACAAACACGCTTATTGCTCTTCTGGCTGTAGCTATTTCATTCTGCTTTGCTTTGAAAATGGGAAATGATGAATAGCATTGGTAGGAATATACAAAGTATTTGCATAATGTGGAATTCATATATAGTTACACTATTATACTAACTGTTGCACTGTTATTGTCTATATTATTATCATTGCATCTGGAGGAATGTGTTGTAAGTAGCAGCTTCGGTTTGCATGGCCATCACTTTAAAGTAGTTACTCTTATTACTGATCCCCAAGAGACTCCTGGGGATCACCGATGTGATGCTGTTGCCACCTCACAGAACCATAAGGACAAAGACGACCTTAAATAATTGTTGCTAATGTGATTCTGAGCCATTGGCTCACATCGCAGTCAAGCATCAGAAAACAACCTTCTTGTAATACAAAAATGACACATTTAATTGTGAGTTTTCTTCTGAGGGAAGGCGACGGGGGATCGAATAGTTTATAGAGCGCGGATCGTTTTTTGTAAGTTACTCCATTACTCCTTAATGATCTTTCCTCTTACTGCCACCCACAAGCAGACATAGGCAAACACCAAAAAGGATCAACATTTCAAGGTTTGTCTGTGTTTGCTGAATTATGTATTGAGGACACACTCCTGGGGATAGTCAGTATTAGCTTTCGCTGGGCAAAGGATGCTCTCACAAGCAGACACACACCAACATTTACACAGACGTGCATACACAAACACACCATACACATTTAGAGCAACACACAGTGCCTCCATGCTGAAACATTCGAAAAGTCCTTCCCTTATGAATACATTTCTTACTTGGGTAAAGATTTAAGAACTTTAGCATGCATTGGCCAACCAATTTGAACTCTAAACTAACTTTGCTTCAAATAGATACTGAATGCTGTCTTTAAAATGCATAAATATATGCAAGAAATCTCTTTAAGGGCATCAATATGCCTTTCCAATCGTTTATATCCTTCGTGACCCTCGTTGCCCTGTGGCAGCCCTTCAGGCTTCACTGTGTGTGATACCAACACACACTGGGGTCAGTCTGCTTGAGTTATGAGACCCTACATCACAGATTATGGTCAGGGATCCATCAGTTGAGCTGTCGGTGCTAGACAACACAGCCTTCACTTCAACAACCCAGACTACATGATAATGCAAGTTATAACTCATGTTGTTCCTCTTTCAATAGGAAAGGCTGACAATCCACAATATCTCAGAATGGAACAGGATTCAATAATATTCCCGAGACATGTTCCCAAAATGGCTTGAGCAAAAGCTGTATTGTTAAGAAGGCATGAAACTTTGACATAATCCTAATGGCTTCCTTTAGAAGCAGACAATGAGAAACTTGTATTAAACGTAATATCACTTGTTCAGTAGTATCTCACTGCTATAATTATACTGTGCACTCTTAGTGTCTGGAGTGAAGTGAAAAAATCAATGCTACATGAGCTGGCTGAAATGTCACCAAAATTAAATCAAATTAATGGGAATTGATCTGTAATGTGGGACATTTTGTCCGTCTTTGCATTCAGGGGATTGTAATTGGATATTGTGTACCGTAGTTGTGCCTTGATTCAGTCAGGGGCTCTCGGATAAAACGCTGAGCTCCTGCATTTGTAATCTGTGTCCATAGTTACCTGTTTTATAACGACACTGCACTCTGCGTCAGGCTCCGTATTGTTCGCCTCACTCTGTTCTTCTTGTTCACTCAGTCTCGCTGCGTCTCATCTTGCGTCATTGTTATTGTTTTCAATTTGATCACATTTTGCATGCCATGTCTTGTATTCTAGGGCGGCCACTAACATTTATTTTGATAATCGATAAATCTGTTGATTCTTTTTTAGATTAATCGATAAATCAGATTAAAAAACTAAAAACTTATTTTCAACCCTTTATTTAGAACGGGGTTGGTACGGTCATGGAAAACTTGGAAAAGTCATGGAATTTCAAAATGTTTATTTCCAGGCCTGGAAACGCATTTTAAAAAAATGTAATCCCAAAAGTTTTGGAAAAGTGTTGCAATTTAATTAATATGTTCATTTACACAGTATATACTGTATGCTTTGGAATTCCCATTGTTAGTTTAAATACTACATCTTCTAACTTTTTCATGCATACCAGTTTTCACAAAATGTTTGGTCATGGAAACTATTTAAATAATCGATTTTTATTGATTTTATCGATTCATCGTTGCAGCCCTAATGTATTCTAAGCTGTCCTTTATTCACCCCTGTGTTCTCCTTTCCCAACTCATCCAATGCTGACGCACGGCTGCAGTTTTATGTGGTTAACGTTGTTGAAAAAGAACTAGCGCTCAGGGAAAGATCATGGTTTGGGTTTAAGGGCCAACGCGTATACGGATTTTGTGGCATAGCGGGGGAACTCGGGTGCAATCTGCAGCGTAGCAGAACTACGGTGGCATCCCACAATTCAAATGGGCTTTTCTAGAGCCAGTGTTTGGTTTGTTCCTTCTGGACTACTGTAGAAAAATAAAGGTTCACAAAAGCAATCTCGGGCTGCACGGTGGTGTGGTGGCTAGCACTGTCACCTCACAGCAAGAGAACCGTGGGTTCGGTTCCCGGTCTGGGCTGCCCTTGCGTTTGCATGTTCTCCCCGTGGGTTCCCTCTGGGTTCTCCAGCTTCCCCCTACAGTCCAAAGACATGCAGGTTATTTGAACTCTGAACGTGAGCATGAATGGTGATCTGTCTCTATATGTGCCATGAGATGGACTGGCGACCTGTTCAGGGTGGACCGTGCCTTCACCCAATGTCAGCTGGGATCCCCGCGACCCTAAACAGAGTTTGTACGGTCATGGAAAACCTGGAAAAGTCATGGAATTTTAAAATGGTTATTTCCAGGCCTGGAAAAGTCATGGAAAAAACTTAAATCATAAAAGTTTGGGAAAAGTCATGGAAATTTGTTATAATCACATATTCATTTACGCCGAGTTTTGAAATAATTAATATGTTTTTTAAAGAAAGACGCTCAAAATATAAGCCGGTGTACGCTCTCAATAGGCACAATTTTCAAAAATGTTCATGTTAATACCAAGATTTTAGTTTGGTCATGGAAATTTGGTTTAAAGTCATGGAAAAGTCATGGAAAAGTCATGGAAATCCATTGGTCAAAATGTGTAAGAACCCTGCCTGAAGAAGGATAAGTGGTTTGGATAATGGATGGAATAGCAAAGTCTGCGAAGAAGACTCGCGAAGCATTCAGATATAATCAAAACACGAACGATAGCTATTTGCAAGAGGATTATACACTAAAGAAAATATACCTATTAATATTATGTTCCACCCTGGCCTTCTTAAAGAAGTATGTTTGATGCGTAAATTCTGTAGTGGATGGTGCTCAATACAGAATTCAGAATATACTTATAAATTTGGGCGAGACGGCTTTCTGTGCGCAGTGCAGAGTGCCGGCCATTAGCTAGACAGAGGGACACGGCAGAGAGACTCACATGGTTATGGCTAAGTGTCTCTCCTTGTGGGTTTCCTGCTTTCCACTGTCCAAAGACATTCAGGTTAGATGGAGGAAACTGTAAAGTTCACTTTCAGTATGAATGTGTATTTCTGCCATCATCTTGTAGCCTAATGCATGCTGGGATACACTTCTTGGATGGAGAATGGATGAATAGCTTCATTCTCTTGGTTTCTTTTGGTCTTTTGCAACAACCTGTAACATGTCTAACAGCCTGAGCTCTGCTCCCAGACCATCATTTGTCTGCTTAATAACCACCGAAGTGCCATGTTGAGTCATAGCGATTACGGTTTATTCCACTGTCCAATTTAAGCTCTAGTGAAAGAGCACTGCCCATAATTTCTTCATCAATGTAAGCAGTGCAGCTTTTATTCCTTCTGATTTTTCCAACTAAAAATGCAAAGGTCCAGCTTTTTGTGTGTTCTTAGAATCAATTAGCAACGTCTGCATTTTGAGATCAGGTTTTTAATGAATAGCAACTATTTCTAGTTCTAAGTTAGCATGTTTATAGATGATAATGTTATTAAGTACTATTTAAACTAACTTGCAATGTGGTGATACTAGTGAAACCACATGGATTTCATCCACAGGTTCATTAAGTGGAGTTGTATGTGTTGTTATTCTAATGGTACATTCACCAGTCATCTTTGCAGATTTCCTGCGTCAATACTAAAAGGATGGAGCTGTTTATTATACATGAGCCAATTCGAGTAGCAACTAAATAAAATATTTGCATTGACAACTCAGAGTAGCCCCGAATATAAACAGAAGAGTGGTTAAAAGATATACATTTTCAGTATTTTCAGCCTGTTATATTCATGAATTAGAAAAGTCTCATGTTATGACTACTTTTATACATCATGCATGTCATTTGTAATATTATTTCAAGAAGCAAAATGTATATAAATATTCCGGATGGTTGTATACATTAGAAGTTAACGCAGGAGAAGCTGGTACAAATGAGAAATTACATATTTTTTTGTGAATTCTTGATTTGCATTTGTCGCATCATCATTTGCTCAAATAGGGTCATTTGTTTTATGTTGTTAATAATTTAATATAAAAAGTGAATAAAATAAACTTATATTCTCTTAATCATGTACATTATCATATAAAAGGAGATTTCAAAAACATCTGAGCAGAATAATATATCAGCACTTAAAAATATGCAATGGGATATTCATAATCATAACATGGCATAGTGTATATTAAACTCATTACAGGACATGTAGTGTCTCTATATGTTTAACTAATTTAGCAGGAGTCTACAATGTTCTATACAATTTGTGGAAATGTGAACCCCACCTTACAGTCCATTTAAACTGATAACACTCATAAATAGCACTAAATGCTAGTTTAAATAATGTATATTAAGTAAACTGATATTATCCTTCCCGTTGTAGCATTCCCGTCATCAAGCTCTTTGTAACAACATGATGTTCAGTTCAGCTGTGAGGATTATATGAAAAACAGCTTGCCTATCTAACTAGTTTTAAGTTACTTATTTGATTATAAATCAGTAATCATTAAGGGTTGCAATATATTACTTAAGTATAAGAAGAGAAATGGGCGGACAATAAACCCATAAACATGTTAATTGTTAATAGTTAAGTGTTAAATGATAACTTCTAGTAGAGATGAAGAAGGAAGGAAAGTGATGGAAATGAAAGGGGGGAGGGGTCACTCGGGACGATAACGTAGAGTGTGTGCTTTTTCAGGTTTGTTTGATTGTTTAATACTGTAAAAAGTCCCGAAGCAAGCACTTATGGGTAGATTAGGAACATTTAATTAGATAATAAAGTATGCTAAGAACCCAATTTTCCATTGAAAGAACATTTCACATTTAAATGTATCACACTAGAGAAGTGCAAACACCAACATTAGTGACTTTTGACCTCGACCATTGGGGAGTCGTACACAAGAGGAAAAATAGCTTTATTTTTACTTTCCTGTACTTTGTCTCACCTTACCTCATCTCAAAATGGTCTCCTTTTCCAAAATGTGCAATAACGAGGACAAGTCCAATTAAGGAAAGGCAAAGAGCATTTAAAACAAAGACACACCCGATTAACACAAATACAGCAAGAAAGAAAACAGAATACAGTACACAGAGTGTGTTTGTTCATCATAATAAACAACGGAGGGGTGATGTGGGGTAGTACGGGTTGCTAACTTTGCCGGTTGACTGCTAATGTGCAACGATAAACCTGCAAAAAAAACAAATTGAAAAGACAACGTGAGCCACGAGGTCAAAGTCACCCTAACTGTGCAGCAGTAATACTTAGAAGCTATAAAAAGCATCACAGAGAGGAAGCACAGACAGACAACAATAGCGGCCTCACATTGGATCATGTGCTGCGTGAGCATGTTGCTAAATCTCTCAGAGGTTCATCCAACAAAGTTATTATGGTTACAAAGCAGGAAGTGGCTCTTTTCACATGTTCACTAGACTCTAAAACATAGATAAGTTGAGCTTTAAGATGAAGATTCATGGCAGTTTGATTTGAAATGTCTTTGAGTAGTTCTCATGGGTACAACCCGGCCTCAGTCGTCTGTAGTTATTCACATACAGTGGATTCTAAGTCAACTGTATTCATATAAATTCAATTCAATTCAGTTTATTTGTATAGCCCAATTTCACAAATATTTTTTTTCTCGGAGTGCTTTACAATCTGTACACATAGACATCCCTGTCCCAAAACCTCACATCGGATCAGGAAAAACTCCCAAATAACCCTTCAGGGGGAAAAAAGGGAAGAAACCTTCAGGAGAGCATCAGAGGAGGATCCCTCTCCAGGATGGACAGATGCAATAGATGTAATGTGACCAGAAGGACAGATTTAGAGTTAAAATACATTCAATGAATATGAGTTTATGAATAGTTCATAATAGGCATATTCCACGATGGAGACCTCCACCATCCATCAGGCAGATGGAGGCAGAGAGGAGGAGTGGGCGGAGTCTCAACAGTGGGCGGAGTCCCAACAGGGACTAAATGGATAATGAAATAGATTTAAAAACACCAGTTATTTGAAAAGCTACAGAGTTGTTTTCTTTTTTTTTAACTGCCTTGTGGTCGGCCTGGAAATTAGAGAAGCGAGTGACTTCTTTCCTACTGTGCCTGCAACTAGCAGTTCAATCTTAATCGCACAACAGTCAGATCTGCAATTTGGTTCACAGTGCATGTTTTTTTTTTACGGTAACACGAGTGCTCATTCAACAACATTATGGGAGACCGCGCACGCATCCAAATGAGCGAGTGCATATGCCTCCGACAGCACCAGTGATGATGACTCTACTGGCTTAATTCACTGAACATCCACAAGAAATTACAAGCTTCGATAGGTTATGTGCTTCGAGTGTTTGGGGTGTTTCGATGCATCTTTTACACATTGTTGAATTCGTTGTACTCACATTATCTGTCTCAGAGAATTTCTGATATGAAGATGTCACATCTGTTTTTAATGGTGCACAGCTGCATGCACACATTTCAGTAATCCTGCGAAACACTGGGATTTGCACTGATGATAAATATCTTTGTAAAGATTAAAGCGCTATGCGTGCATGTGTCAGTGTGTGTGTGTGTGTGTGTGTGTGTGTGTGTCTGGAGTTGCAGTCCTGGGCTTGTGTCTCCTCTTTGTTTCCGCAGCATAATGGGCTTTGTAAGATAATACCCAAGAGACATCACAATACTTCTGAGCTAGGGGATTTTGAAGCCGTCCCAGTTTGCAGCACCGCTTTGGCTCCAAGCTTCATCTGTGATTGGAACAGCAGCAAAACCTGGATTTACCGGCAAATGATATTAATCGCGGCTGTGGTCCTCTTCACTTTATCATCTGCTCTCTTTTCCATGACTGAGCTCTCGGTTTCAAAGCTTTTCCCCCTAATACACTCCTAGAATGACACTCAATGTCAAAATAAGTTTGTCCTCTGCAATGTTTTACTTGCAGAGGACAACAACTGCACAAAAAAAAAGAGAGACCGTGACAGGATCACGCTGTAGGCCTAAAGTACTGTAGCAGGTTTACTATTGTCAAACAATTGATATGCTCAAAGCTGTTTTTTCTTATCTAAAGTGAAGAAAAAAAGTCTAAAACATTGCTCACATATATTTCTCAGATCTGTTTCTGTAAAATAATAAGAAAAAAACATTGCAAAAACATACCTGCCAGCACAAGGCTGTGAATAGAATGGATAGAAAAAAATGTGAAAGTAAAATGATTTTAGTCTTGAATACAAATGTGCAAAAATCATCAAAAGCCAACGTTTCAACTTTTTTTTAGACCAGGTTCGGGCGCTGGCTCATTTAACTCCTCTTTGTGTGTTTGTGAGCATCAAAGAGAGATTTCTTCAGAGAAAACTTAAAGTGATTGTGACAGTGTCAATCACCGGCTGAGAAATGGCAGACTTTCCCCGGCAGGGGCCTTGAGCACCACCGACTCGGCTGTGTTTCCATTTTCAATGTGTTGGAGCTGAGCGAGGTTGCCAGGTACTATACAAATTAGGCAAAATGTATGAAAGAGATTATTCTGTCTTCCAAACAAATTCGGCACTTGGTTTAAAGTCAGATGAACTCACAGATATCGTGAGTGTTGGCGGGTAGGCCTATGGTTGTACAGCTTTAATTAATATACCGTATTACTGTTCTCAGGTTTAACGTATTAACTTACAGTCATTTTGTTAAATGCCTAGTTTATCGTGGCTTTGTTAGGGTCAGGTACCATTTGTGTCGAAATGTGCAAACCAACAGTTGCCCCAATTACATCATATTATATATGTTTTCATGAACAGCAGCTACAATTAAACTAGCTTACGGTTATCTTCTCAACTACATGCCATGAATAAATACTATGTCTAGTGTATCATGGCTTAGTTGGGCTTAGCTACCATTTGTCTTAATATATGCAGACTAACACTTACCCTAATTAGACCGACAACATGTTATTTATGTTTGCATGAAATGTAAAAACACAACACTTGCTGTAATGTATTGAAAATACACAAATTGGTTAATTTAGTAAGAGTCTATCAAAGTATGCGCAGCTACAATTAAACTAGCTACAGTTAGCTTCTCAACTACATGCCATGAAATAATATGCCTAGTTTATCATGGCTTAGTTGGGCTTAGCTACCATTTATGTTAATATGTACGGACTAACACTGACCCCAATTACATCATATTATATATGTTTTCATGAACTGTAAAAACACAATAGCCTGTTGTAATGTATTGTTGTTTAAAAATGAACACAACTTGGTTCAGTTAGTTTGGGTCTGTCAAAGTATCATCAGCTACATTCAAGCTAGCTACGGTTAGCTTCTCAACCTCATGCCATCAACAAATACTGTCGTTTTAATTACAGAGACACGGTAGAGACAGTCTCAAGCTCACAACAACATATTTCAAACTTCACATGTTCACACTGCTTCACTGCTCAGCTCTCTGGTCATCCAGTCTCAGTTAGCTTGCTGATCAGTCGAGCATTCAACCAATAGCTCGACAGTATACTCTGGTACTCTCGGATAAGTTATATTAACTTCTGCTTCGGTCGAGCTAACATAAGGGCAATGTGGTGTAGGTAAAAGGCTACTTCATTTTCAAACTTTAACAACAACAAAAATGCGGAAAGTAAAAACTGAATGGTAAGCCACGCATGTGTTGTACACTGGACTTTAACAAATACCAATCTCTGGTGAGCATCTCTCACAGAGTAAGACATTGACCGTGTTTACATGCATTCGAATAACTGGCTTAGTCGGACTGAAATCAAATTATCCGTTTCATGTAAACATCTTTGTTCGACTATGTGCGGTCCGACTACGATCCGATTAACACCCCTGGATAACTTGATCCAATCCGGTTTATAATTCGATAATGCGGCATGTAACAGTGAATTGGATTAGGAACCGGACTTTGCGTCTTTGTGCATGCAGACACAAGCGGAAATGGCCGTATCACCACGAGTTGTAATGAAATCAGCGCCACCTATCATATCGGAGGTGACATGCTTTCGGACAATGATTCGAATTACTCACTGCCATGTATTTTGGGATAATAGCAGATCCCCCAAAAGATAGCATAGTCCGACTAAAGCAAGATTCAAATTATACCCTCATGTAAACACACTGATTTTATTGAGATTTTTTTGTTTCCACTTTACGGTGAAACAATTCCCATTGGTTGGTTCAACCATGTTTACATTACTGGCGAAGACATCTTTTCATAAAGACAGTTTCACTGTTAACAGTTTTTATGGGCCATATCATCGTTGAAAAGGCTTTTATTGTAGCCCAAAGAGTCAGTCTCTGAATCCAAATGGTTTATCAGCATGAAACAATGACATGCTGGTGTGAATATTGAATATTGAATCAGTATCCTTTGCTATTCATGTATTAATTAATGTGCTAAAATGTTTTATTTGAAGGAAGCAATGTTGACTTGTCACACATAATGAGCCACAGAATTGCAAATTACATTTAATTAATCATGTAATTTCTTCACTCGCAAATAGATAAATACTTGCAATATACAACACATGAATGTTAAATACAACAGTGAAACTAAGCTTCAACAACTAAGAGGTGTAAATTATGTATTATTTTGACAGCCAAATGTATCAGGCCCTCCTGGTGATTGCTTTGGTATAGGATATGTTGCACTCCAGAAGGCATTGGAATAGATAGCATAATTCTTTTTTGTGAGCGATGCACTGTTTATTAGAGATCTATCAAGTGAGATGGGATATTGCATAGTAACGCCACAGTACCTGTGTATTTATTGCTGTTGCCCGATGCCTCTGGAAGGCCTGTAATAGAACTGATAAACAGGGCAATTATGCTCGGAGCTCCTTTAGCTTGTATTGATAAGAACGCTTGGCACTTCAACATTAACTGTCTCGCTTTCATTTATCATGACAGGTTGTAGTTTAGCATGCCCCGCAATCTTACTGAAGCAAATTTTACACCAAGCGAATCACAGTCAGTTTGCTTATCCAGCCAATTAGGACATTGAGAAAAAACAGAAATAGAAAAGCAAGGTTACTAACGAGCCTGTCAGTTATTGGCTGTCAGTCCAGCCCACTTTTTCATCGTTGTCTATCAAGCTTATTCAATTGTTCAGTCTACAGTTCATCCATTAGATTGTTTAACAATTCAGCCATCCTGCTGGATTATCTTCATGGAATGTATTAGCAACCATGTTGAATGCCTGTCAAATATGTTTCTTATTTATTTCTTATTTAGGAAAGTAGTGCTTCCTGTTGAATCTCCTCATATAGGCTGCTAAACTCTTTCCACTTTTCATTGGAAAAGGTGCCTGAATGCGGTTTCCCATTCGTGAGTATAGCAATTTAACACACAGCGCACAGCGCACATTACGCTCTTATTTTGAATAGAGGAAATGTTCTTGACTCCTAGTTCTTTCTATGTTGTTCTAGTATGTTTGTGCCATGTATCTGTTATTTTGACCTATTACCTGTAATTATGATTGGAAAATATGAGATGCCTTTTTGCGTAGCAGGCATTTGGACTTATGAAAAAAAACCTTATTTTGAAGTAGAAGTAAAACCCTTCTCTAGAAATGACTGAATTGTATCGACTACCTTCTCTGAATTGTATAGACTTTATTTATCTGAAGTGGCCCTTCGTTATGTCCTGTCTCGAGTACACAGACGTGCCAATAATAGAGTAGCATCGATAACCGGGGTCTGGAGACTATCCACATGTGCTCCATAGACTCCTATGCTGTCGTTTCAGATTTTTTACATTTTCAGGCTGCTTTTGAAGATTTGGAGCTAGCCAAAGTGAAATGTTGCGAAATACTGATCCTCGTTACCCAAAGCGACAACATTAGCACGGCACGTTAGCACATCATTAACTAGCATTAGCACTGTTAAGCCACGATAGCTCCTGAGGGTATGCTGAATGTATACACATGCAACTTTTTCTTCTTGATGTTTGTACAAGCGAAAAACGCCCGTTTTCCCCAAACTATTCCTTTTCACTGTTACTAGTGGGGATGTGATTTTGACAGACAGGTCTTTGCCCACCTACCTGCATGCTTAAGGGGGATTATGTGGCATCACATGCTTAATGTAAAGTCTTAGTAATGGATTCTCAACTCTGTCTGTGTGAGAATGCTTGCTGCCAAAACAATGAAACTCTCTGCTACTGTGCACTTGGGTCTCTGTGATGTCTGACATGTTTTGGTTGTCCACGGCGGCTGGTTTGTTAGTCTGAATGATGCATGCACCTGTTATGGTCATTTTAATATGCTCACCATTGTGAGCAAGATAGAGCCCCAGTGCAATTTGGGGTTATTGTAATAATGCTGATGATCAGGTGGGCTCTGTTACCTGCTCCTTTGTGAATGTGAGTGTTTGTGGGGCTGTGCGTCCCCATTAATAATTGTTTCCAGCCGTACTGTTTTATATCCTAACAGTCTTGGCTGCACGATTGAACAAAGCCAAGAACATTCTAAAGATAAAAACATCTCACCTTAATCTTCATCCCACCCATGTGGAAATAGGAAATATAGATTTCTGTTCTGCTGGTTTTGCAGCCAGGAGAAAAAAGGATGTTTTCAGCTGCAGTTTTTACCGATGTAACTGTATCCTAGTTTGTTGTGGTTGTGTTTGAAGTTATCAGAGATTGGGGTGGCAGATGAGGAGAAAAACAGACTAATAAAAAATGAGGGCAAGGTAGTTGAGGTGAAATGACAAAGTGGAGTTCACAGTAAATGTCGCCTGCAGGCAGCTATAGCTGCACCGGATTAGTGGAAGCCATTTCAAAGTCCATCCTAAACATTTCTTTCAGTGATGGGGTTGGACATTAAAAGAATGACATCAGTCTTTTGTAAGTGGTGCATTCATATGCCTACGTTTCAACTTCACACTAATCCCAGATGGCTAGTATGGGGGTATTATTTGTTCCTTATTGTAGATGTGAGAGGTACTCTCCATCATACAATAGCACTGTAAAGTATATCCCTACATCCGTGCAAATTAAACTGTCCTTCATTATAAATTGTAAAATGACAAAAAAGCACTTTAAATGCAGAGCCCTCATGTGCTCAGGAAACCACAAAACGTTGAGGAACAGGATCAAAAAGATTATGTAAACCAGCTACAAGGACTTTAGAAGCTTGAGCAGGGACTTTGAGTTGTATGACCTGGATAACAGACAAGCTGGAAGTCTTGAAATCCTTCATGCAACCACTTTTTCAATACTTGTAGGGCAAAATTACATTCCCAGTCAAAGTGTTTCATAACATACTCGGAAAATTAGAACACAAAATGTTCTAATTTCTGTTGGTTATTCTTTGAAGCCCAGTGCCCCAGATGTTTACCATAAAAAAAGAACACAGTTTCTTCTTTGCTTCCTCCAACAGAGCCATGTGTCTAATGACCGTCATAGGAACATTTGTCTTCATTCTCTCTTTTCTTTTCTTTTCAATGAAAAGAAAACATATGCGGGGAATGCATGGCGACACTATCTGTGTTCCATTAGCACACTATCTTTCACATTTCCTGTTTCTCGTACACAGGCAGTGAGAATCCTTTATAAATCATTGGTTGTTAATGGGACATTGACTATTCCAGTCACAGCAAGAGGAAAGGGAGGGGGCAGCTGGGAGTCCCAGGGGGACTCAGACCCGTGGCCGATCCATTATTCATGGTTCACCATGGGCTTGTAGCGAACACTGACACCCGACCTGCCTAAATCAAACACCGCCAGTGAGTTTAGGGCCCCTTGGGAAATGCGAGACTCAGGTAAAGGTGGTGGTGGTGGTGGGGGGTGGAGGGGTCTGGTGGAGGTGACTGTGAGGGTCAGATCAGAGGGGAAAGGAAGAAGGGCCGAAGACGATGAAAAGGGAATGGCCCCTTTTCGTACTCGTCTGCTTCAAGCTGTCAGCACAGTAACTGCTCGTTCTTCCTTTTGTCAACACTGCTGTTTCTCTCTTTTACATTCTGATCCCACTTTGAGTCTAATTACGAAGACTCATGCCTAATTCTTTCTTCGTCGATCACCTTGCATAACAACTTCCGTCTTGCGCTGATGAACTTACTTTAACTTTCACTCGTTAAGTGATAAACAAAGTTATGTAATGGGAAAACCCTATCGAATGAATATTAGTATATTATAGTTGCGCTTTGCTAACATCTGAAATATTTCATATGCCCTTTGCAGAACCAGTACATGCACTGGGTCTGCACATGAATGTACATACATTTAAATGATCCCTTGTCTGCTTTGTCCAAATTGAGGATCTCAACCTCACTCATACAATATAATGGAAATGAAATGTAAGAAGTTTCAAATATTGTGTGTGTATGTATAAAAGCGTAGTATGGATCACAAGAAGTTAAAATGATGTCAAGGGAAGCGTCAGTTCTCTCTCCGTCATTGCTATGCAAGAGAGTTAGTTGTGAAGCTCCATTCAGCCCAGAGCCAGAAGGTGACACTGTATTGAAGCCAAGTGCTAAACACCCAGCGAGGGATTGATCGCCGTGTACCAGCATTGGTACGCGTTAAAATCACCTTCATTGCTGTCTTGATGCGATCAGAGCAAGTCTTTCTCTCACAAATATCCTTTGCACTTTTATCTCATTAAACAAGTCTGTGCACAATGGCAAACACATCTGCATGATCACAGCAAATGGGTCCATTGGCTTCATGAAATAAACAAAACAAACAAACTATAAATCACAAGAGAGGGCCATCTTCTTTGAATTAATGCTGTGCTTTTGTTGTCAGTGAGCTTGATACAACCCGTACTCGTACATACATTTCCCCGAGATAACATGTGGCCCCGATGTAACAAGTCTTGTTTGTGCCTGTTTTGGTTTCCGCTGAGTGGCACAACTATTAATATTGCTTCATTATTTTATTTAGATGCGGAATCTAAATAATTCAGAGAATGTTTTGCTGTGATCGTACATGACGCGCGCCACAGACAAAGAGCCCCCGAAGTGCCTCGTAATTACCCAACGAGATGTCGAGTTTGTGGGTTGCGTATATTTCTTTATCTCCTTCAACTCAACACCTCCCATGGGCGGCCCCTCCTGTTCTCACTGAAAAACTCTTCAGTAATGTGTTGCATTGCCTTTGATCTTGCAACATTGCTAAACTATAAGTCAAATGTCCTGGATTTGCTCGTTAGATAACCATTAGCTCGTTCCCACATTGCAATCCACAGTCAAAGCACACTGTAGTGAGACCAACAGAAGCAAATCACACGTGGGTTTGAATGCAATATTATCTGTGATATACTGTATGCAATTATTATTAACTACTTTGCAATTCTAAACTTTTGTATTCAATATGGAAATTCATGGAGAAAGTTTGTTCATGCTTTATATTCACAAGGCAGTGCATAGGAACTTTGTTCATCAGAGGAATACGTCCCTATTTGCCTGTTTTGTCTTATCAACTGTGTAAGCGTATTTAGCATTTTCGGGAGCATTTTTTGGGAAGGGAGCCAGAGGCACTCAATGTTTCATCAAACCTGCAGTGTCACCTCTTTGAGCGTGTCACTGAATTAGCTATGATGCTTAAAATAAATACAAAATAGTGTGCACAATATGCATGCAGCGGTTTACAGAGTTTCAACAAGCAGCAAGAAAAGTGCCTTTTTAATTTAAACTTTTCTTCCAAGTTTTGAAAGAATCTCATTCTCTATGCAGATCTGCGGCTGCAACTGCAACACAAAAGCCGGAGGGTAAAAAAAGGAAAAGCAATCAGCGTACCAATCAAAGTTGAAAGGAGTCTGGGTTTTTTTAAAGACGATTTAGATAATGATGAGAGAGAAATGATCTCACATAGAAAATGGGAAAGTCTTTTTTTTTTTTACTATTGTCTTCATTCGCTGCAGGTCAGTCTTCAGACAGACAGAACAAGACATAAAGGATTGCAGCGGTTTTGGCCAGGTGCTGCAATCTCTGCTTTGGCAAAGGATGAACTGTGATAAAAGAATAGAATGAGGAGAAAAAATAGATTAGATTGGAATTAACTTTGTTTATTTTATCTCTTCTTCTCTTCTTCTCTCCTCTGCCTGTTTTCTACAGCCTCTCTCCTCTGCCCTCTTCCATCCATTGCAGATTAATGCATTTGACAAACCACTGAGCAGGAAAGGGCATTAATAGCTACTCAAAGCAGAGAGCTATCATGGGAACCCTTGTTGTGAGAAAATTACGCATCTTCAAACCCGCACAGTGGTATTCAGGGATAACTGAACGCTTGCACACACTGTTTTCTAAACACTCTCTTGGCCAAGCCTGAAAAGAAAGAGGCGGGAGAGACTTCAACTGGCAAGACAAGGCAAGGCGAAGTGTGCGTGCGTGTGTGTGTGTGTGTGCATCTGTTCCCTGGGTGCATTGGTATAGGCCTTTGCTTCTGAAATAGTTAGACCACAAAGGCCTAATCACCAAATGACAAGATGATCCAGCTTAGAGTGTCAGAATGAAACTGTGTTCCAATCCTTCAAATACACCACGGCTCTCAAACAATGTGCACACACACGGGTTGTTTCGTGTGTGTGTATATGTGTGTGCATGCGGGTGTGTTCATGTCTTAATGCATCTAGCTGCATTCAAAATATAAACTCTTGCCTAATTCTCATGTGGTTAATTTGCAAAAGCGTGAGAATGTTTTAAAAGATTTTTTTTTAATGCTTGATGTTATTCTGCACAGTCGCTCTGGATGACCACAAAAAAGCTGCGGTGTTTACCGGTGTCGAAACACAAAGTGTGTTTTGACAACTCCAGCACTCAGAAACACTAAATGCTCAAGCTGAGAAGAACAACAATTTAGCTCCAGCTTTTGAAAACAAATAATGATTAAAAAGCAAATAAATAACACAGTTATGGGAATAATGGGAATACATGTAGCTAAATAGCTTTCAAAATTGAACGAGGCAAAACAAATGTACGTCCCCCATTCATGTTAAAATGTCATTTTGAAAAAGGTTTTGGAGTTTTTCATTTGATAACGTTTCATTTTAGTTAATTAAAAAACACGCAGTGAACATATTACGTATTCGGTATGCACACATTTGGTAATACTATAGGCACAGCTTTGCTTTTTTAAAGGCAATTAGCAGATATGTGTGTGTTTCCATAAGATCTAGTGGCACAATCCCAACTCATGCTATTAAGTCCTCCTCATTAGTAATCACAAATAAGACATGGATTGTCAATACAGGGTTATTTGTGACGCTGTATATATTTAAAGAAACGACCCACCACCCAAAAAAAAGGAAACAGAATAAATAAATCTACGTAATTCTCCTAGCATGTATTAAATGCTCTCTATGGATTTTGAACACAACTCAAAGATACATGACTTAGTGAAAAGGAATCAAGCAGTCTATTTAGATCCTGCAGCATACAATTTATGACCAACACCAATGATCCCTGCACACAGGAAGGAGTGTGCCCTAAAGTCCAAAGTGAGGATGTGTAGGTCGTTGTTGTGGCAGGGCCTGCAGCGTGTCAGTGTGTCAGTGTGTCAGCGTGTCAGCGTGTCAGTGTGTCGTCCTAATGACAGAAGATTACATCCAATATCACACCAACACTTAAAGACGTTTACCTAACAGGAAACACCACTTTTATCGTGTAACCATCCTGTAGTTGCAATGCACTGAGAATCAGATGTGAAACGCGTACTTGTAAATATGTTTGTAGCATCCAAAATGGCCCTCCTGTATGTCTGAACCTTATTGAAGTGTCTATAATGGATTAGTAAACAAATTAAATACTTTTTTGTTTTGCAAGGAATATGCCTCATTAAAAAAAGAAATGTGCATACTTAGCCCAAATGGAGTTAATGACTAAAACAGAAACAGGATTAAAGTTTCATTCAAATATACGATCAATTCTAATAAGTGTTGCAAAGAATAATTTATATTTAGAGTTTGAATCATTCCCAGGTCGTTACACTATTGATCATATTCCGTTAGTATTTTTACTTACTGAATAACAAATAGATGCTAGACATATGGACAACGTTCTTAGTATATATATATATATATATATATATATATATATATATATATATATATATATAAATATATATATATATATATATATATATATACAAATATATATATATATTTGTATATATGAATATATACGAATATATGTGCGTGTGTGCGTGTAAGTGTGTGTTTGTGTTATCTTGCTCTGACTTCACAGCATTTTTTACAATAACCCACTTTCTCATGACACCTCGATACAAACACAAACACATTTCTCAATGTCATGTACACCTGTATACTAAACACCTTTTAACCCTGCCCCAATAACTCATAAATAATGCCTGTCCTCCTAACAACACCTCAAATATACAAGTCCCATGTAAATAGCAATTACAGTTGTGATTACACTCAACCCGACCAGCAGAAGCGAAGGGTAAAGTTAGATGAACCGAGAACAGACGGAAGGTTAGTCACGTTTCCCATACTGCACCTGAGCTAGGCCGCGGAAGATAAAGAACATTCAATTTTCTGCCCCTGATTGAATGTTTGAGTGTTCCACTCTGTAAATAGCATTCGGCACACACACACACACAAACACACACACACACACACACACACACACACACACACACACACACGTGATGAATCACATCCATGCACAGGCCAATAGATGGAGTACACTCACATTATCAAGCATGTGTTATACACCTCAGAGTAGTGACGACAACTTGTGAGAGCACTTGCCTCATTCATTACCGCGGTAACCACAGACATAATTGTGCTCTCAAACTGTCGGTGGAGGTGGTGTGTGGAGGTGTGTGCATGTGTTTGTTTAGGAGAGAGAGAGAGAAAGAGAGAGAGAGTGACGAATAGGAAGACAAAGAAAAGCTTCATTTTATTGGCTTTGGGCTGTTGACAAAGGTTGAGGAAAAATACGTTCCCTCATGTATAAAATCCCCACATGTGGATTGAAAACCTGACACACACACACACACACACACACACATACACACCAGTATGCACCAACATGTGAACTCACACACACGTAAGCACGCATCTAGGCAGTAATCTGACAGGTGAGAATGGCTTACAGCTAGGTTAAAGGGGAAGCACACTACATAAGCAGGTCACCTCTCTGGGGACACAGACCTTTTTTTGTGTGTGTTGCACTGGGAAAATAAATAAAAGCAACACAATGAATCGGTACAACTTGGTGATCTTCAGCTTGACGGTGTGTCCCCATATCCCCTCTGTCTGTAGTTTATCTTGGAGGAGGCTTCTTAATTAAGTCCAATTCTACACTTCAAAAAATGTTGGCGGGCTTGGGAAAAATGTCAGTGAATAATTTACCGTATAATATAATGATAGTAAGTTGTATGACCTTTCTTTTTTAACACTTTATCCATGCAAATTGTGTTTTTCTGATGATTCTTTTTCCTCTTTGAGTTTGCAGAGCTCAGTGCACGATGAACAAGACACACCTTGACCCTGACCTTTGTCTTTGCTGTGTGTGTATGTGTGTGTGTGTGTGTGTGTGTGTGTGTAGGTGAGAGAAGGAAATGTATTAGAAGATAGAAAATTGTCCGTGTACCTCTGGAATTATTAGTCCAAACCACGTCTTACCAAGGGATTGTAGCGATGAATCACCTGCTGCTGTTTTGCAAATTGAACTAAAAGTACAGACATGGAATATTATGGAATGCCACCAGTACCAAATAGAGTTATACGTTATCATTTGACAGTGGTTTTAGATAGTGGGTAGTTCTTTATTACGTATAATGTCTCAAAAGTGGGTAATTACATAACAAATACATGGTTGGGGAACTGTATGGCCATAATGTTTACATCTTTTCATGTGGGTACCAACTTGAACACTCCTTCACTCGCATCCTCAGGAGAAAAGGTGTCACCTGCAACTTAATTCTATTCTGGTTTAGTAAATATTAAACCTGAGCTGAATAAATGGCACTTGTTCTCATACAATATTTAAACCATGTTGTTGTTAATTCATTCTCCAAGACTAGACTGCATGTGAACAACAAACGGCATTAATTATTTAGTAATTGCATCATAACTCCATCCTCTGCAATGTCAAGTCTCTTATGTTTCTGGACTTCAACTTTGGTTGGCTGAAATGTATATTGTAGCTAAACATCATTGTTATTTATTTTCCCAATTTTTTTCAACCAGGCAATATCGTTTCAGTTTATTTATTCTTTTTTTCTTAAAGGAAATTATTAAAAACTGCATATTTTTTTCCATTTTAGTTTAAGTTGTGTCTTATAATATAACCCTGGGGCTTAGTTTTCTCATAATTTCTCTATTCATGTTCCAAATCTACTCAAATGTATTTATCCTATAATACATTTTACTTCATTGTTTGAATGGGATGTTTGTCTTCTCTTGAAAGTCAGACTGCTTGTTGTGGCAAAAGCAGCTTCACAATGTGGCTCACTATAATTTGCGTTCGGTGAAAATGAGCTCTGCTCATCAAACATGTTCAACTTCCACGTTCTATAGGTTCTCCAATCAACCCTTTTGGCACCACTTAGTAGAAACAAAGTCGAAAGAAAAAAAGCCAGGGAAAACTGAAAGACCTCTTACAAATGCGTCCGTCATCTTCTTCACAATGTTGCGGTCGAAGGAGCCGGAGCCGCTCCTGGAGTTTTCCCTGTGAACAATGGCTCCATTCGGATGGCTCCATTCGCGCTATACTTCACGCAGCATCACACAGAGCACTGATTTTCTTTCTTTCTTTTAAAAGGTTGGAGAGTTTTAGAAAATATCCACAAGTTCGAGGTCCGTCCGTCACATTGTGAAGCTAAAAGGCAACGTCTATTTTCCTCGGCGACACTCGAAGCCGCTTCTGCTTCTGCTCTCTGACGCTTTTGTTTCCAGTCTGGTGAAGTCTGACCGGAGAGATACCGTTCAGGCTGTGACAAGTCAGGCCTGTGCTCAGCATGCCACTTATAAAAAAAAAAGAAGCAATTCTCCACGGAGCAATTCTGACAACGTTAATTTGATCATGGCGCAATTTATTTATGACAACCGTGATTATGATGTTTAGGATTTTCTCAGCGGTCCATAATTAAGTCTTGTAATCTGCAAAATTCTTCAATTGTTCCCATGAGGCATTTATTTCCCTCCCAATCACACTGTTTTGAAGGGTTTTTTCCCAGTGAGAAAACTGACACCAGTGTGTTTAATTATCATTTCAGAGCCTTTTTACAACAATGCTGTGGAATCAGAAAATACCTTCTGAATACCAGTGTTCCTATTGGCTCTGGTGTCGGCGTAACATTGTATAATAGAATCAGAATCGGTTTCATTGGCCAAGTAGGTTTGCACAAACAAGGAATTTTACTTGGTAAAGTGACTCAGTGTGTAACACAAATTGTACATTACAACACAAAACAATACAAAACAACACAAAAACAAGACGCAACACACAACAACACAACAACAAAAACAGTGCAGTGCAAAACAATTCAACGGTTTAAGAGTTTTTTTTATTTATTTTTTAAAGTGACTTAAAGTATATATAATGCGGAGTGGCTATGTACAGTAGCTGTGAAGCAGGTTATGCAGATATGCATCAGGGGGAAACGTTCTCCCCCAGTTAGCATTAGAAACTGGCTGAAGCTAACTCTACCGTCTAAGAAGTGATATTCTCTCACTAAGTGGTGAGAGAGGCCAAGTCGTTGGAGGACATCACACAAGGTCAGAGCCTCTGGCTGCCATGAGACAGTAAGTGAAGTAGGAAAGAGGCCGAGCAGACAGGAGGATACTTGCTGTGCTGTCTGAAACTTTCTCTCTCCTGTGTGACTGGCAGGGCTTGATGTGTGAAGAGTTTGAAGTTTGGACTTTTGGTCACCGCTGCTTTTGAACATGGAGCTATTTCAGTCCTGAATGGGGCATGTGTGTGTGTGTGTGTGGGCCAGGATGGGTGCTGGTCCATGTATCTATTTAAACTGACTTTACTGACCATCACCCAGAGGAGAAGATTCCTCTTCCTTCCACAGAGCTGTGGGGGTTTGCTCGCAGAGTGGGGGGATCAATATCATCCATAGCATGAGCATTCGGAGGGCCGAGTGGTTTTTAAAAGCCCCATTGTCATGCCACCGTTCTCGTAAAGCAATTTTGCGGGCTATTCTTTCTTCACTTCAATTTTTTTCAGACGGCTGAGGAAGACAGACAGCTTCAGAGACAGAGAGACAAAGACAGAGGAGGAGAGGCATAACGAGGGAGCGCTCAGACAATCAAACTGGAAGCACATAGACACATCTTCTGTTCGACAGACATTCACAGAAGCTTTCAAGATGTGAGTTATTTCCAGACCATCAGCCTGAATTGAACCGTAGCTGTTTTTTCTCTCATCGGTACTGAACACTGCACACAAGCTGCCACGCCGTCTCCTAATGGTCCAGAAATGGAACAAAAAGCAAACGTTTTCTTCCTATCATCACAAGACTCTGGTATGTCCTTTTATTCTAATGGATCTATAACAAAACGCTCCGTCTGCAGTCCTGTGCAAAGTTGGTTTCAAAGAAAACAAGATTTGCCGCATCAACTATTTGTACATATTAATTCTGTAATATTTCCTAGAAAGCGGTTAAATAGAGCTTTATTATATAGTCAATGTATAATATGCACCAGTTGTAACAAATGACTGATGTCTGTGGTTTGGGCGACAGTACCACTATTATTCCAAGCAGGGTCAGAAGTACACAAGGGCAAAGGGCAAAACTGCCCCTAAGAAATATAATATTGCCCCTGATATCAGTAGGTGAGGGGAAAAAATGCCCCCATAATTTAAATAACTTAATAGCGTTTTGTTTTAGATCTGTGTTGTGTGTGTCCTATCTGTATTGCCTGTACTGGGTAGGTACACCAAAAATAAATAAATATATTTTTTAATTATGAGAAGAAAAAATAAATGAGGTATGATTGTTAATATTTGTTAAAACAATTAATAACAATAAATATACACCAAAAATAAGAATATAATTTAATATGATTGCCTTATTTTGTTTTCTGTTTTTTTTATATCTTAGAAAACACATTGAATCTGTAGACTACTACCTAATAGTGTTATTATGGAAATTTGTACGACAATTACTCAAATACTGTACGCCTAAATTAGTGTATTTATTATTCATGGACAAAGGTTACATTTTATTTCCCAAGTTTCAAAAATTGCCCCCAATTTCTTTGTAAATTCCCCTGGATTTCAGTAAGTAGGGGCAATAATTGCCCCCCAAATAATATGAAAATTTCCTACCCTGATTCTAAGACATGAAATTGTATCTCGATATTTGAACAATCTTCCAGGTTAATCTGGATTAGAGACGTACACTGATGTGCAGTCAGAGATAAGGGTTGTATTGCAAAACCGCCGATTGTAGGAGACAGTAATGAAAGCTTAATAACACAGACCGGCGGGTCCTAATGTGCCTTAACTAATTCAGGCTAACATGAGGTTATCAAGCTAAATTAATCCTGTTTGATCACATCCAGCTAATGTGGCTGTTTGAACACATTTATATTCTAGCATTGATTTGTCAACTCTGCATGAAGTGAGAAATCTTTTTTCTTGGTACCCAAAATGATTTCCCAGTAATTAAGAAACTTGTTCCAATTTAATCATGTGCCGACGACGTAGGTACAAATCATACATTTCAGAGTTGTAATAACAAAATCTCATCATAATGTCACAGTTAAATGTCACATATTTGTTTCCCGCGGCCTTTTAAAGGTCAGAAAGTTTTAACTGAGTTCATATCTTTTTTGGAATAGGATTGGTTATCTAGTGTATCTCTCCACAAAGTTACATATTCTATATTTATAGGGTTTAAACTAAAAGGTCTTGGTCATGATCCAGCAAACTTAACTGCACATGCGCAGGTTTTGAGCAGAAGGACTTGTTGCTCTGACAACAGCTGCTCATACAGTACTTTTAAATCCAGTTTTAAAGAACTGGAATGTAGAGACCTGTGTACAATCCTTAACAATAGAGTACAGCTAATTGAAGGGCACAGGCCAAAAGTGTAAAAATACTGCATTCATGAGGAAACCACTGAATTTTATCTAGAATTGGCGAGGGCATTTAAAAGATCTAGGCATAGATGGATACACAGTGAGAAGTAGTACAGATACATTGGTGGTCATGGCTGACTGTAGATGACCAGAGAAAGAGAAAATAGACAAAATAAAGGATCAACAGATTGTGAGGGAGACATTCAATTATCATTTGTTCTTTTCTTCCCTTGCGATTCTTATGTCATGTTATCTTCCCAGCAAGATTGGAGAAATTGACGACAAGACTACTGGCTGCTATATACATTTTCAGCCCCAATCTTTATTTATTTTTTATTTGTGCAGCAACAGTAAATGAAAAGGAATTCCGTCCTAACTTTCATTAAGAGTACACTACATTAACTCATTTTTGAGACTGTTAAACAAAAGATCTACCACCACCGACAGAAAGGACGAATGCACGAAGACAGACAAATATACAGAACTGTGCTTCTGCTCCCCATTTTTCTTCCTTTTCAATTTTGACACCTACTGTACTGTAACAATGTGGCACGGCAAGTAAACCAATGGCACTGTAAGATTGTTTTTGTCCGCGCTGAGAGTGACATTTTTCAAGACAATTGCCTGTTGGGAACTGTCTTCAGCAGAAAGCTCGCACGAAAAAAAAAAATGTGTGTACAAAAGACAGAGGCAAAGAACAGAGAGAGAAAATAGTCCATCAAATGGATGGATCTCTTTCCATTTGCAAAGCAGGTAGCATAATGTAAAGCAACATGAATCACATCAGAGCTCTGACATCGTCTGGCATGGTACATGTGTACACCGGTGTATAGTTCATCTTGCATCAATACAATAAGTTTGAGCTTCCACTTCTCAAAAGATTATTACTAAAGAGGAAGACACAGGACCATCATCCTTCTGTTTGGTAGTAGATTGTTCCCATGGAAGCGTATGAAATAAAACCTTGTATAGTATGTTCATGTAATTGTAACTGTATTAAAACATGCATCCGGGGTGCTTAATCTCTTAATCTAATCTCCATTAGTCAAATCGGAGACTCTGCACACAGTTTATAATCTTTAAATGATCTGAATCCTCGTGCTTGTATAGTGCAACAATGAAGTGTTTCCTCTCGGGATGTTAAGAGTTAATCCTTTAACTTTTAACCCACAATAAGGATTTTGACCAATCATTGCTACAGTAAAATAAATGAAGAAATTAGCATCCCTACTTACTTCAACTGTAACCTTCAAAGATAACTGTAATACATTGAAGTCCTTTGCCCCCCCAAGCAGTATAGTAAAGATGCGTTGAAGTTATATTTGTTAAACTCTCTCCTGTCAATTATCATCTTTGTCTGAAATATTTGGTTGATATATGAAACTGTTACTTAGCTTTGAAGCTGTTTTATGTCTTTTGCGCATATTCCCAACTTTTTGACTTAAATATCAAAAATATAAATGTTCCTTCTTCAGCCTTACTGAATCAGAAAGACAAATATAACAGCGCTTCCCTTCAGTCTGGCTCCATACACAGATAAGAATAACCCAGAGCAGCTTACAGAACCTCTTCCTTCCCTTCATCGTGTTATCATTAAGGCATATTCTCTCACTGCCACCCAATACTCTTATGTTTCTCAGCCCCCGTCTTAACACTCTGCTCTTCACAGGAGAGCCTTGTGCCGCCCGGGAGAGGCAAAATAAATGGCCCCTTCTCTGTCTCTGTCTTTTTGACTCCCCCATCCTCCTTCTCAGTAGTAAATAATGCTTTTTCATTACGTGCATACTTTAGCTCGACAGCGTGGTGAAAGCATTTAATGGGAATCAAGAGTTGTTTGAAGTTGAGGCTTATTTAAAACTTAAATCTCTTGGCCTTGTACAGCAGCTCCTCCCATTTCCCCATTCTCTTTGATATGCAGGCAGTGTACACAGAGCTGATTGAATTTATATTAGTTTTTTCCACAATCTTTTTTCTCCTTGGGGAGCTAATTTCATCAAATGCAATGGTATTACCTAATTTCTTGTGGTTGATAGACATCCCTGCAATCATATATCCTTGATGCCTTTTGGGCTAAAATTGCTGGATTCGAAAGATGAAGAAAAGGTGGCTGATTGACTTGGATATTTGTTTTGCTTTCCGACTGCTGTTTGAAGTGGTATGCCGATGAGCGGGGGATACTTATGAACCCTTGTGAGTCTCTAAAGCTTCCAGTTTCGATTAATTTAGTGTGATACGCTCTTCAAAAATGTCACACTCAGTGTTGCCTCACCCCCGTCCCCCCTCCTCCCTCCCCCCTCCCCACACACAGCTCCGACATGTTGCCAGCAGACTAGTATGGGGTCAGATCAGTCTCAATAATTGAAAATGCACACAGAGAGATTCACGAATGCGCACAGAACAATTCACAAATATATTCAATGTACAAATGCATGCAGAACGATTCACAAATACATTCCAATGCACACATAAATATATTATGATTTATAGAAACATGAAAGAAAAATCACGAATATATTTATGCATTTCTAGGCAGATTTGTTTATTTGTTTGTGGATGTATATGTATTTATTTGTGGATGGCACTGCATTTATTTGTGGATCGCTACACACTTACGCACAGATTTATGAGACTCCCCTGGCGTGGCTCAATCTATAAATGCATTTTATCAACATGGACCTACGTGTAGCCAATCAGAGGTTGTCCCGCCTTAGAGGGGTGGAGCTTATCTCTGTGGCTTGACTGCTTCTAGTCGCGTTAGAAGCGGCAGTCCTTCTTACCGTGTTGGTGAAAGTCACCGAGCTGTGTGAGCCTACGGGTGACGTTATGATTAACCCAAACACGAAGCAGAACCAGTGGTTAATTATTCTATGCTGGATGGCGGAAAAGTTTACTTTTTACACAGAGTCAAGCCATTACGATAAGCCCCGCCCATCTTAGGCAGGATGACATCTGATTGGCTACAGTTTGAGATGTTGAAAAAAAGGCATTTACAGATTGAGCCACGTCAGGGGAGTCTCATAAAACCCTCAGTAAGTTTGTAGCGATCCACAAATAAATGTAGTGAGATCCACAAATAAATAAATACAAAACAAATCCACATTGAAATGCATAAATATAAAAAATACATATTTAAATATAATATATAATATATAAATATTTTTGATTTTTCTTTTACATTTAAATAAATCTTAATTTAATTACTTGTGCATTGAAATATAATTGTGAATTGTTCTCTGCGCATTTGTGAATCTTCCTGTCTTCATTTTTTAATCTCTGTGTGCATTTGCAATAATTGAGACTGATCTGACCCCACAGACTATAGCACTCACAAAAAATCACGGACACACACCGCTCTCCCTCGCACGCCATGTGCCGACTTAAACCCATAAAAAAATGCCTCAGTGAAGGCTCTGCCAGGCTTGTCAGATCTGACAGCCTGTCCACCATTAGCATAGTTTTGGCTAATAAATCAATACACCGTTGGCCTTTTGGAGCGCTTGTTGAAGTCGACTATGGTTTGTTACTAAGTGGAGCAGATTGCAATCGTTGGTTGTTGTGACTTATGACTCTGCCTGTTTATTTAAATATGATTAAACAGATACAACAGTGTACACTGGGAAACAGCACATTGCCTCTTTCTCCTACACACACTCGCACACACACACTTAGTCATAACTTGCTGTGTTTTTAGCCATAGGGAAGTCCTTTATCCACATAACCAGATTAAGTCACAGTGAGCTCTGATCAGCTTAATTTGGATTCAGCCTACTTACCCCTCCCTGCTCTTCATGCCAGTCTGTCTGCATGCACATCTGTCATTCTGTCTCCATGAATGGGAAGATTTGTGCCCGTTTATGTGCGTAACTTCATTTAAGCGTCTCTCTCTTTAACGAGGATTAACAGCAACAAGTTGAACCCCCATTCCCCCAATGCTCAGGGCACAGTCAGCATTCATATTTTACTCTTACGATGAAGAGATGAACAATTATGAGTGGTGTTCATTCCGAAAAAAGCAATACGCGTGCTCCAGGTAGATTATTTAGTTTTTTCTTCCTCTATTTTTGTAGGTCTACATGTTATGAACTCATTCTGTCTGGTTGGGTGTCGACTGCAGAAGTCTCTCAGTGTCGTTGGATTGTAGACTCTCTATGAAGACCCCAAGGGACTGACTGACAATAGAAGGGAATATATAAGGGAAAGTGGGGAAACCGTCAATTTCCTGAATCTGAAAAGTACATTTTTATAGAAACAAGAAGATTTGATCCAGTTTTCAAGTGAAATCCTCACACAAACATGATGTTAGTTGTGTTATGTTTTCATACACCAATAATTAAGTTTACTCAGAAGCATTGTTGTTATGGTCTACTATTTCAATTAAATTCAGTCACCCTTGAGGTACAGTGGCTCCATCCAAAGCAGCTTGACTGCCCAATCAGAAAAGCCCCTCCTAGAGCACCTGGTCAAAGCCAAATCTACTCATACAACATGATACAGCTGAATCCAATTTGAATTTGAACACTACCATACATATATTAGTTTATTTGTCTCAAGTTTGTGTTACTGTTATTTGTAAAGTTGTTTCTTTTCATATAATAAAACCAATCATAGCATGATTTTCTTTTATGATTTTGGTACAAAGTGTCTCGAACAAGACCTCATGTCAAATGGAGAACTGACTTTTCATAATGAGAAAAGATAAATGTTACTATAGTCTGTATGTAATGTGTTTCATTGTGATTAAACTGGTGTTGATTCAAATTAATATCAACATCATGAGTGGAAGAACAAATATCAGCTAAGTTGTTTTTGTATAACTTCGGGACTAATTATTCAACCAAAGTTTAACAGATTTAATATTGTCTCCTAATCACGCAACTGAGCTAATGATGACATACTTATGAGGTTTAAATCTGTATATTTATGTATACAAAATGTAAAACTGGGAACATATGTAATGGAGTGAGCTCAATGCTCATAAACCAGTCTCCCCGAAGATAAACTAGTCACTTTGAACTTGGTGGATCAGGAATGGGGTGAGCGTGGCCTTTTGGGACATGAAGACAGTAAGACCAGTGGCCATGGCTCAAAGGCCCATTACAGAGCTCAGCCTGAGTTCACAGAACTAAGGTTACAACATGTAACTATCGCTTCTTTAATCTCCAACTGGCAAAGATGGCCCGCGAGGTTCCTTCATTACCGAAGCCGAGAGAAAGACAGCAAGATGGGGGTGAGGATGGTGCAAAGGATGGACGCAAAATGGTAGGGGAGCAGGATAAGGAGTCGACAGAAAGGAGACTTATTTGAAGGGGCCTGAGGGGAGGAGGGTAAAGATAGTAGGACAGAAAGCATATGGACGCTAAGGAAAAAGAAGGGGGATAGAAATAATGAGGGATGGAAGGAAAGTGGGGATAAGCGAGGAACGGAGGAGAAGGAGGGGGTAGCAAAGAGATAGCTGAGTGGAGCTGAGGAGGCACTAGGCCCGAGGGATTGCTGTGCGTTTATCCTCCTCTGCAGCAGGCTTCTGAAGCACTACCTCAGGAAAAGACTATAAAGCAGGGTGGCTGCTGCTCTGTGCTGATCTGTTAATACCTACAGATACATGAGGCTTTGCCATAGTCCTCTTGGGGTGGGACAGTGTGTATCAGTGTGTGTGTGTTTTTAGTTCGAGGATCATATCCTATCTCTGCAGAAGATATCCATGCCCCACCACTGGCTTCCCCCAACTCACCCGGAGACACGGAGTTACCGGAACGATTAAAAGATTAGATTGAACTATCGTATGGCGCTGTGTGTCAGGATTGTCATCTAAAGCTGCTGCCGAGATTTGGTGGGTGGGCTATGACTACCTTTTTTTTAAAGATTCTGTAGAAAAAGACGCTTTCCTCCAGGGAGATGGTGCCAAACTCCCTGAGAGCCACAGTATGCAGCTACAAGTACTGGGAGGTGGAGGCGCTGCATGGGATGTGTTGCTTCACAGAGGACCATGTCATGTACTCTCAGGGGGGACTTACATGATTAATTCAATGAAAGTAAAAGACCTCGGGGGAGGGATAGAGATGTGTGATGTGAAAGATCAGTTCCTTTGGGTTTGGCCCGACTACTTGATATGCAAGGTTTTACTGATAATGTGAAATCTTATAGCATCGTATCATCAAGGATATAGCAGAGCTTTTAACATTGTATTCATGAGAAGTCGTGTCAAAATAGGATTTTCTATTCTGAATATATTCAAATGCCTCTTTTGTAAACTGGAGGTCAGTGTTTAAAAGATTGTGTAGAATATATTCACAAGCGTTTCTTTTTTTTCTTCGTCTTGTGGTCAACTCGTTTTCCTCGGCTGCTCCGTGTTTGTTTATAATAACATAGACCCTGAGAAAAGATATGTAGAAGACAACTTATTGATCTATGGGTGGAGGAACTAAAGAGGCGTGGCCTATTCCCTCCTAGAAGCGTGAACTAAAATGATTTAAAGACACAGTGACCCTTTGTTTCTAGACGGACATGTAAAGTCCTTTCTGGTTTTTAGAATTTATTTGAGGAATGCCTGCCAAAAAAAAGGAGACTACTTCTTTTTATAGTAACTTTTTGCAGTTTTTTTTAAGAAAGGACAAGTTGTTATTCATTGGATTTGGACAATGAGGCCATTTTACTGTTGACAATGTTCTGTCACCTGACTATTCTAGTTTTGCTTATTCATCTGGGCAAATAATCCGCACCAGATGATAAACAACTCGACAAGCAAGAAAGCTCAGAAACAACCCACCGATGTGCCGTTACCGCCTTAATATGTATGTGTGTTTTGTAATGATATTATTCCCTTTGTGTTTTCTACAAACTCTGCACACCGTTGCATTGTGGGTATTCACTTTCCATCAGGGGGACACAAAGCCAGTACCCTCAGGGTAAACCTTTAAATATTAACCATTTATTTTATTAAGGACATCAATTATTCTCTAAATTGAGGCTCAGGGTAAGGATGGGTGTTAAACATATACAAACATTTGGACTGATGTAAGTATTCACCTTGAAGGAATAAAAGTCAATGTCCACACGAGTCACATTGTTCGTGCAATGTATGCATCTTTTAGAGAATTGTCCTAAAAAATGTGGTGTTTTAAAATTACAACTCAAGTGAATACTAATTAAACGATGAATAAAAGACAAATATCCCCATCAGTATGAAATCCCACGGAGGTTATTGCATTGGCGTACTGACTGCTGTTTTATTTGTTTCCTGTTGCGGACAAAACTATCACAAATTGCCACTGCGGGGACAGGTAAATTATACCTTAACATGAGACGAGATGATGAAAGACTCTCTGGCATCGCATGCAACAGACAAAAGCTATGAGAGAAAAAAACAGATTGAGTGGGAGGAAGAAAAAAAAAGATAAAAACAATGAAACCATTGCAGGCCCAGTGAAGAATAAACATAGTGCTGTTTGATCAGATAGACTCACAGCTTCCTCCTCAAGGCCCTGGGCATCCATTCAGCAACACTCTGCACAAGCTCCCTTTTGCTTTCTACTACAAACACTTTGACTTTTCATTACACTTAAATGTTAACATTTAGCATATTTAGTTTTACATGGCAAGTATTTTGATCACAAATGTGAGATTAGCAGGGTAAGGGAGAAGGAACATATGAATCATTTTGGGAGATTAAAGTAACTTATGTTTATTTAACCGATTTCTTCCCGTTATCTTAATATGTATATTGACTTCCCATTTCATGTTACAAGTTAAAGGATCTTACCGTTTCCCTCAGTCTTATGTCATCATCACCTATTTAAAGTGTCGTAACCTTACATTGTCAAACAGCAATGGCAGGGGAAATATGCTTGTGTTTTTTAATATGCTTTTTTAAAATGTGTCCATTTATACTCAGTTGATTGTATTGATACAAGTTCAATGTGGTCTGTTGGTGTCCGTATGTGTGAGGACTGTTTTCTATCGACCAGGACCACTTACCTACCTGATCAAAATCACCTCTATTCTCAGATGACATGACAGGCTATTACAAAGACGCGATTAACCAGGCGTGTGGTATTGCCTCCAGTAGTCTTTAGTGATGGTGTAAACAGCAGTGGTACCGGGTCACTGCTTTGTGGCACATGCAGCAGGTCTCTGCAGCTTGAGTAAAGGTGTATGGTCTTAATGCGACTCAGAGGATCGGTTGGTTCGATTCCCCGGCTCCGCTTGGGCAAGACACTTTACCCCAAAATGCTCCTGTAGCTGGATGTTGTGTGGATGTTAGTGAGAGTGACGGGCAGGTGGCACCCTGTAAGGCAGCGCCTGGCATCGGGGTGTGAATGGGGCTGAATGATGTCAAGAATTTAGCATTTGTTGCCGGGTGTTTTTCCACTGTTAGCATTTTGACGACTTGTGATTAAAAATACATTTAAGTTGTGTTATGCAGAAAAATGTTAACAAACATTTTGACAAATTTCAGATGTGGCGCAGATGCCATACAGCTCTCCTCAAACTTTAATGGATCGTGTAATGGCTAGACAAAAAACACTCGGCGAGCACAGACCTCCGCCAAGGCCGTTTCCATAAGTGAGAAATAATGTGTGTACCCAAAAAACGTAATTTGAATCTGCTCCAAAATGTAATGGGTTCTTCTTTGGCCCGTGCTACATCCTTCCACTAACTTTCATGAAGTTTGGGCTCTTCGTTTTACCAAAATCTTGCTGACAAGCAAACCAAACAAAACCAAAGTCGTTGCCTCCGTTGGCCGAGGTAATGAATGTATATGTAGTATCTGAAAATATCAGCCTTATCATACTCAAGTTAGCAAGTAATTGGTAGTGTCGTAAGAAGACATGAGAGCTAAACAAAATGACATGTTTTCTATTAACAATTACAATTTATTTTCATTTACAAAATGATAGGAGCAAAAAATTAAATATAATAAATGTGCGAGGAGGAGGAGGGAGGAGGAGGGGCAGGGTCTTGTGAGCGCCAGGGAGTATGTCAGGGCGAAATTCTCACAAGAACTCAAATAAATGCCCCGTCAGATATCAAAACACATTTAGACAGAGAGAGTAAGTTGTATTCTTTAATACTTACACTACCGTTCAAAAGTTCGGGGTCATTTAGAAATGTCTTTATTTTTCAAAGAAAAGCATGTTTTTTGAATGAAGATAACATTAAATTATTAAGAAATGCACTCTATACATTATTAACGTGGTAAATGTTTATTCTAGGTTGAAACACTTACACGGTTGTATAGAGGCCCATCTCCAGTGTTCTAATGGCACATTGTGTTATCGCCTTAGAAGACTAACGGAGGGTTATCATTTTAGAAAACCCTTTTGTTATGTTAGCACAGCTGAAAACAGTTATGCTGGTCAGAGAAGCTTTTCAACTTGCCTTCCTTTTGAGCTTGAAGTCTGAAGAACACAATTCATATTGAAAATAAAAATCATTATTTCTAACCTTGTCAATGTATTTACTATATGTTCTATTCATTCTGCAATTAATTGGATAAATAAAAGTGAGTTTTCATGGAAAACACAAAATTGTCTTGTTGGGTGACCCCAAACTTTTGAACGGTAGTGTATATTTAAAAAAATTGACTCCAGCAGAAGAGGCACTTTTCTCATCCAAGTGCAGGTGCTTGAGGACCACTAGGGGTCTATCTGCGTCTGCTTGGTGACATCATTGCCTGCAGCCTGGATGTGCACGCCTTGAGAGATCATGACATTCCAGCTTGTAAAATAAATGTCCAGTGAATTAAGAGGCCTAAATCCTGGAGCCTCGTCTTGCTGACAGAGCCTTGTAGCTTGTAACACAGTTACACGGCAACATGGGGTTTCAGGAGGAAGCTGTTTTGTAATCCTATCGTCGGGGACAAAGTTGTGTGATTAGACTCAAGTTAGACTTTAATTATCATAGTTAAATAGCTGCACTGCAGTCTCCGTGGACCACTGCATGTTACACGGCTGGTAAGGGAAGCGGAGGGTAGTCAGGGAGGAGGGTGGTTTGGAGATGTAAAGCAGGTAATTAAATGAAGATTGTAGGCTATTGAATGATCTCCAGGGAAAATACAGTGCCTCCTCTCCTCCCTCCCTCCTCCACTCCCCTCTCCAATCCCTCGCTCTCTGGCCCTGCACCTGAGATGAAGATGACAGTTAATGATGGTGTTTTTTAAAACCACTTTACCTCCTGCCCTATAGCTCACTCTCGCTCTCTCCAGACTGACTGGGGTTATTTTTTTTTCGTGGCCTCTCCTTTCATCCTTTATACTGAGATAGGTCCACAGCATTTTTCTCTATGTTCCATTAGCAAATTGCATCCCCCCCTCTCTCTCTCCCTCCTTCTTTCCAACTCTCCACCCCGCACCCCTAAAAAACCTCCCATTAGAAAAATCTAACTGGGAAATGTGTTAATTTAAAATGGTAAAAACAACAAAGTTCACACGGGGGTCTGTTTTTGTTTTCAGAAGTTGGAGCGGAGCCACAGAGCTGCAGAGAGACTAATGTGGGATGGCATAAAGACAATCTGAAGGACCAGAAAGCCATTATTCGCACAGAGTGGCAGCAAGGTCATCTGGCTAAAAGATGGTGAGTCTGTTATTTGCATATGCCGTGGGCTACGGGGTAATAAGGTCTGCTTAGCTTCTCCGTTTTAACCATTTAGTAAAGTGACCAGCACTTTCTTTAATATGACAAGCTATTATATCTACTTTCATGCACACGCTGGCCGAGATAAAAATAATCCTACCCAACATTCGAATGTGGAAAACAGCCAGACATTTATCCACAACATGTATTGTGGTATTACAAACGGTAATTGGTTAAAAAGGCCACAAAATGACGGAGAAAGTTTGGCCCGATAATGAAAATAAATGTTCCGCGAATCACAGAAGATATACTACATTATTAACTGTAGGCAAGTAGCTGAGTAGCATATAATCACAACAAAATATCCTGCTGAACGAATGCACAAATGTGATCCAATATTATTAATCAATCTACATTTGTATGCCCAACAAAACAGCTGCGTTACATTTGTGGTAATTAACACTTAATTACCATAATAAAATAAGTCAGTTATTTAAAGCTGAGTCGATTAAATAGAGAGCAAGATAGGGAGACGCGCAATGTTTCCAACCCATTTGTGATTCACTCAATATTCTGCCCACATTTGTGTTTCACTACAGTATGTGTTTTCCCAATGCTCTGGATTACACCATATATCCAACTAACAGCTGAGTCAGTCATTTTCGAGTCCTCACAGGCCGCTCCTCCTCCTAATATGTGTAGTCCTGTGTCAGGGCTTTGGAAATCCGGGTTAATATCTGACTAAAGGATCCAATCTTCGAGATTATAAGTGTTTGATTTAGTTTACACCATCTGCCATAAGATGTAATTGAATGTACTGTGTTTTATAATCTGATACATCCACTGTTGTGTGTGTGTGTGTGTGTGTGCGTGTGTGTGTGTGTGTGTGTGTGTGTGTGTGTGTGTGTGTGTGTGTGTGTATATATATATATATATATATATGTGTGTGTGTGCAGTCTCCCATAGCCCATAGATGCCCTGCATGAATCCAAAATAGCCTGGATATGTCTAGCAGGAATTAGTCCTGTGTTCATGAGCAAACCGTGCTCTCTAACCTTGAGTCTTAACTCATTGTGGTAATCTCCTCTGCATTTGATGAAGTAGTTGAAGGTTGCTACGCATCATAATTAAAAGTATGTTTGTATTCATTGATGTGTCTAAAATAGGTGACAAAAACACATTTGTTGATCAGATTTTCACGTAAAAAAACACATTTTCAAACAGAGCTCTTCATTAAACGTGTACTTTTTAATTTAGTATTAAGAAATCTTTCTATTTCACTCAAGTATATATTTATTTATGTTCACGATATGTATATTTCCATGTTCAAGTCCAAGCTTCTTAATGCAGCGATAGGTTATCACCGGGAACATTTAGCGCCACAGTCCTCATTTGATACTTACACTTGACACACGCATTAACATTTTAGACTGATGCTCCCGCGGAGAGTGATGAGTGAGCAGGTGCAGTACGGGTTCAGTGTCAGGCTCAAGGACACATCGACAGGGCGCGAGGCTGTCGCTGGGACGCATCGGCACTCGAGGTGAATAAAAACGTCCCTATTTCAGCCAGGAGGCGCTGATCTTCTGCTATAGTATGAATTAGTATCAACTGTTTTAAGTAACATAATCTAAACTACAACCAACAAATTATACAATAGGAATAGTTGTGTATTGTTCAAATACGTTCATTCGCTTTCTTGTCCATGGATAGTACGATAATCCTACCGCTTACACATCTGTCTGTTACTATGAAGCATAGCCGGGGGATAGTTATCGCAACTTATTGTCAGAACTGGAAGCAGAACAAACATATCCAACATAAGCCAACGGTAAAAATAATCCACCTGACAGAACGAAAGGTTGCTGAGCAAAAGCAGTATTTCTTTGCCAAGTGTATTAATAACAATACAAAGTTGTGATCCGCAGGATGTAACACGATGGACTATTTATTTCCCGTGTGCAGTATCTTCCTAGAATCTCGTTTACAGCCAACAGATGAGATACAACGATTTCAAATCCACACATTTGTTGGACAAGGCTCGGAAGAAAAAGCATTAAAAACCACAGCTACAGTAGACTTCTAAGCTATATCACAAAGAAACACACACAGAGGATGTTACATTTGATTTGTCGACTTTCTTCCCCCCCCCTCCCCGCAGAGGATGTGTAGTTCAGAAAGGGAGACTCGGGGGAAAAAGTATGTCACTGGTACCAAGCCAGGATAAAGTATTACTCGCTTTAAATCCTTCCACACTGATCAAAACCAGACTTACTGGACACACCCACACAGAGGGGTACATTCAACACACACACACACACACACACACACACGCACACACAGAGAAACAAACTAATGCTATGACCATAACACCACCAACAATGACCTTTATGAACTGGTTCACAGGCTGGACGACAGTCAACAGTTGATCATACCATGTGGCCGGGGATGTGGTTCCATTGTAGTCTCTCTCTCTCTCTCTCTCTCTCTCTCTCTCTTTCTCATCTTCCGCTATATTTATTCTTTTTCATTTTTAACAACTGCAGTATAATCAATAATGCATCAACAAACAAGGCCTAAACATTGTTATCGGTTCCCAACCCTACTGTTCTTTCACATATGTTTTTTATACTGGCATGTGGTCTTTTGTGTACAATTATTATGTTCTTGGACTATTGTTAAATTATACATTGTTTTACATTCTACTTTTACTGTTGAATATGTACACATTCAGCCCACATGAACCGTTTTTCTTTGGGGTGGAGATGGATGGATAATGCTCTGTAAATGATGTGGCTCCAGCCCCAGAGGTTTAACAAGAAAAGATTTGGATTAACTTCTTCAAATGAAAATATGACTGTTAAATCTACGTGTCTGAGTTGGAGGGTTTGGAGAAGCTTTTCCAAATCTCAGATTCTCATAGTTTAGTATTTAATGCGCATGCTTTGCAAAACCTGTAAGGATATTTACAGTACTTCTCAACGTGTACATCCGTATTTGGACACATACATGTGTTTACACTGTTTGCGTTGCATCTGTTTGACTTCCTGAGTTCCTTTGCTCATGCGTGTGTACTCACACGCCTCCATATGTCTCATAATCCAAGAGACTGGCACACATCACAGCGTCGGGAGGCGGGGATTTCAGAGCCGTTCTGCCACGTTCAAAACAGACAGAGAGAACTTATGTGGCTGTGTTTAGCATTTTACACAAAATAATGAAAGATTCTGACTGTGTGTGGAGAACAGCTGCCTCGCTAAATGAGGAATCTGCTGAGGAGAAGATTCAAAGACGCAATTTTACACCAGCTTAGGAGCAAGGGAGTGTAAAGAGGGAAGTACTCTGCCTAGAGACCGACAGATGTTACACCAGGGAATCCATCTCCAGCAAGACTGACCAAGGGTGGAATGATTCTAAATTGGGTCTGAAAAATTGGATCCTCGCATATAAACAGATGAAGGAAATATTTAAGGAACAGAGTGTCTTAAGAAAAAAACACGTTGCCAGTTTAGAATAGAGAAAAAGAATAGAAATATACTTATATAAATAAACTTACTTATAAATATACTATTAATCCCCAAGGGGAAATTTGTCGACACAGTAGCACCAATAAACTAAACACACAAGAATAAAATATAAATATAAGAAAGAAACAAAAGAAAGAAACAGTGACCATGCATAAACTATACAAAGTGAAATATAAAATACAAAATAATATATATATGCATAATACAGCAGTGTAAAATAAAATAAAATAAAATATAGACAAAATGCAAAGTGTGTGTATGTGTGAATTAAATGTGTGAAGTGCTGATGAATGTGAATATGTACAGTGATAGTTATTGCAGATATTGCACTAGTTTCTGGCAAGAGGTGCTTTCTTATAGAGCCTCATAGCCGTCGGCAGGAATGTTCTCCTGTATCGTTCCTAATGCAGCATCTTCTTCCCATTACCTCTGCCAGGGAGGTTACGTGACGAGATCTGTTCGTTAGTTTTCGTATAATATCTCAGAAACTACGTGGCAGATTTGAATCACATTTGGTGGAATGGCCAGCCAAACTATCATCGACCGAACAAAACTGTCATCGTCAACAGTTCCACACAGCACACAAATGTCATTGCATACAATATGGCGAGAGTGTATGTTATTATTTATTTATTAAGCTCTCTTAAAGTACATTATTTTCAACAGATAACTGGCTTATTCAGCAGTGGGGAGTGGTTAAAAATGGATTAAAAGATGCAACTTTTTACAAATATCAAATAAAAAAAGACAGAAAATCTAATATGACGGTCCCATTGGGAAAAACAGCAACAACATAGGAAAACGGCATATAAATACCATGTGCCATATGTCCTTTGTGCAGGCTGGCTGATCATTGCCATAGTGAAGTTTAAATTGTACAGAGATAAAGTTACAAAGATATAGCCACGGAGCCGAACTGTAGAAGTAACGTGGTTACCGCAGTATATTAATGTTGAAACTTTTTTTTTCTGGCAACAACGGTGCAAAATAACTCGATGAATTTGCACCGTAATTCAAAGATACTGCTTCAGACGGCTAATCCTATAAACACAATAAAAACCCAGCGCAGCATGAGGCTGCTGTTTGTTCCAACCCGGTTTCATGGCAGATGGGGGGCGAGAAGCAACATCAGCGTGCACACTTACCATCACATTGGCCAACACGTGTGTGCGTGTGTGTGTGTGTGAGGATGTGTGTGGGTGTGTGTTTTTGTGTGTGTGTGTGTTGATTGAAGCTACCGCTGGTCCACTCATTCAGTGCGTTAGCCATGGCAGGTGGCTGTCAGCGAGGCATGCTCCACGTTGAATCCAGCTCCCGTTGATTTCATTGATCTTTTATCTTTTAACAAGTAGCAGACAGGGCGTTTGTTTTTTCATCTGTACACTCTGACGCCAGTTGTCCACCGTGGAGTTGATTGTTGCTCGTACGGCGGAGCGATGAAGAAGTCGCCTTTCAAACTAGCGCTACGTCTTTTCTTCAACCGCATATATACAATAATTAGGATAGGTCCTGACTGTCGATCCTTCACTTATTTTTGGCTCGTCTCGTAGCGCACGGCGCTTCCTCTCTCTCACTCCACTGTAATTATGTGCCTCTACACAAGATAAATAGCCACACTACTGTGATTCTTACTGGCTAACTAATAAGCTCCCATAAGTCTTTTTCTATGCGTTTGAAAAGGTTTCTTCGCTCTTCGCTCTTTAACTTCCCTCCGATTTTTTCGCACCAGCTGAAATAAAAAGAGGACGAAAAAAAAAAAAAGAAGAGAAGAAGAAAAGCCACAGACATGAAACCGGAAAAGGGAAATTCTGCCAGGCTCCGCCACCTCCTCCGATGCAGTGCTGAACGATGCAAGGGGATCTTTGAGGAGGCAAAGGGACTTTTAATGAACAGGGCCCTTCATTGATCTGTGGACAAAACAGTCGTTAATTATGTGCGGGTGGGCATTTAATTGAGGGAGTGATGCAAGGTTCCAGCTCGCTAAGCTGATGCATGGTCAAGAACGGGGAGACTTTGATTGAGTCGTGTGCCGTCGAGGTGAAGGATGAGACAGACGATCACTCAGCCAAGGCCTGTGGCCCTTCCTCCCTCTCGCACGTGTTTTTGTTATCCGTCCTATCTATCCTATTGTTAAAGCAACACTATGTAACAATTGTACCTTAAAATAACAGCTTGAAAAAAATGGTGCCGCTACAATGACTTTCAATATGTCGATTTGCGCCTCCGCCACTGCCATCTGTGGTGTTTTAACTCCACTTTGCTTTTAAATATATCTTAAAATTTTAGCTTTTTATTGTTGTTTTATTCTGCTCTGTAGCACTTTGAGATTGCTCAAATATGAAGTGCAATATAAATGCAATGTATTATTATTATTATTATTATTATTCCACTATGTACGATTTTGTACTTTCTGGCAGTGATTACCAACGTCACATAGTCCAGTCCACGCTCACAGGTGACTTTTTATTTGCTCTGCTATGCGACGCGTAGAGATAGAATGACACGCTGCTGTGGAGACGATCAATAACAGACGTTTAGTTTAATAAAAGAACAAAGACGTCTTTAAGAAAGGGACCTTAAATTACTTCTGCTGTAATCTGGAGATATTTTTATTTTTAACTCAAACTCAAAAGAGTCATATGCGTCACCTGAAGAGGCATATATGGCTCGAGAGCCAGAGGTTCCCGACACCTGATCTATCGTAACTGGGTATTTACGACACTGAAGTAAACGTTAAATACCTGAAGGGGGCGCTACAAGGGGAAAACTACATAATGGGCTTTAAGTGACACTCTCCGTGTTATTCAGCTCACGTTGTTTTCCAAATCTGGATGAACTGCGCTCCATCTCCTTATTTTCCTCGACATTGGGTGCTCTTTTGTCTTCTCTTCCTCCCAGAGCGCCCGGGGGCCTCTTTTGATTATCTGCCGTGTAAATGGCAGCATTGAGGAAGCAATAGAAAACGAGCGTATTGACTTAATGTGCTGTAAGTGTGCGCGTTTCTTTATTACAGCGACCGTGTTCCTGTGGTATATATGCAAGATTAGTGCAATCTTGTGTAAATCTTTGATTTGTAGTCGTCAGTCATCATCCATCAGACTTATGGGTCTGCTCACCAGCGTGGTTACCTGTCTGTTACGTCGTCCGTGTGAACCCTCGGAAACGGATCGGCATTTCATAAGTTCTCAGCATTATTTTTTTTTAATTTTTCCTTATATATTTTAGTAGTACACAAAGAGATGCAAGAATGCAATTGTGATACATTTACCTTTTTTGTTTTTCAACCAACAACCTCTTAATTGAGGATACACAAAACAAAGCATTAGTTTTAATCAATGATTCTAATCCATCAAATTTAAATTGATTAGTATGTCTCCTTCCAAGAGGTGAGAAAAAAAGTAAAAGAGATGGATGAATGAAGGATTACACGAACATGTGCTGATCATAAATACGTACGATTTAGAATAAAGATTTTTACTTGAAAATATGAGATATTTCAAGATGCAAGATAAAGTTATAATACGGTATCGATTACAATAATGTATGTCCCGTTGTTGGAGAAGAAAAACGACGTAGCGGAGCATAAGAGTGAAATTCAGATATTATCCTATTAGATGAAGACACACACACACACTCACACACACACACACACACACACACACACATATCTGAACACACTGAGAGTGTCATGTCAGACAAACACATCAGGCTTAAGTAATCAATCCCAGTGTGATGTGTCACATGAGCAACAATATAACCTCCATCAGTCACATCACAGACACATCTGGAGATGAATGACGGTGTTTAACCGAAGAACTACACGAGGTGTAATCCCAACAGGGGATAAGTTGCGTCACCCGAGCGTGAGTGTACAAGCTCAGCATGGGTTAGATTCTCATTAAAAGAGGCTTACTTATCTCTTTACCTCCTAAAGAATTAAGGCTGGCGTCTTCAAGTCTTTGGGCTGCCAGTAATTACCATACCTATCATGTAGCTTTTACTCAAGCTGCCGGCACTTTTCACAAGGTGTTTGTGCTAAATGCGTTCTCAAAAACGGATTCATGTATAGGCTCTGTGGGTGCAAAAAACAAAAAAAAACTAAAAAAATATATATATATTTATTTTTTAAAGCATCAATTTAAGAAGTACAACATATACTGTAGGTTTGCTTGTCTGAAGAAAAGGGAATCATATTTTTTATAGTGGTAAGCTCCTGAAAGCTCTGCAGTGTTGCTTAAAGTTTATTCAATTACTAAGCAAACATTTGCGTTTATAATACTGACACTTGGGTACATAACACCGATTTGTAGACATATAAGTATAAAGGTGTTAGTTGGCTTGAAACCTTTAAAAATGATCCCATTTATTTAAGGCAGATGTGAAATATATGAATTTTCTTTTAATCTTAATTTTCTGATTTATTTGATTATAATAATTTAGGATAGGAATATATAAGCATGTTTTTGCTTCTACCTATACCTGTTTAGTCTTTCTGTTTAGTATATTATATAGAATAACATTGTATTGTATTGCAATGATTCAAAACAAAATACAAAAAAAGAAAAAAGAACTTCAACAATATGTCTTGATATAAAAAGTATTAGCATGCTAAATATAAGCATGCTGTGGAGTTACAATACATTCAGATGGTATCATCAATTTAATTTTACATATCTGATTAAATCATATAGAAGTTGCTATATTTGACCGTTTCGGACCGGAACGTGCTGGCCGTATTCAAGTTTCAATTATGTCATCCTTCATAATGCACAGCAGGTGTCTAAAAGGGTGAACCAACAAACAGCAGATTATTTGGCTCGCTTCGACTCTTCCACGATGTGTGCAATGCCGTGAGTGATTTCAAGCAACAGGAGATCATTTCCTCTTCTTCGACGTGGGACAGGTGTGAAGACAATATCGTGATATTGTTTGTTCTCAAATGAAAACGTTTACTCCATGCTGAGAGTAATTGTAAGATGTATTATCAATAACTCAAGTCATAATGACTGTACTGTTAGTGCTAGTTTAACTTCCAGTGCTATTCCTGGGAGACATATGAGCCCTGATCACGTATGATGAAATGCAAAGCAACTTCTTGGGTATTCAATGTTAAAGCGACACTATGTAACAATTCCTACGTAAAAAAAAAAAATGGTGCCGCTACAATGACTTTTAATATGGCGATTTGCGCCTCCGCCACTGCCATCGGGGGTCTGTGGGCTAAATACCTGACTATGTACGATTTTTGAGCCGCCCGGTCGCTTCGACCTGATTTCTGTCAGTGATTACGTAATGTCACATAGTGCCAGTCCACTTTCGCAGGTGACTTTTTATTTGCTCCGCTACGCGACGCGTAGAGACAGAGTGACATGCTGCTGTGGAGACGATCAATAACAGACGTTTAGTTTAATAAAAGAACAAAGACGTCTTTAAGAAAGAGACCTTAAATTACTTCTGCTGTAATCTGGAGGGTAGAGAAAGTTACAGGGGGGCGGGCGGAGATTTTTTTTTTTTTTAAACTCAAAAGAGCCATATGCGTCACCGGAAGAGCCAGATATGGCTCGAGAGCCAGAGGTTCACGACACCTGATCTATCGTAACTGGGTATTTACGACACTGAAGTAAACGTTAAATACCTGAAGGGGGCGTTACAAGACAAAAACTACATAATGGGGCTTTAATTTACTATAATAAAAGTACAAGTCCTTTTATTAGCCCAGGTTGAGCTTTACCTCTTTAATATTGCAAACACTGCCCCAAATCTTCACCTCAGGCTCTGGTTATCGAAAAATTCCTCTGCCGATAGTTTTGTGTAACTGGCTATAATATCCTACAGATGCTCAGAGGGCTATTACTGTCATAGTAGCCCAACAGGGTGTCATTAAATGGCTAGCAGCTGCAACTATTTGTTTTTTCCTGCGCTAGAAGAACCTCATCGCTGTGTTTGTGTCCGTATAAGCACACGGAAGAATGTGTACATGTTTGTGTGTGTGTGTGTGTGTGTTTTACATGCAACATGTATCCAGTGTGTGTAATCTACAATGTTCTTTTCTCCCGGGGTCTCTGACCCCCCGTGGCTGCATGATGAATGTGTGGTGCTGTTGAGTGTGTGCGGCCTCCAAATGAAACAGTGGGCCAGCTGCTGTGTTCAGACACATCATTACCCCTATGGATCTATTGATTGTTTGTTGCTGTTGTTTTCTTTTCTCTCTTTGCATTGTTCTTTTTCTTCTTCTTTTCAATTAGCTGCACTTTCACACACATTAGACACACGCGCGCCCAACTAATCGCACGTCTGAATTGCGGTTTGACGCGCCGTCGCTCGAGAGAAAACAAGCACTGATCATTCAAATGCTTTATTTTAGAGTTTTTGTCGACGTTTGGAGAGGTATTCTTCTGGTCTCGATAAAAAATTGATTGTTTGTTCATAAATGCGTTTGTTACCATAGAATTGCTATCCTCGCTTTTAATAAAATTGCTTCTGGCACAGATTTCTCATTCAGTTATGATAACCCTGAGGTGGTTTGAAATGTATTATGACTTCAGACCTCACGTCTTTCCACTGTGCCAATGGCTCATACAGTATATGCACACTTTTGTAAGTTCCTTCTCTGTCACATTGTGAGTTATGCTTTTTTTCCCGTAAATTTGATCAAATATATATTTTTCAATTCAATTCAGTTTATTGTGTGTAGCCCATTATCACAAAATAAAAATTGTCATCAAAGGGCTTTACAATCCATACGACATGGGAACATGGGTGGGTGCACGCTTAATACGACATCCCTGACCTTTGACCTCACATCGGATCAGGAGAAACTCCCAAGAGATAGAAAAAAACCTTTAACAGGGAAAAAAGGGAAGAAACCTTCAAGAGAGGACCAGAGGAGGATCCCTCTCCATGATGGACAGAAGGAATAGATGTCATGTGACCAGAAGGAATCATTACACAGTTACAACACATTCAATGAATATGACAGAGTGTATGAATAGTTGGTGGTAGGCATGGCCCACGATCCAGACCTCCATGACCCATCAGGCAGATGGAGGTAGAGAGGAGGAGTGGGCGGAGCATCAGCAGCGCCATGGTATCCGACCCAGACAGGTCCGATGGACTCCGGAGAGGAAGCAGAGTTCATAATGTGCAATTAATTCTTCATTAGATACACACATCTTATTTTAAGTCGGGCTACACGCTGTGTATTGTACTTTTAGTTGATAGGCCGACATTATCAAAAGTTGTGCTGTAAAAATAACCCAAAATAATGTGACTTTACATTTTTACGCTAATTTGGTTTGAGGGACTTGCTGCTTCAGTAAATAAATTACTTATGGAGGTATATTTCTGGTCTTTTTTTACTCAAACAAAAAACACATTTTGAGAGCAGATTTCTTGTTTGTAAGTATACATATTTAAACTGAGATTAATTTATTGAGACTAGAATTTTTTATTATTATTATTATTATTACATGTCATTTAGCAGACGCTTTTATCCAAAGCGACTTACAATAAGTGCATTTCAACCTAGAGTACAAACTAAGAACAACAAGAATACAGAAAGTAACATTTCCTCAACATAGTCAAACTACAAAAGTACCACAATAAGAGCTATTTAAGTGCTACCAAAGTGCAAGTCTGTGATTAATCCAGATATAGTCGGAAAAGGTGCGTTTTCAGTTTTCGGCGGAAGCTGTAGAGACTTTCTTCTGTCCTGATGTCAGTGGGGAGCTGGTTCCACCACTGAGGAGCCAGGACAGCAAACAGTCTGGATGTAGAGTGATTAGCTCGAGGTGACGGAGACACAAGTCGGTTGGCTGTTGCCGAGCGGAGCGAACGTGCCGGGGTGTACGGTGTGACCACATCCCGGATGTAGACGGGGCCCGATCCGTTCAGAGCACGGTACGCCAGAACCAATGTTTTGAAGCGGATGCGGCCGCCACCGTAGCCAGTGAAGAGAGCGGAGGAGCGGAGTGGTGTGGGTGAATTTCGGGAGGCTGAAGACTAGTCGAGCAGCTGCATTCTGGATGAGCTGCAGAGGCCGGATGGCCTTAGCAGGTAGACCAGCCAGAAGAGAGTTGCAGTAGTCGAGGCGCGAAATGACCAGAGCCTGGACCAGAACCTGCGCTGCCTTCTGGGTAAGAAGAGGTCGTATTCTCCAGATGTTGTGCAGCATGTACCTACAGGAACGCGATGTCGCAGCGATGTTGGCCGTCAGGGAGAGTTGACTGTCTAGCGTCACCCCGAGGCTCCTGGCAGTCAGGGTAGGGGCCAACACGGAGCTGTTGAAGGTGGTGGTCAGGTCGTGAGTGGGGGAACCTTTCCCTGGTAGGAACAGTAGCTCGGTCTTGTCAGGGTTGATCTTCAGGTGGTGTGCAGACATCCACTGAGAGATGTCGGTCAGACAGGCAGAGATTCGTGCCGCCACCTGTGTTTCGGACGGTGGGAACGAGAAGATCAGTTGGGTGTCATCGGCATACCTATGGTAGGAGAAGCCATGCGAACGAATGACAGAGCCGAGAAAATTGGTGTACAGAGAGAAGAGGAGGGGACCCAGGACGGAGCCTTGAGGAACCCCAGTAGTGAGAGGACAAGGATCAGATACAGATCCTCTCCAAGTTACCCGGTAAGTGCGGTCGGTGAGGTAGGAAGAGAAAAGAGCGAGTGCTGTGCCTGAGATCCCCAGGTCCTGAAGAGAAGAGAGAAGGATCTGGTGGTTCACGGTGTCAAATGCAGCAGAAAGGTCTAGAAGGATAAGGACAGAGGAGAGAGAGGCTGCTCTAGCAGAGTGAAGCTGCTCAGAGACAGCAAGGAGGGCAGTCTCTGTTGAGTGGCCGGCCTTGAATCCAGACTGGTGGTGGTCAAGAAGGTTGTTGCTGTGGAGATAGGAGGACACTTGGTTAAAGATAGCTCGCTCCAGAGTTTTGGAAAGAAAGGAAAGAAGAGAGACCGGTCTGTAGTTGCTGACTTCAGACGGGTCAAGCGTGGGTTTCTTCAGGAGAGGGTTGACTCTTGCCTCCTTCAGAGAGTTGGGGAAACAGCCAGTTGAGAGATTTTTGGCTGTAAATCAAAAATCGTTACACTGAAAAAAGAAAACTATATTTTAGTTTATGTTATATATACACAAATAGACCTTCATAGTTTTGAGTGCAATTTTTTTTTAAAGCAATGCTTTTTGATTTGAAGCCAAAAATTCTAGTTTCATAAGCAAAACTAACAAATAAGTTATTCTCAGTTTATACATTGTTACTTACGAACGACAAATTTGTTCTCAAACTTTTTTGGGGGTTTGCGTAATAAAAACACTAACACACCTTCCGAATTACTGAGGTGATAATCTACAAGCATGAAGTGAGCACGAAGTGAGGACCAGTACTTGTCCCTCTAATGTGTAACGGATTTTACCTGAGGAGTCATCAATTATCCGTATCTTAAAATTAACATGAATTGATCACAGGGATTATGTCGGCTTTAAGATTAGCGTGACACGAGTGTGTGATGGGCTCAGTGGGAGGTCAGTTACCTTTGGTCTTGTAAAGCAAGGTGAACCTAAACCTTCGAGGCCTCACCGCCTCCAACGCGACACTGCAATGATGTCATGTTGCCCGTGACTTTATCAATTATTCAGCAAACCACTCCCCTTATATAAATTCATTGCATGAGTACGAAAGTTTCATTCTAAGTACTTCATCGAATGTCGCCGTACAAGTTGGGGTGAAGGGTATCTGTTGCTCATCTGTAAATAGATAATTCCTCATTTGAATAAGAATACAGGACACATTTCTCTTTGATGCCAGAAAGCAATCAGTCGTCACGCATCTGTGCAGTTAGACCCTCCCTCCCTCTCTCCTTCCCTCCCTCCCTCCCTCCCTCTCTCCTTCCCAAACAAACTCCTGAATCCTGACAAGAGATTTTCAATTTCCAGCAGCAATCTTTCGCTAACAACCCCGGCCCAGCAGGATCTATAAGGCCATTACCATTCATAGGAACAACAAGAAACAAGGCAGAGCACAAGTCCCATAAGACTAACAGCAAATGCATGGTCTTGTCTCCTCGTGTTAAATCAACATCATGCTCTGTTTAATTATTTCAATTTTCTTGGAGCTTTGCTACCCCCGTTTGTGTCTTCGTTGCCTGTGAAATGTGTCTCCTCTGAAGTGGGATCAGACGAGCCCTAATGCTCTATTTTGGCAATGCGGCACGGCAAACTTAGAGGACACTGATTGCTTGTGTCCTCCACTCTAATGCTCCTGTTAATTCTCCAATGAAGCTGATTGCCACATTCAGATGTAGAGGGAGGGAGGGAGGGAGGGTGGGGGTGGGGGTGGGGGGGTCTAGCGAAGGGAAAAACGGTTAGCGGTGCAGCCGACGAGGTCCTGCCATCAATTCAACCACTGAGTTGTTTCACCCCTCGTCTCTCCCTCCCGGTCCCTTCGCTCTCCTCCTCTCCTATCCTCCTCTCCTCCTCTCCTCCTCCTCATCTCTCGGTCCCTCCAGTGCTTCACAGAGTGCTCGAGGAATTAAATTAGGGCTCACGAAGTCTTCAGACTTGCTTATTACCGGGCTGGCATTGTTGTAATGTGTCTGACCTTGACCTGTTAAGGATTAATCCAAGCAGACAGAGCTGAGAAGGCAGTCCGGCTGATTCCCATTCAGAACACAGACACCCGTTGTGTTTACCAATCTGAGAGGGAAGAGCAGAACAAACAACACGTACACCGGCTCCTCAGCCGGGGAGAGCAGTCGGGACTGGACTCCCTGTGTCTCTTCAGAGAGACTGTGTGTGTGTGTAGGTGTGTGTGTGTGTGTTAAGCGTGCACCCACCCGTGTTCTCAAGGTTTGTGCGGTTCCCACATCAGTGTGTGTTTCAATATCCAATGTGGTTATTTGCAACGGTTGAAACTGAGAGAACACTTCCCAGTCCATGCCGGGCCCCTAGGGGAGGGGCTGGGAGCCGGGCTCAGTTAGGGGAGGGGCTGGGAGCCGGGCTCAGTTAGGGGAGGGGCTAGGAGCCGGGCTCAGTTTGGACTACTATGTTCCGTGTCGTCGGCCGGTGTGGATCAGGGGCCATGAAGGCCACGTGTGTGTCAATCAAGATGGATATGTTATTTTTGCATTCTTCTCATTTTCCTACAATTCAATTCTTCGCATTATTATTATAATACAGAAAGCAAACATTTACACAAGGAATTATCATCATACGACACAAATAAATCCAACAAGCTCATGGACTTTCACTGACCTGAATGCGTCATATTTGTAACCCCCCCCAAAAAAAAATATTTAACATTGCATACAGCCAAACTTCAATTTAAGCAAAAGGCAAGACACGTAAAGGCATATTTAGATGACGCAAAGTCAATATTTTTTATTTGAACTACCAATACAATGTAGATTGGAGTAATGCATCGATGCATATTCAAGTCAATGGAAAAAATGTCGCAGTCGTACTACCAGACATCAGAGGAATTAGAAGCAGGTACAAATAAGGGAGGGGGACATTGTGCAGGATTCTAAGTCAGCTATACGAGCATCATTATGCAAATGTGTGAATTAATATTTCATTTGTACAGTCAGTGCACTCGTTTACTCCCCATTATGTTGCATGCCAAAGGAGCATTTCATGAGCTACTTTTAAAGCCCCATTATGTAGTTTTTCCCTTGTAGCGCCCCCTTCAGGTATTTAACGTTTACTTCAGTGTCGTAAATACTCAGTTACGATAGATCAGGTGTCGTGAACCTCTGGCTTTCAAGACATATATGTCTCTTCCGGGGACGCATATGGCTCTTTTAGAGTTTGAGTTAAAAAGAAAATCTCCGCCCGCCCCCCTGTAACTTTCTCTATCCTCCAGATGACAGCAGCAGTAATGTCAGGTCCCTTTCTTAAAGACGTCTTTGTTCTTTTATTAAACTAAACGTCTGTTATTGATCGTCTCCACAGCAGCATGTCACTCTGTCTCTACGCGTCTCGTAGCGGAGCAAATAACAAGTCACCTGCTGAGTGGACTGGCACTATGTGACATTGCGTAATCACTGACAGAAAGCAGGTCGAAGGTCATTGTAGCGGAACAATCTTTTTTAAGCTGTTATTTTAAGGTACAGTTGTTACATAGTGTTGCTTTGAGGCGGCACACAAGGTTTTCTAGCCTGCGTTGAAACTCAGAGGAAACCCCGACGCGGCTTTGGAGACACACATTTGGATCCAAAAAGAAACACTACTTTCTTTACATGTCGTTGTCACACTGCATGTACTGGATTATATAATATGACACGAGTGAGGTTTCTGGTGTCTCAGTTTTCAGTTTTCTTGAAGCATGATCCCAAACTAAAACAACATGCACAGTGAATTCCTAACTGGGTAGGTGACACTTTTTCCAAAATAGGACAATATGCTCTGCTTCTATGTAGGTCATTAGTTCTCAAAATCCTCCTCGCTCCACGTTGCTAATCGGTTGCCTACATTTAGTAATCCTGTTGGCAGTGAGGGCACAGATTCTCCGTTTGGCTTCTGCAACTCGTCTGAGGAGCCGGAAGAAACATTGTTGGTACGACTTCAAATGGAGAAATAGCTCATGGAGTTATACAAATAGTGTTGTTTTGTTTTCATTGAACCGCCATTGTCTCTTTTTCAATAATCAATGCATTTGGCGACGCACAGATTTAAAAGGATGCGTTTGTTTCTGAAGGTGTACAATATTAATAACTATGATGCACAAGCACTGCAGTTGAATTACATTAGTCTCTATATGCTACAGATGTTGTGTGCGTACCTAGCCTGAAAATATGATATACAGTACTATTCTATGCATTTATAGCATGCTGAGTTGTATCTATCAAAGAAACAGACAAAAGAAAGAGTGAAATAAAGTTTTCTCTCTTTTTAGTTCTTGCCATAGCTGCAAGCTTGTGTCCCTGACCCCTGATGTGGATTCTGCTTGGCCCTTTAGCCCCTATTAGCCCAATAATAGTATTCCCTTCTTTGTTTCTCTTCCTCTCTCTCTGTTTTTCCACTTCTTATTCCTGCAACTGCACATACTGATCTTCTCCGCCTCACCGTTTTGACGACAATGTGTCGCTGCGTCTCTCTCTCTCTCTTTCTTTTCCGTGTCTTTGTCTCCATCCCTCTTTTCTCCTTCAGCGATGTTTTGTGATTGGCAGCTGAAGCTTGACTGCGGTAGAATTAATAGAGAATAGAGAGAAATACCTTGAGGATTTACAGCCGAGTGGAGACGCACAAATAAGATAATGACTTGGGAATAACAATTTCGCTGCAGCGTTTTGGGGAAGGCTTTGGAGAGAGGGAAAGAGACCGAGAGAGGAGAGAGAGAGAAAGAGAAAGAGAGAGAAGCGACAGACACAGAATGCCTTAAAGACAGTAGAGAAGAGAGGGAGGAAAAGAGGCAGATATAAGTGAACAGATTCCAAGGGCGGCCCACTTAACACAATTTTTCGAAATTGGAGAAAATAGTCAGAACCTCTGTGAGTTTTCTGAAAAGATAAGCTCTGCATTTATAGACAAGTGGCACTGATGAAGGAAAACAGTTATTTCCCCCCCTTCTTTTCATACAAGCACGGTTGATTGCTGACCATATCTTTTGTTTTCCTAATGGGATTCAATAGACATTTTGAATAATAATACTCCCAAGGCCATGCTCATTGTGTGTGTGCGTGTTTGGTGTGTTGTGTTTAGCTTGTTTGCACATTCCTCATCTGAAACAATGGCTTAGTACCAATATAAAATACATTTCTTCCCTACAACGAGAGCAGCGCCTGGCGGGGAGAGATAACCCGCTCGTATTCATAATGCCTGAGCGTCCTTTTAACTTGCCAGACAGGAGTGGGTCACCCATCAAAAACATAATCTATCGTCATTTGCTTGTCAGAGTTGTTGGTTGAGTTATAGAGTGTGGCGGCCTTCTTGAGGGACCTAATCTCAGACCAAAGACAAGGGCTCTCGTGATATCATCGCCCCCACCTCTCGCTTCACTGCCCCGTCCCTCCATCATCTCTTTGACATCACTCAACGCTCAACAAAGTATCTAATGAAGCAGAAATGGAGAGAATATTAGCCCAGTAATTAAGAGAAATGAAAGGAAGTGGAGTTTGAAAGCTGACACGGGTGCACACTCTAATTGTCCTCAACTTGACGTGGGAGTGCGGCGCAGGCTATACTTTACACCCTCCTTAGAGCGAGTCTCATCAGCTTCTCTCTTTAGCGCTCGAAGATGTCCGTCTGTCTCGCAAGAATATTCGTTTCTCCACGTGTCTGTCTTCACCCCCCCCCCCGTCAAGTTATTATTACATTATTTAAAATATTTGCCGACACATTGAGGATCTATGACGAGAGAGAAAAGAATGCAGCTAAACTGTCAACCATTTTTTTCTTTCTTTTTTTTTTACAATGCTTCAGTATTTAAAAGAAATCTTAAAAAAATACTAAATTACAGATAGTGCTCAAAGCTTCGTCTTTAAATCATCTCCTTGAACACGTTCTCGGAAATCCAACTAAATGGCTGAGATGCTGACTTACGATTATTAGCAATGTGCTTATGAATATATTCAGCACTGAACACAAAGGTGTGTACAGCGTCCGTGTTTCTTTATTAGATTGCGGGAGTCCGACTTTCAGTCAGAAGTTAGCCGTTTCTAACTGGCGTTGATTCTGGCCAGTGTCGCCAGATGTTACACACTGCACCTTTAAGTTAATAAGGGATTTATTTAGCTCATCAGAAAGAATCATAGTCATAACTAAATGTCAGAACTTCATAGATTTGACTATAACCTCTAATGTTTCTGTGCTCATACATGGAGTCACCATTTACCCGATTACAGGAATCACATCACTAATGTTGGTTAGGTAATCAACGCAATTAATAGACAAATAAAATCATAAGCACAATATTATACCCCAGAGGAAATAGCTTTATTTCGAGAGAATGTTTACAATGACTAATTCATTACCAATTTGACCTTACATTGATTAACACCATTTTTACTTCCTAATTTAGTTACTTTTAGCTCATTGCAGGGTATTAATGAATAAATAACACAAAAGGTAGATTGTTTTTATTTGCAAGCACATTATTAATTTAGTAATATAAATGATTAGTAAATGGACCTGTACTTGTATAGCACATAACACTGTGTAATTTATAGTTTACTCTTTAATTCTCTATTCATAAATCATATTAATTTTTAAAGTAGCTTATCATGCATCTAATATTTAGATACCTTCATGTTACAACTTTTACTGGAGAACATCTTTATGGCTCGTAGTCCAGCTCTTTTCTGAATGCTGCAGGAATAAATAATAAAAAATAAAAAAACATTTTACGGCTACAGTAGCATAAAATAATGAAGACAAACACTATTCCAGTATGCAACATCTGCAATCTATGGAGCAATGTTCGCTTTGCATCATATTGTACACACCAGCGGAAAAAAAGATATTTTTTACTTCATAAAGTCCAACAAGTCACACTAAGTGATGAATAGAACATAGAACCCCCCCCCCGCCCCCCCCCCCCCCCTTTTTTTTTTTCTAAAACTGCCAGTGTCCTCCTGCCGGTCCACTTGAGGCCACATGCCGGGATCCTGATTGACTCCTAATGGACATTATTATTTTTACGATTGCAATAACAGCTTCATCGCGGCCCTAATGATAGTGATCATAATGCTGGGAACTCACTCTCCCAATAGCCGGTTGATAGGCGCACGGCAACCTCAGCGGGGGGGCGAGTGAGCGGACTTCAAAGGTGCGATTTACCTCACAGTGGAGTGCGTGGCTTTGCAGCACCCGTGGGCGGCTGTCATTTTATTGTTGAACTTCTCCTCTTTGATCCTGTAGTTCAATATTAGTGCTGTTCGCCGGCCGGCTACTCACGGACTGAGAGAAAGGTTTTTAAAGGTCTTCAGGGATTTTCTTCTTCTTTTTTTATTGTTGTGCGTCGCCCATATCATCCCTTCCGTGTACAGTGTCTTTATAGATCCATCCGTATTGTAATATTACTATTATGCTGATCTCGGTGATACGGCGGAGTGCCAGTTTGGAATAGACAATGAGGAAAAGGTTATACGGAGCTCATCTGGACATAAATATTGATCAGTTTGCCAGTAGATGCCATTACTTTGCTAAGCCGCCGATTGAACCATCACCCACTGCCCTTGGAAGCCTTCCTGGTCGTTTTCATGGAAAAGATTGCCTTTTCTGCACGGAGGAGAAGACGATGAATAGATTGATTAGGTAATATCATAATGGGGATAGGGTAATGAGCCTGTCAGTCATACAGCGGGCACCGTCTGACAGAGAGAATCCGCCCACGCAGCAGAATTAGTTTGCTGGTGGATGGGCGTCACACGACTGGTCTAAGGGGGCGGAGTCAAAGAAGACATCTGGAACAGAAACTCTTTGGGTGGAAGAGATACTTACACACGACAGACTGGAAGCCAGATACTGCACTTGAGGGTTATTATTAATTTCACATGTTATTTGTTGATGATGTAGGGGAAACAACAGTGACAGTGTGAAAGTAACAAGGTACGAAAGAAACACAGTATAAAAATAACTACATTTTCCCCTCGCACATATGAGTGATATACCAAACCACGTCAGCATGTAACACTTACCAGAACCACGGGGAAACGTGTGGGTACTTTGGAAGTGTTTTACCTCAAGTTGTATTGGATCACAGTCAGTCAATTAAAGACTTAAGATATGTATATTGTCATATGCACAGTCAACAGATACAATCTTACCTTGCTGGGTCCACCTTTTTGTTATGAATATGTTTTCTTATTAAGATAAAGGGCATGTCTGTTAATGTTAACACAATAACAAGGACATGGTGAGAAACATAAATTAAAAAAAAAACAATAATGTTATGAACAATTTAGTTGTATATCCTTGTGTTACTTGCAATGAGCAAGTTTTGAGAAGGTTTCTTTTTATAAAAAATTACTAGTTTCATGCTTTGAGGTTTATAACATTAAAATAGACATTATATATATTTATATATATATATATATTTATATATATATATATATATAAAATATATCTATAAAAAATATATCTATAAATATATCTATACATATATATATAGAAAGAGAGAGGGAGATAGATAGAGAGAGGGGCTATATATAGGTTTATAATGCTCATATAACATATATATATATATATATATATATATATATATATATTACATGCATTGTGAACTTATATATGTGCATTATAAACCTATATAACCTCTAAATATATGATATTTACACTAATGTTAAACACCCAAACGGCACATCAAAGCTTGAAGCTGGGGAATTTTAATCCTGTCATAAAAACAAAGTTTTCCAGCCGACAGCAGTGAACAGTTACATCTATATTTACTGGCAATAAACTGACAAGTAGTACATTTATAATCACTTGATTTGCAAAACATTCCTCTGTCCTTTTATATCTGGCGTAGGAACTAACCCAGAGGATCAAGGGCCTTTGATGGGCCTTTTGATGGCATTTCACACACACACATCTGACTGATATGGCTGCTGTTCTCTTTTCCCATTCATTTCCAGCATGAGCAAGTGCATTATAAACCTATAAGGGAAGCCTTCTTATTGCCATCCCATTTCTTTTTTGCTGCTGGGCAGAAAGAACAAATTTGCTTGTATCCGCAGCTGAGGCCATTTGTTTTATTTGACTTCTCGCCCTATAAACCGTCAAGTGTGGTTCTCCTAACCTAGAAGAGGTTGGCTACGGAAAACAAACGGCTACCTTAATGACCCCCTACAACCGAGTTCACTTCTGGGGTGTAAACTATATGTATTTATCCAAGTGCGTTTGCTCTGTTTATCAACTGCTACTGCGTTTTCCCCCCTGTGCTTTCCCCCTATATCTTTTCATGGATCTCCTCATTTTCTCAGAGGGCTGTTAGAGACCACAGCTTAAAATATTTATAGGGCTTCGGCAAAGCCATTACGAAATTCAGGACAATTTCTGTGTTTGTCACAAACATACCTCCAACACATCCTAGGCACTAATACCGGCGTCTGTGTGTGTGCCTGTGTGTGTGTGTGTGTGTGTGTGTGTGTGTGTGTGTGTTTGTGTCCGCGGCTGCTGCAGAGAGACGGAGAAACATTTGTGTTCATGTGTGTGACACGATGAAGAAGTGAACGTTCAGCCAACTATTGATTCTGGAGAAGGCTCTCACCGAGATGATGAGGAGGTCTGTCCTGTGAAGTGCCTATTATGTGAAATCAGTTGCCGTTGCCTGATTCGGCGTGCTCTATATTCATTGCTTCCAGTTCTCTGAAACGGCTTAGGCTGCATCTGCTTAGGATGCAGCCGTTGCATTCAAATCCCCTATAGTTGGAGGAGCACAGCAGTGCCTACACATGATCTCCAGGTGCATCCACCTTGATTGTTCCAATGCAAAATTGGATTATTGTTTTGATTTTTTACTTGGCCCGTCGTGAGATTTAAACTCGGGATTGTGTTGCCGGAATGCTAATGCTGAGCAGGTGTCAGCAATTATTATCATATTATCATTATTAACCGCTTTGAATACAAATGGAAGTTTTTTCGGTCTGAGTATAATCCAGGATATAGGATCCAGGATTTTTAGGCACAAGCTTTTATAGTCGATTAAATAACAACATTGCAACTGGTGTTGCCTAATGCTGGGTTCACACCAAAAGCAACGAGATTTTTTCGGGCAACGAAATCCCATGCAAAGTCGACGTACAGACGCAAAACAAAATTAGGGCCGCTGCGTTTGGGGCGACACGTTTTCAGTGGCGCGTTTCAGGCGGCGCACGTTGAAATATTTCCACTTTGAGGCGATAATTTCGCAACTCGGGCCAATCAGCTCTTGAGTTGCTCTGCACTGTCCCGCCGTTGTTGAATCAGAACAAGGAGGACAAACTTATCGTTGCGGTTTTGCAGGCACCCCCAGTTCTTTAATACCTCTTCTTGCAGAGAATAAAACAGGCACGGTGATGTTATGTATGAATATACATATATGATCAAATGTTATAAACTCAAACACGAGTGCGTTAGATGTTCCGACATGTGTGGGATGTCCACAACAAGTATAAAGCAGAACTAGGAGTTTGTTATTCCGTGGTGGATGAAGGAAGGGATTACGGTATTTCCAGAGACAAGCCATGGAGATAAGCCCCGCCCCCTCACGGTGAGTCGCAACGCTTTTGCTGTGAACACGGAAAATTGTCGCACGAGAAAACTCAACGTTGTTTTTGGTGTGAACGTAGCATAACACATTGTAGTGTAATGCATTTTATCGTGATTGTTTTGTAATAACAGTATAGTTACTGGCCGGTTGAAAACATGCTTTCAATGCTTTGCAGTTGATGTGCAACAGTTATACACAAGGAGGAATGGGAGGAATGTCAATACACAACTTCTGTGATTGCTCACAAAGAAACACACTCAGATTTAAATACGGTCTTACTAAAAATATACTGAAACAGCGGTCCACAACAGCAAACAAAGCAGTCTGTCGATGCACTGTGGACATGAAAGTAATGGCAAAAAGGCCTCATCTTGTTTCATATTTTGGTGAAAAGGAATCAACCTCTGCCAAGCAGGCGAAAATCAATCGGTAGATGGTAAATGCAGACGTGTGATGGAGGAAATGCTGCTCAATACAGTCTTTCAGACATTCTGAGCAAGATACAAACAAGACCACTTCAGCTTTTTAGAAAGTGAATCATGTGAGGAACTGAGCAAAGAAATTGCATTTAATGAATATCCTTTCTCAACTTCCTCAACACTGGCATTTGATGAAAACCCGTGGATGAGGATTCAAACAGCTTGTATCCTGGCTGTTGATATTTGACATGGAGTTTTCTCTAATTCCCGAGCAGCTACGTAATAATTACTGCGGTTATACAATCCGTCCCCAGGCTTGCAGGCTTGACCTTTTTCCGCGAATAACATGTCTATTTCCCTTAATGTTAAACAATGATGTTGTTTCCTATTGTCTACTCAGAAAAGAACATTACGGTCATCTTGCATGAACTGCATGACTTGTGAACTTTAGTGTTTTTTTATTAGTATATGTAAGGTAGAAGCCGCAACTGCATGGCAACAATAACGTCACCAAAGTGTCCATGGTGTGCATATATTATCATCCTTGGCTAGGGTGGTTCTGCAACCAGGATTTGAGAAGAATGGCATTTGGGGAGGCCTTTTCACACAATTTCATACCCCCCCCCCCCCACACACACACACACAAACACACACACAGAAGAAACACACAGTCAGGTTCGGTCCTTTCTGACCACAATCTGGCTTAATGGGAATCTTATGGCTGAATGGGCCACACCGCACACACAGCCAGGATGTATGGCCATCTACTAAAAGCATTCCAGTAGGAAAAATGAACGAGACTTTGAGAAAAAAGTAGGGCAATATTGTGGGAGGGGGGGGGGGGGGTAACTGGAGGACAGAAAGATGGGGGTTGAAAAGAAACATTGTGTTGGGAATAACAACAGTGTTTCTTTTTTCTTTAAGAGTTAATGTTCTTAAATGTGTATGCCAATGTATGCAAGCAATTGTTATTCATTTTTATTATTTGTATTTTGTAGCTATATATTTCTGCCTTCAGGGTTTGAGATAGGCTCTCATCATATTGGTTCTGTGAGTTATTATTTACTAAGAGATGAAGAGGAAAGTTAAATAAACATGTAACTGCCTCAGAAGTCTTCTTGCCATGTCTATTCCTCTGAATATATCGAAAGAATAAAGATGTTATGTAACATCCTTATAAACCATGCGGTTGAAGTGTGATCAAAAGTGAGACTAAAGACACACACACACACACACACACACGCACACACACAGGAGGTGGAAAAGGTGAGGGGTAAACAGAAATTATGGAACAGATTAAAAGATTACTGCAGAACAGGATTTTATATTTGAATGAATAACAGAACATTAATAACACATGCAACAAATGTACATTTTGAAAATACACTTTTATTCATGATTTTGAGATGAGAGCTCTGCTTGATAAATACCCATTTGGCTTTTACTGATATGCTTTCACTTCTGCATGTTCAGTACACAGTGCAAGCAATAAGTACCAGAACATCCATGGCAAGTCATAATTAAGCATCTTATTTCTTCTATTATGTGTTCTTCCCAACATAAATTGATGGTTTGCATAGCGCCATTGTGTAAAACATACAGATACGTATATAAGATAACATTATAGTGGCAAAACAATGCAGTGACAAAAGCTGAGACAACAACGTCAACACACACACACACACACACACACACACACACTAATGACCTGTGCTCAGCATTTCAAAGAAATACCTTTCTATTCATACTTGTGTTCTTCTTGCTCTATTCTTCACCGTTGGGAGGAAGCTTAAAGGTACACAAAAATGTCATTCATTAATAAATAAATGCTAATTTAATCTTTATGAGTGTCCTTTCCTTAAGGCAATTTTGTTGTTGCTCAATAAAGCACAATTTCCATTTTTTTTCTTACGGCTATTTTGTTTTTGCTTTATAAAACACAATTTCCATTTATTCAAGAGTTAAAATGAACGTGGTAAAATAGATCTAGTCAACAGGTTTTGATCTCTAATTTGCTCTTATAGTTTTCTTTCTTGTGTTTAAGCCTTTAAGCTCCATTTAGTCCCCCGGTTGCTCTAGTTATTGCTTGATTCCAGCCAAAACAACACCAGTTCGCTGTGGTGTGATAGAGCGAGTAGATTGCAATCTGTAGTCGGACCAGCGGGTAGCAGGGTTTGTGTGGAACAGGAGGAAGAGGAAGAGGAAGTAGACAGTTAGCCACTGGATGAGTCTCATCCAACGATGCTCTATTTTAGCATTCTGCTCTCTTTGCCATGGCCCGGGGACATTTCATCCTCCTAAACGTGTGCGCTGTTCTAGATATTCTCTATATGGAGGTACCTTACAGAGGTTCTTATTTGGTTTTCCAAATTCTCGAGTACCTTTGTACTTATACTTCCTCACTTAGCTGTGAAACACTTCTTCAGTTTCCTGATTTGGCCCTTCAATACACTCTGCTTTCTCCAAAAACATTGGCGAACGCATCCTTTTCAAGTCTTAAATACCGTGAATCATGATATTGCTTCGAGAGGGGATGAAGGATGTCAAATTGGAGAAAAAAAGAGTAAAATTAGATGACACGATGTGCAAAGCTGAATTTGCCCTCTATACCTCCATGTCTATTTTCTATGTTTCTATACAAGGAACCAATATAGTTTAAAAATATAGAGTCTTTCCAACATTTAGACGCCAGAACAGGATGCACAGGAAACCGGTACCCATGGCAATATATAACCATTTAAAGGAAGACGTTGACAGAACTCCGTGCCAAGTGATCCTCCGGCTGCTTTGCAACAGCGTAGGATTATATTGCTCTGAAATGCTCAGTGTAGGAAGTGTATCCCTCTGCTCCAGACTAGTCTCCTGGTCCACGATCAATCAATCCCTCCTTTCGTTGCACGACGCTAAACTTGTCCACATTGTAGCCTTTCATCCGGCTCGCTTGTTTTTTTCGCCTGGAAAAAGCTCCGACGGGACCCTCTGAGGACCGCCGGTGCACGAGTACAGTCGGCCCGAAGCGAAGGGCGACACCGCCGACACCGCCGCTCTTCCTCCATCCCGAGCCCATGCTCGCTGACAGCTGTCAACTACCTTGGCCATCACCTGTCTTTCACGAAGAAACACACACACACACACACACACATGCACCTACTGTACATGGATTCGTGAACACACACAGTGACAGGCGGAATATTTCCTTTGCACACATGCATGCACACAGGCACAAGTGGAAACACACACACACACACACACACACACACACACACACACACACACACACATACAGCCGAGCCTCTGGCTCAGACTCTTAGTGCGGACTACCCCCCCAGATCCAACTGCCCTTTCCTTTTAATTTGTTGCATTCTAATGCTGCCTCTTTTTCTCTTGCTCTCTCTTCTTCACCCCCCTGTACCCCCCTCTCTCCCTCTCTCTCTTTCTCAGCCAAATCTGGGGATATAGAGCGCAAGCCACCCGTGAGATGAGCGATTTAGTAATTGTGCAGCAGAGGCATGGGGGGGGGGGGGGGGGCAGCAGTAGTGGACACTGTGGCATATATGGGCACACAGTCTAGTAGCCCCATGGAGACAGGCAAGAGAAATACAGACAAGCAGTGATGGAGAGACTGACAGAAAAAACATGTTAATGACAAGGATCTTGAAGACGAAATAATGGACAGAAAGAGGAAGCGAGAGAACGGGTGGAGGCTCATCAGGTATGTGGGTGGAAGTTTTGACTTTTGAGTCACAGCAGTATTGGCATGCGAGGAACAAGTGAGGGGGCTAGGGAGGTGAGGGGGAGGGCAGGGATTTGAAAAAGAAAGGGAGGGACAGGGGGGGGGGGGGAAGCAGCAATTAGTGTAATTAGGAGAGCAGCTTTAGCAAGGCACTGACAATATGTCAACTCTCATTATAACCTATATGCAAACACAGCAGACTAATGCAAGGCAGCACCCATTCTCTAAACAGATCCCCGTGTCAATGCAGATTTTGTTCTCCCCAGTCACGCTCGGCTGTATATCATTGACTTGCCAATACAACATGGGGTCTGGGATTCAGAATATAGAGTCCGGTTGGGGCGAGAGACACAACCAAACTATAGGGGAAGAAAAGAAAAACAAGGATGCTGCCGGAATATGGGATGGCGGCCAGAATGGTTGTTAAACCACAAGGAGACTGATTCATTTAGAAATGTGTTTGATGTCAGTGGAGAGGTGGTAGGAATGGAGGGTTGTACGTTGGAATTGATGTTTAGCGTGAAATAACGATTGTATAGCGTGTGTTCACGTATGATTGCACAATACTTTGTGTATTCTTATAGGACACACTATAACATCACTTCGAAGTTGCTTGCATAACTTTGAAATTGCAGATATTTGGTATTATTAATGAATGTCTGCCTGTTTAGCAGGATCATCATTTTTGCACATTTATGAGCATTTATCTCATTTACATGAGGCTGTTCAAGGCAACCCCTCCACACTCTGAAGCAAACCGTTTTTTTGTGTCATTTTCTTCTTCTTCTCCATTTCGTCAGTCTCACAGGAAACAGCCCATTAAAACTTTACCATTGCTAGATACACTACAAACTACATAAACAGACATGTTTTCTGTCGTGCCATTGTTTTTCATCCCCCTCCTCTGTGACATGGCACAGGGCCGCTGAGCAAAGTGACTGTGACAAATTGGGATTGGAAATGACAAAATAGGCTATTTAATAGGCATGGCAGAGGGGATTGGACTCTGGTATCGGGTTCACTCGAATAAGCAGACTGTCTGAACTCCTCCTGGGCCCGGCTTTGATGGCAGCTTTCATCCATCTGATGGGGAGACTCTGGCTATGGAAGATGGAGCCAACGGAGTCTCGCTATTGCTGGTGTGAATGTGTGGAGCTTTTTGTGTTTGTGTGTGTGGGTGCACAAGGATGTTTTTGAGTAAATGCTAAATCAGTGCAAACATCAATCTGATGCAGGGATATATCGTGGCTGGCTCGGGGGGAGTAAGCGTGGCCATGTGTTAACCTCAGGCTGTTATTGTCCAAACATAAACCTTCCCTGCGATAGTAACTACTGCCATTATTTATCACAGTGGTCCTTGAAATGAGACATTTCTTATATTAGAAAGAGATGCAGCAATATTCCCTAATGATAGCAGGCTCAACTGCGTTGCCATATTGTATGTTTGGGTGTGTGAGGATGCAACGAGAGATGTGAGCGTATGCATGATAATGTGCAGAAAACCCAAGAGGGGGTTAATGAAAAGTCATACAACACTGACCTGAGAACATCTGTTTTAAAGTAATGCAGGAAGCAACTGAAAAATACATGAAGAAATGAAGGGAGAGATGAAGAAAAACATTTAGGGAAAAAAAAAGAGGACAGACAAATAAACCTGCAGAGGGAGCCTCGCTGAGGGAACATGCCGAGACTGTTAAGCATACAACAGGCAGAAAAGTTAATAAAAGAACAAATAAAAGTGGCAGTCAAGTGCAAAGGATAAATAAGTGAGAAAGACTTTGCGGATGTGCACAGAGCAGAAGGGATGATAGAAAAGGTGTAAGAGCAGGGTGACAGAAAAAACGAGTGAGCGGAAGTCAAAGCAAAGTATAACCAAACAAAGTGACACATAGAAAGAAGCAAAGGCTGAAAAGCAATAGGTTTTTGGAACTTGTTGACAGTGAGTTAGACACAGAGACAGAGACAAAAACAGAGAAGGCAAAGAGGCGCATGGAATCTATAATAAGATGGTGAAGGGAGGTGAGAAATGAGGGAAGAAGAGAATGAATGGTGAGATTGGTGATGGAGGGACAGGGAGAGGCTCTGTGTGGCGTATACGCTTGCATACATTGTTAAAATCAAATGTTTATACTTAAGTTTGCATACATTCTCTCTGTATTTATTTGTGTGGAAAAGTCAGTGAATATTTCAGTCAGAGTGAGTCTGCATACATTTACTTTTTTTCCATTATACTAGCCTCCCAGGGAGAAAAGATAACTTTTCAGTCCAACAGGACCAGCACCAATACACACCAATGTCTGTGAAAACATAACATGAATCAGAGCATGGCATGTTCTGCTAATGAGCAGTTTGATTAGATGATACATTTCAAATGTTCCTAAACACGTGTGCACTGCACTCGGACCAGAGCTGTCATGTCATGTTTAAGCTCAGACCTGTCGCCTCCACCAATGGGAAGAGTTGACTACATCTTTAATGCTTTTGTTATAATAGTTATGTTAGGTGTGGCAGGATTTGGAACCAAACACAGGAGGCAGAGATCTCCAAAAAATACAAGGATTTATTACAATATCGAGTAGGAACAGGGACAAGAACCGGACAGGAATAAAAACAAACAGACCCGAACAAGCAGCAAGACGATGGCGTTTCTCAATCAGCGTACTTGTGCGTCCTTTCCTCTACTTGTGTCCTTTCCTCTACTTGTGTCCTTATGACTCGTGAAACGTCGTCAGTCTCAGCCCGGGTACATGTTCACATTCAAAGTTTGCTTCTCTCAAAGCACGGTCAAAATGCCCGGATGTGACTTGATCCTCCCACTTTCCCAGGATGCATCAGAGGAGACTTGTGCGTACTCTGGCCAGCCGATATCCCAGAATGCATTTCACCAGCAACCAGAAACAGTATTGGAGGAGAAAATAAACAACTGACAGTTGACTTTTTATAAATACTACTGTTGTTGAGTCAGGAATGTCATTTTAGGATGTTTTGTTTATTTGACTGTACAAAATAATTGACAGTGAATAATTAGAGTAAACTCAGGAGCAAGAACAACTGATGTGGTGATGTCATCAAGTCAGCTGCTGTTCCAATCGCAGAAAGACCGTCCTCCCGTTCTCCGGAGTCTGGACTCCCAAGACCAGACTCCAAAAGAACACAAGTCTGTAGTCGCGTACTTTGAATTGAGAAACACCGAAGGATTTATTACAATATCGAGCAGGAACCGGGACAAGAACCGGACAGGAACACAAACGAACAGACCCAGAACAAGCAGCAAGACACAGGCTAAATACACTGGGGAAACGAGACACAGGTGGAAACAATCAGGGCGTGGCTGGGAACAATCAGGACCGAAACAGACTAGCACAGGGAAGGAAGAGCAAGGAAACAGGAAACGAGACTGGGGCTGTGTCTACTACCGCGCACTTTACGAAGTACACTACAATACAGTACACTGAAATACAGTGCACTGACATCTGCAGTGCACTGAGAAGTGCTGATATCAAATGGAACACTTACGTTAGCCACATAGCGGAAGTGACGCAAATCTGTTCACGGCACCCGCGAAAATAAAAGCCGGGAGTGACGTACGCAATCGCGGCAGGAGCCTCCGCCTTCTGGCGGAAGTCGAGATGGTATTTACATTTAATTGTGATTTTGCCTTACCTTCACAGCATAGCTTCATGTAGTAGTTGCAATTAAATTATTCTAGCTAGGTATGCTAAATCCTCAATTATCTTTGTCAGAAGTAGCCTTCTTCTTTGCAATCCACATACACACCATATGGAAATAAAACTTGACAAATCTGTACACGTTTGTCCCTAGATTCCAATTAGTTTTAAGAATTATCCAGTGAAATGATAGGCATCATGTGCTTGAATCCACACAGTAATAGGCCTACTTTAACTGACTGTACTTTTATACACATATGTTGTAGTTAAGTTTACCCTGATACAGGAATCAATTATCAATTGAACACAGGCATATTAATTATTATTACAAACATGCATCAATTCTAATATAAATCAGAAAACACAATAAAAGACTCCAAATCCTCAATGACAATATTTTATTGATAAAATGAGTTGCATATTCATATAATCTTCCCTTCAACTCCCCACACACTCTTCAGCAGCCACCCAGTCCCAGGCGGCACTGCCGTGTCAATGTTGCAATGCCACTGTATTATGTTGTAATGTTGTATGTTGATGGCCACAGTGACATGAGGGTGGACTTCAGGCTCATGGCTGTGCTGGGCACTGACTGTGACCACGGTTGGGGCCCCAAGATCTTCCGTCTAGTTTTTATTTCTTGGCTTGCCAGCGCCACCTCCTATCGGGTGATGGCCAGGGCGGCCATCACCCGATAGGAGGTGGCGCTGGGGGCAGGCGGCGGGCTCCAGGCGCTCGCTCCAACGGCCAGTCCGACGACAGATAGCTATGTCAGTCATCGGACAGTGTTAAACAACGGCTGTTCTGTTAAACAATAGAAATAGCTATTTTAGTAATGGATTAACAATGGAATATGCTAAGTTTAATAACGGGTTAACATGACACCGCAAATGTTTGCCCACACGCTTCCCGATCATTAATACCATTAAGATAGCTATCTAAGCTGGTCCTTCTAGAAATAATTGTAGCTTTAATGTGGTATTTCACTTTCGTCGACTGGCAATAGGACCGGGTGCTAGCTAGGTTTGCTAACTGTCGGTATATATCATATACATCGTTAACTCCACCAACTACTCATGTTGGTAGTACATTTTAATATCAGTACAATGTTTAATTACTGCTGATATTTACATTTACGGTCTGCAGCTTCTTCTGCCGAGTTGGCTACCGTCGCAAACTCGTCCGCCATTGTTTTGGAAATAAAATGAAAAGCTGGCGAAATGGCTCCTCCTCTTCCGCTACGTGGCCAAGATGGCCCCCGTTTGGGGCGAGTAGTGTCCATCGTTCTACACTACATTTTTTGCCCGTTTGCAGTGCGCCATCCGGGTACTTTCAGTGCACTGAATTCTGCCGTTTTTTTCAGTCTCGCGCCCTAAGCACTCAAAGTCAGTGCGCAAGTGCGCAAGTGCGCGGTAGTAGACACACTCTGGGACTTCAAAATAACAACAGGAAACACTCCAGATCCTAACAAGTTACAAGTGTGTAAGCAAGTCTGCTTGGCAATGAAACTAGAGTTTCTAGCTTTCCAGTCTAGAGACCTCAAACCACACTATGCCGGCAGTACATTAGCTCTGTGAACGGATGTAGTTTATAGTTTAGAAAAATTCACCTTCAATTCTCACTTGTGTGAAGCTTTCTGAAATCTCATGTCGCGATGCATTTTAGAGTCCAGGGTTTTTCATTTTTTTCTGCAGGTATGAGATAATACAAGAAAGTCTTGGACATTCACATTTTGACATAATAATGGCAAAAGATGAAATAAATATGTACCATATGTAGTGGCGAAGCATTTCATTTTTTGTGTTGATATTGCACTCTCCGGCTAGTACCATAAGGGATCTGAGGAGGTGTTTTCAGCTACCTATTTTTGTCATCTTCTTATCTGCGTTTGCAATAACTGTTAGTGCCTTTGAAATAAGTCAGCTTGATCTACTTTACACGGAAATCTCTGACAAATGGTCCAAATTGTTGCAGAGACTGATTCATCATTTTCAACCCGAGCTAAACTGGGTTTCCATGAAAAAGAGAAGCAGCTTTGTATTTTTGCCTCCGTAATTCACAGTATTCATATAAGCACTCCACACAGCTATCTGAAGTAGTGGCATCTTATCTGATTGGTCAAGGAAGGGACAATAGAGAGAAGAGCGAGCTAATGGCAGTGCAGAAAGGCAACGATAACAAGCTTATTGCAGTTTGCAGAAGTAAGAAAACAATTGTTTTGGAGAGAAACTCAAATAAAACCACTGACCAATCAGCTGGTGTGTCAATTGGTATTGAGCTTCATAAAATATCCTAGAAACGAAAAAACAAGGGAAGAAATTTGAAATAGGTAAAAAAAACATATATATATATATATATGAAACTGTTTATATTTATATACTCAACTGTCCCCTACTTCTTATAGCACAGGTGTCAAACACAAGGCCTGCGGGCCTAATCCAGCCCGCCACGTCAATGTATTATTATAATATTATTATTGATTGTGTGCTATCAAGGGCTGGACAGCGGTACATTGCTTACAACTGAATGCTAACTAGACAACGGTTCTAGTTATTGCACCTGATTTTGCTGTCCCTCTGATTATGCAGAGCAGTGGCCCACTGACCTCTGCTGTCCACCTAAATCTGCGTAATCTCGGGGTCATTTCTGACAACTCCTTGTTGTTTGATCCCTGTGTTAAACACTGTCTAGATCATGTTTTTTCCACCAAAGAAGCATCAGCAATTTTAGATCTGCTTCATCTACAGATGAATTAGAGATAAATCACATATGCATTTATCTATTCATGTATTGATTACTGTAATGCACTTTTCTCTTCTCTTAGCAAATATGCGATTAACCGGTTGCAGGTAATCCAAAATGCTGCTGCCAGAATATTGGCACGGACAAACAGACTCACATCAACCCAATACTCGGGTCTCTTTACTGGTCTTGCTGTAGAGCATAGGATCCACTTAAAAATCCTCACATACGGAACACTGCACAGCCAGACTCCTTCATTCGTGTCTGAACTATTTCCCCCATATTCAACAGCCTGATATCTCAGATCCAACCTCCCAAATCTTCTGTCAGTCCCACACACTCGCCTTAAAACGTGTTCTGATCGAGCTTTGAAGCAGTAGCACCATAGCTATGGAATGTCATTTAAACAGCACATCAAGACATACATGCTAACCCTGTCATTTAGTTAATTACATATTGAGGCACGGGGTGAGCGTAAGCACAGATGCAGAGTGGGTATAGCGGGGGTGGGGCTCAAGGAACGGTGGCGGGATGGCCGAGTGGCCTCAGCTGCCTCAATTTGGGTTTGTTTTGTCCTATAAAAGCAGAGCTAGCTTGAAATCGCGGGGAGCCGGGAGCTAACGGACACGCGACAGCGACAAGCCTGCGATACTCTCTGTGAATAAATAAAAGAATCCATTGACGTTTACAGAAGTCCTGTGTGCTGCTCTGAATCGTGCCCCGTCGACACACACACGTATTACACATATTCTATGGACTCCTTTTTAATCTGTTTTTGTTTATTTCTTTTCTTGTGTTTTTTACTGCACCATATTTTGCTGTGTATTTGACTTTGCTCTTTAAAAAAAAAGTATCTTAATTTACCAAGTATACATCAGCACAGGTGTAGTAATCAATATATACCATCCAGTCTTTCAAATTAAATAACATAGAACATTTTTGGGAGAGTGTACAACAGAGAAATACTTTGCTCTTTTACCTGTTGAAATGTTTTGGCCCCATGTTATTGTTCATTTGTTTTAATTGACTACTTTACCACACTTTGTGACCCTGTGTCTGTTATAAGTCAGTGCAATATAAATAAACCTTACTGACTTACTTACTAAAGAGTCCCCTGTTGGATAGAAAGGCAAGTCCACACACACGCAAAGAAACACACACAGTAACATTGCGTAATTGCACACTTGTGGATATGTGTGTGTGTGTGTGTGTCAGAGACAGAGAGGGCTGTCTGCTTGCCATTGACCGCATGCTTATCAATTCACAGAGATCAGTCTTGCCTGGCTGTCGTCTGTCCACTGCCAGCTGTCAAAGGGCATGCTCTGGGCATGCCCACTGAAGAGACGCTGCTGCCATGCTCGAGCATCAATCCAGCACTCTAATAGGTCACATATGGCTGCACAGTGCTTCCCAGTAGCTTTGGATTGGCGAATGAGTAGAGGGGGGTAGTAGAAAGACAGTAAAGAGACAGAGATACAGGCCGAGACCAACATGTCAGCCACATTTTCATCTTCAACAACAGGTTTTGCCAGCCACCACTAGAAAAGAAATGGCAGTAATTGACGTTTATTTGCCTCTGCTAGTGGAAGCTTTTGACTCAATTGTAGTGATGGCCAAGTTTGAGTGAAATATGAACGCAGGTTTTGTTTTCTTGGTTTTCCCCTCCGACTCATTATAGTTGCCTACATGTAATGATGAGTGAATGTGTACACACGTAATGAAATTCCCCATGTGCGGAGGAAAAACCGAAGGAGAAGCAGATCCATTGCTCAGCAATTGAACATCATCATGGTCAACATCATCATGGTCAACATCATCATGGTCAACATCATCATGGTCAACAACATCATGGTCAACATCATCATGGTCAACAACATCATGGTCAACAACATCATGGTCAACAACATCATGGTCAACATCATCATGGTCAACAACATCATGGTCAACAACAACATGGTCAGCGCCCCTGCCGGCAACACTCTTCCCTCCACTCATCTTCTTCTGAGACACTGGCTTCAACTGCAGATGATGACGACATTATCAGATCAATGTCTGCTCCGTCAGTTCACCGTCAACGTCTCTCCACCGGGATGTCTAGCCCCCATTGCCTCCGAAGAACTCTTTGGATTGATTGTATCGGTCACTCAGTGTTTTAAACGCCTGGATGAGGAGGAATCACGGCTCAGCCGTCATTCGCCCCTCAGGAGAGCTGAGAGAAAGTGTAACAACACAACTAGTAGAGGGTGTTAGCGAGGTAGCGGACCCACTGCCTCTGTCTGCCTCTACTTCTCGAGCCACCTCAGCAAAGACACCCGATCATCGCCCTCGTCGGGCCAAGATGACAGTGGTGAAACGGATCGCAGAGGTACCGCATCAACACCAGGCTGCTGCTTGGAGTGGATCCGGAGCATATAAATGACTATGGAACGGAGCGAATTGGGGGAGCTAAGGATTTGTGGATCTGTTTGCCGACCGACGCAACACCCACTGCGCGCTATGGTTCTCCCTGGCACAGCAGGACGATCCAACCCTAGGGGTGGACACACATGTGCTGTGGTCATGAAAGCTGCTTTGCGCCTTTTCCGCGGTTTGGCCTTGTCCTTCTCCTACTGGAGCCTGAAGGCTTTGCTGCTTGCACTGACAGCAGCTACTACTTGGTTGGTGCAGCCCGGTAGCTCTCTGCTCCATCGTGACCTTAGCAGGTATACGATGAGACCACGTCTCTCCTGTGTTCCTTAAAAAATAAGGAGTTCTTTCAGATCAAGGGTTATACAGCTGGATACATTTTGCCTTCTACCCCATGCCGGGAGGCAAAGTCACAACTTCTTCGCCCACTTTGTGCATTGGATTGTTATTTTGAACGCATGGTCAACTTAAGACACGTTGACCAGCTGTTCCGGAATTGTGTGGCCGGTAAAGCCCTATCCAAGAATTACCCAGCTGGATGGCTTTGTGAAAGCATTTCGCGAGCTCGCAGACAAGTACAAAAAGACCCTTGAATTAAGATCTGCGCACACTCTACGAGCAGCATGGCCTTATTTGCAGTCTTGTTGGGTGGATTGAGTATCGAGGACACATGACCGGTTCATATCAGGTGTCGGAGCTCACTGGGATAAAACCGGACATACAGTAGATGGATGTTCACAAGTTTAATCATATGTTATTATATATTATGGGGTCAGGTCTGGTCATAAGGTGCCTTTAGAGTCCTGTTTGTAGGTGATGATCATAAGAGTACTATATATCCTATGAAAAACATTGTATAATGTATTTCATACAACAAATAATACTTGTTATGTTGACATGATTATCTGATGTTTTCTGTCAAAATATCTTAGCTTCTACTTAAATTAATGTATTGGTCAGCTTGCTATGGATCATTAGGTCAACATTTTTTGGTTAATTAACATTTAACTAATGACATTCCCATGAGCCTCATTTGTACTATGCACATTTCAGTGTATCTACTTAACATCCAGTACATGTCCCCACTGTAGGACTAATACAAGATTATCTTATCTTATCTCAATGTGTTTGCATGCCGACCTTTCACATTTAGTCTAACGGCATGGCTACTGAATTGGGGATTGTGAAGCAAGCCCTGCATCACATGACTGAATGCGCCATATGTTTGACAACATCACCAATATTACAAGTGCCTAACCCCCTTCCTCCATTAACAACACCAAGTGGACTGAGTGAACAGAGAGGTCTACGCTGCTACATTGCTCTTGAACTGTTTTCTCTGGAGATTGGAAACCCCCAGAGCAGTTGGTTTCCAATACCACGGACATTGCCTTGGCCAAAAGTCTGAGAAGGAATTATTTCCGGAAGCTCCAAGCATGCTACCGGGCAAGAGGAGAGTGAGATTAGAAGTCCTCTCCCAGCCGGGTGAAATACAATAGGTTAAACCACCTGCTGGCCTGAGGAGCTTTGCTCTGACTGGTGTTACTGTCTTCATTTATTGAGGTTTGCGAGGCAAGAAACGTACTAACTGTTATTGTTTCTCCTTTTCAGTCATTCGCCTTTTGTTCTGGAAATTTCAATGAGACCATTAATTGCAACCTCTGCCACACACAGTCTGTCTCTTGTTCTCTCTTTTAATCTTTGACTTGTTATTATTTCTTTTTTTCACTTCTCTTTCATGCTCTTCGAATTTGCCTTTAACTGCTCTCGCTCTGCTTCTCTGCTCGGTCAACTGTTGTCTTTCTTTCTATAACCTCTATGCATGTTCCACAACCGTGAACGACCGTATCTGCTCCCTCCTACCACTCTCCAATGTTTGTCTGAAGTATTAGGCGCTTGTTGCCTTATTGGATAGAATTAATTGATTAATACTTGCATCCAATTAGTGCTCCCTCATGCAATTAATCAGCTAGCTGATGTTCGGGCCGCTCCATCAGTCGGACGAAAGGCAGACAGATGCTTTGGGTCTTGGTGTGTGATGAACATTGACCTCTCCCTGTCTCTCTCCCTTTCCTATTTTTCACACACCTGGTTTCCTGTCCTCTTCTCACTGATCTGCAATCGCTCTCCAGAATTTTTTTTCAATTTTTGCTGAACACAAGAATTGCTGGTGGAAAACAGTTTCCTTACTAACATATTATGAGTTTTATGACACACAAGACAGTTAAGCTGAAAAGTGATAATTGAGCACATCTTTATATGTAATGTATATCAAGTCCATCACAATCTGTGCTATCAATGCTATATCAATGCTGCTATAAAGAATGACAACAATTTATACATTTTATTTTCTGTTTTACAGGTTTCTCCTGCTCTTTCCTTTTAAACACTGATGGAGTTGTCACGATGATCAAAGAAATACCGTTGGACCTTTGAAGAATGAACTTTCCACACCACTGGATTGTGCTGGAAGGAAAAGCAATCGAAGGTCAAAAGAAATCATCAAAAGTAAAATTAGTTGGCCTTTTCTCAGTCCAAGGATTCTTCTTCAGGGGATACGATTATTCATGACTTTTAAAGGATATGGACTTTAGAAGAGTTTTCATCGCAGAAGTTCAATATAGTGTTTTTTACATAGCTTAGTGATAAACAACCTGAAACAAACACACACCATTAGAAGAGACAAGGCTAAAAGTGAAATCCGATGCACTGAAGAAGTAAAAACAATTCAAGAATGGATGGACACCATCATTATTCAGGGGCGTTTTCCTTACTCTAGTTGTATCACTGTTTCCCATTAGTTTCCCTACTGATCAGGGAGACAATCTAATACAATCTGTTAATTGCGTTGCCTTCAGCTTAAAAGGCATCATCCAAAGTAAGTTTGTTTCAGTACTTTAGTTCATAATTAGAAAAAGAGCCATGAAAGTTGCAGATACTTAGAAAGAATCCAAATGACTGGTATTGCGACAGTACAAACAGGCCCACTGCAAGGAATCCAATATGCTCCATAACATGTCGAGTATTTAGCAGATAATCCCAGATTTGTTTGTGATCTCATGGATTAATTTTTAAATTATTTCACAAAGGCCTTTTTTATTTGGTAAAGAACTACAACCTGAAAAAAACTCTTCCTGTCCACATTTTTATATTACATGTAGACCCAAACTGAATTGATTTTTTGGAAACTTTTCTATTTTATTTTTCATCAAAATGGCTCTTTTGTGGACCGCAGGGGCTTGGACACTGGCAGCATTGGGTTTTCTTAGCTGCTGTAGTTTGGGCTGTTGTGATGCCTCAAGGACTAGTGGTTTGACCTCAGGAGGGAGTAAACAGGACCAAGAACCCTCATCATTGGAACGAGTGAAGAGAGGATGGGTGTGGAACCAGTTTTTTGTTGTTGAGGAGTACACAGGGACAGAGCCGCTCTACGTAGGAAAGGTAAGGACATTTCTTTTTCTATTGTAAATATAATAAGAACTTTGTCTTTATTCCATAAACTGAAGGGAATTATTTTTATATGTTGTCAAGTTCTAGTAAAATGAAAGCAAAGGTCTGTATGCTCCTGTCATCTAAGTGATTTTCATATTAGCAAGAGCATTGCCCACTCACATCAGCTCCACACAGCAGATTGTTTTCTAATAAACAGAATAAAAGTTCAGAGGTTTCTATATTCACTGTCTCCGAAGTGTACTGCATTTTCTAAAGTGATTAAACAAGTTGCACTGAGTAATACACATTTTATATTGTATTTAAATGACACTACTATGCTGTGTTAAAAATATATATATATTATCTTGATGTATGTAATTACATTTTTCTCCAAATACATAGGGGGCAGCATTGCACCTCTACTACTAGGTCCATACAATCTAAATGTGCCCTAATTAGTTATTAGAAATGCCATCCAGAAAGAAAACATAAAACCCAACTAAACTGCTTGAACTCTGAGAACAAAAAATAAATAAATTGTAATCACTTTACGGTCTAGGTAACATTACCTTTTGATAGTTTGTTCATGGGTGTCGATCTGGGGTAGCAAAGACGAGGGGACATCTCATGTTTTTGTTGTTTTCCCTGCTGGGGTTCTACTTTGCTCAGACAGGAGTGTGCAGAGGCTCCAGGGGATAAGTTTCAGTTAGCGGCTGCGGTACGGCAGCAACAGAAAGGTTTCTGATTTAAGGCCCAATCCTGGGGGTTTCTCTCGCTGAACAGCTAACGGTTTCATCCAGCATTTGTAACAAAAACTACTAAAAATAAGGCGTCATAGTTCATAAATATTCCACAAAAATATTGTGTATGTTATCCCAGTAATCATGAACAAGGAAGTATTGGGAAGATGGTTCGGTCCAACAAACATCAATCTTTTAGCCATTAGATCGCGGTTTGTTCCCCTTTTCAGAAGTTAATAATGGTGTTTTTGTCACGTAACTTGCTTACTTATGTATTGACTCTTCCGAGGTTGTTTTTAAGCTGAACAACAATGTATTTCCTAAACCTTGCTGCGAAGACTAAAGTTTACTTTAAAAAGGGTTACGGTTATGGGTAACACTAACCCTAACCCTATATGTGTAATGAGCTAAATTGACACATTTTCATTGGGAAGTGCACTAGAATGACAAGGAGCTTTTATTAAGATATCATACTAACCATTGAATGAGGATACTTTGCGTATATACAACCATCATTGTTTTAGGTAGGTTAAATTCCATTCATCTAACCCAGAACACAAATTAATCATGATGGCAATATCATTTTGATGTGGAAAGAATACATTGCACATTAATTGTGTTAATTTTGACACGTCTAATTGTTTAGATTCCCCAACAGTAAACACAAACAGTGCTCAGTGCCTTTGCGTTGTGTAGATGCAGTTAAAAATTGGCCCAGATTGTTGCCAAATTTGCACAGGCCGCATGACCTCCTAATCAGTATGAACATGTTTTAAGTGTAATCACTTAACCCACCTAATCAGTAAAGGCTCATCTGGAGCCATTGGATTACAACACTACTACTAAAAAAAAACCACATTGGCCATGGGTTTAAGAATAGGAAGAGATAAAGATCAAGTCCCAGTGGTTTTCTGCAAAACGCCTCTGGAAGGAGCTCTATCCCCGGGAAGCTGTATCAATATTTACCACCGCAAAGATTCTAAAGCTCCAAACACATTTGTGTCTCCAATGATATCGCCCAATATTTTTCTTCAACTATACTGTCATTGTTTTCGAAAAACATATTTTTCTCCGGCAAGCCCAGACATGTCACATCTGTAAACACATGCAATTGAGGAGAAGCAGACACTTTTTAAAAGAGTGTCTACATTCAGCTGTCACTGGCGTAGCTCCCGTGTAACGTAGGCGTGGCTGTAGTTTTGAGCTTTGTTTCACTCCCACGTTCTTTGTTCTCACTGCTATCTACCAATAGGAACCTCATTGTTCTCTGATCCTCGCTGCTTTGCTGTGCTGTAGAATATCTGAAGGCTGAGAAAGTCCATTTGGCTTCTTCTTCTAATACAAACTGAGTACTTCCTACTTCCTACTGAGGCTCCATGTGGAAAGATTTCCACTGGATGCCCAGACACAAACTGAATACCAAACATTTACTCCATATACATTTTGACATGCTTTGGTGTTAGCTTGAAATAGTACCTGACGACAAACTGATGGAAAGAAGAGGCAAAAACACTACGATTATTTGTATGAAGGTATAATATAGTGAGGTCTAACTGAGCAGAAAATGGAGTCACCAGGGTTCTTACGGTCATGGAAAACCTGGAAAAGTCATGGAATTTTAAAATGGTCATTTCCAGGCCTGGAAAAGTCATGGAAAAAAAAAAATCACAAAAGTTTTGGAAAAGTCATGGAAATTTGTTATAGTCACATGTTCATTTACGCCAAGTTTGAAATAATGAATATGTTTTAGAAAGAAAGACTCAAAATATAAGACGGCGTACGCTCTCATACTGGAGAGCAATTTTCTTTTTTTTCCGTGTTGCAAGTGAACGCACCTTAACTGGAAAGTTCGATGGCCATAGCTCGGGAAGCAAATGTTTATTCTTTAAATAAACTAGTGTCTCTTATTCATTTGTTTCATTAAATGTATACTGTATGCTTTGGAATTCACATTGTTTAAATACTAAATGTTCTCACCTTTTCACGTATTAACAGAGATTTCAGTTTGGTCATGGAAATTTGGTTTAAAGTCATGGAAAAGTCATGAAAATCCATTGGTCAACGTGTGTAAGAACCCTGAGTCACTCTCCCTCTGTGTTTGTTGACATAGCCGGTTTGGCCGGACATGCTTTTAGTGCATGTTTGTGCATGTTAACATGCTCCAATGGGTAGCTTGTGGCCTCCGCTCTCCATGTGACGGTTGATGTCGTCCCGATCGGCCGCGTCGTAGCAGAAGCGTAGCACCCCCCCCTCCCCCCCGCCCCCTTGTTCCCCATCAGTCACTGTTCACCGTTAGCTGCGTCAGCGCTGTAGTTTCCACCGTTAGCCGTTGCCAGGCAATCAACATGCTCCCAAGCTCAAATGGTTCACCTTCTTTTATTACATGTGAAGATCTCTAGCCTCGAGACTGAATCATAAGTGCTAATCATACACATCATTTTGCACATGTACCTTTCCTGCCATTCCACCAGAGGAACAAAGAGCTTGATCTAGTTCCCTTTCCCTATAGGTATAGGATCACAAAGAGTCTCCATTTGAGAAGGATTCACATTCTGATCGTTCAGGAACCATCAGGGCAGATTATGCAGTTCACTGGTCAAACACGACTTCCAGTGTACAACTTAATTCACATAGAAACAGGAGGGTGACCAAGGCCGACACATCATTAATTGCTTTTTGTTTCAATGTGGCTGCCTATTAAAAGCATTAATATTGGGCTGTAAATGCTCAACATGCACATCATAGCCACTACATAGGCAGGTGTTGAACTTGAGCTTTGTTTTTTCAAACAGTTATGGGAGTCATTTTTCCAATCTTCACAAAAGAGACTTGTATGACTTTGTTTAGTCCCTGGTGTTCCTTTGTTCCTGGACCTATTTGGTCAAACCGTCTTTCCTCAGGGATTACCGCCTCAACGGTGCCCTTCTCTTTAACAATGACAACAATGTGTTGACACCAGAAAAGTGATTAATGAATGGTATTATTTGAATGTGAATATAAAGCGTGAGCACGGGTAAAATCGAATAGTTTCTGTCTCATCTCAGTGCCATTTGTGAATTTGGGTATATTCTGCCCCCTTTTTCCTCACTCTTCTTGTTACAATCCCATTCATCAGCTGTTTCTCAAATGAACTTCATTGAGTTGATGAGAGTGGACAGTGTGTACGATCTGATTGCCTTACATAGGACGTGATTTGGAAAGACGGCATATTAATGCAGACAGCATGAGTCTCAGCGATGAGTCACACACATCAATCATGTGATTCCCTTGTTTCTAATTATTTAGACATCGCAATTGACCAGCTAATATTACATCTGCATATATTGATCTCTCTATTCCTACAAATGAATGGAGATGTTCTCCGCATAAGGGTCGGTGTGTTACAGAATAATTATCCTTTATTCATTATTTCTCTGTGCATTCCTGATGGCGAACCAACAGCAAGTCCAGCAGATCAGAGAGATGGACAGATGGTAATTAAGTGGTACGTGTGCAAAGGAACGAAGGGAGAAGGAAGCTTGCAAATGGAAGCTGAGAAAGAAGATGCTTCATACACTGACGTGTGGTTCATTAAAGGACAGGGAGCTAGGGAAGGGAGTGAACTGATATAAAAGGGCTGAAGGGAGCTCAAAGGGCTGAGGGGAGCTAGAGGGAGAGAAACAGCAGGAGGTGAAGAGAGATGAGTTTATTAATGAAATTATCTGAAGTTATTGGTCGTTATGTGGCTACTGCTAGTCATATTAATGGTGTGTGTGAGTGTGGATGTCTGTGTGTAACTTACACACTGATGGACTCTTTTTAAATGTGTTGGTACCAACACTTTAATATGAGCAGTAGAGGATTAAAGCCAAGCAGTGTGCCGCTGTACGGGATAATTACGACACGCTGCTTTTTTTCTTCTTCATATAACTTCCCCCCAACTCAGCAAACTTGCCAAGCTCGCTCTCGCTCACACTTTGGCTGCCACCACTCTGCTAATGAAATCAGATGTACCAATAAAGTGGTCACTCACACGGCGTTAAACGGGCAGCTTTGGGCAGTGCGTTTAGATGATAAATACTTGTAGACTGACATGATACAATGGAACTATATTTTGGAGTGAAGGAAGGGATGAAGGAAACTTATAGGAAGTGTACTTTTGTAGGAAGCAGAGTTGCTGTTGATCCCAGATACGGGTTTGTGTGTGTGAGAAAGAGCGAGAGAGAGAGAGAGAGAGAGAGAGAGAATTTCTCTGCAGCACATGCATACACATTTAGTATAGTTCAAGGGTTCTGTGTACAGTTTAAAAGTTTCTTTTGAATTCACCCACCTCTCATTCTGTCTCAGCATGAACTATAAATAAATTGTGTTTCTCCATGTCCACGGTGCTTCTTTATCCCGTCTTTGAAACTCAGCATTCAACTTGAAACCAAATTAAACAGAAGCACTCATATGTTGTGTGCCTTTGATTCAAAGCAGTTTTTAATCCTAATCCTTGAAATGGGCCGTTGTATGTTTCACTGCTTTGTTTCCTCAACTACATCAGAAGGTTCTCGGAGAAAATAAGTAAAATAGAGTAAGTGAAATAGAAGAAAGTTGTTGGAATCTTTCATTAATTTCATATTTATCTGATCCAATACATCAGTTCCTATGTGATACCCGAGTAGTCTTGGTGAACGTTGTACTCATTGTGTTGAGGATGGATGAGAGAGAAACGTGTTTGTCCATGGACACAATCAATCAGACAACAGAACAATGCTCATAGTATGCCTGTTGAAGCAATTCTTCCTGGCGTAATGATCCAAACTATAATTAGTCATATCTAGGGCCAAACATTGCAAGGCTGTCATCAGAGAGAAACAAACCAGCTTAAGATTGGAGGAACGGATAGCATTAAAATGTGATGCTGTGGGACATGGTGTTTTAAGGAGACACATTTCCCATTTTGGAAGATGAAAAATCCTTTTGTTTACTCCGCTTTGTCCTCTTAAATAATGTTATGATAATGTGTTGTGTCTCTTTTATTCCCCCTGTGTCTGTTTCCATTCTTTATCTTCTGTCTAAGCCTCTGCAGGTCGGCCTCCTATCCCCATCTCATCCCTGCATCATCGCACCCTCATTTTAATTCCTCTTCCCTCCCTCTGACTTTCTTCTTCTTTTTTTTCCTTCTTCGCCATGCTACCGTTTACCCTCGTCTCTTGCTCTGTCTCCCGTGGTCTGTGCCCTTGCTTCTCCCATAGCTGTCTCCACCTAGGTTGTCTCTGATACAGTCACCTTGTTAACACTTTGAAGCTGTTAAGATCAGAGAGCTTGACAAGCTGCAGTGAAATGTGCCAGGCCTGCTCCTGATTACACAGACTTACATATAAGACAGCCAATTTGCTCCCGCTTTGAAACCCTCAATAAACCAAGGCTGCAGTGAAGCCCACGTTCTGATAGCTCCACTGGAAATGTGAAAGTGGGCTTCATAAATGTCCCGCCGTTTTATTCTTTTATTTTCATGTGGTTCTGTGATTGTATAGTTCATTTACTTGTGTTACGAAACCCATACGAGTGTTTAAATTCACAAGGTTGTCAACAGAACAGGTGCTTCTTGCAGGTCCTGGAGATGTTTTTAGATTCTAAAAATGAATATCTTGCTAATACCAAATCACCACTCTGGCATACATTTACTCTAACTCAAAAATAGCTGACTACCACATAAGAGGGAGTTTTTATGACACTGCATGTGAGTCACATGTCAGCTTCTTTCAGCAGGACAGCCTACAGCGACAGCCAGACACTTGGTTATGACCCAAAGCATCAGCAGCCTCACTTGCCCCTGAGCCAGCCCACAGCCCTCCACTGTAAACCTAATGCAGTCCTAACTAATGCATACAGTTAGCTTAAATCCAGAAATGGAACAGAACATATGATCCGGTTACAAATGAACATTTTTTCGTCAGCAATCAAATCTACAACATGTTACTACAGTATGAATTTGCCGTGTGTATGTTATAGGCCACTCTAATCATTCTTTCCATTCTGGTAATGATGTAATCTTTTAAATAAATGAATCTGCATTCTTGTTTCTCCAATTATCAAAGAAACATCCAATTACTATTGTAGTATACACATTGTGGTATTAGTAGTGCATGTACAATATTTTGTAAACATCAAGAAAAACAATCGAACATCTCCGGTTAAACAAGTTCCAAATTCTAAATATATATATATATATATATATATATATATATATATATATATGTATATATATATATTTAGTATTTGGTGTTCTTGTTTAACCAGAGATGTTCGATTGTCACAGGATCAAATGACAATAATTCCCTTCCTATTGTTTATGAACACTAGCATTCATCATCACTTTCACCTCATGCAGTTTCTGTGTCTCATCTCTTGCTCTTCATCCCCTCCCTCACAAGTCTTGCTTCACAGTTTGAGGTTAGCATAATGACACATGACGTGAGCAGACCCAGAACACTCTTCTTAATGTCACACTTACATTTTTCCAAGCACACGCGAGGAGAAGGAGTGGTTTGACTCTTCCATACGGGGTCAGATCAGTCTCAATAATTGCAAATGCACACAGAGAGAGACAAATACATTCCAATGCACAGGTAAATAGATTACGATTCATATAAATGTCCAAGAAAAATAACAAATATATTTATGGATTTATATGTGGATTTGTCTATTTAGATGTGGATCGCTACTCACGATCCGGATATACAGATTTTTTAGACTTCTTCCGAAACTGTGTTTTTTTAACATGTAATAATTGCTTGTTGTTACGAGTCAATTTGCCATTACCATCTAAGTAACAATATATAATACAGATTCTTAATGTTTTTTTTTTTTTTTATATTTGTAAAATGATTTGTGCATTTGCCTTTCAATGTGATTATAGTATGTCCTCAAAAGAATAATAAAACCCAGTGGCAACCCATTTTCCCTGTTGGCTATAGAAAGTCCTCAACCTGCAAACTCTCAATATCCTGCAGCGTGAGCCACCTTCCTGCTGCCCATCCCGTGGTAAAGTGTCAAAAACTCACAGCTGAATTAGTTGTGTCTAAACTGCGTGTTCTTCATTAAAAGGTCAAATTCATGTTGAGTATCAATTTAATATTTATGATGTGGCAAGTGTTTATAGTGTTTACACCCTTTTCTCTCATACTACTGACATGTTCAATGCAAATACACAAAAAGCCCAAGCACCCCCCTTGGTAAAGAAATACTTTATATGACTGTATTTATATAATTATGATATTTAAGAAGGGGAAATGCACATTATTGTAATGGACAATGCACATTATTTAACATGAACACTTCGTCACATGCAGCACAGTTAAACAATGACATCACCGCTGCTCCCGATACACATTAAGTGACACAGCTGCAACACCTAGAAAACAAAGAGCTCAGATAAATGCAAATGTTTGCCCAATGGAGCAATAATGATTCTTGCCCAGCAGTCGTCCACTTCTCATGTGAATTGGTTTTAGGATAGATTTTCACTCCTGGTTATGTTTTGCTAACAGAGTGACGTCCTGGCTCTGACCTTTACTTTGCTTAGAACTACTTAGCAAAGCGTAATATGTGTGTGTGTGTATGTGTGTGTGTGTGTGTGTGTGTGTGTGTTTTTCAAGCTGCCAACTTGAATCACTCCAGTGATGATAGACTGACAGACGGATGAGTATATCCAGCCTGAGGGGGGCGGGGGAGAAATAGCATCTTCCCAGCAGAATGATGAACCCGCTATATATGTGTACATGCTCGTGTCTTTGTCCATATGTGTGCAAGCACACACACCGTAGCTAGGTACGGGTGTATTGCCGGGTGAACACACGTACACTAGGTAGGAGACGCATTGTTGGTGCGAAATTTGTGGAATTGAATTAGCCGATAATGACAATATTCCACACACATTCTTGTCTGCAGAATGTCATTTAGAAATACAGAGAGTGGGTAAGGGAAGCATAACCAGTAGCGCATAACTATGGAAACTTTTATTTGATAACTCTCAGAGTTTGGACCAATGGAACTTATTTTATTATAACTGCAATATTGATGCCATCGAAGTATCCGGCAGTATATTTCCTCTGACTGTTCAAGCATTTGTCTTCAGGATGATTCAGAATGGTGAGAAAAGGCAAAAACAGATAGATAAAAAAAAGGAGGGGAAAATGGATGAGGGAAGCAATATCAAGGCACGGCCTTGCATTATTCTGTGGTTTTACGACAAATACTTAATGAAACCCCCGCAAGGGTGATAGAAGCCTGTATTTAATTAAGCCTTTATAAAATATTAACCAGGGAGGCCAGGGCAGATCCCCCTCTCCTGGTCTTCTCAGTAGATTGAACCACAGTTACACTGCATAGACAGCACTGAATTATAATTTTGAGATAGAAGGTGAGAGAGAGCGAGAGAGAGAGAGAGAGAGAGAGAAAGAGAGAGAGAGGGGGGAAGAGGGTCTAGTTGCTCACTAAAGAGCCAAAGGGGAGGTTGAGATGGGGGACCAATGCTGCTCCTATTGCTGCCTCTGGAATGTCTTCTAATCACATTAGGGGGGAACTATAGCTCTGATTTATAAGGGCTCTTTTAAGTTCACTTTTCAGCCCTGGCACCTCCATGTCTCTACCTTTAACAATCTTTGAAATGACTTTGATCTCCTAATTTGGGCGTCACATCCTGTGAAGGGCACTGTGTGCAGGAAAGATGTAAATCATCACTAGAACTGTGGTGTCTTTTTTTTCTTCAGGACAGCGATGATGGCTGCTCTGTAGGGAGCAATGAGAAGGCCTTTAGCTGCAATTGCCATTGGGAATAAGATACGGGGACGGTCAAAAGGAATGAGCATTATTTTGGTCACGGCGGATGGCCAAATGTATCTGACAACTATCAATCACGCAAACTATTAGCATTAAAAGCGGTTGAAAATAAATAGTAAAATTCCATTTAAAATGTGTGAGGTTGTCATCTCAATAAAAATATCCACGGTCTAGTTTTTCTGAACGTTCAAACCAAATCTTACAGTTATATCAGGACATGGTACAAGCTCAGGTGTCATCGTGTGTACTAGCAGAAGATCTTGTGTCCAGATCGCTTACTGGCCGTCGACTGGGTCCTGGTCGATGACTTTGACCCGTTCACAGTCGATGCTTGACCAAAGTTAATAAAATGCAGATTGTATGGTTGGAACATTTCTTGATGAGTACTTCTTAGCCATCAAACATACTGCAACTTAATAGTTCTTGAATTTAATTTAAATAAATGATGGTAACTACCAGGGCATTCATGTCTGCTGCATTATAGGAGTCATCAACTACTCCCAAAAAGTAGTCATGTAACGGAAGATAATGCTGGAGATAAATTGTCATATACTTTATTCCTCTCCAGGGGCAAATCTTTTTGTAGTAGCAGCAAGCAAAGTTACAAAGTAAACATATAAATATGAAGTATAAAAAAGATATCGATGAATGTTGTTTGAAAAGAAACCCACCCCTACCTCACACATTATCCATGACTTATGCATTGCCTCTGCTTTATTAACGCACCATGCTAAAACCACCGATTAATTAGCCCACAGTCTTATACAAACATAATGTTGACATTTATCTTGTCTCAATTTACAGATCCATACAGACTCTGACGAAGGAGAGGGGAACATCAAGTACACCATCTCTGGAGAAGGGGCAGGCTCTATCTTCATCATCGATGAGGGAACAGGAGACATCCACGCCACAGAGAGACTGGACCGGGAAAAGAAGGCTTTTTACACACTTAGGGCCCGGGCCCGGGACCAGCTTTCCCATGACCCTCTGGAACCAGAGTCCGAGTTTGTCATCAAGGTCCAGGACATCAACGACAGTGAGCCCAAATTCTTGGAGGGTCCCTACATCGGCAGTGTGGCAGAGCTGTCCCCCATAGGTAAGGCAAAGAAACATGGCAGTTTCAAGCTTGGATCTCAGAATGGCCCAAAGGAACTCATGCTGTATGGAAGTACCAGTTTTACAGCTATTTGCACGATGCATAAGTAGGACCTGTAACATAAGGCTTTGTCCATCTCGGGGGAAGCTGGAAAATGCCAAGAAAAGCAATATGATAGCATTCTCCCCCACTGTCGAGATGGGGAAGAGAGCAGACGGGAGATGTTACCAGAGATGAAAATACATTTGGAGTCAGTGAATCCATTGTGGGTACGAAGGAAGTAGAATGGTGTCAAGGACATTTGAGGAGGGTCCCCACATGTGCTGTGTCAGAGCTATGCCCCGTAGGTAGGAATATTACGGGAGAATGACGGAGACCGAACAGGGCTATAAAGAAAAGGGGAGGCGAATTGCATTGCTCCCAGATGAGCTTTGCGACTGTGTTCTCTGACACACTGTTATGGGGTAAACCGTGATGGGGGGGGGGAGCAGCGGCGCTCCAGAGGAGTACATAATGGCAAAAGTGCATCATATTTCCATAAAGACTTCTGACATTGAAACCGCAACGCTTTTAATCTTGACAAAACGTGTTGTTGTGAGCTACAGTATTAGCGGCAAACCGCTGCTTCAGGTTCTCTGGGAGATGGAAGCGACAGGTGAACGAGGGTGTCAGGGGATTCATTAGCATGATATTAATGTCACGGGCCCCGCCGATGTTTAATAAACAAAATTCAGTTTGGGTGCCAAGCGACATCACAATACCCCGTGTGCTCAGCATGTTGTGTGTGATACAGATTGTTGTATCTGTGTGTGTGTGTGTGTGTGTGTGTGTGGGTGTGTTATCATGCATAGGCAGTAGATGTGGGGGTGCGTCTTGGGTGAGTGACTCCAGGAATGGTGCAGAATGGAACGGCTCTTCCCCGTTCAAGCCTGATTGGAATTAATTCCTGCTTCCTCAGCATGATCCGAACCATGGGCATTTCTGCCTACAGTGCTCTCTAAAACTGAATAGTGTGTGTGTGTGTGTGTGGGAGAGGCAGAGAGAGAGGGAGTGAAAGAAATAGCAATCGAAGGGTACCACAAAATAGAAGAGTGATGAATAGAATAGAAATAATCCGGAGATTTAGCAAGGGAAGCGAGAGAGAGCTGTTATCTTGTCACGAAGGAGATACACGGAGTCACAGAGATACCTCTTAGTTATTGTTAGTTAATGTAATCTTAATGATCGCGACCCTTCCACTTTGGCTGCTCCCCCTTGCTCGACCCTGTTGCACCTCAGTCAAATTACGCAGTAAATGAGTGTGCAGTTCATGTTTTAAACATCGTTGTGGAGCGCCGGCCTTAATGAGGTAACAGCTCCTGCTTAGCCAAGCATTCTGCTGCCCGGTCCCTGTTGCAGTTTGTCGCGCTGTTCCACTGGCCAGCAGTATTTTTTTGTCATTTCCGTGATAAGGTCACAAGTACAATGACCAAGTGACGGGATTTAAAAGAACATTTAGGTGCCGGACAGACCGACCTGACACACATCCCTCAACGGCTCCGAGGCTTTTGCTAAACGACATCCTCCCACTTCCTTTCATTTTTGAAGTATAGCTCAAGTAGCTGGAAAATGTAATCACTTAAATGTGAAGACTATTTTTAATACTTTTTTTTGGCAATAAATTCGGAAACCAACAAGACCTTCCTTCCTAAGAAGTATTGCCTTCGAAATCAAGGCATGAGTTCAGCCCGAGCTCGACGTGTTCCTCTTTTCCGTAGATGTCTGTTGATGTTCCCAAACTAATACATCAGTGAGCCGTGCCGTAACCCTGGGTGATTATGATGGGCATGGCGGGCGCTGCAGTTTATTTTTCGGTCAATTCCACATACGCTGTCCCGCCGCTGAATAATCACCCTCAGCACCAAATGTGTATTAATCCCCAGCTAAAAATAAATCCCAGCAAATGAACTGTTATAATAGTTGGAGTAGAGATTTCAAAAAACTTTAATGCCCAGCTGTCTTACTTACTTTACCTACTTATAAGGCTTACTTAGCCTTTTCTAAAACTAGAATTGTGTAACCTATTTTGAATTTACATAATTTCAAATGGATTTCGGGCTGAGTGCTGTATACAGAAGGCGAGTCTGATTTGCTTGAGAGACAGACACATGTATTGTTGGTTTTAGTCTGAATTTAAAGATAATGAAATAAAACAGCAGCCACGTTTTTGCTTTTGAGAAACGTCCTTTGAGCATTCTCAACGACATCTACAATTATTTTTAATTTCTTCCCATATGTATGCAGCTCTTTTATTTCTTCTTCTTTATTGTATCTCACCGCAGACGGATGCTGTCATCTTTAATAGTGTATGGACTTGATTTTCTTTACTTTTACTCTGTGAATGCACACTATACTCAACCCCTGGTTAGCATCAGTTGTTTTCATGTCGTTTTGACACAGCTCCTGTGAACTGACACAGGGTTGTTTTTGATGCCGTATTGAAAGAACGTTGCAAGCGTCAGCCGCAGCAGCGTTATGCTCACTCTGCTGTTTTCGGCAGAAACGTACGGAAAACTGCTTTTGAAAAACACAAGGCAATAATAGTAAGAGTGTAATCAGTAGTCGGCTCTCTGAAGCATATTCATTGTTAGTTATATCTCCTGTCATGTCCCCCAGTGCCGTCTCTGTCATAGCCATCCCGCCTCAAACCCTCCCTCTTCTGCAGAGGCTTCCTGTCTGTCTTTCTGTCTGCCTGTCTCTCTTTCTGGTCCGTCTCTCTGTCTGGTCTGCCTGTCTCTCTTTCTGGTCCGTCTCTCTGTCTGGTCTGCCTGTCTGTCTGCCTGCCTGTCTCTTTGTCTAGCCGTCTGCGTGCTTGCTCAGCATTTGCTACAACAAATAATACTTTCTCCGTTGGTTGGTTAACTCTGAGAAGGAGGAGAGAGGGCGAATAACACACAAGCAGCAAAGATGATGAAATGTGAGGGCCTGAGCTCCGTGTTGTCCTCTGGAAAATGTGAAGCTAATGAAATTGCGCAGTAAATCAAATGTGTAGTGCATGACTGAATGAATGTTGCTTTAAGAACCGTGCACGTCTTTATGTTGTGAAAGAAGAGGGAACATGGGAGGTGTCACTGCAGAGCGCTCGTCGTGTCCTCTGACTCATGATGATAACGACTGTGAAGAATTTATTTAATACAATGTATTGGTAGAGGACATCCTGGAGTTAACACAACTAAAAAGGACTAGGAGATGAAGATTAGGGACTAGCTATATTAATTTACAGCCCAAATTAATATTTATTATATTTCTTTATTAATACAAATTCAAAATATGTGATATTTAGTTTAGTTGGTGCAAGCTGAGACAGAGTGGCCAAAGAGGTAATTTGCTTCTCTTAAAAATTACATTTTGCCTTAATGACCACCAATTGCAGGGTGTATTTTTTTAATAGTGTTGCTGAGAGAATAAAAACATATGAATGACACGATGAAAACACAAGTAGCAACAGGAATGTGTTCAAAGCCTCCATTTACAATGTATTGTTATTTATTTATTTATTTTTCGTACATATTTTTTCCGGCGCCCTGCACATTTCCACATCTGCGACCTAACGGTTGTGTGATTGAGTTCTGCTAACAATTGAAACCAGGATTTTGTTTTTTATATGGAGCCAGACGGGCCCACAGCTGTGCCTTTACTCAATCCAGAGTTAGAAAAGATGTTGGTTGTACATGCTTCGCTCTCCAAGAGCTGTTCCTATTGGGTGAAGGGCGAAGCTGATGCGAGACCCGGTGTGACACCAAGTTTTCCACAAGCAGACAACACAAACCACATCAAGTGTTTCCACACTGTAGATCAGGGGTCAGGAACCTTTTTGACTGGGAGAGCCATAAAAGCCAAATATTTCTAAATATGTTTCATTGAGAGCCATATAGTATTTTTAACATATATTAATATTAATAATAATAATAATATAATACCTATGATTTATATAGCGCTTTTCAAGGTACTCAAAGACGCTTTACAAAACATAATAAAAAAAAAAGTTTAAAACATTTAAAAAAGCTATGCATTAATTATAAATTACGATAAAACAAACAATAAAAGCAAATAACAACATACAGAGCACACAATCACACATTAAAAGCAGTTTTGAACAGGTGGGTTTTGATTTGTGATTTGAATGATGAAAGTTCGGTGCAGTCTTGGATGTTTTTGGGGAGAGAGTTCCAGAGGGAGGGGGCAGAAATGGAGAAGGCTCTGTCACCCCATGTCTGGTAATAAATAAAATGTCTTGCTTTTAATGCGACATTAACGCGGGGGGGTGCAGTTGACTTTTTCTTTGCTCCGCCCCCATGCGCGCGCACAAGCCGGCATTGGAGCTCTGCGGTACGAGACGGCGAGCGGAGAAGTGTTAACGCGACACGTAGAGACAGAGTGACATGCTGCTGTGGAGACGATACTTATATAAATATATAATAAAAGAACAAAGACGTCTTTAAGAAAGGGACCTTAAATTACTTTGCTGTAATCTGGCGTTAGAGAAAATTTGAGTGACGGGCGGAGATTTTTGTTTTTTAAACTCAAACTAAAAAGAGCCATATGCGTCACCGGAAGAGCCATATATGGCTCGCGAGCCAGAGGTTCACGACACCTGATCTATCATAACTGGGTATTTACGACACTGAAGTAAACGTTAAATACCCGAAGGGGGCGCTACAAGGGAAAAACTACATAGTGGGGCTTTAAATGACTTCTGCTGTAATCTGGCGCGATAGAGAAAGTTACAGGGGGGCGGGCGGAGATTATTATTTTTTTAACTCGAACTCAAAGGAGCCATATGCTGTCACCGGAAGAGCCATATATGGCTCGAGAGCCAGAGGTTCACGACACCTGCTGTAGATGCAACGCTTGAGGCGTGTGAGCGAGGCACGGACTGTTCTACAGTTACCGCCATGTCGGCCCCGTATGCAACACAAAGATGACGCTCTCTTCACACAGCACCGCTGTGGCAGAATATTTGTGACTGTCATCCTTCCGGGGAGAACCGTGGATGAGGATAATAAGGCACTAGTGAAGTCCTGGGGACGCCCTGAGGAGGCTTTACTCTCGCTGCACTGTAGGCGTGTGTGATGGCGCCGCACACCTAGTGGGATAAATGCCGTTTTGAAAGGCCACGCCTTGTGAGTACTCTCCGTCAGGAACAAACGGCGGCTGTATCCTCTTTGTGTCAAGACAAAGTGTGAACTGGGTAAAGTCAGTGGGACATTTATTGTACCTCCTTCTGATGAGCCGGAGGGAAACATCTTCTGAGAGAATTGCTTCTTAATGGAAAAGAGTCTTGCGAGAATTTGCACTTTTGTCATCTGTAAAAGAAAGGCACGACGGCGGGACCGAGAGCACACATGGGTCACTGACTCTCCTCCTGGCCGAGGTTAGGGCTAGGAGGAGCGCCGTCTTGAGAGAGATTTGCCCTTTTGACTCAAGAGCATGCAGCACCAGGTATCTACTGTGGCGCTATAGAGTGTGTGCCACATTCCCACCCCACGGAGACGGACGATGGACGCATCCATGTGACATCAGTCTCCCTCAGGGGCATCCCTGAGTAGTATACCAGATCTCCCTGCAGTGAGAGAGGGAAAATCGGCATTTATAAGATCATAAAACCCAGACAAGGAATACCTCTGAGGTTTGATAGTTGCCAGGCCTGAGGATCTGCTGTATCCAATTGCAAGTTTCAAGATATATAATTCCAAATGTTAATCAGATTTGACATCTTTCCACCTGCATCCATCGTGTGGCGAGACTTCCAATGTGGGTTACGGCCTGCGGCTGAAAGTACACGTGGCTTATCATTTGCTCGTGACATTTTTATCAAGGTAACCATGGTATAAGTGAGAACCCCTATAAAGGTGTTCATAATCAGGAAAGGACACCTCGTCGGGCGTTACATAGATCATTAGTTTCTGAAGTCTTTTCATCCATATGAGGTTGCAAAGGATCCACTGCAGAGGGTTTCTTTTAATGGTATTTGAGAGGTTTTGGAGAAAAAACAATATGTATTTGGGATGAAGACTTATTTAACTTTGAGGGCTAGATAACTTTTATATGTGTCATTTCCCACAGAAAGACATAGAAAAGTGAATGAACATAGATTTCTGTTTCCAGCCAAGGTGAAGCCACATTTCACTTGTTGTCATAGGCAAATTAATGTGAGCAATTGAGAATTAATATGGTTGTTTTAGTTATGTTGGCTTGTTCTTCATACCTTCTAAATACCGGTTCTGTTTTGTTGAATATACGTAAGTAGGACCTTTTAAAATCAGTACTTACTTAAGTATACTGTACTTAATTGTATTTGACTGTAATAACAAATGTAACATTTTATTTTTTATCTATTTTTCATATGTGTCACTGTAGATTCAAACATAAATGGGAAACTATTTATTTCCTATTATTTGCTGAGCAGATGTGATCACAAGAGCGTCGGCTGTGGATTTACCTTTATATATAAACAACAGCTTTTCCATGGTGCTCATATCTTAATACCAAGTAACGTACTTACTATGACATTTTGGGCAACTATTTATGTTTTGGAAAGCATCATTAATATTTAAATCGAATGCGTCTCTTTTCCCTTTGGTTTTTCCCAGCCATGCTAAGTGTTTAAATATGAATTTAGCTTTGAGCTACCCCTGAAAAGTTAAACAAAAAAAAACGAGACTAAAGTTGAAACTTGTACAATGCCTGACGAGACTACATAGGTATAGTTTGGCATATTGTAGAGTTAAACATAGGAGTGATTGAGTTTTTGACACAATTTCCGGGACACACATTTTGCACAGACATTACTGGCACCGACTCCAACCTAATGCTTATGCTCCACACGCCCAGCTAATATTGAAGTAATAAAGACAGGCCCTTTCCAATTTTAAATCAGTATTACACTGTGTTACAACATGCATACTGAGACATCCGTCACTTTTTTTTTCCGGTCCTCGTGTGAGCTGACTGACAAAGTGGCGCAGTCGGTCGGCTTCAAAAGCATTTAGCCACTGAGGCAGACATCCGGTCCCCACCGCTCAAAGGTCGGGCGGCAGCGAGGGACTCGGGTGGAAATGTGGCGAGGAGGGGCAGCTCTTGATGCTGGAATCACAACAGGGTGAACCGTTTCCACAGAGCTGATACTGTGATTGATGTGGTTCCATTAGAGAGGACCTGAGGACCTTTGAGTGGCAGAGATGTGGCGCGACATGACATCCGCTCCGTAGCCTCTAACCTCAGGTAACGCTGACTGACAACGACTGGCAGTCAGAGAGCAGTCTGAAAACAGACGTGAAGCTGACTATCTTAAGTTATCATCTACTAATGATGCCAGTCCAATTACAAAACGCAAACCTCAAACAACAAGGTTCAAAGTAGCACAATATTAGCCTTGGCCTGGCATTTATCTAGTACATACAGGGTTCATACAGTCATGGAAAACCTGAAAAAGTCATGACATTTTAAAACGGTCATTCCCAGGCCTGGAAAAGTCATGGAAACAACTTAAATCACAAAAGTTGGGGAAAAGTCATGGAAATGTGTCAAAATCACATGTTCATACATGCCGAGTTTGAAATAATTAATATATTTTTTAAAGAAAGACGCTCAAAATATAAGCCAGCGGTAGCTCTCAATATGCAAAATGTTCTACAGTTTTCATTTAACCGAGATTTCAGTTTGGTCATGGAAATTTGGTCAAAAGTCATGGAAATCTATTGGTCGATTTGTGTAAGAACCCTGTAGGGTTCGTACGGTCATTGAAAACCTGGAAAAGTCATGGAAAAAACTTAAATCATAAAAGTTTGGGAAAAGTCATGGAATTGTGTTAAAATCACATGTTCATACATGCCGAGTTTGAAATAATTAATACATTTTTTAAAGAAAGACGCTCAAAATATAAGCTGGCGGTAGCTCTCAATATGCAAAATGTTCTACAGTTTTCATTTCCCGAGATTTCAGTTTGGTCATGGAAATTTGGTCAAATGTCATGGAAAAGTCATGGAAAAGTCATGGAAATCCATTGGTCGATATGTGTAAGAACCCTGTATATAAAATCAGTTAGGAGAAACTGCTCAGGCCATTTACCGAACGTATTTTTATCTTTTAAAAAAAGCTCTCTTACATTCCTTGATACCTCAAGAGCATTTAGCCACTGAGTTAGACCTAATTAATATGTTATGCCATAAAGCATTAATTAAATGTTACTATGTTGGAGCAGTTTGTTTTTTCGACCCAATGTGTATTTAATTGAAAACAATGAGTATTTTAAGAATCAAGCACACCTTTTTGTGGATAATATAACTATGCACTGTTCCTAAATATGGAAAAGCCACGTGCTTAATTCTTTAAATATCTGAAACGAGTTATGGAAATCGACAAAAGTGAGAGCCAAGCGAGCAGCACACGAGAAGCCTTGCGGAATGTATGATTATATTGTCTTTATAAAGGTCAATGCCACGTCTGTCACTGCGGAAAAGTCTGCGAAGTACACACAAAAACCTGCATTTTAAAAAGACCTTTGTGGTGACTGACACGGAGAATAGCACAGAATAAAGATGTAGGAGAAGAAAGCTTTGTCAATAATGGTTTAAAAATAAAATATATATTTTCCAAAGTGTTTTTGGCAAGTGACCTGTACACATGCAGCAAAAAGCATCACGCATTCAATCCGGGGCACTTTTTTGGGAAAAGATAACGCATGCCTTATTTCCTTTGTTTAATCGTTCTTCTTTTGACCTTTATCTCTCGCTCTCTATTCTCCTATATCTCTCTCTCTCTCGCTCTAGCCCTCAGCACAGTCACCACGAGAGATAAACCCCTCGCTCCTTTTCCACGTAATGTGAGAACTCCGCGAGGGGATTCAAGTAATAATCATCCTCCCCGCTGCTGCGGTCCAGAGGTTTCCCAGGAGGCTGCACATTACAGCAGTCAGCATGAGGACAGCCGAGAAGCGTCATGCTAACGGGAGATGAGACATTTAGAGCAGCGGCGTCACAGGAGAGAGCAACGCGACGAGGCAGGAGCGACTTACGATCAATATCCTCTGCCAACCTGCTTTATGTATACGACCAGTAGCATCCAACATTATGTGCGTAACCACAATGCTCGACATAATTGATTTGGACTGATGTGTGTCTGTGTGTGTGTGCGGATCAGTGTGTATGTGGCAGATGGAGGGGTGGAGAGTGAGGGAGAGAGAGAGTGTGAGGTGGCATGGAAGATGTATGAGACGACGGCAACAAGTGAAATTGATTAATGTTTTCATTATTGTGGCGAGGCGATCGAGCAGAGGACCATCGTCTTTATTGTGCGTTGTTTATTTTGACATAAACGGTGTGAAACCTGGCGTGCAGAGAAAAGGGTGTCGAAGGGTTTCCTCACAGGAGAGGTTCTGTTCCTCAATGTTTACGCTTCCAGAATATCTTTGTTCATTGTTTGTCTGGAGACAAATCCTTAGAAATAACAAAATATTCGAAAACAATATCTTTTTGAGAGACAAATGTTCCAAGATTAACAAAGATTAGATTTTTAATACATCAGAATAGAGGAAAACTATTCCCAAATCCTCGTCGAGGTCAGAAAGAGGATCAAGGTATGCAGGCCATTGGATTTTATGACACGGCCGACCTTTGTCCCCTTTCTACTTCATCCTCTCTCCCCCGTCCTTTTCTCTCCCTCGTTCTCTCCCCACCTCTCTCTCTCTCTCTTGAGGCATTTATGTGGACGAGAGAGGAATGAATCACAGTGGAAGTAGTGAAGAAATAACTTTTCATGTGAAAACACCTCAGCTTTTATGGCTTTACTAAATGATCCATAATGCGGGCGGGGAGCACTCAGTCCTGCAGATTAAGGCGGGTCGTAGCGGGAAAGAGGCTCGGCGCTGCAGCCGTTAGACCCCTTCACCGACGCTCGCGCCAGTACGGCTCCGAGCGGAGAAAGGCACAAATCTCTTTTATGAGGCTGCCTCTTAAATAGCTGTCAGTCTAGTGTCTCACACGTGGCACACTCCTCCAGCTCCCCTCACAGTAATTGAACCATCTCTCCCAGAGTGCTGGAATGGTGTGGGAAGCCATTCAGACAGCCTGTGTTGATACCATTAAACCACTTGTGCATAAATCTTAATACGTAGCTATCACCCACCATCCGAGGAATCCTCCACGCCCAGAAAAGCTACCCTACTCCTTGCTCCTTTTAACTAAGGACGGTGCCATTTGCATCTGAATGTTATTTACATAATCCTTCGAGAGAAACTCGATATATATATATATATATATATATATATATATATATATAATATAAGTTGCCACTCAGACTCTGTGTTATTATTTTGTAATGACGGCTTCGGTCGTGTTTCTCCCACCACGATGACATTACAGCATTGTCCGAAGTACTGTGTGTTCCAGTAAGAAACAGACGAGTTTATAGACAGATTCACAGACAGGACTAATGTCTGAGCTGCAAACATACACTACCGTTCAAAAGTTTGGGGTCATCCAGACAATTTTGTGTCTTCCATGAAAACTCACACTTTTATTTATTAAATGAATACAAGATTAATACAAAATATAGTCAAGACATTGACAAGGTTAGAAATTATGATTTTCATTTGAAATATTAATGTTATAAACTTGTCGCTCAAAGGAAGGCTAGTTTTAGAGCTTCTCTCACCAGCATAACTGTTTTCAGCTGCGCTCACATAAAAAGGGTTTCAATGTCAAAGAATAATCTGTTTGTTGAAAATGCTAAATAAAAAGTTATACAAAATAAAATAAAAGGGTTTCAAGGGGGTTCTAACCCCCTGCTAGTCTTTTAAGACAATAACACAATGTACCACTAGAAAACTGGAGATGGCCCTCTAAACACCTATGTAGAGATTTCAATAAAAAAAAGAGAATAGTCATTTACCACAATAACTATGTAGAGTGTATTTCTGATTAATTGAATGTAATTTTCATTGGAAAAAAACGTGCTTTTTTCTAAGTGACCCCACACTTTTGAATGGTAGTGTATGTTGTACTTATTTCATTTGCTGTTAAACTCACATACCTGTTGTTGTTTTGTCCAATAAAGAGGCGTTATACTGTAATATAATGACAGAACAGAATAGAAGTAGTAAAACGTGGTAGAAATAAACTGATTGTATTCAACCGAAATGATGTCTGAAGCATTTAAATGAGTAACGCATTCATATCCTCCTTAAAGCTGCACGGCCACAATTAAACTGGCAAAGCCCTGTTCCCATGGATGCTTCGGTAAATGCTATGCTAAACATAAGTAATTACATTTGCTGTCATATCATATTATTATTATTATATTATTATTATTATTGTTATTATTATTATTATTATTATTATACTTAAAACCACTTGAGTTACATTTGAAAAGAAAGTATTGCATTAAAACTAGCATGTTGCTGACATCTCTATTTATACATTATTTTGCTGGTGTAACTATCTGCAGGCTCTGAATGCATGAGTTAGTGAGTTGAATACAATTACACAATGTCACAAATGTTGCATATGTAAAAAGTGTTGTGTAACAAACATAAAGTATTGTATCCCAGGCATTCTGACTTCTGGTTGACCGCTCACATTTTGACCTCACCTGACCTCACCAGGTCAGCCAACAATAATGTACTATAGTAACACACACACACACACACACACCTTGCAACACACTTTTAGCAAGAATACTGTCAACCATCGATTGCAAAAAGAGAAATACATTTAAATAAAAAATAACGGCAACATCAGGTAGAATTGACTGCGTCATTCCATTTCATCGTCGGTGTTCTTGCATATTGAGACAAAGAACGTTTTATTGTGTAAGCAAACCAAAATGACTCATCCAAAACAAATGTGCCCATCAGGGGGAATAAAAAGAAACAAACCTGTATATTTTGGTAATTAAAATTATTATTGCTACGGTGCATGCTGTTTCATCTGAGAGCAATTGTTGATTGAAGTTTTAGCAAGAGAGACAAAAACAACTCTTGTGCTAATGAATATCTGGAGCTTCTCTCCATTAGACATACTTCTCCTATTCCAATATGCATTACATTTGAATCTGAGAAAGTCAATATTATTTATTGAATTCCCACAACTCCATCAACAGTAGTATCTGCTTAAGTGAGTTACCAACCACGCCAACAGATACGGTAAGTAATGACTTCTCCCACTAAAAACACTGAGGCAGGCCAAAGCTGTAATAAGAACCCAAGTGCCAAACTCCCTGGTTCACTACTCTTTTTAATATAAACACAATAAAGAAGCATTTGCATTTATATGGTTCATGCAAGTCATCCGACGTTGCTGCAAGCCAGTACCCAGAAACAGCTGAGCATCAAACTGATTGTTACCTGGGGAAAATTAAGATAAGGGTGAAATACCGTGGACGAAAAATGACTCTGTTGGACCCACAGCGGTAGGGCCGACCAAGAAAGCAGAATTAGCTCTCCCCCCGCTTGCTGCCAGTAATGAAAATAGTAAAATACATATGCAGTCGTGTTTTCAATATGATAAGGACAATATCTCTCTCATCACCAACTGGGATGCGGCATATCTTGATCTTCTGAGGATAAGCATGGGGTGCAGGGTGGTTTGCTTGGATGGAATAATGCCTATATGTCTATTCTCAGAATATGAATTAAAGACTCATTCCATCCTAGTTAATATGCAGTACTGTGAATCCACTTGGAGCGGCAATATATCAGGATACGAGGCGGTTGGCAGCGCCAGAATTCACGATTCTTTGAAATTGCAAATGCCGGAAGAACGCTGATCCGTGCACCCCTCCATCCTTTTTTCCGTGTGTCCTCTTTTCTCCCAATTCGCGCCAATTGTTTCTCAGGATAATTGACCTTTCAGATAATCTATCACATGTCCATGTAGATCAGAATAGCAGCGAAATTGAAGACCCTCATTAGTTCCAACTTTCATCATCCGCCAGGTAGAATGCCGCATGGTATTCTGTTCATATGCAGTTTGATACAGAGGGAACAAAAGAGTTCTATAGGTGACGGCGGCAGCGTAGTGATCTGAGCTGTCCTATTTAATAGCCAGCTGACTTTAATGATAATCCACTGGCCTCCTCTTCCCTCTTTGCCCCTTACGAGCTCCATCGCATGACAGGAAACAAACAGCGCTCTGACACTTCCCGCTAATTAGCGCCATTAGCATACGGCCATTATGTGGCCGGACAGTAGCATGACAGGGATCCGAGGAAGGCTACGGCGGTGACCTTTGGTGGACAACACCAGCTGTCAGTAATTACCCGTAGCATTGGCCAGAAGCTCGGAGACAAAGACCGGCTTCTTGTCCTTGAGGAAATGGCGCCCAGTTAAAGTCTCCTTTTTTATTTGATTTCTTTTTTTGCCTGAGAGTGAAATTATTTATAGAAAGGAAGAAATAAAAATAGCTCACTCGCTAAAAGCCAAGTATGAAGTTGTTTCTTAACTTCAGTTTTTAAGACTTTAGGCTTAGGATGAGCTGAAATGAGTAAATGGAGTGATGTGCCAGCCTATTCGCTGCCATAGGCTTGTTTTTGCATACCGTGGACAAATATACCGCACTGGAAATAATTACTTTAACACCTGCTACACACATTCTAATTTTAAGGCTTTATCTGTAAATTACTATATTCTCTGCCGAAGCGCGGGAATCACGAGAAATTGTTTGCTGTAGATTTCCCGAGCGTCGAACAGTCTCTGGGGATAAATGTTAACATTATTACTCCATGTTTCTGTGAGCGCAACTTTCTATCCAAAGAGAAGCAAAAAATATGACTGAGCATCGGTCTCGTGAAAAGGCAATTTAAAACGTCAAACAGTTTTTGGAAAATTCTTGATAAAATAGATACTTTGGTACAGTGCTATTCAAAATGCATTAACCTGCCTCTCCTAAGTATAATCACAGAGTACGCATCCACACACAGACAGGTGTGGGCACACACTCAGTGTGTTTACATGATGGTATGATTTGAATCTTGCTTTAGTAGGACTATGCTATCTTTTGGGGGATCTGCTATTATCCCAATATACATGGCAGTGAGTAATTCTAACCATTCACCGAAAGCATGTCACCTCCGATACAATAGGTGGCGCTGTTTTCATTACAACTTGTGGTGATACGGCCATTTCCGCTTGCGTGTGCATGCGCAAAGACGCAAAGTCCGGTTCCTAATCCAATTCCCCGTTACATGCCGCCATAGTCGAATTATCAACCGGATCGGATCGAGTTATCCAGGGGTGTTAATCGGATCGTAGTCGGACCGCACATAGTCGAACAAAGGTGTTTACCTGAAACGGATAATTCGATTTCAGTCCGACTTAGCCAGTTATTCGAATGCATGTAAACACCATATCTCTGTGCTGCATTCCCGAGCTCACAACCTTACCTGTAACCGTCACATCTGCGGGCCGAACCGCGACCCTCGAGCATCTCTCTTGACCTTGGCCTAAACCAACAATGTGTAGCCCTCACGCCGCTGTACAGCTGTACAGGCACTACAATACAAATCACCTCACTCTCAATGTCTTCAACTCATATCAGTCCTTGGAAAGCACAAGTACACACACACACAGGCACACACACATACACACGCATGAATATATATAGAGTAACACAACAAACTCAAAACAGCCCTTTACAGATACAGAGTACAATTCCAGCATTTGTCTAAAGTTCCCCCAGTGAAATCTCGGCTCATAAGCTTTTATTTCTAAATTATTTTGACGCGACTTTGCCTCTTTTCAACAGGAACATCGGTGATGAAGGTTACCGCATCCGATGCTGACGACCCTACGTACGGCAGCAGTGCCAGAGTGGTGTACAGTGTACTGGATGAAGAAAAGATTTTCACTGTTGACAGACACACAGGTAAGAATGATAACAGCAACACATTCAGCCCTGCCTGCTACGCTTTTTTAAAAACATGAATTAATTTTAAGCTCGGAGACCACAATTCACAGATCAATCAAAATGTGTGGCTAAAACCCATACAATTAATTAAGCAAAAATAAGCATCTGATAAAGTTTCAGCCAATAGCTACTGGCTCCTTTTAGCAGCCAGTCCAAATACCATATGGCAAAAATGACTTGGCTCCACATCGTGTGTAGTGCTACCTAGAGTAAGCTCAAACATGGCACATTGCACCTGGGCAGACCCAATGCACTAGATGTTAAGCTCAGTAAAGCCTTAAAGTTGTTGTTTTCGCCCACTAGTGCTGAGCATGTACGACTAGTCCATCCCTCTGCGTTATATTTCCACCACATCCAGATTTACCCTCTGAAGAATCTCCCCCAACTATTTTAAAGGGAAATTGCATATTTCCTTTTGTGTTGATAGGAGTGTCCAAAAGGGAATCAAGGGTAGCTTTGAATCAGTGCTGCCTTTGAATCCCCCCCCCCACACACACACACACTAGGGAACAGCACTACCATTTTAATGATTAATTTTTTTGGTCTCGACCACTTTGATTTGGCCAGCCTGTGTCTGTGGATGATAAATGGCTCTGCCTCAGTGGGACTGGACGGTTTATCCCAGCGTCTGTCTCAGGACCCCTATTCCACCCACCCCCGTTCCCCGTGTTGTAGGGAGTCGCTGTGGACTAATAGGTGTGAGTCAAAAAGGTCAAAAGAAGAAGAGACAAAACAGCTCTGAAATCTGCCTCATTAATATCACTTTCTCTCCCCCTGACAACAGACTGCGCAGCAAGTCACGACATTTTGTTGTGTCATTTGGGCCAAGCTGAAATTGTTTGTCGGTGTTTGAGTGTGTGTGAGTTTACAAAAGCTGAACCACCCACTCATGACGACATTGTGATGTAAAAAAACTACACGATAATTATAATTTTGAAAAGTAGTACCGACTAAAAAATACATTTGCATATACTCCTACTTTGCTATTCAACTGCTGATTCTGAATATTATTTTATTGGTGTTATAATTCAAGTTAGACAGAAAAAACAACACAACCCATTTGCAGCCGTTATCTGGGAATACAGCATATTGCCATTTGTATTGTAGCCAGGACCCAAATGGCAGGGGTAGATAGTTTAGTAGATACACAGTAGAATTTGATGTTTATTGCCTCACGAGATAAGAACAGAAATGCAATTGATAACAGCAAAAGAAATATTAGAACATCATCCTTTATTTAATGTTAATGCATACAGTATCACACTGGGCCTGCTCTTTCACAGCTGGTGTCCGCAACCCTATTACTCTCTTACATTGGTTAATGTTTAGGCTCTGTGATATGCATTGGAATGTGCATCACATAGACTCCTCCCATGCAGCCCATGTAGACCCGTCTACGTATAGTCTCAGTGCTTTATACTAGCTGTGGATTGGGGCGATACTGGTGACAACCCTAATTTAGATGCATCCCCTCTGGCCTTTGGTGGATGAAAGAGGAGCATGTCATCTGTCTCCTTCCAGTGCTGCATGTGCTGTATTTTGGCTACTCATGGCTTTGGGCTAAATGTGAATCAGTGGGTTGTGTACCCAACACAATGCAAACCTTTGGGAGTGAGACAGCACACCAAGCCCAGGAAATGCATCAATAGATTCTGATGTGGAAAATCCCTAGGGGTAAAGTGGAATTATATTACGACTGCACAGTAAACTAGCCAGCTACTGATGCTGCGGCTGCTGGGCCAACAAGAAGAATGTCTCATTTAAACCAAGAAGGACTATGGATGTTATAGTTTATACGAGAGACATATACAGAATATTAAAGAGACCACAGAAGTGGTTGTTTGATTAACCAAATATAGTTTTTTTATGGAAACTTCAGGAGGCAAATGTCATATTTTGTCATCCTTACAACAACAAGACATTGTGGTCCAGAGTCACATCTGACATGTTAGAAACCCATAGGCTCAGTCTGGCCTCAATAAGACGAGGTCCAATGTGCTTCCAGTGAAGGCAGAGTATCTAGATAACTGGTATGTGGATCAAGACTATTCCGTACCTAGTCATTGCTAGGGTTGGGCCATATTGGCACCGGTTTTTGGTACCAGGCCCAGCCTGACCGCTGATGTGCGGTCAGGCTGGGCGCAATGCAGAGACCGGTCCCCTGAAAATGTGGAGACCGATAATGACAAGAGCAGCATTAACTCAGATTAGTAAAGTAACATTGATTGCAAGTCTTGCATTCATAAAAGTAGGCCAACAAAAAATAAATTAGCCATTATTAAACATTTTTAAAGCTACAATCGTGACAGTCTGATATCCGTTATTCGTCATTGCGGCCATTTGAACGTCTTTTACAAGGAATATGGCCGAAGAGGATTTTAATGTCGTCATTGTCAATCGTTGTTTTGTGCTCTCTCTAAGTATAGGGTCTTGCACCAGTATCGTTTTAACAGTATCGGTTTAGTACAGGTATTGAAAAGAAAAAACGATACCCATCCCTAGTCATTGCCTACATTCAGATTAGCAACTTGAGACGCGGGAATATAGCTAGAGTTGTGAGAAGACCTCTACAACCGGATTAAGTCACAACTAGCCCATTTTATAGCTACATGTTAGCTAAATCGTCATCATTCGATAGCCGCTGGGTTCCAAGACTCCATTGTAGAAAATAGCTGCAGCCTCCGCTGCCCCCCCCCCCCCCCCCCCCCCCTCACAGACTGTTGACCCGCCGGCAACCAAAGCCCTGTCAAGCAACAGTATTCGGAGTACAAAAAATATTTTCATCTCACCACTAAACTGCTAAAATGCAACAACTGGTGCACTCCGGAGTGAACCTTGCCATTGCTTGTAGTTCTATCTCTCTTCCTCTATGTGCATTCTAACTCGCTCAAGATATTGTATCACTTTCTCCTTGCTTGCTCTTCGGTTATACACTTTTAAAGTTTTAGTGCAGTCTCACCAACCTTGGATGAGTTTTGATGCTATTCAGTGTGGCTGAGGCATTCCTTCATTCCAGCCCCAGATATGATTCATTTTAATACTTCTGAGCCATAAAGTGGTGTACGAGCAGAGGTGCAAATATGACACAATCTCTTCAATCCACCCACCTGAGGAAGTGAAGTGGAATGGGCTGCACATTGTCTGTCTCTGTCGCCGTAACACCGCGCTTTGCAGAAGTTGATATCTAGATTGCAAGTGGAAATATAGTTGGTTGCAACGTGACCTCACTTACTACTCCTACTTTCCCCCACTCTCTCGCTCTGTCTCTCTCCTTCAATCTTTTCCCCATCCCTCCATCATTAGGAATCATCATGACAGCAGTGGCAGATTTGGACCGCGAGACTCAGGATCGGTACGAGTTGGTCGTCAAGGCAACAGACATGGCGGGACAAATGGGCGGTCTCTCCGGCTCTACCACGGTGACCATAGTGATCACGGATGTTAATGACAACCCACCACGCTTCCCACAGAGTGAGTGTGTCCGACATATGATCTCACTTCGGGGCAGCGAGGGAGACGATGACACAGGAAGGACACTCGCGAGATTGTAAAAAGACAGAAGTGAGGGTTAAAAGACGGAGGAGGAGGAGAGTAATGAGCCGAGACGTAGAAACACTGAGAGGACGATAGAAGACACACAATATAGTTTGCGTCCTGCTGGCCGCTGACACCATTATGCAATGGATACCATATTGAATAGCCTGCATGCATTCCAAGAGAATCAACTAAATTAAATTCATGAGCTTATCAAAACCTGCTGCTTATAACAAAGTGTGGACAACTGATACTTTCCACCGCACATTTGATCCCTCCTTTAAAGTGAGGATCAAGAGAGGACCGAATCAATGTGGTTGAGCGTTCCCTCATTGTAATGTTACGTGTTTATGATGCTCGTGGCGCTTTGGGCTGACTGGCTTTCACATATCTTTTTTATTGGTCAGTGAGAGTTAAAACATGCTGCTCACCACACAAAGAGTTGAAATAAAGTCTCCTCAGAGCAAACCGCTTCAAGAGTCTTTAAAAAATATATATTGGACCAACAGAAGTAGTTAGCACAGTAAGGTAGTGATTATATTTAAAAGTCTGATTTCACTAGCATCTCATGTTTTTCCCAATTACTGACTTGCTAAAATCTGTTTATGATTAAAATTTTAAAATAGGAGACTTTCCTTTTTTTGCTCTCATTTTAAGTAATCTTTGCCCACTTTCTTGCAGTTAAACCATAACACTGTTACTCGTGTTACAGTTGGGGGAACAGCATCTGACAGCCTGGTGCATTGTATTTGAAATGTCTCCAAACACCTTTTCTTATTTCGGTATAAATCCTTTTTTTCATCCGACTAAATCATATTTTCCCAGTGAAAGGAATAAACCGCGCAGGATAATAGTATCTTCAGTGTATGGTGTGGGGAATTGATAGAATTTGGAAAGCGGCTTCATGAATAAGATGCGAGGGAAGATGACGTTCTGTATATGTAAGGACTTTGATGTGTTCACCTCCCATCGACTATCATCGTTTTACTTTTATGTCATTTGAATCATCATCATAAACTTGATAAAGCAGATTACAAAAAATAATACGTGCTTTGTTACAGTTAATTTTTATTAATACGATTTCAACAAAGGTACAATTGCATTTATATTGATGTAATTACACTTTACAGGGATACAATTAGAGCTACTGTTTACTGTGAAGTGTTATATTGTTGTGTATCAACAACATATTTCTTTCATATTGCACCCTCCCTTTTATGTAAATGCCAGTCACACTTCCAATAGCTGCCTGAAGTCTATTGTTGCGCTTCATTCATTATAACCCCAACCTCTTTTTGTTTTGACCCTTCTCTTCCGCTCTGTAGCTTCTGTATCTTTGTTACTCTCTCATCCCTTCCTCCTAATTTTCTGTTTCTCATCCCAATCCATCCCTTCACCCAGAGTTCTCACTTCCTACCTCTCCACCTACAGCCATCCATCTATCTTTCCTCCACTGCTGTTGTTTTTCCTCCCATCCTTCCTCCTTTGCGGTGTTTTATTACTCCTACGCGGTTTGCTTTTTCTTTCCAGTCACCTCTTCCCTTTGTTGCTTCGCTAAACCAAACTCTCTTTGTTTTTTTATCTGCCAATGCGATACCCACCTTCGGCCACCTTCTCCATATGCCAGAGATGTACCAGTTTTCTGTGTCGGAGGGGGCGGCTGTGGGGACTCCGGTTGGACGCATCATTGCAACAGATGCAGACATGGGAGAGAACACAGACATGAGCTATCTGATCAAAGAGGAGGGGGAGCTCTTCAAGGTGACGACAGATGTGGAGACACAGGAAGCGATTGTCTCCATCAAGAAGGTACAGTTAACTTAAAATAATGTTGCACCGCTGTTGCTGTCGTCTGTTTAGCCAATGATTTTTTCCTAGTAAAAAGACACAAAAACAACATAAACATGAGGTACATTTTTCTTATAACTCTCTTAAATCTAAGCAGCTACCATTTCCAGTTATGCAAAAAAAAATTGTTAAATAATGCTCCAAATATGATATCACGGTTCCTTGTCGCACACAGCAATCTTTTCAATCTATGGAAGAATATTATGAAGAGTGATTAGGATTCGTTTGGCTCGAAATCAGCGAGTGACGGCTGCTTAACAATAAAACCACCCGGCAGCTAAATCTTTCCAGTCAATAAGCCGAACAGCTACCAGGCCGTGTTTCGACAGAGATGTAGCAGATGTAGAAAGAGAGGTGATTGGTCTTTGATGATTGATGATCATTGGTTACGCACTGGGGTTTGACGGTACTGTCAGTGTTTCTTCAAAAGTGTTTTCAACTTTTTATCACCTTGAGATTAAATGCAGAATGCTAGCAGTGGTGTTTTTTTTATTAAAGTACACAAGTGTCAAAAGTGTTTATCCTAATTGACGCATCGTTGCTGTGAATGAGGCTTCATAGGAGAATTGGACATGCAACACTTAGCCAGCAGAAGTGTTTTGGCTCAATGGACTGTCAACAATGTCTCATACGTTAGCAACCATGCCCACTGCAAACATTCAAATCTAAGTAAAATGAAATATCTCTAATTAAGGCAATCTATGCTTGTTTTTTGACTGACAATATATTTCTTCTTACAAGGCAGTTTTAATGTTGGACCATTTCACTTGTTTTAAGAAATCTTGGCAAGTCCAATTTTCCTGTTCTGTTGGCAGATAATTTGGCTTATTTCAAGTAATATTCCCTCATTTTATTACTTTTTGTCCTTGTTTTTTTAGGCAGATTTTTTGCAGTGTCAGTGGTGTTGACTTAGGCCGGAGCTGCACACACAACAATAACTTGAAAGAAACCATTAGTTCATCAGTGTTATACAATAAAATGACTCTCAGTGTCAGTAGTCGACACATTTCCACTATAAATGTGTTATGGTAAATAAAAGTCTTAAAACAGAATCTTGTTTTTCTTTCAGAAACTCGACTTCGAGAGTAAGCGCACACACAATGTTGTCGTGGAGGCGGTGAATAAGCACGTCGACCCTCGCTTCGTCGACCTGGGTTCCTTCCGAGACCAGACCATCGTTCGCGTCAGCGTGTCGGACATAGACGAGCCGCCTGTCTTTCAACCAGCAGAGGGCGCTATCATGGAGGTGCAGGAGGATGCCAAAGTCGGAGCGATGGTTGGCATCATCTCTGCCAGGGATCCAGACGGGAAGAATAATCCTGTCAGGTATGCCAAGGGCTCTAAGGCCAAAAAACAAAAATCCACCCCACTGTTAGAATGGTAGAACATTTATAAGACTTGAGCTACAGAACAAAAATGTTGTAGCTAACTTTTAGTCACATTGATTACATCTGAATTTTTTGTTTTAGATATTTATTATATTCCCAAGCTCTGATCAGTGTGTACTGCCCATATGGATAGCATAGGACACCATCATGGCCTATAACTATAAACTCTAAAGAGGCAGTCATTAGAGGGCGGATCTCCACCAGGTGTGTCTGCAATGATGACGCTGTATCGTGTGGCTGAATGAACACCGTCTACAATTCAACTACCCTTTTGGTCCGTGGGTGTATCAGACCTGTGCTTCATTTGCAAGTCTCACACCATCTTATTTTAATCTATGTTGATTTCTGCACCACCTCTCAGCAGGGGCGTGTCTCATCTACATTTCACGGACTTGAAGCAATTCTTTATGCAAAAAACATGTGTGTATGTGACGTTGATGTCCTATAGAAAAAAGTCAGGGAATAGGTGTGTGAGCAGTGCCATTAGCTGTGACAGTATGCCATATTAGCTGCGGACATCATCGAGGTAGGTGCACAGTCACTCCCTCACTAAGTGACTCACTCATGTGCATGAAAGCATATCGCAGGATTTGACTTGCTTAGAAGAGACTGGAGCTTTAAAGGACAATTCTGTATTACTGAGGTTGCGCTGGTGTAAATCTATGACTTTATTTGGTAATAATATAATATCTGCCATTAATGAAACTATTTTGGCTCCGAAAGAGCGAAAATGTAGAGATAATATTAACAACTAAGTACTTAGATACTGGAGGCTCACAGCTTTTCGCAACAGTAGGTATCCTGATAAAATATATCAACCACAAAATTGGCAATAAACTATTGCTATGTAAAGATTGCTGCTAAAATGGAATAATAATATTAGAGAGCAATGTTTTGCATGACAATGTTTTATTAGGAGTTGGAGTCTGCAGGGCTGTCACACGGGCAATAAATCTAAAAGCCTGCTGTTGTGCAACTTGCATGGACTCTCTGTTACTTTATGACCATAGATAGATTTATATTCAGACATAATGTGTACGATGGAAAATCAAACTTGAAAGTAAATACACAGGTAGCTGATGGGCTTATGAGCAAAAAAATGTTTCTTCTTCTCACAATCCTTGAAGATGGAGTGAAAGCCAAAGCAAAGGATGAATAGGGCGACTTTTTATGGATGAAGCTGGGCTATATGACTATTTTTGCTCCCAGATCACGGTGTGTGATAAAAACAATATCGCCTGGTAATCTTACCGAGGTCTGTGGTTTGTGTACGTCCTCATATGAGCAATTGCAGTGTGAGACGGGAATGTAGATAAGGGCTAAGACAGTCACACAGACGGAGTATAAACACAGATATGAAGTGCCTGTGCAAATTACCTGGATTAAAAATGCATGATGCTCACAGTTTCAGGTGTAATAAATACAATGCAATGGCGTGTGACACGTGTGCAACCATATATGAGCGTGTGTGTTTGCATGTGTTCGATTTACTGGCATAGTGAGTGAAAAGGAAAGAGGTTGCTAGGAGCCACCTATTGAGTAAAGGTAGTCTAAGCTCATGGCCTCCGGCATTAAGCATCCCTGAACTCTGCATAATCATGCATCCTGAATCTCTGCAAACTGGTAAGGCGAGGTTTTAGTGGAAAATATGCATGCGTCATGGATTTGATTAGCAGGATGACCCTCTATTGCTCAGAGAGGCCTTGTGTCACAATAAAAAACAAGCTTCTGCCAATGGAACCACTCATCATGTCAAAACTAAAGCAAAGAAAGGATGACGTACAACGTTGCAAGCAGGTTATTTAAACCCTCTTGGGTTAAAGGTATGTTTCTCGATTGTACATCATTTATTCAATTCACCTTTTAAAAGGCACTTGCATTTAATACATCCTCATGTGGTATACATACAAACGTGCAGAACAATCTCAGCTATCTATAAAATGAAGCACCATTATCGTTGTCCTATAGTTGAGAAGTGGAAGTCTGATTTATTCAAATTATTCAAATCTCTTAAAAAAAAAAAAAAAAAACTTACTTTTACTCATGTGGAAGAACTTTTTTGGCGCTTTAAATTGGTTTATCAAATTCTTAGGTTAACCCGAATGTATGAAAAGAATTGTAGATATATGTTAGACATTTTGTAATATTGTTTTTTGAGTAGAAGTGTTGTCTGTCACTCTACTGTCAACAAGAGAGACAGATAAAATGGGACCAATAAATAACTTAATGTGTGAACATTACATTTGTTTTTGTTTTCAAACTAAATATATATTATATATTTTAGTCGGTTTTTCAAGAAATGTTTTCCAAACAAGAACAGAACATGTCCTATATATAAGAACAAACGTTGCACTGCCTTAAAACGGCAGTGTTTTTCCAAAGCGTAAGGTGGGTAGGTCCTAAGTGTTCATTGGTTAGTTTCACACAACATATTTGTAACACCTTGTTGTGTGTCCCTGTTCTCTGTCTCCTTGATTGGTTTCATTTACTGCACCTGTCCTCAGCCACTCTCGTCTCGTTAGTGTCTAATGCCGTACACCTGTGTTTCCCCCCTATATATTGTGCCTGTCTTTACCTTGTCTGCTGCTGGATTGTCGTCTTTAGTTCTGTCTTCCTTGGCGCTGTACCTATTGCTGACCTGGGTTTCAGTATGGAACCTTTTACCTCAGTAAAAACAGTTACTGTTATTTACCTGGAGTTTTGTTCCTCTGTGCGTGAGCTCTGGCCCCTCGCTCCCCTTGACGATATTCCACAAATCACGTTGAAGGGCGGAGCTCGACGCTAACGTCACGCGGCTCGTCCGGGCTCTTGGCTCGCTGTGTGAATCACGTACGATCTCGTGAGAAGAACGACACGGCGTAGAACGTCTACAGGTCACAGCAACGTCCCAACCATATTCATGTGACATTTTACAATTTTTACACCGGCGTGTCCATGAACTACAGATGGCACATGCACTCGTCAAAATCTCCTTGATGCAAAACATACACGATACAAATACCAAATGCCATATTTGACGCAGCCAAGTCTTTTCTTTAACAATATAGGCATCTTGTTTTATATAAGAGACTCGGTGCTTATGAGCAAACGGATTGTGAAGATACTAAAATCATGGTGAGGATGTCTCACTACCCGTATCCCACAATAACTGCCATGTACAGGAAACCAAAGGCTTATTTGTTGTTTCCTTTTGAACAACAGTGATGGTATGTGTGGAGGGAGGCAAGGATGGCCAAAACCAATTAAGAGTTGTCATTTTTTGGACTGTTAAACTGGACTGTACTGAAAGAAAAACAAAGATAAAGCTGAATATCAGCAGCACAAAAGAACCTTGTACAGCAGACATCATCAAAAACAGTGCACTTTTAGACTTTTAAACAGCAGGTTTTAGAGCACCAAGTTTATTCATTTTAATAATAATTTTCAATCGAATGCGCACTTGGTTGCTCGTATAAAAACTTGGTTGTGTGATGTCACAACTCTAGGTATTTCCACATACCCACATATACATGGATTATATGTATCCATGTGTTTAGGTTGCATTTTTCCTTTCTTAGGGTTTTTTTAAAGGAGATAGAAATCTGTTGTAACTTTTTTTCCTGGTAAATGTATTCCAGCCAAAATCTTATCACTGTTCTAAATATGATGCAATTTTAGTTAAAGCAGCGTTGTACACTTAAAAGATAGATTACACATATATCTACAACTACGCTGTTGGTTTGTATCGACGTGTGTAACTCTTGTTCCGTGTCTTAAACACCGAGGGGTTCACTAAAATATTGATATGGCATACACATTCTCAAAGCAGATTCTCTTGAGGTCATTGTAACGAGTAATCAGTGAAAGAAACGTCTTTCTGGAGTTAGTAATCAGTCTAGATTTATTGACATGTTGCTATGAATTACATATGAATACAAATTAAATTCTACCTGGACACTTCAAAAGAGTCTATTTGATGTTCTTTGTTTTCCTTTGTCAGTCAGATAAGCATCTGGTTCTGTTGAAATGATGATTCATATCCAACATGTGACTATCATTCTCATGATGTGGGAGACTGCTGGCTGGCATGTTTGTCATAGGGGCCTCATGAGTAAGCCAACCGTGAGTATGTGTGTGTGTGTGTGACTAAAAAACCTTTCAATAGATTTTGTGTCAACTGACCAATCTTTACCTAGTACCCCTGGAAGGAAAGATGCATTTGTGTTTTTTTCTAGAGTGCTCAACGACAGTTTAAGGATTATGTTTACTCTGAATAGGCAAAAAAAGTGCAATAGCCACCAGAAGTTAAGAGACACATTGCTGGTATTAGGGTCACACAAGTATCCGGTAAATGTCTTTCAAATATAATTACCTTAACCCTGTACCCTTCTATATGAGCCGTTATTATTTACTGCATCCTAACATCAAATCTCATAGATAAATTACTTAAAAAGTTAGATTCCTGCATTGTTATCGACTTTCTCTCCTTCCCCTCACTGAACGCTTCTCCTCTTCAACATCTATATCTTATCTTGTGTTTGTTGTTACAGGTTCTCCATCGATCGAACCACGGACCTGGAAATGATCTTTCGTATTGATCCAGATTCGGGTGCCATCACACTTGAAAAGATTTTGGACCGCGAGACCGCAGGATGGCACAACATCACAGTGAGGGCTGTAGAAGCAGGTACATTACTTATCATCACAAGTTGCATTCATCACACATATGGTGTGTACATATTTATGATACTGGGAAGAATGCAATTTTACTTTTTAAGTGGTTAAACATGCTGAAAGTTGGTGAAACTACTCCAGTTTAACAAGTACAAGTACATTCTGAGTCAACATTTGTTCTTTTTCTAGTGTTGACATTTTTGACTGTACGAGACATGCAGATTAAAGGATGACAAAATAAAGCCTTGAATAATTGTGCCGTTAAGATAACACCAATGTTACAGCAAGAGAATGAACAAATAATTAAAATTCTACTTTATAATCATCTAAAATTATAGTCAATAGCAGCAATGTTAACCTCATATCACAGGTCAAACTAAATATAGAATGATACAACTTAGAGGGGCAACTAAAGCTGCTCTAATAAAGACATGTATCTGTTTGAACAAGTCACAGCATAGTTATTAATAAAGGGAAGTTAGAATTGTGTTGCCTTCACCCAGTTGCTGCATGTTGAATCAGCCTTCAACTCCCACCGGGGTGATACATCCTCGAACTGCTGCGATCATTAGCTAACAAAGCATCTGGCAGATTTACAGCAGTATTGTGACTATGTGAGGATGGGAAAATAATGTATTGGCAGTGTAAACTAAATATGTCATCATAGAACAAGATACCAGATGTTATATTGTATGGAGATGCAATAATAGCTTAGAAAATGCAAACATCATTAACTTCAAGTGCGTTCAATGTACAGCAATCTGCATTTAATGGAATCACTTTGTGAGATGTAGTTTTAAATAATGTAATCAAAAACACTAATGTAAACATAACTTAGAAAACATTAGAAAACATGTATAGTTTCTTGTTATCTATTAACTTGTTGTTTCTAGTGTACACTTTTTGTAGCTATCATTTCTTTATCATTGGGTCACAACATTAGTAATTATTAGTAACTGACATATAAAGGAATAATTTTAGTGGTGCGTGATGTGATACTATTTCAAGTTCATACGTTTTTTATTATATAATAAGCAAAAAAAAGAATATAATTCTAGTTCTTAGTCTTTCACATCCAACCTGGAAAACATTACAGCCGATTCTATTTGTGATTCTGTACCGGCCACCCGGTCCATATTCAGAGTTTATATCGGAATTTTCAGAATTTATATCAAGTTTGGTTCTTAAAACTGATAAAGTTATTATTGTAGGAAATTTTAATATTCATGTGGATGTTGATAATGATTGCCTAGGTACTGCATTCATCTCATTGTTGGACTCGATCGGCTTTCGTCAGAGAGTACAGAAACCCACTCACAGCTTTGGCCACATGCTTGATCTTGTTCTTACATATGGCGTTGACATTGAGCATTTGAAGGTCTTCCCACAGAATCCTCTTCTGTCAGACCACAGCCTTATAACTTTTGAGTTTATACTACGGAGTGTACACCGCTAGTCAAAAGTTTCTACACCAGATGTCTAACTGACAGTGCTGTAGCTAAATTTAAAGAAGCGATTCATTCTGCACTTGATTCAATACCATGTCTCAATATAACAGAGGACTCCTGGTCTAACTTTAGTCCGTCCCAGATTGATCATCTTGTTGATAGTGCCACAGGCTCACTGAGAATGACACTGGACTCGATAGCCCCTCTGAAGAAGAAGACAGTGAGGAAGAGAAGGTTTGCTCCTGGTATAACCCTCAGACCCGCACATTAAAGCAAACGTCACAAGCTTGAAAGCATTTGGCGTTCAACTAATCGGGAAGAATCCCGCTTAGTTTGGCGAGATAGTCTTAAAACTTATAAGAAGGCCCTCCGCAATGCCAGAGCAGAATATTACTCATCAGTAATAGAGAAGAATAAGAACAACCCTAGGTTTCTCTTTAGCACTGTAGCCAGGCTGACAGAGAGTCACAGCTATGTGGAGCCCAGTATTCCTATAGACCTCAGTAGTAATGACTTTATGAACTTCTTCAATGAGAAGATTTTAACTATTAGGGACAAGATTAATAATCTCTTGCCCTTAACCAGTGCCAATCTGTCCTCAAGTGGAATGGCTTTGGAAACCCCTGTATGTCCTGGTATATATTTAGATGGCTTTTCTCCCATCAACCGTGACCAATTATCTTTAATGGTTTCTACTTCTAACACGTCTACCTGTCTCTTGGACCCTATCCCGACTAGGCTGCTTAAAGACGTTTTGCCTTTAATTGGCAGCTCTCTTTTAGATATTATTAATGTGTCTTTGTTAACATGCCACGTACCACATTCCTTCAAAGTAGCTGTAATTAAACCTCTCCTGAAGAAGCCCACTCTGGATCCAGAGGTTTTGGCTAACTACAGACCGATCTCTAACCTCCCCTTCCTCTCTAAGATCCTTGAGAAAGTGGTCGCAAATCAGTTGTGTGACTTTCTACATCAGAATAGTTTATTTGAAGAGTTTCAGTCAGGATTTAGAAAACACCACAGCACAGAGACAGCACTGGTGAAGATTACGAATGACCTCTTAATGGCAGCAGATAAAGGACTTCTCTCTGTACTGGTCTTGTTAGACCTTAGTGCTGCATTCGACACCATTGACCATAACATCCTATTACAGAGACTGGAGCAGTCGATTGGTATTTCAGGCACCGCCCTAAGTTGGTTTAAATCCTATTTATCAGATCGATCTCAGTTTGTATTTGTAAACGATGAAGCCTCAATGACCACCAACGTTAGTCACGGAGTTCCACAAGGTTCTGTGCTTGGACCAATTCTATTTACCTTATACATGCTTCCTTTGGGCAATATTATCAGGAAACGCTCTATAAACTTTCATTGTTATGCAGATGATACTCAACTATATCTATCGATAAAACCAGAGGAGACTAACCAACTCACTAAAATTCAAGCATGTCTTAGTGACATAAAAACATGGATGACCGGCAACTTCTTGATGTTAAACTCAGACAAAACCGAAGTAATTCTACTCGGCCCTGAGCACCTCAGAGATCAATTATCTGGTGATGTGATTTCTGTAGATGGCATTACTCTAGCATCCAACACCACTGTAAAGAATCTCGGCGTTATCTTTGATCGGGACTTGTCCTTTAACTCCCACATAAAGCAAATCTCAAGGACTGCATTCTTCCATCTACGTAATATCTCAAAAATCAGGCACATCTTGTCTCAAAAAGATGCAGAGAAATTGGTTCACGCGTTCGTTACTTCGAGACTGGATTACTGCAACTCCTTATTATCAGGCTGCACTAATAAATCTCTTAGGTCCCTCCAGTTGATCCAGAATGCTGCAGCTTGTATTCTCACTAAAACTAAGAAAAGAGATCACATTACTCCTGCACTAGCTGCTCTGCACTGGCTCCCTGTAAAATCAAGAATCACTTTTAAAATTCTTCTCTTAACTTACAAAGCCTTAATTGGTGATGCACCATCATATCTTAAAGAGCTTGTAGTACCGTATCGCCCCACCAGAGAGCTGCGCTCACTAAATGCGGGCTACTTGTAGTTCCGAGAGTCTTAAAATATAAAATGGGAGCCAGAGCCTTTAGTTATCAAGCTCCTCTTTTATGGAACCAGCTTCCACCTTCAGTCCGGGAGGCAGACACAGTCACCACATTCAAGAGTAGACTGAAGACTTTCCTCTTTGACAGAGCTTTTAGTCAGGGCTGAATCAGGTTTGCCCTGGTCCAGCCCCTGGATATGCTGGTATAGGCTTATAGCTGCTGGGGATGTTTAGGATGCACTGAGCACCTCTCTCCTCTTTTCTTTCTCCTATGGATGAATCTTCATCTCTCCATCACACATGACTAACTCTGCTTTCTCCCCGGAGTCCTTCTGACTTCACGTCTCATGGGGTCATCGGACCCTATGAGACGGCATAGATTCCATCTGCTGATGGACCTTTGATGGTTGATCGTGAGTTCCTGTCGGCAGCTGTGCCACTGCCCTGCTGGGACTCCGCCCACTCCTCCACTTGGGAGGTCTCCAAACTCTCCATCGTGGAATATGCCTAAATATGAACTATTGATAAACGCTGTCAGATTCCTTGAATGTATTTTAACTCTAAATATGTCCTTCTGTACACATTACATCTATTGCATCTGTCCATCCTGGAGAGGGATCCTCCTCTGTTGCTCTCCTGAAGGTTTCTTCCCTTTTTCCCCTGAAGGGTTATTTGGGAGTTTTTCCTGGTCCGATGTGAGGTTTTGGGTCAGGGATGTCTATGTGTACAGATTGTAAAGCACTCTGAGACAAATTTGTAATTTGTGAAACTGGGCTATACAAATAAACTGAATTGAATTGAATTAATTCCAGCGTGTAATTATTAGTCATTTAAAAAATATGCCCTTTTCTGAGAACGCAAACCCTTCGAATATGGTTGCAACTGATCATAAAAGTCACAGTTTAGATTGTGACATGGTTTGGAGTCTTGGATCGGATCAACACAAAATTACATAAGGAACAAATATCACTTTTAAATCACAGATGAAATTATTTGGCCGCCAATAATACCAATTACCGATTATTGATTATCCACACTGGCCGACACATATTATTATTTTATTTATTTTAAGGTATAGCAGCTGGTATATACTACTAAGACTTAGCTGGTTTTCATATGTTCAGCCAACTCATCAAGGGAATCCCAGCCCTCTGTCATAGCCATGAATGTCATCTTTCTCATACCAGGTGGAAATTATAGTCATCATCGCTTCACCTAGAGTTCACAAACATCCCGGAAAAAGAAGAAAGCTCTTACATTTTCTTTGCCAAAGCAAAGTAAATAAAGAATGTAATATCTTTGGGGAGCTGGGAAGTTATTACTAAACCATTAGAGGTAAACTTGAGAAGATGAGGAGGCCTGGTACCCCTCACTTTTTCAATCTCATACAGATGAAGTGATTGTGGGATTGCAGTGAAAGTCGAGGACATTGCATTCAGAATCTAACGGCGTTTTCTATCACACACAAGAAGGAAACAATGCACATAAACAAAGTTGATTTTAAAATGCCTTCATGTCTGCTCCTCTCTCATGCAGCCTCCGATTTTGATATTCCAATAATCAATACAGCCTAAACTAAACACTAAGATAAAATGTTGTTTCTTTTCTTTTTCAAGCTGAATTCTCAGAGCAATTGGGAGGGCTTTTGTTCTCTTCTTCTTTGTGCTTGGCATTATGTCATCGGCACATTTTAATGTTAATTGAACATTTAAAGCATCCCTAACCCTTCCAATATCAGACATACACACACGCCTGCACTTGATAGATAAAGCCTCTCTCATCGCCTCCCAAGGAAACATCCCGACAGTCGGAGTCAGTGGTCAACGGCATCAGAAATCCCATCCAAAAATGTTTCATTATCACCAGTTAGTGAGTCCTGAGAGCTGGTCACGAACCGACAGGAGACAGAGCAAGACATAGCGAGCGAGAAAAGTGCCACAAGAGAGATCGGGAAGGAACGTGTGAAGCAGCTTGCAAGAGCGTTCTAAGAATACTAATTTTGTTTTTCTCTTATTTCTCTCCCTGCTCATTAAGCCTGGTGCGCCACAAGGTCATTGTGAACACTACCGTTTGGTAGCACAACTCTTAATTATTCCCCCAGTCCATTACTGACCTTTTGAACTATTGCATTACCACTGTATCGGTATTGGAAAGTGACGGAGGCTTTATGACAATGCGAGCAGTCCATGCCCTAGGATTACACACACACACACACACACACACACACACACACTACAAAACATCAAGAAACACACTAAATGTCAATTACCACATGTGTCTGTTCAGTGCACAAAGTAAATAAGTTTTTAGTTTAGGCATGAGTATGACCAGGCTGCACTGTGATGATACCCCACTGATTGAAGACATATATAGACTTAGGCACAGCATGTCTTCAAATGTACCCAATTAAAAGTAGCACGCGCTAGCATCTCTGTCTCCAAACAATTTCCACTGTGGAGGGACTAACCTCTCATCTGTGTAGGACTTGTCTCCCTGCCACAGAACACAGAATACCGAATACCAAATAGAGTACAGGAGGAGCGTTTAACTGCACTGTCACAAGCCGGGGTACGCGTATACTTCCTGACTTCTCCATAGAAACATATCAGGGTACGTTGGATTGACGTATAATTTTCGAGAACTGATAGCAAGTATGATATCTCTTTGCAAAAAACTGTATTTTTCTTTTACCCAGACAGGCAGATGAAAAAAAAGAAAAAAAGAAAAAAGAGCATCACCCTCAGGGCAAAGAGATACCACGCTGGAAAGGTTTATCTCTTGCACCGTTGCAGGGAGGAGACATTTTCCACAGCATAACTTTCCTCCCCTTAGTGTCTGGCAAACAAATGCTGCAGCGTTTGATTTGTATTACCGTTGGAACATTATTCTCCCCGACTCCAAGTGAATCACACACGTGTTGCAACATCATCGTAAAGAGAGATAAGTGCCTCTTTTCAATCAAAGGTGGAAAATGCAAAACAGATTTAAAGAGGGACGAAAGAAAGAAGAGAAATCTATTTGTGGAGTGCAACACATGCTTCATATAAAACTGGGAGTCAGAAAGATTAAAGTGCTCTGCTTGGATATTAATGTATGAGATGCTATTTTGGTATCTGTCAACAAAGGGTGAGGAGGCCGTGACCTGGTGGATGTGGACTGTTGTTCTGTCCTGGTATATAATTACTGTCAGTGTAGCTGCAGAGAAGGAGGAGGAGGAGGAGGAGGATCCTGAATATTCAAACAGTCGTATGTGTCACGGGAGTATTAGGGTGGACCCAAATGCACGACTCAGGAGACAGAACTGGAAAGTAATTTACTTTACACAAAGTTCCAGCAGGAACAAAACAGACGGGAACAGATAAACACACTTGGTAACGCAGGAGGGTTTCAAGAAGAACACAAGACAATCTGGAAGAGGACAAGTGGAAGTGAGGGAGCTAAATAGTGAGGGACTAACGAGGGGATGGGCTGCAGGTGAGAAGGGCGTGAGGACCAGGTGAAGGTAATGAGGGACTAACGAGGTGATCAGAGGCAGGTGAAGGGAGTTGGACTAACGAGATGGGAAGCAGGATCTGGAATGACATGATAGTGAGACAGGATGAAAACAACTCATGGAAAAGGAAGGTATGGAGCTGAACTGTTACAGTATGTTTGTTTTGTTGTACTAAACTGACATAATTTATTTGTTAGTGGTCATGCACATAGTGCTTGGGGGAGAGATTATAGCATTGAAGTTAACAGAGTAAAGTCTGAGAATAATGTAAAGCTGAACGGTTACATAGACGTGACAGTGTTCAGGGTTATGTACATGTTGTTAATTGTTATCTAATGAGGTGCTTTATGAATAGAAGTCTGCCTTGAGATGAATATGAAGGTTGCTTCATCATCGGTGCGTTGATGAATCACACTCTGCTCACTGAGTTCTGACTAGAGTTAAGGCATCCACCACTGAAGTGCAGCTTGTTAATAATCACATCATTGCACTGATTACCATTACTTATTTGTCCCTCACAAAAATAACGTGTGATTTCGGAGGGAATGTGAAATAACTTCACATTGAAGCGTTTGATGAGTTTTCTGAACTCAGTTTAAACACCTCATTTCCAAGACCACACAAGCACCCCACTGCTGATGAGTTTTCAGTTACCAGCAGAGGTGTGTTGGCAAAGACTCTGACTATGATTGCTTGCGTGTATTCCTTTGAGTTAGTGTGAATTAATTTGATTACATAGTGGCTGCGTAGAATTGTTTCCAACTCGTGTTTTATTTATTGCTCCGCAGCGTTGTGCGAAAGGCAAAACGTATAGAACAAATAGAGACATAATCAGCACTGTTGCGGAGCCAATTAGTGGGATTGCCTTTGTTCGAGTTTGTGAAGCCGGATAACGCAAATATATCCCTGTTGTGTTGAACTTGCTTTGCAGTATAGGCCCCAGTTCTAGAAAAGGTCAATCGGACAAAAAACTATCTTTTAATGTGTGATTGTGCGCTCCGTATGTTCTTATTTGTTTTATCGTAATTTATAATGCATAGCTTTTAGGTTTTTTCTTTTAATTATGTGTTGTAAAGCGTCTTTGAGCACCTGGAAAAGTTCTATATGAATCTTATGTTTTATTATTATTATTTTATTACAAAGTGACATCTTGACCCAAAACCCCCAAATCCAGTGTGTAGGATTTGACAGGTGATACTTGCCAAGCATTTAGAAGAACTAAGGGGACAGAACGAGTAAGAGGTGTGTGTGTGTGTGTGTGTGTGTGTGTGTGTGTGTGTGTGTGTGTGTGTGTGTGTGTGTGTGTGTGTGTGTGTGTGTGTGTGTGTGTGTGTGTGTGTGTGTGTGTGTGTGTGTGTGTGTGTGTGTGTGTGTGTGTGTGGGGAAACGAGTGGTGAAGCAAGAGTGAGAGAGAGCGACAGTAAATGTGTGTGAAGGAGTTTGCAGCGAAGCGAAAGAAAGTTATTTCGGCGGGTGAGGATTTCAAGTGGAAGTTTCCGTTTGTGCAGAAGTAAACGCTGCTGCATATCTCGTGTTTTTCTGAGGACGGTCGGGAAGTTGAAGCGGGTTGATTTCCTCATTCTGAGTTATGGAAGAAAAGAAAATATATTATATCGCAATGCTGACATTAGATCCTCCTAAATGTGACACACTGTCCCTTTAATTACATCCCATTGTTTGACCACAACAACAACAAATACACATCAAACTGCATATGGTTTGATATTTGGTTTGAAGCACAGTAATTGTTGGAGATATGTATAAAACATACATTTGTGTGTATAATAGAGTTTAGATTGAGCATGTCTCCCTTGGTGTTTGGATGGAAAGTCCAACTGGGATTTGATGTATTAGATCGGTTCTATATGTTTAGTGAGATTATTGTTTACATTTGTTATCTCCATGAGGTGTTTTGTCATGGAAATATATGAAAAACAGCAGAGAGAAAATATGAATTTAGAACATATTTTGATTATCCATGGATCAGACATGTGTGTGTTCACTGTTGCTAAACCTGTTTAATCTTGACGGTGCTGAAAGTTATGTTCAATATTCGTCGGCTGAATATAGTAATGAAACGAGCGGCAGTCACCAGCACCTGAATCTGTTGTCTTTTATGAAAAACTATATGAATATTTCCATTATTCAGTATGTTCAGATGGCCCTGAAATGCTTTGTTTTGTGTCTAAGCAATTACAGCTGTTAGTTCTTACCAAGACAACATCTCAAACTCTTATGAAGACATTGTGGCTGCACACCAGTGAGTCTGTGTAACATTGAACTGAGGAGAAATGACTGAGGAGAAATGACTGTAATATTGTATCCTCTGTGCCTATGTGGCGGGCCCTCTGGCTCAGTAGAGAGACCAGAAGCAGACGCTGCTGAGTGCAATTTGTAAAAAAAGATTCCCCTCCTGACAAAAGTGACATTTTAAACCAAACTGTTTCCTCCAGCAACAAAGATGAGCCATTTGGTCACAAGGAGCATGCAGCTCCTGCATAATTCAGTGCCTCGGAGATCTACTATACAGTTGTTGTGAAGGATTTGCAACAGCCGGTGAGTGCCGCACAGATGCAGAGCATGCCAATAATCTGTTGGAATTATTTTATTCTCCTTCTGTATCTGAAGAGCGATTTAGAACGACGCCGCTTGGTCCAGCTGAATGAACCTGTCTCACTGAATAACTCTTTTTTTTGGGGGGGGGGGGGGTCGGGTCGGGACTGGGTCTCGTATTGTTTCATCTGTTTTCAGTTATGGGAATTGAAATGTAAAATGTGTAACATCTGACGGTTGCCGGTTTGCATTTCGTCACGGCGGAGCCAGCGTTCACGATGTGAACACGGATTTAGAAAAAGAGGAAAACAGAGGATCTTCTTGCCCTGGTGTTCTCGCTGCTCTGGCAAAAAGCAGTTAATTAAAGCCCTGCCTTGATGTAAGGATGATGCTATTAGTAGAGACAAGCGTTTTCATTAGCTGCCGTGCCACTGTTGGGCCGAACTGAGTGGTGAGATAGAGGCAGAGGGCTGTTGACTAATGGTTTAGGGTATTTCTGTTTTGTCTAGATCTTAGAGTTGGGTACAGAAAACCGCTGCCAATATGGCTAACATGCCCGGTGCTTCTTTTCGGTGCCAGAGCCGATTGAAATTGAAAACAACTAATATTTTAAACTTCTCTGGTGACTCCGCCCTGTCAGCAGGTTACGATAGCCTATCGTTTAACTTTGAAAGCGAAGGCATGTGCCGGGTATGAGGAGGGGAGACCGCCACCGGTGCCCCTGAAAACGTGGCGACCGACGATGACAAGAGCAGCCTGAACTCAGATTAGGGCTGTAGCGTTAATTGCAATTGTTGCATTCATAAAAGTAGGCTCAGGCAATCGTCTTTTTGTGCTCTCTTTTTTTTAAATATAGGTTCAGGCACCGGTTTTGTTTTAAAAGTACCGATTTAAGATAAGATACGATAAGATATTAATTTATCAGTCCCACAGTGGGGAAATGTCAGGATCATAGCAGTGGATATATATTATCATTATCATTACATTATTAATAAGAATAAAAGATAAAAATAAAAACATAAAACACAAAAAATAAATACTAAAATACTAAATACTAATAGTACTACTAAAATACAAAATACTACTACTAAAATATGAAATACAAAATACTAATCCTAAATTACTAAAATAAAAATACTAAATACTAATACTAAATTACTAAAAATACTAAATACTACAAGGGGAAAAACAAAGTAAAGTGTTGAGTAAAGTAAGGTAAGTAAAGTGCAGAGTAAAGTAAAATAAAGTGTTGAGTAAAGTGTTGAGTAAAGTAAGGTAAGTAAAGTGCAGAGTAAAGTAAAGTAAAGTGCTGAGTAAAGTGTTGAGTTGGTCAGGATCTCCAGTGATCTACTGCAGTGAGTTGTGCAGCCTGACAGCAGCAGGAAGGAAGGACTTATGGTTCCTCTCTTTTTAGCACCGATATTGAAAAAACAACAACCATAGCCATCCCAGTTCGTTCTTCTATCTGACCGGTGGCCCACCTGGATGCCATCTGTCACCAGTCATGACAGATTGGTCACTTCAGCACTTTATCATCAATACCTGGTGCAATATATCATGTGCAATATGTTTAAGTACCTTTTTGTTTATATACATTTTTCTACTCTGTACATTAATATTCTACTGTTTTTTTTATTTTAATTTTTTATAATGCTTATTTATATTATTCTATTACTTGTTTCTATTTTATTACACGTTTTTATATTTCACTTGTGAGAAATGGTACGACACTGTGATCCTGTAATTTCCCCACCGAGGGACTAATAAAGGACTATCTTATCTTATCTCTTATCTTATGCTCTCCGTCCTGCGCGTAGAGCCTCAGAACATCGTGCTGTCTCCGGGTTCACCAACAGTTCTCTGTATCTTAGTCTGGATGTTACCCTTCGCATCCCCTTGTGACAAGTTGCTGGAGCCATAAAATGTTAATGTGGGCAACTAAGAGGAAACGGGGTGGAGCTGAGGTGGAGTCATCACCACAATTAAAGCAAATACGCCCCCAATCATGCCTCAATGTCCTCCTCATGGAACACTTATTTTAATAATCGCTGTGAGAGACAGATTGTAGAGGAGTTTAGGGTCTTTCTCAGGACATGGGTTCAGTCTCTCGTGGGACAGCTATCAGTAAAATTACTACCAATTTATAGTTGTTCCTAAAGGGAAACAATACACATGCATATAATAGTTATTACACAAGTTGTTGGTTTATGTTCCGTGTTTATTGACAGTGGCAAAGCCAGCAGTATTGCAAGGTCTAATATCCATATGTGTGTGATTGGGATAGCATATCATGGAACACACTTTTTTTACATCAGGAGTTATAGAAACTTATTTGGGCATTTGGATGAGACCCCAAGGATAACATTTTAGTAATAAATGCACAGGGGGAAAGTTTGCCTTATTTCTCATTTTATTACTGTGTAACTAACATTTCTAAATAGAATTATTGGATTACAATGTATGAAAACAATCAAGTACCAAAATGGACCTTTATTTGTACTTTTGTTCTGTACTTGATTGATAAATATGGTTTATGAAAATTGGAACCTGGAACCTTTTGGTGCCAATTAAATGCAAAAGGTTGAGTTAGTTATAGCACTGCTTACAAGGGTTTGCGAGACGTGATGTTTGCCTTTGTTTATCTGATTGCGATACTAAGTTATTACTACTCATATTTAACGAGCCATTAAAATAGCAAACATTAACCTGAAGCACTTAAAAGTGTTAATTTAGCATCACAAGTCCAAACATCACTCATTTCACAAAGTGAAGCTACTTATTCTTAAGAGTGAGTTCACCGAATTGCACTTAACAATCTGCAATATTTACATAATTGCAACTATTTAAATTCATTGGAGCTCTTTTTACTGCAAGGATTTATGTGTGTTTTTCTCATCGTTTGATAATTGTCGATAGCTGCATGTCATTACATTTAGGGGTGCATGAACTGGGTGGCGACAGCTGTGTGTACTGATTTATTCATAAGCTATGTACTCTAATTAACCAGGATATCCAGACCAACACTTGACGCAAACAGATCACTCATTTAACCCATAAATAATGTTCTTTCTCTTCCTCTGGTACTCAAATCTCTTGCGCATACAGTCACACACACACACACACACACACACACACACACACACACACACACACACACACACACACACACACACACACACACACACACACACACACACACACACACACACACACACACACACACACACACACACACAGACTGGGGGGCTCAAGCCTGTACTGTACATAGTGTTTTATGAATAAAATGGAAACTCCGTCAGACATTACCTCATGATTACGACTAGGAATTAAGATTCAAGGAGAAGACAAGATGAATGGGTTTTGCTTGTACTACTTATATCATCTTTTCCACCTCCACGTTTTCATTCTGGCCCGTTAGAAAAAAATGTCTTGAGAGTGCATTGTGGTGTTTTTTCAGTGCGTTTTATCTCTCTGGAAAGGTTGTCCTTATTGTGTTGAGGTGTGCTTCTTACACTCTTAAACATCTCTATACTGTACTGTCCTTGTTGGAAACGAAATAGGAATCTCTTATTCCATTTTCATGTCGCTCACTGATGCCAGTAAATGTCTTTCATGTAATGGGTGCATTTCCAGGAGGCATTTGATTTCAACCGTTCAGCCCTTTCCCACAATACCTCACCAATTGTCTTCTTTATTGTAGAAAATTGCATCCATCTGAGTCTCGTCTCGCTCATACCAAAGCCAGACAAGAAGAGCATCAAGGGTTCTATCCTTGGACTCTTACGCCTTGTCTTCGGAGCAACGGCCATCCTCTTAATATACACCTATACACACAAACACCTTGACTGCTTCCAGGTCAGTTGCACTTTGGCGGTGCTCGCAGCCCAACACCCAGAAAATGTAAACCATACTTTGTATGCAGCCTGTGTTCACAGCTTGAATGATTCAGATGTGCACAAGAGGCACGACTGAAAACTGTCACTGAAACGCCTCCAGTGTGGACGGCCTCTCATTTGAGAAACAATCCAACCAGGATCAGAGTGTCAGCCACCGGGTTGCCTCTGGTGTTGTGCGTGGCCATGTACTCTTTCTTTATCCAACTGCGAATTGTTGTAAGTGTATCAAATGCAGCTAGGATGTCACATGTGCCAAAAGCTCTTTACCCTGTTGACGTGTGCCGAGACAGATGTTGCTGATGTGCTTTCCTTCCGTGCCCCCCTGTAGATAACCACACCATGGCGTCCCACTCGGCAGTTAGCATTCGGATCCTGGATGTGAACGACAATCCTCCTGAACTGGCCACGCCGTACGAAGCCTCGATATGTGAAGATGCTAAACCCGGCCAGGTAAGTTCTTCCTGATTTCAAAATGAAAAAATATGGTCATTTTTTAGATGTGACGACACGGAAATATATGAATCTGTGAATTTATGAAGTCGAAACAAGATGGAGGAAACGTCACGATATCTGTTTGCGATATAACACGTTAAAGATTGACGTTGAGTTGTTACTGTGTAGTTACACAGATTGATCCTCCATTTCCTTGGTGTTGATGATACTGAAGGCAGGAGTTAAGGAACAGCACTGTGCCCTAGCACTAATACATTACATTAACAACATAACAAAGAAATACTTGTAACAATGCCAAAAATACACTTATTACCTGTGGGTAATTCAGTTTGGAAGGCACCACCAAAAGCAGTGCACAGCCCACACATTAATAAACACATCATATGTATTTGAGTACAAAACCCGCCGCTAGTTATTGATGTGAAGCGAGTTGAAGTGTACTCCGTCGTGGGTAGTATAATAAAAACATCGGTGATTGATTTTTGCATGATACACATTGTTCACAATAGTACTGTAGTAGATGAGAAAGTAAGTAGGTCATATGTGAAACAATTACCCACAAATATTAAAGTTACATAGCTCCATTCCAATAATTGACTCGATACATCAAACATCATGAAAGTAGAAAAATAGAGAAACAATTATTAATGTTCCTTATTCCTGTAAGCATTATTGATTGTGACCTCTATCTTCACTGAACTTATTAATACTATATTTGGATCTCCGTCGGTGAAGGTGTCTGATACTGAGAGTGTTTTGTTCTGTGAGCTTATTTAATTTAGACAAAATTGGTGGGTCAAAGAGTGCAGCATGGTCACCGGCATATTTAATGTGTACTACCTTCCTTCCACCTTCCTTCATTTTAATTTAGATAATGACATTTACAAATTTCCCCCGACTTAAATGGACCATGGCGATACAGACAGTCTATGCAAGAGGCGTATCTATAATAATACATAGCATGAGAAGACTTATGTAATAAATGACGACTGAGGAATAAAATAATGGAATCCAATTTTGCGCCCGGCAAAAAGGGTAAATGAGTCCGAGCCGACATTAACACATTAACATTAGCAAATACTGTGCCAGAGCATTAATACAGCAAATGCATAACGACCATATCACAATGGAGTGTTGGATTTTAAGAGTGGATATTTATTTTGCCCTTGGGAACATATTTGTTATTGAATATTCTAAATTCAAGGTTTCAACCAAGGGCATCAGTGGAAAATGTGAGTTGTTCAGGCATGACCTACAAAACGTCCATACTTTCTCTGAAACATGACCAATTATCAGACAAATTAATTTGCTGGATGATGCCCTATGGTCAAATACAAGAAATAAACCTTGAATTTAAAGTATTATATCACATATTTTTGAATTACGCTTCTTTTCCCTCATCGCACCCACTAGCCATTTTCTTGTCCATCTCCAACGGCCTTATTATTTTCATGTCTGGTTTGTATCGTTTTCAATTGCACGCTGTATGACACTTAATACCGATGGAAATTTCATAACTCAGCTTTCTGGCAAAGACCCAATTTGCCAAAGACTGTCAGATAAGAGGGCCAGACACAAATGGTTATCCAACATTCATTTTTTATTTTTTCATTCCATTCTGATGGAGATTAAATGTCAGTAGCCAGTTTGAGTGGTTGGAAGATAGGAAAGGCGGTGTATAAATGAAAAGGCCCATTTACAATTCATATTTCACAAATTCCAATAGTATTTATATCAGCACTTTTGTTACTTAAACTAAATATAGTTGATTCAGAATTTGGATGACTTGCCAAAAATCTTTCTGCATGCCATTTAACCTTTTAAACGCCAAGCTTTTTTTTAGGCCTCTGCTCCGAAAATTGCACACCCAAACTAAAAAGGCTGTATCTCTGCAACCACTAGGGCAATTTTAATATTTTTAAAACATTTTTTTTCTTTTATTCAGATGTGTACATATCAGTCTATATGTTACTGGGTAACAGTAAATGAAGATGGCACCCAGAAAATATACAAAAATGTCAGGTCCGAATTGAAAAAAAGCACTTCCAGGATGATTATATGTTTGGAATGAGGCAGTTGAAAGGTTTAAAACTCTGATGAAAATTCCAATTCTTAAATAATGAATCAATCTTAAACATGTTCCATTTCAACGCTATAGTTATGCTTATGGTAGTTATCGCCCTAATTTTTGTTAAAACCATGTCACACAAAAAGGTGATACAGCAATTAGCCACATAATTCACATAAATGCCAAAATAGTAAACAGGTGACACATTTTATGTTGCATCATTACCCAGCACCAATCAATATCGTGAGCCAAGACAAAAAGCTAATCTTATGGTTATTTCCGATCCTGTATCACCATTAAAAACAGACAGATTCATTAGGGTGTTTTATTCTCCGTACGCAGTCAACAGGCCTTGGGCTAAGTTAAACCCAATTATCATGTGCAGAGCAAAGGAATAATTAAAAAAAGAAAGCAAGGCTTTAAAGTGGGGCCTCCATGCTGGAAGCTGCATTTACATGTGTAATGAGACTGAGGCCTCCCCTCCCCTTGATCCACACACTGTTAACCACTTTCAGCCCCCCTGTGCATCCAGCGCCGCCCGCGCCGTTCGAGAACATTGTCTGGCCCGATCTCGCTCACTCCCACCTCGCTCCCTCGCCCATCCGCCGGAGCCCGCATTAACCTTCAGCTCCTAATCGCACTGAGATGATTAGTCTTCCTGCAAGAAGATCATTGGTAGCTCTCGGCATTGTGAAATAAAAGGTGTTTAGTGTTCTCATTAGAGAGAAATGCAGAGACGGATTTCACAATGTATTTACAAACTAAAAAGACGGGGGACTATAAAGACATACGGGAGGAATTGAAATTCGGCTTCACTGCCGTCCGACGAGTGGCCGTCTTATGACATCCGACACCATCTGTACATTTTCATTCATTTTCTTCGGCTCAATTTTTTTAACTCGTTTTTTGTTGTTTATTCTCTGCGGAGTCTCTTTTTGTATGTTATGAATGAAAATGGGTTGCCTTGGGTTAAAGTCTTTCTAATGCTCATTTCCACCCCCAGGGGTAACCACCGGGGGCACGGGGGAAACAATTTTCTCCTCTGTTATTTTCAGAATAATATAGAAATAAATACAGTTGCCCTTTAGTTGTTGGCAGCCACTGCACCTTTACCTTTGAAAACTGGAGTGAGAGGTGTGAAGAAAATGTTTTGGGTCTAGTGCAGAGCCTCGGTTTGTGTAGTATGTCTTTTTTGATTAATGGGAAGGATAGAGCCTTTCTATTTTGAGCCTTTCAACTCAGAGAGAGCAGTGAATGAGAACATTTTATATATTGAATATTTTTTTGATATATATATACACCATTCCATTGAAGTGAAACCAATAACTGTTAATGTTATGAGGATAAACAGCGTAGAACAAAAAAAATGCTTGTAAACACAAGTCAGTTTAATGCTAGTGAATTTCTGCCCTTCAATAAGGGACATTATGATTCACAGGACTCCAAGACAAATAATAGATGCTGGCTCTCTGCCCTCACCAAAAACTCTTTGGTCTCTTGAGAGGTAATCAAGTTGTTTGGCAACTGTCCAATCAGAGCATATTGGCCACGTCCGATATTGAAACCTGCACTTGGACCCGGATATGGAGAAAAAAGATCTTGTCACACAGCCTTTATGAATCCCTGCATTTGATAAATTGATCCATAATGTGCTCTCCTCATCCTGCCTCTGCAGGTTAGAAGAGCTCTGTGCCACTTTGTGAAGTGCAAATATCAGCCCCACACACACACACACACACACACACACACACACACACACACACACACACACACACACACACACACACACACACACACACACACCTAAAAGCAGATACAGTACATACTTTTGACTTCACTGTTGCATGTTTGCATGTGTTTTGTTTTGTTTGAGGAAGCATGTAACAAATACTGGGCTAACTTAGTCCAATTATACATATATTATAAATGATCTTGTCATTAGCATACAGTAGAGTCACTCTTAGCCCAATTAACACTTATATGATTCTAGTTTATAAGATATTTTAGCAGTTCAAATAAAGCGGTCTGTTCCGTTCACCTGGGTATTAGACACAGGCCAAGTGTAAAATAATTAAATGTGCATATCAAATGAAAATAAAGGTAATGCAGCAGTTAAAGCCAACGCACTAGCACACTAAAAGAACAGTTTAAATTATCATTTCACAAATGCTAACATTGCTGATAATTGTTTGCATCTGTGCGTAGTGTTTGTGCAAAGCCATGTTTACTAGGCGTCAGCCTGGAATCCAACTAATTACAACCACGGATGTCACATTAAGTCGTATCTCAGTGTCTCCATTGATGTATACAGCAGTAGTGACATGTCATATATTACTAGCACATTATAGCTTAGGGCTTTCTTCCCAGGATGCACTTATGCATTCAGGAAAACAAGCAGCCAAAGGTGAGGCCCAGGGGTAGAAGCATCAGCCAACACACGTACGTAAAACAAACTTCAATTTAGTTTCAGCTCCCCAGCTCTTGGAAATAAGTCTAATTGAGTCCGTCATTTTTTTTACCTGGAATAGACAAACATCAGCGAGCCGCCATCCTTTGCCTGACACATGTGTCCATGGACCCGGAGCCCTTTGCTCAGCTGGTCTGTGAATCAGGGTTATTGCTGTTTGTTCGGTGTCTAGCCTGTACATCGGCAACTCCTTTTATCTTTCATTTGAATCAACTGTATTGCTTGGCTCAAGGTTATTTTCCATGTTGACATTGCAAATCAGCTAAAGCCTGCTCATGAGTCATACTGATTATCACTTGATTGATAGCAGGACTTTATGGGGCTAATTATAAGTAAATACTCGTTTATTTTGGACATAAATCCATCATTCAAGCTGTCGGCGGAACAAGGCACACCGTGATGTACACGATGTGTTTCCTGATGTTGGTGGGCTTTAATTTTGTTTTATCGATGTGACACATTCAATGTAAACAGAGCTCTGCAAGTCATTTGTTTATGTTACTTTGTTTATTTTGTACACGTGTGTTGGTGTTGTTGTTTCTTCTATCGCCGATCGTGACGTGATTTGAAGACGGTTTGATGGAAAAAAGAAGTTTGGTCGACAACAGGACTTAATAAGAATATTGCCTACACTGAAAATGAACGCGTGTTTCCCCCCCCCCCCCCCTCCATCATAACACAAAGACAATTATACATGGCCGTCCCTTCACAGACGCACGCGACAGGGAAATAAAGACATGTTTGCACACACCCACACGAATGCTGTTTACACACAGCCTTCACTGTCACACTCCTAATACATGAGCTCAACCCCCGGTTTACTCGGCTAATGAGGAGCGTTGCTTTGTCCCCTGTTGTGCGCTGCGTTATCACGCGGCGTCGTTCATGGACTGTCAGCTCGACGGGCTCAGGTCTAGCCTTCGCTGGAACCACACAGAGAATCAGATTAACCTAAGCCTTTTAACTGCGCTTGGATTTGATCCCTACCCGGGAGTTGGCAACAACCTATTTTCTTAGTGTTTGGCGGGGGAATACATGTGGAGCGAGGGGGAGGGGTTGGCAGAGAAGTAGATACTAAAAAAATAGGTGACATAGGGGAAGCCGCTTCTGCTTGGGGACGCCGGTCGAGCCGGGGTCATGACTAAGGGGGGCGGCGGTTGCTTAGTGGGGTAAGGGGGTCGTCCTGCAACCCCAAGGTCGTCGGTTCGATCCCCGCTCTCCCCAATAGTTGCAAGTCGAAGTGTCCTTGAGCAAGGCACTGAACCCCGAGTTGCTTCCCGGGCGCGTCACTGCAGCCCACTGCTCCCCAATAACTAAGGATGGGTATACATTTAGTTGCATGTGTACTTGTACTCTGTGCAATGACAATAGATTGAATCCAATAGCCTCCAATCCGATGACTTGTGGTCAAGAGATTAGACACGCGCTGATAAAAATGCCAATGGGACAATCTGATTGAATACACTTCTTTCAGCAACTGGTCTCACAACCAGTATGACTCTATTAAGTGTTACGAGTATTAATTGTTAAGATGGGAGGGGTATGCTGCAGCCCCTTTCTCAAGGAGGAAAAACCCCAAGAAGCCACTGCTCTAGCTCTTCTGTTCTTTCTGGACGGTCTACACCACCCAACTCGATACTGAGTTTGATGTTCCCAGGTTAAATACATGTAGATCACATTATAAAATAGTCTCAGGCAGAAATATCTTCGACCTAAAGACCTACATTTCATTTAAATTAAAACTAATATAAAACCCTAGTTCATAAGTTGTTTTCCTTTTTACATTTTTAAATTTAATTAAATTTTTGTTGTTGCTGCTTTGGTTTCGTTCTGTATTCTTTTTTGTTATTTGTCCTATGTTTTGCATTTTCCTTTCTATTGATATGTATAGATAAGATGGGCATCACCTGTAAATCTTCACATGTGGTATCAATTGTCTGAAAGACGTGTGTAAATATCGAAGGGAGGCATACTCTCATGATTAAAACTGATATAAATCTTCCCTGGTGCGTGGTACACTTTGAACTGTTAATCGGTGCACAGATGTGTGTGCAGGACGGAGGCCGACACAAGCCCTGTGTCTTTAGCCGACATATTTCTAACACGACTCTAAAATACCCTTTTGATTTAATTTCCCCAATCTGCTGCACCGCCGTTGAAGTCTGCAACTGGGAAATTTGATTTGTAGGCAGAAAAATAAATGAGACCGTTTTGATAAATTCGTTTTCAAGATGTGACCCAGTTTAGGTCGATGTATGAATTTGTAAACTGGAATTCTTCAGCCTTCACTCTCAAGAAGGGCTGACTTTGTAACTTGTGTATCTACAGTATCGGTGTATCCTTTCAGATTTTAGGGAGTCTGTTTGGATCGATATGTTTAAAGTTTATCGGGTTGAAAAGTGATTATAACAATTTTTTATGGAGCATCTGCTGTAGATCTCTTTAAATTCCTCCATCATGAATTCCAGTTGATTACCGACATGTTGCCATAAAGGCTCCAAGCTTAATTTCCAGATTCATCGTGAACACACTCTTTGCGTCTCGGCCCATTCCTCGTCTAACTTGTGGTATTTAACCGACTGAATGCGGAGGGACAGATATTATATAATGCCATGTGTGCAGAAAGAAAAAGGCTGGGTGGAAAGCCAAATACTAAGTATGTCTGATGGGGGGTTAACGGGGGCCTGTCAGCTGGCTGACTGGGTCACTGCGACAGATCACCTCAGTTTGGCCACGTCAACGCCAACCTCCGACCTCCGACCCCGGGGTGAGTCGGTTTGAAAGAACTAAATGTCTGAAACACAATTACTCACCTTCAAACAAACACAAACACACACAACACAACTGAGGAAGAAGCAAAAAAAGATGAAAAAAAAGCCAGACAGACCCAGTTTTGCCAGACTATATTTCATGAAGAGGAGATGAGTCATCTGTTCCCTTCACCAATCTTCCTTTTATCTCTACAATGTTGCCGTTGAATCAGACAAACCAGCCGACTGGAATATTCTGGGATTCCTGCAATGCTTTTTTAAGATTATCCCTGTTTACGTCAGGTGCATGCGATGCATTCCTCTGCCATATTTATGTGTGATTCAACCTAAACATGTATTGTTTGAACCAGTCAGCGTGTATTTCTTTTTTTATTGTCCATATAACTCCAGGGGTAAGTTATAGTTTAAGCAAAAAATCAATGCTGTATTTTTTCAGATGAGTCCAGTTCAAGATGTACTGCTTTAAACTGGCTAGATTCACCAACACAACACAGAAGTACATGTTAAGATATTTTCTATATTTTATATTTCACCCTGTCTGGCTATCTACTGTTTATGCCAAGGATGTAAATCCCAAAGCATCAGCATGTGATTACTTGGTTTTAGCTTGCTATTTAAAACTCCATCACATTAAGCATTGTAACTATTGTAAATTGGGCATACCTAATTTCTCTTTCATAATACACTGTGTTAGTGCTGAAAAAAATAATAAAAAATGCTGGTCCAAAAATAGGATGACAAAAAACATTCTTTTATCCTGAAATTGAATCAAGTTCGGACCGATGCTTTGAGACATGTAATGCTCCAATGGACAGAATGGGGATGCATTTTAGCACCGAAAATAATTGATGTGTTTTAAAACACACCTCTGACACTTATAATGCTCTCCAGGCTTCAGAGATGAACAGCTCTCAGCACGTAATCAGTCCTGTGTGTGTTATTTATTTATTTATTCATTACCTCCCCGCCGCTACCATCGTGAAATGGTTGATTTCATGGGTAAGCTGTCTTCATTTCACCCCTTGACCTTTCACACTCCTCTAGTGCATATGATATGGGATGTACTTTTGGGAAAGCCTACCTTGTAGCTTTCCAGGGATGTGAGAGATTTAAAGGGGTTGGGAAAGGGGGCCACTAGATAGAAATCTAATTAGGTGATTGTGCTTGAGGGGGCTTCGCTCGCTGCTCGATAAACTCCCACACGCTCGATCTGCTCCTCTTTCCTTCCCTCTCGCTCCCTCAGCACTTTGCACTCACCCCGAGACGCAGCCTGAGAGACCTCCGACTAATGGCACGGTCACAGGACGCAGATCATGGCTCACTTACTACATCTCCGCTGTCAGAGGAATGAGGAGTTTCATCCGTCCGCTGATGAAGCTTTTGCTTTAAGTGTCTTTTGTTTTGCTCTTTATTCTTCTACCTTCAGACTAAAAAAAAACAAACAACCTGAAAGGCTGCCAAAGAGTGATGAGAAGATAAGACCAGGCCTTCTTTGGCATACAACACACTCTGTTGCATTCTTCATAGATCACAGTGCATTGACAAGAGGACTGGTGGGTTTTGATATAATGAAACTTAAATTTTAAAAAAATGCACCGTGCAGTTATTCACGGTTCGTGTGGTAGTGCGGCAGCTTTTTCAACCCTGTGTCCTAGAAATTCCATTTTTAGATTCAACTACTGGGCATTAACAGCGTGTGCTTGTTTCCCAGCCATAGCCTGATGTAGTGTAATGTTTAACTGACCCGTATCATGGTGGGGAAGACATTGTTTTGTCTATTGCTGTATTGTTTTATTTGCTTAATTTTGAATTTAAATGGTCCTGTAATCATATTGTTGTTGCCAAGCATTGATATAGTTTTTTTTAATTAGTATTTTAGTATTAGTATTTTGTATTTTGTATTTTTTTTGTATTTTAGTAGTAGTATTAGTGTTTAGTTTTGTGTTTTTTATTTGTATCTTTTATTTTTATTAATGCTCCAATGTACATCCACCGCTGTGATCCTGAAATGTCCCCATTGTGGGACTAATAAATGAATATCTTATCTTATCTAATCTAGTGCTAAATATGAGCAGTCAATGTGTTGCAGATACATTCAACACAGTATGAACAGAAAGTCTGACACTATATGCAAAAGAGAAATGGATTTTGAGATGGCATTCGACAACATGTTCTCTCTTATGAACATATTTTTGGGAATATAGGCAGAGATGTATGGTTCCCTTCCAAGTGTTTGTGTTTCTCGAGTGCAGATTCTGCGGCGCGCTATAGAAGAAAGCGTGTGATTTACCCTGAAATCACGCTGAAGCGTTTTGTAATTACAAAGTAAGCCATATTATCCCAAACAACCTCCCTGAGCTGCGGGTATGACTAAGCCTGTTCTGTGTCTGTGATGCAACGTCATTGCCGAGGAGCTGTTTATTGTGAAGGTACAATTGCGGCCCGGAAGTGCGCTCGGCAGTATCTTAGTCACAGTAAAGCGTAACCGCGGCTCAGGCGCGCGGGGGGGGGGGGAGAAAAGTTGTGTGCAATGCAATAAATGAACGAGGCTGTCTTTTACAGGCAGGCTACATATGCGCCGCAGTGACACAATAAAGCAGATGGCTTTGTGGACCAGAAGTGTGCTACGGTATTTTTCTTTGAATAATAGATTCCCAGGTGGGTGATGAACGAGAGACACGTTTTCCCGGGAAAGGACAAGCGTAAGAGCGAGAGACTTTGGAGGAGATAGACGCCAAAGACGAGGAATGGAGAGGAAACGGAAATCACAACGATGAAGAAGTAGAGCAGGCAGAGCGATGGAGGAGGCCGTGTTTGACATGTGTCGATCTTATCTGATACCGTGAGGCTTTTGAGACGTGACAAAGGAATTTTATATGAGACACTTCTTCAATCATTCTGAGAAATGCCTGTCTGCGGATCGCAGTTTGCTAGCGTGCGTGCTCAAGAGAAACCGAGGTGAGGTGAGGTGATAATGTGTTTACACCAAATAATTACTTGTATTTCTTTGACTTCAAAGGCAAAATATATTCCGCAGCGTTTTACAAGGTTGTAGGAAGATTAAACTATAATTACCCACTCGTCATTGTACTGCACCACAGACCGCTTATGTTGCAGTTTACACCCATATCTGTGAAAAATGGCATCACTTCATTATGTTGTCCAATTAGATATGTGTGTAAATGTGTTATATAGCAATAATTGCGTTATGCCAAAAACATGTTTTGTGAGGTCACAGTGACCTTTCACCAACCGAATCAGTTCATCTGCACAAAGTGGACGTTTGTGCAAATATTGAAGGAATTCCATGATGTCGTTCCTTAGATATTCATAAGAATGAGATAGATGAAGGTCACGGTGACCTTTGACCATCTACCCAATTTGATGTGCTCTGATTCCTCCTCGTGCAAATAATTGAAAGGTTTCTGTTGTTTAAGTTGATTATGAATTGTCGAGAATAACATTAATGGGAACTGACTATAGAATCTATAGCATTATTTCTACCACACCCACAATCCATAGTATAGATATGTGTAAAGACCCAACAGTGGGACACACAAATAGCAGAATGATCAAAATGTGTTTGACAGAAAATAAAGAAACTGACCATCCATAAAATCTGTGTTATTACTCAGTTTATTATCTAACCAAGATATAAAGGAAACCCTTTATTGTGTTATTGTCAGAATTATATTTGTCTGCTGTGCTTCGGGTCCTTTGTTGTGATAGACGATGCAAAGGCAGTCGATACACAACATGAAGACAGCTGTTTGGTTTAAAACGTCATCCTGAAGTCAAAACTAGTTGTATGCTGTGTGCTACTGCTGTTCAATACTTTTAAAAAATGTCTTTAAAAGAAGCCATAGTTTGGCATTTTGGAGACAGACAGTGCCATCGGCAGACTCACTGGTACAAAGACTAGAAATAGAGAGAGAACTTGCATACTTCTCTTCAAAGGCTCAAAAACAAACTCACCAGCCCCTATGAAGCGTGTTGTATCTTAAACAAATAATGATATTTTTTGTTTATTCATGAGTTTAATTTAGGGATGCTTTCAAATTTTATTATTTTTATTTTTTTTAAATCCCATCACACACGTGTGTTTTTTAGGTTGAAATTCTCATGATTTCCCATCATCAACAAATCAAATGCTTGGACCAAAATCCCCCCCCAAAAAAATCTGGTTACAGGACTGTAATAAGCCCATCAGGCTGAATGGGAGGATTGGATGGGCTGCACAAACTGCTTACAGCGGTCAATACTACTAATAATAGCCATGTTAGTTGTTTACGTTCATATTTGGTCATTTTGGCTTTAAGGTGGCCTGGAGGGACAGTGTTGCAGCTACGTGAGCTGCAAACTGATTTCATCGGGAAAGAGTTGGCAACACTGTGCTTAGTTTCTTGGTTGTACTTTTTTATTATTATTGTTGTGCACTCTTGCTAGTTCCTTAAGATTACACCACTTTTGCGGGTTCTCTGAAATTGCAATGGCTGACCTATTTCACAAATAAGGAGCCTCTACTAAAAGCACTTTTGTAACATGGCATCTATATTTTACACCAACAATTACTACTATCACAATTATATGTATTATTACTTTATAAAGCTTTCGGTGTGCGATCAAAAAAAAATCAAGAACAATTGTCCAAATGTATTCTCAAAATAATAGATACATTGTTTAAAAATCTCAAGAAAAATGTACAAATATGTTTCTCACACACGTAATAAAATAGCTATTGTTGGCTCAAGGCATGCAAGCGTCATTCAAACTGATGACTAATTATAGCTTATACAATTGGTCAACATGTTTATGGGGATATTATTTCTTCACTGGAGCTCCAGTTTTCATTTTCATATAGTTTCACAGAAATATGGGAAATTCAAGTTTATTATTAGAGCCCTAATAATACCTTTCTTCCGGAACATCTAATAGCTTGACTCATAATGCCGCTGTCCTGTTGCTCTGTCTGACCATAAACCTTCATTTAAGATCACGTCAACATCCAAGCTACCTTTGAAAAACACAATTTAGTATTTGTACTGCACTGTACATAATCTTCAATGTCTATTATTTATTTCATTCAGCGACAGTAGAGAGTAGATCTTTCTTCTTGTTTTTTTTTTTTTTAAGTGAGAGTGCGCATTAAAGAACAGGTGAGGGAAAATAATCAAAAAATAAAAAAAAATAGCAAATAGGTGGACAGTGTGCCAGAGAAAAGGAAACAGAGTTGACGGATGCTAAATGAAAATGTAATTCTTACGCCTGTGGTTTGATGCTGGCTTCGGATTCATAGCATGAGAGGAGGATGAAGAGGCCCGTGTGAGGGTGAAAGGACCTCGGGGGGCTGTTTGATGTCTGACTGAATCGTATCTCACCTTATTGTGTTCACGCAGAGTTCTCAAAATTGGTTCACAGTTGAGTTTTTTTATCCTTGAATGTAGATCACTAATATTTTGTAGCTTAGATATGAGGACGACTCCGTCACCGAGCCTCTGCCACAGTCTCTCTGTTCCTCCGCACCTTAGCATTTATTCCTTCACCTTTCTTGGAGCAAAGAAGGCCGCCTCACAGAATATGGAAGTCTTTTTTCCCCCTCTGTTCAAAGAAGGCCTTTTAGCAAGGCTTTTTCATGACAGTTTAGCATTTCTAACATTAAAACATTTTTTTGATGTTGCCGTGTCAACTTTTCTGGAGAAAGATGTTTTTTGTATCTCTTCGCTCCTTTGAAAAGCACTTTCACTGGAATCTTTCTCCGTCTGTTGCATAAAGCTCACTCGCTCCATCTCACTTCCTCCTTCATGAAAGAGACATTTGAAATGTAAAGTGGAAAGTTTTTTTTCATATTTATTTCTCCGGTTCCCATTGAGTGGATCTGAGCAGAAAATCTAACCTGTTTATTTTATTTGTCTTCTTTTTTTCTTCTTCTTCCCCTTCTCTGCGTCTGTTGCTTTTCTTTTCTTAGCTAATTCACACCATCAGTGTGGTGGATAGAGACGAGCCTCAGACCGGTCACCGCTTCTACTTCACCTTGGCCCCCGAAGCCTCCAGCAATCGACACTTCACCCTCTGGGACGTGAAAGGTGAGAGAAATCGTATATCGGGCCGATTGCTGAAGTAGCATATTTTGGGCGTTATCAGCATTCTTTGATGTTTCGGGTATAATGGTACCAAGATCGTAAGACCGGTCGCAATATGTTGTGTGAGTGCGGTTTAAATACGCACAGCTGCAGCAACATTATGCTTGACTGAAAAATTGCACAATGAAGCTCACACAGATACACTACCGTTCAAAAGTGTGGGGTCACTTAGAAAAAAGAAGAAGAAAAAAAACGAACAGTTTTTTTCCAATGAAAATTACATTAAATTAATCAGAAATACACTCTATACATAGTTAATGTGGTAAATGACTATTCTGTGTTTTTATGAAATCTCTACAGAGGTGTATAGAGGCCCATCTCCAGTGTTCTAGTGGTACATTGTGTTATTGCCTTAGAAGACTAGCAGAGGGTTAGAACCCCCTTGAAACACTTTTTTAAATTTTGTTATAACTTTTAATTTTGCATTTTCCACAAACAGATTATTCCTTGACATTGAAACCCCTTTTATGTGAGCGCAGCTGAAAAAAGTTATGCTGGTGAGAGAAGCTCTAAAACTGGCCTTCCTTGAGCGACAAGTTTGAAGAACAACATTCATATTTCAAATGAAAATCATTATTTCTAACCTTGTCAATGTCTTGACTATATTTTGTATTAATTCTGTATTCATTTAATAAATAAAAGTGTGAGTTTTCATGGAAAACACAACATTTTCTCGGTGACCCCAAACTTTTGAACGTAAGTGCAGTGGTTCTCAAAGTGGGGGTCGCGACCCCTAGGGGGGGCGCGGTGGTACTACAGGGGGGTCGCGGCTTCATCACCAACCCACACACACAGACGCACACATACACCGGTAAAACAATATCAAATAACCGACGTGACATGCACTGTGTTCCAACCCCGCCACCAGAGCGGCTCATGTCACAGACAGACGTGGCAAAACCAGCGAGAGAGAGAGAGCGAGCGCGCGGGAGCGAGAGAGCGCGAACGAGAGAGAGACACAGCGACACAGAGCGAGAAAGATACGGAGCGACAGAGAAAGATAGAGATAAGAGAAGGAAGTATGTACAAAGATGGACAGATTTGTGACTGGTCTAAATGAACTGAGAGTAGCTATCTCCAACCAGCAACCCCGCTTTGACAAAATCTGTAAAGCAAAGCAAGCCCACACCAGTCACTGATTGATATGAACAGGAATATACATAGGAATATGATCACAAAATAAAATGGTCGTCCAATGTTCCTATATCATCAAAGGGGGTCTTGACAGAAACAGTTTGGGAACCACTGCGTTAGTGTATGTTTCAGATCGCCTCCATTTTTCCTGAAGTAATATTGAGTTTGTTCAAAATACTGCAGTTCTGAAAAAGAATTATTGGCTAGTATTTTGACAACATCCTAGTTATCTAATCCAGATGGTTGATGGTTGATGTTTTAGAACATAGACAATTCATTGAGTACACTACCAGAAGATTTTGACAAATTGCAGGAGGCTTGTAACAGTATACAGACCATGGTGTTCATCTGATTATCAGACCCTTTTATTTGTTTAAATAAACAACATATGTTCCTGTCGTCCGCGTGGAGTTATACCATTTGAAAGTATTTCAAGCCCTTGCACGTCTGACACAGTTTGGTATCAGCGTTATATTTTACTGTAATTGTTTAACGCAGAATCCATCCTTGATTCATCTCGAACGGACTGTCAACGGCGAACATAATTTTCTCAAGCGTCATCATAAAAATTGCATTTTGTATTAAAAATAACACCTGCTGTATCTGCACAATGTAAGGAAACATTAAAAACTGCTGCGCTCTCCAAGTGATGACTTTGCTTTGTCAGGAAGATTTTTTTATTTTTTATGCCTGTCTGTGTTTTTTGCAAAGGCACTTGCAGAGCCCTCGTTTAGAGATGTATACCTAAGTGAATGTGACATCTGGGTGAATCAAGATTGATCTGACACCGGGAAAATGTCAGGGAAGCGGCCCGAGCGAGGGAAAATGTCACCGCGTGAAGGCGGCGGCGCCCGGCTGCGGCCCCGGCACACGCGTGTGAATGGATGTACGCATAACACGGCACAGATACTGCACACGCGTAGACCGGCTTCAAGAAATATGACAATAGTATTCCCTCTGGCTCTTTCATTCTCTCCTGCACACAAATCCAACACACACACACACACACACACACACACACACTGACACATCATGCAGAACATTAGGTCCTGCTTTTATTTCCATACATTTTCCATGATTAATAATCGTTGTTTTTGCTCAGACGTAAAAATGTCAACGTTAGAACCATTTGCCCAGCATACAAATACACACATAAATACATACATTTGCATACATATATATGGACACACACACACACACACACACAAACACACACATAAGCACTCCTGTAGATGGTATATATTTTGGAGAAAAACAAACAAACACAACCCTGCACTGACTTTTGATCCGCCCACCACTCTTTTTCCACCCTGGTGTCTTTTTTCATTGACACATTTGTCAACCTGTCACTTTCAATCTGTCACTTCCTCTTGTGCCCATCATGGCCTCACATTGTGTTCTGTCTCCAAGTTTTGACACAGAGTGATGAAAAGACGCCCCCCCCTCCCCCCTCCCCCACCCATATTGCGAAATTCTTTTCGAAGGGTTGGAGTCTGTCGACCAAAAGAAAAAACTTGTATTTTTTCTTTATTTTACGGGTTACATGACAAGCTGCCTTCATGTTACCTGGGAAATGTCCCACATCATGCTTAAAAAGGAAATCTCATAGGATATGAAGCTAAAAGGAAAAAAGATGTATCCTCTCTTTAGCGGACTACCTTTACTTGTGTTCAAAGCACTTGTGTATGTTTTTGTATTTTGCAGTTTTTGAAAGCATCAATGGCAACGTTAAAGTAACACGACATACTTTACAGTCCAGCCTCACAATGTTGTTAAAGTAGTGGTCTAACTGAATAAAGAATATAAATAAACTTTTTTAAAGATACTGCGGAAGGAGTTTAAGTTCAGCTTTAAGATATCTTAAGACTTAAGTATGTTCAGTATCTCCAGAGTCCCCTCTGTAATCACCACTTACAGATAAAGATGGATGTTGATCTTCAAGTATTAAAGTCAGTTGATTTTGATTAAAAACTACAGAAGATGCCTCAGTCTAAAATAATTATTACTGTATATTATGAGAGAAACCTTTTTTTCTGGAGCAGATGGACATGGAGGAAAATGCTGTGTAAAAGTCAAAAGGACAAACTCAGGGGCATAACCTTCCCGCCTACAAGCAGTAATATGAAGATTGTTCTACATGTGCCAGAGGAGTTGGAGGGCGACATGGATAACGGTGATATATGCTCCGGCAGATGGATTGCTCGGTATCCGCAAGTCGACTCACAAAGCTTCTCTGTCTCTATTTGTCACAGTCTCCTATATTCTTTGTTACATTCATCTTTGTCTCTGGGAGAGGGCTCATATATATGCACACACACACACACACAGATGCACACAGACGCACACACACAGACACACACACGCATACCGTTGAAGTTTAATTTCAAACAGTGGCTCTCTCGCTCATTTCGCTCCTGTTTTTTTTTTTATTTAAAGAAAAAAAGAAACGACATATGATAAATGTTAATAGCACAAAAGCAGTTAAACTTGACAGACCTTGCCGGATTCCTTAAATTATGCATTATAGCACATGCTATAGTCCGACTATGTATAACAAGGATGCTACTTTTCAGGATGCTCTTCTTTTTTTCACTTCACCGTATTGTTTGTTTTTATATGTATATACACACACACACACACAAACACACACACACACACCTACACAGATAGATAGATAGATATATAGATACTTTATTAAATTTGTTGTTACAGTAGCACCAATAAACTAATATACATATAAGAAACAGAAACAGTAACTGTGCACAAAGTGAAATATAAAATAAAATATATATACACAACATATGTACAAAATACATATACTTAAAATAAAAAATAAAATAAAAAATACTACATATTCCATTTTCAAGTGTCAAGCATTGAAAACAATGATTTGTCACAACATTTTTTTACGGCAAAGAAGCCTGCAAGATCAACAGCCCCACCGTTTTATTCTATTTCCATCATTACAGAGTAAATAGAAGAAATAAAGACATTTAAAGCACTCCCTGGATGGAGTTTCATCAAGTCCACGGAGACACCAGTGAGCAGATAAAAAAGTGTTGTTCTGAAGTGTTATCCCCTGCTTTATCGTGTCTCTCTCAGACAACACAGCGGGTATCCGGACCCAGCGGTCAGGCTTTAACCGCCAGGAGCAGAATGTGTACTTCCTGCCTATCCTGGTGGTGGACAGCGGGCCGCCCTCCCTCAGCTCCACAGGCACCCTGACCATCCACGTCTGTGGCTGCGACACAGGTGAGATCTACTGAAGGAGCTGTTCCATTATTAACACCGCCATCAAGGTCATCTCCACAACCATTGTTTTGGTCAGCAAACAGCATGTGTTTGTGGGAAACTATAAACACAAGGCACACTTTTGCAGTGAAATGGGGTGAAATGTAACAAATGCACGACGGAAAAAGAAAAAGAAAGTTTTCTCTTCATAAAAAGTGCTGAAGTGACTCATAACCAATGTTCCCAATAATTGTTCATGTGTCTGGGCGTACACACAAGCTCCCTGAGCACACTGAGGACCACCAGATGGGCACGCTTGTGGCCACACACAAGTATCACACCTGTTCAAAACCTTTGATCGTAGCAAGTTACATCACTTATTAAAAGAATGAAATTACAGCAGCAATTTTCAGTAGTTTACTTCTAATATGAGCGATTTGGCCCACTTAAAATGAAAAAGACAAAAATTGTGTTGCAAGCACTATCAATGCTATGATTGGCTGCGTAGCGTAAGTAAACTGTATCGTACCATTGGCTGGACCTGTCACTCACTGTGTTACATTGAAAAAATGGTACAAAAAACACATTATTGGTCTAATTAATTAGATCAGATTAGGTCTAATATCAGATATTAATTAATAAGTTTATGGTGAATTTTATTTTATGCGCTGCATGGATTTTCTTGTGCGCTGAGAATGTGCGAGCAGTGCGCGATTGCACAGGCGCGCAGCTTAGAGGGAACATTGCTCATAACTGGTTTTGAATCTGTGGAGTAAATACATTGTTCTTCTTTTGACAACACAGAGGGCGCCATCCAGTCCTGCAGCGCCACGGCCTACGTCATGAGTGCCGCTCTCAGCCCGGGGGCCCTCATAGCACTACTGGTGTGCATGCTCATCCTCATCGGTAAGCTGATGGATGCACTCATGTATCTATGTCTTGATTGATGGACGAGGAGATACATTTGGTGTATGATGGATGACGAGACCGATGGATCAGCGCAATTCATTAGTATAGCTTTTTTGCTCAGTTCAACTACTCCTGCAGGAGCATTGTGGTAAATAGCTCTGACCGGATCGGCCCCGTCTACATCCGGGACACGGTCACAACATACACCCCGGCACGTTCGCTCCGCTTGGCAACAGCCAATCGACTCGTGACTCCTGCACTTCGAGCTAATCACTCGAAATCCAGACTGTCTGCTGTCCTGGCTCCTGATTGGTGGAACGAGCTCCCCATTGACATCAGGAGAGCAGGAAGTCTCTACATCTTCACCTGGAGACTAAAAACACATCTTTTCCGACTATATCTGGATTAAAACACAGATTAGCACTTCAGTGGCACTTAAACAGCTCTTATTGTGGTACTTTTGTAGTTGGACTATGTTGAGGAAATGTTACTTTCTGTATTCTTGTTGTTCTTAGTTTGTACTCTAGGTTGAAATGCACTTATTGTAAGTTGCTTTGGATAAAAGTGTCTGCTAAATGACATTTAATGTAATAGTGGTATGTACACGTAAAAAAAAAAGGCAAGACTGAGGGCAGCCACAACATGTCTGCTGCTCTAAAAATCATGCAACAAAGTATGTATCTCTAAATTAATTGAGCTCTTTTATGTTAACTATATTTGCCGAAAAAAAACAAGTTGGACGACGCATGAAACAAGTACATCTTTTGTCAGCCTTTCATAAGGATGTTCCCTTTTGGACATTTTGTTGCCGTCTTTCCGAGGAGAAAGCATTTGTTTGAACAGGAGAGCGACGATGCCCGGGTTTTTTCGTACGACACCGAGGCACTTTGATCCTCGGAACGCCGGCGGAGATGGAGTGAATGGAAGTGAAGTGAAGGAGGGGTTACGTTAGCAAGAGCAAATAGGCAAAAGAGCTTCCTCAGCACTTGTACAGTTCTGGAACAGCAGGCTGTAAATAGACGAGGCTTTCCAGACATCCTCTGATTTTTATACACACACACACACACACACACACACACACACACACGCGCGCAGCAACGTACACATGCTCGTGCCAACCCTCTCAGAGCGGGAAAAGGTTTAGTATTGTCATATCTGAAATTTTTATGAGTTAGCTTTGAGTTCTCCCCCTCCTTCTGCATGTCTCAGCATCCCACTCCTCAGTGACAGAAACCAACGACAGCGCTGTCACAGTGTTTTGTTTCCCCCCCGCTACACCTTTTGCATTGCGCAGGCAGTGAATGATGAACGATGCGACACCCGGCAGCTTTAGCCGCGACTTACATCGCTATCTGTGTCTTTTAAGAGTGTTTTCTAATGAGAGATGTTCAAGCTCTGTCTACATTAACCAAACCCTCTAGTGGAGTGAACTTCAAAAGCAGAGCATCATTTATTCATCACGGTTTTAAAAGCCTCAACAAAAAAAAAAAAATGTGGTGTACAAATCCAAGGCAAACCTCTTCTGGCTGTACAAAAAAAAAAAATGTTCAGTATATTGTGGCTCTGGTGTTCTCTGGGAGATGGCCTCCACTAGAAACCAGTTATCTCGTCTTTAAACCCTATGGACAGGTGGACACTGTGCAGGAGGACAGATTCACCTGGCACAAAGATTTATTGTCATTGGAGCTTTGGTAATTTCATTTTTTTCAAATATATATATATTTTTTTTATTTTAAGGCAAGTACACAAAGAAACAGTGCAATTGTGATACATTTAGCATTTTTCTTTCCCCCCCCCTCAATCATTCAAGTCCACAGTATCATTCTTATGGACAAACTCCCTCCCCGACCAACAACCTCTTAATTGAGGATACATAAAACTAAACTAAACTAAATCTAACGAAGAGAAAAATGAAAAATTAAACTTTGGTGATTTCTGATGCTAACGTTCTTTTGGGAGTTCATTATTTTCATGATTTGTGACATTTCGACTCCATTGATTGAATGATTCCAATAGTGTCGCTGACTCTAATCAGCGCTATAAGTCCACGTCGCCTTGAGTGACTGATGGGTACAAAATGGACTGAACGGGCTTCATCAAAGCGCTGAAGGACGGGCAAAGTCGGAGTGGCTCTGGCTTCTCACAGTCGTCATGTGGCCGGTGTAATCTCAGGGCTGCGGGGTCCGGTGTTGGAGGGGTGGGCAGTGTTTTCACAACTATCATGTGGTGTGAATAACAGACGGGGCCGAGGCATGTGGCAGCAATCGTATCGACTGCACAATGCCCAACACTCTCCTGTTCCTGCAGCTTTGCTACACAGACACACACACACACACACACACACACACACACACACACACACACACACACACACACACATAGTGTGTTTAGAATCATGCATGGCAAGCTCACATCCACACCCTCCGACAAATCACTCCTTGCCTTTAAACTTAAATACGTTCTCTCAACGTCACAATACTGTGTCTTCCGTGACTTCCCTCTCTCACACACACACACACACACACACACACACACACACACGGCGTCCACCTAACCAGCTCGCCCGCTTGCACTCCCTCCCCTCCAGAGGCTGGACCGTCCTCTATTACATCAATTCTTGGATGATGAGGAAAATGAAAACAAATTTCTGCCTAATTACCTTACAAACAAACAGTCCCTCCATCAGTTCATTTATTGGCCCGATGTGACGAATCCATTCCGCTGCGTCGCAGCATCTGCATGCATCCGTTCCAATTACCTCCCATCTGCTTGGGATGAACTCCTGCGAGGGGGGTAACCAGCGCAGCCCAATGGTATATTAACCATCTTGTCAGGAACGCTTATCGCGACATCTGCACACACGGGGACGAGCTTTGTGTGTACAGGAGGCGGCTACACACAGGTGCATACGCGCCCTACGATAAAGGTGAACCCGGTACACGGTGTTGTATTAACATCGCCTCAGGCATGCTGGTCTCCAGTGCCATAAATAGGTTTCCAATAACTGACACACGCATCTGTGTACTTAATTGGCAGCGACAGTGTTATCAGTGAGCAAGGCTTTTTCAGAAGTGAGGTTATCTGATTCAGACCGAACCGCCACCTCCCGTCACTCCTTCTCCACGATTTACCGCAAAAGCAGCGGATCTGCACGTAGGAGGGAGATCACGACATCAGGTTTTCTACCTCCTATCACTCTCCTCATTAGTTTGAATTTAGCGTAATTGTCTTACGGCTGGATTAGTATGCATGACAGTGTGAGGCGCAATTTACCACAAACCATGACTGTTTCCTCAACCCAGTGGCAATTAATTCACCCCATTCAGGGAGGAGAAGAATCAACACAATGGTTACAGACAGCGCACTCCCAATAGAGCCCAGCAAACAATGCGAGAGGAGAAGGAGTGTACATTATCAGTCACAGACACTGCATTAAGTACCCACTCAAGATCAACCAGGCTCTTTAGGAGGAGGCCACAGCTTTTTAGGTAAGGAATACACACGGCGGTTTCACCCCACAAATTATTTATCAGGCCATTTGAGCCAAATTAAGACAATTACCAGGAACAGCTACAAGTCAGTTGTGCAGAGTTTATGTTTTTGTCGTTGTTGTTGTTGTTGCTGCACTTTTCAATGGAGAAAAAGAGTAGTGGAAGGCGCTGAAAGCAAAATGGGGAAACACGGCGCTTTATAGTCACGTCGTGACTTCCAAGGTCGCTTTGAAAGAGGGTATTTCTCCGTGGGCTTTTTCCCCCCCGCGCATACTAATGAGCACACACATTATCCTGTACACAGCACATACCGTCGTGACATTGATCTAGTTAGGCTGTGAAGCGATGTGTGGCAGATCTCATTTTCACGATGTATGGACGGGGGTTCCGGTGGGTTCAGAGCATCAAACAATGCGCTCCGTCCCGGACAGCGCGGGCGGCGTCTTAATGGGGAGTCTTTTTTTTGTTTTATCTCTGTGGGTTTGTAGGCATTTGTTTCGGCAACAGGCGATCTGTTCTCCAAGACGCATGATGCCCATTGGTTAATGATCCGTCTAAATGTCCCTTAGCTGGCGTCCCTTCGGAGGAGATGCTCATTGTCCTTGCTGAAGGGAAGAAAAAGGATCCCTTCAAACTGTTACGCAGTAGCACGGGAAACACATCCCGCTGCTCATCAAAGCTCAATAAATACCAGTTCATCTCATTTCACAGTGCTTTTTTTCATTATTTTTAATAAGTTTCATCACCAATTATTTATTTTTCTCAGCATGTATGGCATTTTGTCAAAGACCACTTATAGTTCACTTTATTAATTTAATATTGCAAAGTGGAAGAGCAGGGAAAAAAAATTATTAAGAAAATTTGTTTTCCATCATAGAGAAGGAAATAGATGAACTATTTTACTACCAGCTATTGTGTAATCATGCATTCTGGCATATAGCCGTTTCATTATTCCATTGATGTAATATTAGTTGCATCATTTTAGTGACACAAATATTTTGACTTACATTTTTTTCTTTTTTTTTTCGTGCCAAGACTGTGTTCAAGTTTATTTACAAAGTACTGCACATCAGTGCTTATTTCATCTCTTTATCTCTTAAGATTGCAGTTCATACATAATTATGTTGTATATGTACATTGTGTCCATCATACTCCCAGTTTGCATAATTCATTAAAAACTGCTTTTATTATCATCTCTGAAAATGACAATTGAGTCAAATCTGACGGAGGTTTCAGAGCGGGGGATGGGGGGTGGGGGGGGGGGCTGCTGGTCGTCTGAGCTAAGTGGGACTTCTCTAATCACAAATACAGGCAGTAATTAAAATAACAAAGCTGAAATTAAAGCCTCATTGATTTATCTCTACAGCCGTTGTTTTCCTCTCATCTCATTAGTCTTTAACGTGATCCATCTCAGTGGAATTTTTACAGGGCATTTCTTTTCTCTTTGCAGGTGGTTTTAAAAAGCGATTGAAGCGCCAGGTCTTAGTTTCACTCCATTTGGATGAGTATTGATACACAGATTGTTCTCCATTAGGCCTTTTGTATCATATTTCTGGGCAAGGCAATCAGGATTGTGAAAAATCAATACTTATGCATTTGAAATGTAAAACTTGATAAAATATTATCCTCACATGCTCTGCATTTGCCCTGAGAGGTGAAATCTAAATTGCAAAGGGGCGGAGTTAGAAACATTCCCATGAAAAGTAGATCCCCGTGGTGCATGTGTGACGTAAAGCCACCAACATGAACCGAGAACACCTTCAGCACATTTATTGTGTTACAGTTGTGTACATGATGTGCTGATTATGGGTTCGGGATGCCACTATTGTCAGCAAGATAATGAGATGTAAGCTTTTTAAAAATCTGACTGACAACTCTAACTGACACTGTGCCGCAAGAGAGTTAAAGACACATACTTTTAAATATTTGCTGTAATCACCGTCTTCTCATCCTACTGTTCAGTTTGAGACTAATTCATATTCACCTTCATTTCCTGCCAAAACATGAGGGTGCAAACACTTAAGAATATCACGGTTTTCTTTGTAATTTCATTATTATTAATAACCTGTACACACTTGACAAATGATGGGAAATTACTCTCCATCTCTCTCTCCTGTTCTTACTCTGTCTCGATATATCTCTCTTTTCTTTCCCATCAGTCCTCGTCTTGCTGATCCTGACCCTGAAACGCCACCGGAAGGGCCAAAGGATGACGGAGGACGAGGAGGACATGAGGGACAACGTCATCAAGTACAACGACGAGGGCGGAGGCGAGCAGGACACTCAGGCGTACGACATGAGCGCCCTGAGGAACCTCTACGATTTCCCCGAGGCCAAGAGCTGCGACTCTGGCCCGGACATCCGCTCCCTGCCGCAGTGGATACAGTCGAACCGGGCGGGCGGAGGCGCGGAGGGCGCCGAAGCAACGGCGGCGGACTTCTCCCTGTTCAAAGGCTACATCAGGAAGAAGGTGGAGCAGGCCGACGCCGACCTGTCGGTGCCGCCGTACGACTCCTTCCAGACGTACGCCTTCGAGGGCTCCAGTTCACCGGCGCTTTCACTCAGCTCCATCCACACGCTGTCCACCACCTCCGAGCAGGATTTCTCCTACCTCAGCGACTGGGGACCGCGTTTCAGGCAACTGGCGGGCTACTACGCTCCGGGAAACCCAGAGGAGGAGGGGTCCTAGCACAGCTTCGCCTGTGCAGAGAGACGTGTAAACTACTTCCTCCCATGCTCACCCTGTGGCACTCAGAGCCAGCACTGAGTACTCCGTGAAGACCGAGCACCACCTCCGTGTCTCCTTTGAAGGAAAACCCCTGTGTCAAACTTTGAACTCATGATTTATTTCTTTTATTTTTTTCCTTTATGAAAGCTCGAGCTGATATGACGAAAGAGGAAAGGAAAAGATATCAAGTCTCCAAAATTGCTGTTTAGTTTACTCTAAAGGGATGATTTCCTCAAAATGACATATAACAACCTTCATTTTGAGCTGTGAGACATCATGTCGGTAGGGTCAACACTTTACCAACGCAAGCTGTGAGACAAACATGTATTTATTTGATGAGGAAATATTTATGTATTTATTTGTTTTTTTTAATGTATTTATTTATTTATCTATCTACCCCGTGATCACTATGGTAAGGTAACTGCAACAGTGAACTCTGCTGATGTGCAAAAGAAAAAGTGAGGGGACGAGGACATTGTGAAAAGAACGAGAGGCAACACGGAAGAAGGAAAGAAGGACTGCAGTGGCAGATGACTATAGAAAAACGTCAAATCACATTCTGGAAAATATTTGTATTTATTTTCTATGACCACTTTTGTAAAATAACCAACTTAAGACATCGATGAAAAGCCGAGGCAAGTAAAAAGAGGGGATGGATGGAGAAAAAAAAAACTGCAGAAAAAAAAAGCTGCCAGTTATTTATGAACAGTTGAGACTGACGTGCTTTTGCTGTATTTTAGTGATTTCTGAAGTATTTTTTTTAAGCTTTTAAAAACGGAGAACAATTGTGTGTAAACATTTTCTTTTCTTATTCTCTCCACAGCCACTTGTAAGGCAATAAGGCACAAACCGCAACAATGATTTAACACTTAACAAAATGACTGTTTAATGGATTTGACTGGTTGCCAGCATTGACCCACAAGGAGCCAATTTTCATTCCGGATTTAGTGTGAGTTTGTGTACAAAATGTTTAATTAATTTTATATCCTGAGACATTTGATTTTTCTTTTCGACATTTGATTTATTTCAGTGGAGGTAGGTGAGAACTCGTGAAAGCAGGATGGCGGTGCCTAATTAAATGAGAGAGGTTTAAGGGAAACACATGATGAATGGACCTGTCACATCCACCAGATATCCACAACCTGTTCAATGTTGACCTTAACTTTCAAATGTATTGAAAAGAGAAAAAAAAGAAAAGAAATAAATATTTAATTTTTGGGGTAAAAAAAAAACAACCTCCATCTCACTGTGTGCAATAAAAAAAAATTACTCCGCAAATGAAATCACGGTAATCTACGTAGATCATCCATGATACTAATTATATGTTGTCACTTGTTTGCTGAAGATGTCTCCTGCATTATGAATAATTGGCTTGCATTTACACCAGGGGTAGATTCAGAGAACGGGCCGCGATGGAAACAAACAGACCGCACGACAAACAAAGACTCTCCTTTCATCACGGCTCCCTCCTGCCTGCCTTCTGCCAAACTACTGTAATTGTCATAGTCACCAGAGGATGCTGAGGCGTACGCGGATGCTCTCATCTTTATGATCTGCAGCTAAACCGGCCACTCAAACAGTCGGAATCACATCGACTGGCTTTCATATAGCTGGAGTACCAAAGCAAATGTCATCTTTCTTTATCATTAGTAGGTCTTCTGTATCCACTCATTGTCTGCTGAGCGCTGACTGTACCGACTCCATCGCTGAGCTACTGGCTCCATCACCGCTAAACAAACGTGAAGCTCTTATTATGGCGCTGAAGTGGCAGAAACATGGAAAAAAATACAAAGTATTGCAGTCTGCACTAGTATAGGAGTGACTTTCAGAATTTGCTTATTTTTACAACAGTGTTGCAAGTGTGACAACAAATTGGCTTTTCTCCCAACAAATTATGAATATTCTCAATTTCCCATCTTAAAAAAATGTGTGTAAAACATCACAGGCATGGATACTTAGTTACTTCACATATTTCTCCAGACTGTTTTAATTTGAATCACATTTAACACGACTGCCTCCATCAATATGCAGACTGTATTATGCTGCAGAAACCTTGTACTGCTGCAGTGAACGTATTTATTTGTGTATCTCTGCCAAGTAGTGATTCGGCCATTCATTATTAATCAGAGCCTTTAGCCCGACAGTATTTGCTAAGTAACAAGCAAATGTCATGGTCTGGATGGATGTACACAGATGTAGGTCAGCACGAGCTCCACAGTCAGAGTCACAGAAGGAAGAGGAGCGAGCCTCGAGGAGGAGCTCTGAAGGAGACGATGTCATCCGGATGGCTACAGGTCATGTGACTAATGCTGTGAGAGCTGAGGTTAAAGAGGAAGCACATTTGCAGGGGTAAGAAAGCTCCCTTGGTCACTTTAAATCATATTTTCCACATTTTTACGGGCCTTTTCTTCATCTTGCATCATTGTCAGAGAACTCAAGGGTCACATGAGGCCCATCGTAAGTTATGTAGATATGGGTTTAGTAATTGATGGTTCTCTGGGGGGGGGTGGGGGGGGCTGTTACATTTTCATTTCTCTTCCCTCTGTAGTTGGCTGAGTAATGACGATTGATTAAAGATTGGGAGGGAAATATGAATGTCCGCCACAGAAAATATTAATCATATATTGCCTCATAGTTGTTGTTTTTACGACACTCGAAACAATAACAGGCTTTCACTTTTTCCAAGGAAAATATTTCTTTGTTAAAATACCCTGGAAATAGAAACCTGACTTATCAATAGCAAATACATGCTGACTTAATAAAGTAAGATGACTACGACAGTTAAATAACTATTACAAAATCTGCCTTTAGGTGGAGAACTGTTTGTTTGATTCTCTCTCTCTCTCTCTCTCTCATACACGCACAATCACACACTTAGACACACATATAGACACACGCACACACAAACATATCTTTTCAATATTCTGATAAGCAGTTATATCAAAGCTTATATAATGAGGACTTTTGTTGATTTGCAAAAATACATTACTTGAGCATGTGAACATCATTCAATTAATATAAATGCATTTCTTTTTTTAAGTGTACAAATGATTTAAAGCACTGGAAAAAAAATACAATTTTGCGTGTGAGATAAAACATTAAAAAAAGAAAGTACGACAAGATAAAAAGGAAAAGGGGAATAAATGGAAATAAATCAAATAATGACGTGCATCCACTGTTTGAAACACTTTTACGGTTGGAGTGAAGCGGTGGTCGTTCCAAGCATGCATGGCTTTGGATGAAAAGAGAAAGCAAAGTGCTTTTGAGGCAACAGTGCCCCATGAAATAAAAACACATCTACAAAGATATGTTTGATGCCGGTAAAATGGTATTGATTCAGTTATTGCCCAAGCTCCTCGGATAGTTTGTTCCAAATCAGAGAAGCCCTGATGGAAAAAGCCAGTTACCCCTTCTTCTAACTCCAGATGTTGATCAGCCTGAGGGGCCCTGCTGGAGGGTCAGAGGTTGTGCACTGGCCCATTAAAAGGTACAGTGTGCTCAGCATAGCCAGGGTCCAGGCCAAATCCAGTTTTAAAAGACAATCAGTAAAATAGTTATGTGATGATTTTGCTTTTAGTAAGTTGCTGACATGAGTACTTTTGATTCATTCTACAGTAAAAAGAGCTACAGTTGTCTCAACAATGAGATGCAGGTCGTAAAGGTTGCAGGTATTGACCACACTTAGACCCCGTTTACATGATTGGAAAACGCATATATTTTCATGCGTTTTGGCCTTTAATTTACACAAAAACTGAGGTTTTATCACGGAAAACGATCATTTCTAAAAACTCAGTTTTTGCTTTTGCGTGTGAACGAGGTCAAACAGAGTTTTAGGTTGTCAAACGTCACAGTATGCGACTAAAGATGCTTCACGTCATGTGAGCGTCCTATGCGGACGTATGCGGACGGCGTATTTATGCGGGTTCATATAAACAGAAACTTTTTTTTAAAACAACCTTGTGTGTACGACTTTATTTTTTAAAACAGAGGGGCAGAAATATTTGTTTCTGTTTCTTCTTTCAGTGTGTCGGTCTAGCTAGCTGTCACAACCGTGGCAAGTTTATTTTCTTAGTGTCATTGAAACAAAAGGTTTCTGATAATGCATATACTCCTATACCCTCTTTTCAGGCGGCGTCCAAGGTTACAAATGGTGTTTCACTGTTGGTGTTCAATCAAAAGGAACACATAGTGTGAGGGAGCTGCTCTCACTCCCTGACCTTGTCTGCTCTTTGTTCTCTTGATTGGGTGTGGGTCTCTCTAGGTGAACATGAAGTGCTCCAACAGGCCTCTGTGATGAAGACAAGGGTTCTAGTCTTTATATTTAGAAGTTATCTTACTTTCCAGTAAAAGTATGATAATCTCTAGACTCTATGTACTAAATGAAAACTGTCAAGTGAATTAGATTGTGGCTTTCCGTCTGACCCTTGTTAATACGTAGGAGGCTTTGGCCTTGGGGTATTTAAAGTGTCTGTGTCTTTCGGCAAGGGTTTGCTTTGTTAGATTAGGGAACTTCTCTCTCTCTCTCTCTATTTTTTTGTGTTTGTCTTCCGAAGCAGAAGGATAAACCAGGTCAGGATTAAGACTATAACATTTTACTCTTATTGTTTTAGCTCCAGGCTTCCCAGATTTGCTGGCTCAAAAATGGCATGAAGGGGCTTTAAAATCCATTCCCAAAACAAGCGTTTGGTGATTACTACAGTGAAGCCTTTTGGGTATTGCAGAGGTGACCTCAAGTTTTGTCAAACCAACACATATTCCTCGTTTTTAGGTATTTGGGTTATCACACGTGCCGAGGGAATTTAGACATTTTAAATGATGTAAGAAATAAACTTAGCTATGATTAATGCATGATGTTTTTGGACATAGTTTTCCCCCCAAAAAAGGCATGAATATGTTATTTTAAATATAATGAATATGATGTCCGATACAAAAACACAATGTAACTGATAACAAAACTGTATTTTCAGGGTTGGAGGGGTCTTAAAAGTTCTAATAGTTGTAACCTTCACTTATTCTTTTGGGACTAAATTTAAAGTGCATCGACCCTATTCAAGGGGCTTTCAGACTTAGCCTGTTCATCTCAGTTAAAAATAACTCAGAAAGCTTTCAACTGAACCCTGGTACAGACCAACAGCTCACAACAACTCTTGGGAGCTTCATTTGTGGTGTGAAAGAAAAGAAACCAAAAACTTTGGTGACAGCGTGAGCACAACTCCTTAACCCTCCTGCTATCTTGCGGGTCAAATTAACATGTTTCAAAGTTTGAAAATCTAGGAAAAATATATCTAAGTACTTTTTTTGCATGCAATTGTTCTGCTTACCTTATATAGTAACAACAGAGATGATGTTCGGGTCAATTTGACCCGTGAAAGTGGAGGCTTTCTTTGTAAATGTGGGACTGTCTTTCTTACTCCCTCCCACAAAGTTTCAACAGACACACACACACACACACACACACACACACACACACACACACACACACACACGTTCACAGAGACCAATACACACAACACACACACACACCCCTGTTCAAAGCCCCATATATACAGTTGTACACATTTCAAACTTCTAACAAAAGAACCAGGTGGTTGTTATGGGAACCGTCTCTATCCTGCTGTGTGCCCATCACCCCACATGAGAAGCACGCTTTACAAACTAAACAATGTTACTCATCTTCTAACTTTCCCTAAATACACCTTTATTAGACATGGGACACTAATGTGAGGGTTTCTTTCATGTCTCAACTAATACATATGTAGTATAGTACTTCTCATAGACTGTCTGGGAGAGACACACTCTGTTTCATCCCAATCTCGGACCCACACACTCTCTTTCTAATGACCCCACCTGTGCGAGACATACAGATACTATTTTGACGGGAGCCTTTGTTAACCACGCACGCCTTAGCAGGGGAGGGGCCAATCATACGAAATGGTTGCTGAGAAGTCCTACAACATTACACTCTGCATACAACTGCACCAAGAGGATGACTGTGTGCTGGCCTTTGGTCATCTTCCGTAATATAATTTATGCATCTTAACACTATAAATAAACGTAACTAAAGTTTATTTCAATACAAATCCTCATGACTCATTTTGCTTGATTTTGAGTTAGCGGGTCAATATGACCCTGAACAGCACAGGTGTCTCATCTCTATTTATCTACATCACCCCAAATAAAAAAAAATAGAAAATACATGTTATGGTAGATTAATGCAATTTAAATTTAGATTTTGTCAATGTACCTACACAATTGTTTGAATATGTATTTTTCATTAAAACGAGTGAGTTCTCCTGATTGAAATCTGATCTATGGAGGAGTGAATAACTCAATTCCACTAAAAACTGATTGAATTGTTAGTAATGTTGTTGGTGATGAGGTAAAAACTATGGTTTTAAGGATTTTTTGGTTTCTGACCACTTTTGGGTGATTCAAGATTAACCGGGTCAAATGGAACCGGGAACATCACGGCTGTATGTAAGAAACGAACATAACAGGAGGGTCAAACTTCCTTCTGCTGATCAGGAAGCCTGTTCCAGAAGCAATCTCACAGAGTACTTTGTCAGTTTGTTATGGCCTTGAAAAAGTCTGTGACATCGGTTGGACAGTGATGAGCACCGAGTCATTACGGTACAAGAAACAGGCTTGTCTGTGCACTCGCCAACGTTTACACCAATCATCTGTGCTCACAGGGGCTTCTGTACAGTCCTCTAGATGTTAGTGATTTTTCATATGATTTGATCAATCTGCAGTCTTTTATGAGTTTTAATGTGTCAGCTCTTTGTGACACAAAAAAAATATAAATATACACATCTGATGGACACCAGAATTGTATTTCACTACGTGGGTCCTGATGATGCAGGATAAAAATCGCCAACACCATCTAAAGAGTTACCCGTCGGTCAGAAGAACTCCTTCTTTACTCCTCTTGGTTTGACTGTAAAAAGTCAGTGTGGACAGGACCAAACTTTTTTTATTTTTTCCATTGGTCAACACTAAATAAACCAAACTGTAGGTGTGAAAAAGGTCTGTGAAGTGCATTGTTTTACAGCGTTAGCGGCCCAAGGGACATATAATTTAAGGGTTTTTACACATTGCGAGTGAATTTGCGGCAGAAAACCATTACAGTGTTACTCAGACTGCTTCCTTTTGGCAGCGAGGAAACAAACTATTACGAACATGTAAATGTGTGAACTTATTTGGACAGAAGCCACAATTGCTGGCATTGTATTAGTTTTTCATTTTATTTTAATATATTGGCAACTATGCATAAAAAAACTTGAGGAAGGACAAAACATTGTTTTACCAGATCAGTAAGTTCTCATAGTATTCCCTACACAATGTAATGCGCTGTAATATATATATATATATATATATATATCCACAAAGTCAGTTAAGATCTAATCCATGTAAACTTGAATCAGGAGCGACAAACTGTACGGTGTGTAGGGAGGAAGTTAGGGTACACGGGGTGGTCCAAAAACACTAGACTTCAATCGTGATAAGCTACGTAACTTCAGTAGCTAACGGCACGTCTGTCGTTATTTAATCACAAACGGGAACTCATTTGTAATTCAATTCAATTTCAATTCAGTTTATTTGTATAGCCCAATTTCACAAATTACAAATTTATCTCGGAGTGCTTTACAATCTGTACACATAGACATCCCTGCCCCTATAATGTAACTTATAATTAAGAGACATCACTTCCGTAGTTACTTCAACTCAAACCACAATCTTTTCGTAAACCTTACCACGTTGTTTTGCTGCTTCCTCAGAAGACAGAAGTTGATAGTGAAAAGAAAGAGAGGAAAGAGCGAAAGGTTACACGCGCTGCCTGACTACCGTAATTGAAGGCACACGATTTTATGAATTACCTTTCAAAAGGTTACTTCAATCAGATTTAGTTACAGATGCTTTGCATTTGCAATTAGAACAGAACTAACTTCCTATGATTGGCTTTCAGGGGAATAAATAGGAGCTTTTTGACACTCAAACAGAAACATATTAAATTAAATGTTCAATATCTTTGGCTTTTTCTCTCCTCACAACTTTCTCTTTCACTTCAGGCAAACCAGAACAATACCATTGCTCATAGAGGAGAAAAGCTGAGAATCTTACTCGTGCGTCTCCACAGTTGAAAGGTGGCTTGATCCACTCTCATATCTCTTTTGAAGATGCCCTTGAGACCCCATTTCTGTGGCTTTATACTCTGTGAGGCTCTTCCAGAGCTGTTGATGATACCTGCCCCTCCCTCAGAACATTCCTCCACCTTACTTGACATCTACCGTCATCTCCCCTAAAATGTTTTTTGAAAACATTTTCGTGTCACTTAACAGGAGCCCTCTTGAGGCTTCAATTTTTTTTTATAAATACAATTATATAAAATACCTCATACAGAAAGTTGGAGACGGCCTTGTTTGATTCAACAACAAAAGGCTACTTTTGTTTGCCCTTCAAGCTCGATGTAGCGTGAACGAGTCTGCAGAGTCTGATCCAGTGCACGCAACACAGGGTGCATACTAATATCATCCAATCCAGCCATTTAACCAGCACCTTGCACAGACCTTATCCAAGGAGACATATAGACCCATACCTTCCCGTCAAATGTTGTTTTATTGAACATGCAGCACTTCATCAGGGGTGTTCACATTTAAAATGTATGGATGAATTAATGGGTGTCCAGGTAGTTGATCTCTCTACTGGGAGGTGTTTCAAGCATAAGTCTCTTTTCCCACAGGGAGGTAGACTGAGTCTGTCTTGCCTCAAGCTATACTCCATTAGCCTCTCTTTAATGGAAGGAAGACACAGATCGCACATACATCACTCCAAGCAGAGGTGTTCTCCCACTATCTCTCACGATTTCTTGCCCAAGTAGGATCAATTGTCCCATAAATGGAGGTCATAATTCAGTTAAAGACATCAAGGGCAAGGGTAATGCTGTCTTTCTCAATTTGGTTCCTCAATGTCTAGTTCAGTCACACTGTAAATCATCATTTTATATATATATATATATATATATATATATATATATATATATATATATATATATATATATATATATATATATTTATTAAATGTTATTACGAAAAACTTTTTTTAACACTCCCTCCTGATTGACTATTCACACTGTTTGAAAGTTGACGTGATCCTGTAGACATGAGCTACCCAAGAACAATGAGCAATCACCTGATTGGCATTCAATATACAATACCAATGCTATGTAAACTCGAGTGAATGGTAACTAAGCAGGAATTCCCAGCTCGTTCTGCCAGGTTGGTGTGCTTGCCAGCTCTGCTTTCAAGTGTGCTGAAACTGGCCATTAAACAGCATTTGGCACAACAGATGCTGCAAAGATGAAGGAAAAGTAATGCACAAGCTATATGTCCCTCGCTTGGATCTCACATGAATGAGGATTGTCTTCAAAAAAATGTGCTCTGACTTTGTCGATATGAATTTTATCTACGCTGTTTTGATTCATTGCTATTCATGAGCAGGAGATGTTATAAGGTCATCTCTATATAAGGGCTTGAGACTCTGAAGAGGCGTCTTCAACAATGGACTGGAGCCTTGGCCTTACTCTTTTGATTATAAATCACATGTGCCTGCATTAATAGGAGACAACCCAATATATGTATGGCCATTCCAGTGAATGAACAATGAACATGTCCTTTAATTAGTAAAAAAAGAGAACCTGTTAATGAAAATATAGTAATATGCTCAAGAAGGGCAGTGTCAGTGTAGCATAGGTAGCCTCCAGGGAACGGCCTGCAGGGGGCTGTAGCTATACAAATGACTTAGATTAAATATTAAATAATGTATTATTTTTATTAGTTGGTTGATGGGTTTTTTGTTGCCTCAATCTTACCAAATTGCTTCCAATGAATTAGAAAAAAAAGATTTTGAAAAACTCCCAGCCACGTCAACAGCCTGCTCTAGGGCGTCATAGTTTAAAGGTTAGGGCCGCTGACCGAGCGTGGGTACTTGACAAATTGGGGGTGAGATTGTACCAGATTGATTATTCCATCTAGTCTATATAGTGTAATACTGTTGATTCATTGGTCAGGGTACTAGTAGCATGAGTTGAAAGATGCACAACCCTGGGTCTGTTGCCAGCTGCTTGTACACACTGTATCTGTTGCATACATGTGTGACATTTTATATTTAAGTGGCTTATGAACCTTGTATCTATGTACCTTGAGTTAAATGTCTCGTCTTGGTATTGTGTTTAACACAGAATGACATTGTCATGGGGTGGGTACTATGGATGTGTGTGTCGGCATACAGTCCATGTGTGTGTGTTGCAATAAAAAGCTATAAAGGTGAACTCAATAGAGTGCATATCTCCGGCAGGTTAGTCTGCAATGACCAATGCACTTAGCTGTGGAATAAGATGAGCATAACATGCCAACCTTTAGAACAAAGTACTTGTGGGTCCTCCCCCAGAGGAGAAACCCCAGTTTCCTGCAATCTGGTGACATAGGAAAAATTAGAATAGCGAATTAATGGAACACTGCAACAACATTTCTATGTTAAATACTTAGAATTTTACTTTGAATTCTCAGTAAATAATACAGCTGCTCAACCAGGAAACAACCTGTGGCGTAGCTGAATTCTTGTTTGGGTGGAAAGTCGGGCTTGTATACCCCTGAGCACTGCCAGAAACCGGTTGTGTTTACAAAAAAAAAAAAGGGAAAGCAAGGTGTTGGTCATAAATCAGGAGATGTGACCTGGGAGGAAACTGAGAGGACAATGGAAATCGTTGGTCACCCTGTGTAATTGCGAGGGTGGCCAATTGGGGTGAAAAGGCAGCATTCAATCATTTCCAGTATCAAACAGGCATTGAAAGTGAGTCACAGCAACCGCAAGAGGTCCTTAAGCATGCAGACATAAATGCGCTCACAAAATATGACGTAGTTTGGTGCAGCAGCATGCAAGATTAGCTGTGGACATAGATACACAAACACTCAGACATTGCACTGCGGGGAACCAAAAGAAACTCACACTGCTTCTTCGACCTCAATAACAAATTAGACTTCAGAAACGAGGAACCAAAACAAACTTCAGAATTCAATATGAATAGATTTACTGTAGATCAAAAATTTGAATATTAAACCTAGTTGGTCTCGAAAGCAACTGATCAGACTCAATAATACATCCTTCATGTAGCCCAGTTCAAGCTCCACCTTCAGTGGGCTTTCATGTAAGGGTCCCTTTTTCCATTACGCCCTCAACACTCAGTTAGACACCTTGACACAAATAGTTCAAAGCGTACTGAGTACTTTCTTGCTGAATCAGGTCATTTCCAGAAACAAATGGTGTCAGCAACTGCCACCTCATCGACGAGCAGCCTCCAATTCTAGACAGCAGTATATGTCAGTCTCCTACCGAGCTTACAAAGAATGTCTTACGATGTTTGATGTATTAATTTGGCAATTTGGGATATTATATGATCAAAAGACAGGGTTCTTACAAGTTTTGACCAATGGATTTCCATGACCTTTCCATGACTTTTCCATGACTTTAAACCAAATTTCCATGACCTAATTGAAATCCCGGTAAAAACATGAACAATTTAGAACATTATGCGTATTGTGAGCGTATATTTTGAGCGTTTTTCTTTAAAAAACATTTTAATTATTTCAAACTTGGCGTAAATGAACACGTGATTTTGACAAATTTCCATGACTTTTCCAAAACTTTTATGATTTAAGTTTTTTCCATGACTTTTCCAGGCCTGGAGATGACCATTTTAAAATTCCATGACTTTTCCAGGTTTTCCATGACCGTACGAACCCTGAAAAGAACACGATCACTCTGTTTGACTTAATATGAAGGTACAGTCAGCAGCCAGTTCATGAGCCAGGCTCAGATTACAGGAGTCTCGGGCTGATTTGACCCTGCTTCACCCCTACTTCACCCCTTCCAACCATCAAGAGGAGAAGTCTGGTCTGGGATCTGGGTCGGTAACAATCTTTTCCCGAGATTTGATTATCTGGTTATGTGGGGGGTTTGCAGATACAGTTTTTAACCTTCCCGAACTGTTCGCAGACTCACCGGGGCCACTGATGTCATTTCAAACATATTCGATATTTTGGAGCCATCAATTTGGATGTTAATGGCAGTAACAGAGACAGCAAAAGCCAATAAGAGAGACAAGCAGGAGCATCTGATGGTGAACATTGCAGTCCATGAGTCTCACGAGCGAGCAAACGACTGTCAGTCAAAATATAATTTCCAGACCTCGCTGAAGAATAGACAATGCATCATATATCTCCCCCACACACACACCTTTCCAATCCAGACTATCTGCTTCAGTTTCTTTCATTTTACTAGACCACTTCCGTCTATATTTTGTTCACATCGGCTTCCACATGAAATCACTTGAGGTGGGTCATAGATCCCTCTGGATGATAAGCTCGATAATCTTCTTATTTCCATCCCCGTCTCACTCCCGACTTCTCAAATGACGACGATTGGTCAGTCTGATCCCGCTGCGTGTCACATTCAGATCACTCAAATGTCAACCCACCTGCGTCGTGTAGGGACTCAACACTGTGTCCATGACCTCGATGTCCTCAATTCATGCTCTGGGCCCTGAATCTAATTTGTATGGATCCCTTTCTTCTCAATTCTATACAACTTAACTAGGGTGACCAGATTTGAGTTTGTGAAAAAGAGGACACTTCGGCATAATTAATGGAGGGGGGGCTTAGCAATTAACATCTCTCTTATTCTGCCTGTTTTGTGATATACATGCCTAAAAGGGGGATGTTTGTGTGTCTGGCAACACTGAGATCAGTCGACCAGTGACCGTTCAGGTGGAATGTAAGTGAGATACTATTTCCAAAACTTGTAAGGGGTAAAAACTAGTTTGTGAAAGACCCAGAGAAACGCAAATATCCAACGAAGCAAAATCCCAGACTTTTTTGGAAACCCTGCCGGACGCTTTTTTTGGGTCTCAAAAACAAGACATGTCCGGGAAAAAAACGGACGTCTGGTCACCGTAACTTAACTGCATTCTCAATTACCTTTTCGAGGGACGGCGTATTCTCTCTGGGCCTGCGCTGTGTAATAGCCGCAGAACACAGAACATTTGTGGATCTGTTGAGGGAGTCCTGTGCGATGACACAGGATCAAACCTTTTACGCTGATTTCATGTTGCTAAAGCTCGGCTGAAAGAGGGTCCTTCATCTGGAGATTCACCCATCATCCTCCTGGTGAAACATTTTCTTCTTCTTTTTTCTTGATTCTGCCACTTTGAATTCAAATTCAACAAAGAAACTGTCAAAATGTATGTACACCAAGGACCGTACAGAGTCCAGTTAATGGCGCAGTACACAAGCAGAGGAGAGGAGAGGCGGTGATGGAGAGAAGCTGCAGCAGCTCTCCAGATATCAATCCTCTGAGACGCCTTTATGTCTTTTCCCATTCAGCTGAGTTGTCCTGGATTTCCCAGACAATATAGAGAAACAAATTGGTCTGATATGTTTATGTACAGTTTGATCCATTCATTTAAAAATGGAATCGATTTGACAAGAGTGTGTCTGCAAACAGTCGAGTGCACGTTTTGAGTTCATACCGGTCCTTCCAAAACACAGTTTACCTCAAAACTAATTTAACTCAACTGTGTTCACTAATTTACATTTATGTGTCCCATTTCTCTCACCTTTGTCATTTATGTCAACATTTGGGACGACTCGGCATCGAATGTATCAAAAGCAATCCCAAACGTCACAATGGTGTACCCAGAACAGAGATATACAAAATGACAGACTAATTGGATGAGATTCTTTATTGAAGGTTGCCAAGAATTTCCATGATAATGTGAAATTAATTGGTAATAACACCTAGAAATTGGAGGCTGTCACTAGGGTGACGTTCTAATTTTTAACACAAGCTTTTAGCCAATTGGTGGCGTTGTAAAGCCCAATGCGGTTTGAATGAGTCTTTATAACTTTGTCGAATTAAATAATGCGAACCGTCTATCTGGGTATTTTTGTACGTGCTGAAATTATGGGTTTATTGAAGCTTTATAATTGCATTTTATTGTTTCTTTCTTTTACCTCACCCTTCGTCTTGTGGCTCTTACTTCAACCGCCCACAGAGAAAAGTCCTTTTGTATTTCTGTTTTTGGTCTGCACAGTACATTTGATTTCTCTTCATTATGCAACTCGATTTAATTTCAGCCAAAACCTGAAAGAGAGGCTCGGTGAAGGAGGAAGATACAGTTGAAAAGGAAATCAAACAAAATATGCATTTGGAATGAAGCAAGATAATCTCCCATGATCTAATTTCAATAGCTTAAACCTTCCGTTTTGTTTCCTAGTCGGCCTTTTTATCCATGAAGCATGCCAACTTGATTTAGGATGACACCTGTTTCGCCCTAAAACAATTGCACTCCTCACCCAATGTCGGAGGGTGAGAGACAGATGGAGCTTTGGGATAAACTGTCTCAGTGATTACCCTCTCTGTCTTGTACAGTAAGTCAACATTATAAATCTCAGCGAGACAGTGGAGCAGTATCAGCCAACTCTAAAAGCCAATTACTTTCTCAATGACCTGGCTCATGTAATATTTACAGCGATATATAGTGGGTTCTACTTACTTCAGGTCTATGAAATTGTGATGTGGAAATAATCAAATTACTAACTGACACTTTCAATATTGCAAAGGGGGCTGATGTGTGACAGTAAATGTTTGTTACGGTTTTTTTCTCTTCTTCTTTCAAACGGTTTCCATTTAATTTATTCTCCCGTTTCACGAATAAAAGATTTCTCTTTTTTTTGTTTTGCGTGGATGTTTATATAATGCAGACCACACATGCTCGCAGTCCGCCATGTGTACCGCTAACGCTTCCTCTAAATGGCTGCTCTGTTCCTCCTACACTCATGTCAAATTGAATTCCTATTACCGACGAGTTCACAATCAAGCAGCCCGCTAAGTGATGTGAAGGCAACAGGCCAGACCCCCTGGTGAGAAGGTTGTATCTCATCTCCACATGGAACCGCCCGATACTCAGCTCTGTGTGTGCGTGCGTGTGTAGGTGTGTGTGTGTGCGTGCGTTTGTGTGTGTGTGCGTGTATGTGTTTTATCTATCCGTCTGGGGCCAGATGGACGGTAGGATATGTACAAGCTGTCTCAGCTGGCCAGTCCATGCCCACACACTGCTTGCCTCAACACACACACACACACAGACACACACAAACACACACACACACATTCAGACAGTGAATGCCATTGGCAAGGTTATTACTCAGTCTCATGTGTCCTTACAATCTTTCTCTTTTCTCTACTTTTTGATCAGTTCTCTCTTTTTCTACGAAAATAATGAAGACGTTATTGCAGATACATCAAAGAGGTCCATCGTGATCTTCATGAAGTTGATTTAAAAAAATAAATGCTTACAGTAAATGCCCATTTTAAGCTGACTATTGTTGTTGTTGTTCAACCACTCATGTATTCATTCAATCATTCAGTTTGAGGCTTCTCAATCAAACACCACACATGTCAACATTACATGTAAATTCAATCAATCCACAACAACAGAGTATAATTGAAATAAGCTTAAAAAACGACGTGCACAGAAGCTGTACAAGGTTGTATGAAGATAGGTCGTCTGGCATCTAAAGCCTGTATTTTTATCACAGGAATCACCTGATGCTGTTTAAAAATGCCGTCTTGACTTATGAAATGCCAAGTAGTTAGACGGAGGGACGTTTTGTACACAGACGTGTTGATGGTATTCATGTCCTCCTTTTTAGCCAAGAACCAGTGCTGCCAACTCCTGTTTTTTGGCTTTCACTTGACACGCTTTCTGCCCGGGGATGTTAAGAACATGTTCTCAGAACAGAAGTTGCTGTTCCTAAATAGAGGTTAAGGGCTCTATGGATGAAATTTTCCTTTTTTAGATTGCAATTGTGATCTCGGTTTTTATACTGCCTGACAAACTCTCAGGGTCGGCTGTGGTCGTAGAGAAAAGAGTATTAAAACTGGGAAAGAAACTGATTTAGAAGAAATCACACCAGTGTTGGTATATTCTACTCGAGAAGAATGGAGGCGTTTGAGTTAACAGTGGTTATTTATTCAGGATTATACTGTACATTAGATATGTTATTGTAGAACGGATAATTAAATTAAACCATTTCTAGAACAGTCACTGAGTGTGCAGTTCAATATTTACATTACATTATTCTATCTGTAATACATGACTTCTACATGTATACACTTTTTTCTAATGATAATATGCATTGCTTTTTACAAGAAGTTCAACATGGCTACTAGAAATGTTATTACTATATTATCCATCAAACTAAATGCTATTTTCAGAGACCACACTATGTGACTATCTCTTAAGTTTTCATCATAGAATCCCCAACTGCAGGACAAATGAAATGGACTTGATGTTCTTTTAAATCAGTGTAGTTGGTTCTATTGATGGAGAAAAGCACGTCACCCATAGCAACAGGCTCATATACACTTGCGTAGTGTATATAGGATGTTTATTTCTATTAATAAAACTTTTATCTCTGCGCCATCTAAAGAGGACACGACTCTGCAGGAGTATAGAAGCCTACTCAAAACGGGAAAGTCTCCGATATTCATGGGTTCAGCTCATGTTAAATCCCTGATATTTTCGTATCTGAATCAAACCCCTTCACTGATGCGTTGAGAGGCTTTTGAACAGGCAGTAAGTCAGTTTTAGTGAAATTGCAGCTCCAGATTCACAATGGGCTTTTCATTTTACATGCATCATGGAAATGGCTCATAATGTCAAAGTAAACAAAGCTGCCAACTCAGCGAAGAATGATGTTGCTGCTTCTGCTTTATACAGCCAGTCCTTCGAAAACATCTGCATTACGCCTCAATGCGACGCTGATGTCAACACAATGATGAACGTTTTTTTGATAGCCTACCTTTCTTCTCACACAGCTGGCTTTGGCTCGCCCAACAGGTAAAGCCAGAGCCGTGACTTCCATCTCAACTTGCGATGGAGAAATCTGCTTGAAACTCTTCACTGCTGCTGCAATTGGTCTTCACAAGAGCTATATGCTCTTACTGCATGACTGATTTGTGTAGCCCAGACTCTGTTGTTTAATTTGATGTGCAACATTAACATATTTGCTTGTTTTCTATAGCAATAAAGACCCCAGACCCCCTAGGGGTCGACGTATTTCAATGCAAAAGTATTAATTTACATTAAATACTCATTATACTTTAATCCAATTACCTCTTGACATGCATTTGACATGCACGTCGGATTTCAAATTCGGATTTACTCAATTCTGTGGGAAATAGATAATCATATCCATGTTTGCACTGATAATTGATTTGAAATGTACGTGCAAAAAACATTAATGAGGACAGCTGTGGACTTGATAAACTAAGTATTGGCTCTTTTTGTACTACATAAGCTCTCATACAGAAAACAAGTCAGAATTGGACCATTAGTTTGAGTCTTTAAATGTCAGTTTATCAGAATCAATATTAAAGTTTATAAATTATTTGTATGACCAAGATGCGTGAACGGAGTCTATTTCTCTTTCAAATGTTCCAAGAGTCATGTGACCCACAAGCAATCAATAAATCAAATGCTCTGACAAAATAAAGAAAGACATCTTGTGTCTGAGGCGGTTGCAGGAATGTAATAAGCTTGTCAAATTAATTCCTTTGGCCGGCACCAAGTGTTGCCGCGGTGGCAACTTTCTTGCTTGATTCAGCAACATTTGCAGAAGTCCCGCTAGCTGCGGTTGTTTGACGAGTTGGCAACACTCAGCTGGCATTTCGGGTGAATTATTCGTACTCTTTGTGGTTGTAATCAAGCTTGAATCAAGGTTTGTTTACTTTATGAAATTACATCAAATTACACTGATTAATTAAAAGAGCCTCAGGGGTGCTGATTTTATATATATATATATATATATATATATATATATATATATATATATATATATATATATATATATATTTTAGTTATTACCGTGATCCAAGAAAGGGTTCAGATGAACCCAAATATTTGTTGAGGTTAATTTATACACTGATGTAATGTTGCTTCTTTATGAATCACTGATCTTATAGAACTTCTAAAGTAGGTGTTTTTGTTTCCTCAATTCAAAACAAACAATCATATTTTGCTTTGGACCCATATCTACTTTTCCAATATTGCTTAACTTGATACATCGGAAAACTTGTGAATTTACTTTATATTTTAATATATAGTATATATGTGTCTGGTAACCTTTCGTGCCAGATTAAAACCACTCTTGCTCATGGAGTTTCAACTCTCCAACCCAGCATAAATGCAACAAGGAATTGGCATCAGCATCTGCAATATTTGCCCTTTGCTGAGTAAGCTTTGAATGCAAGAAAGCAGATATGGCACACTATTAATTATCAGTGCTTATACAACATTAATCTTTAATAAAGCGTGTAAGTGAAATGATTCTCTCACTAATTAAATGAATAAACAGATCACTATGGGTTGTCATATATATATATATATATATATATATATATATATATATATATATATATATATAAAAATCAATAAATAAATAATAGTATTGGCTTGCAAAGAGGTTAAAATTAAATAATGAACCCTAATATATTATAAATGATCTAAAGGCGTCTCTGAATAATTCAGAATTGAGACACGATGTCTGGAAACGGACCCGGAATCCGACGGAGGGGAGCTCTTGGATTCAGCCAAGGCAATCAATAATATTCCTGTCAAAGCGGAAGGGTTGGTTAAATTATGGACGAGCACCAATCATTTCCATAAACTGCGTGGTTCATTAGCCAGTATCCTCCATATCATTTCATTAACTTAAAATGCCCCTATTAGTACACATTTTTCAAGTGTGGTGAGTCACATACGTCTTGCGGAGTGTACGACCTCGATAAGGTCTCTCTCTCTCTCTCTCTCTCTGAACATTTTAATGTCGGCTCACTGCGATTTTCAATCTAAAATTATTTGAGCTCTGCACATATTACTTCTAATTATGGTCTGTGTAGGTGAGTGACCACTTATACGTCGACGATACATCACTAGTTTACTACTGTTCTCATAAACGGGGAGCGAAGCTGTTGCTTTATAATGTAAATGGATTTCTTTATGGTGTGCTGATGGATCATCTGCTGCAGAGCTGGATTTCATTGCAGTATGGTGTCCGAGGTATAGCCAAGATTAAATTCTTTGAATAATTGCATTACAAGCGCTTGTCTACAAACTACTGCCAAATCCATCTTTTACCACCACAGCACCGGAGAAATGTTCTCTCAGCATTCAATATCACCATTGTTGTATTGGTTTTCACGGGGGTCTGTAATTGCCACGATAAGTGCAAACAAGTGCAATTAACAAAGCATGATAATTGCCCGTCTCCCTCCCTTGTGCACTGTTTTAATGTTTCTCTCTCACCCTCTTTCGCTCTCTCCTTTCCCTAACGATCCTCTCATTTTGGTAGACAGATCCTCTATAGATTAGAATCTGGGAGTAAGATGACAGATGAAACTAATACAGCTGTAGGAAGTAACTTGCTAAGTTCCTCCATATGACTCCTGCATGGCTCCCTTGGTGTTCTTTTTTTCTTTTTTTGTGCTTTTATTTTTCTTCCCTCAATATAAAATTTATAGATGAGTGAAATTAGGGTTGTGAATCAGATTTATCACAACAAAGCTCTTTGGCTGGATCTCTCTGCCACAGTGCCCGTGGTCCTCTAAGGAGAGCTCCACCTGGCATCCAGCCACCAGCCACTCCATCTTTCCCTCTGTGTTTTTATGGTTCTGTGGCGCAGAGCTAATTTCTGTCAATTTCTGAAAAGCACTCTGTTGCACTGTGAAATGGGTCTCAGACATCATAAGGGAGGACGTTTCAGAATGATGAGATTTTCTTCAATATTACAGAAGTTTTAATTAACTGTGTTTGGCAACACAATATTTCTAACCGCACAATATTTAAGATGTGACCCTAAAATATTTTACATGTTGCTGCTTCTCACGCGTAAAGCATTAGTAAAGTAACTGAAATAGCATGTGCTGAGAATGATCAGTAATCATCATAAGGTGTTTATCACTACTAGTTAAATATACAAGAGTTGAGCTGAATACTTCCGACTGAGGTTAAAGGACAAGAATGTTTTTAATAATATTGTTCTATTGTAATCGTTCTTTAGTTTGTTAATATTCAGTCACATGCTGGTATATATATATGTATATATATATATATATATATATATATATATAGACAAAATATAAGAAACCCGCTTACTCAATATAATGCAGTTCAGTTCAACACTTGAACTATTGGCTGTGATGTATAAAGCTTCACATTGATGTTATGAGTGGTAGATTGCCTAATAACTTGCACAGGGTAAACTGGTAGAAAGCTAGAAATTACACAAAGTCAAAGTGTGACATGTCTTTGTGAAGGGGTGAGGCTCAGGCGCAGAGGGAAAGGCTGGGACACAATATGCTATAACAAAAATAACACTCTTAAATGAATAAAAAGTTTCACAAAAACAAGGTCCAAAAGGTCAGGCAGAGAAACCAGGTTCCAGACAGGCAGGGTAAACGAGTAGAACCAGGAACATGGACAGGACGATGGGAAAAGCACACGGAACTAGAGACAACCATAGACAACAATCCAACAGGAGACAAGGGAAAGACTGACACAATATATAGGGGGTGAAACACAGGTGTACGACATCAGACACTAACGAGACAAGGTTGGCTGAGGGCAGGTGCAGGGAATTAAACAATTAAGACAGAGAAGACACAGAGGAGATATAGGAGACACGGAACACAGGAGAAACAGAAATGGTGTGTTACAGTCTGTCAGAGACAGATTAACATCTTGGTTTTAACAACACAACAACTAAGAAAATATTCTACCCAGCAAGTTGATGCATCTTTCTATCGGTGTGCACATTCAAACTGAAACCAGACTTTTCTTTGGTAACCCTGCAATGCTTTGTTACGTCCACTTGCCACCAATCAATTAACTATCATGTCATTCTGACTACGAAAGATGCTGGTGAAGAATGACATCAACACAACTAGTCTCAATAGGGCGAAGAGTCAGGAAACATTATACAGAGCCTCTATGTTGGACCATATGTGCAGCACTTTTAACAAGCAATAACTTTAAAATAATTGTATTTCATGTGAAGCCTATTAGAGGAGGGAATGTAAAAGGAATCCCACATGTGCATCAGTGTAATACACAATGCTTGAATGTTCATTAAATAACTATTTTTAAATGGATGATTTTTAAATATATTTTCTTACAAATCTCACGTACCCCCTCGGGGACACGTGGCCTCATTTGAGAATCACTACAATGTAAACCAATGGGAATGCCCAGGTCTGCACAATGTTTGAAAATACATGTGTTTTTGCTATTGTTTTCTTTTTTGTCACACTAAACAGAAATGAGTAAATGTCCAATTAAATAGCATTCAGTAAGTAAACAAAAAAATCCACTTTGATTATTTTCAGTAGACTCTAACATTTCATTAAAGGATCTTTACATTAAAGCTTACAGTAAAGTCACAAATGCCAAAATCTGTATACATTTGCATGCATTTCTGTCGAGGAGAAACACTGGCACATTGAGCGTGTTACAGTCCTTATAATTGTTTTATCCTCTGTTTAACAGAAGGATAACACACATTATGCACGTGATTTTCTGAATGTGAATTTTATTCATAAGACTTTATGCCATTGCAAGACAACGTAACAGCTTATAGTGTAACAGAAAGAACAGTGGGAGTGGACAGTGGCCTTTAAAATCCAGCATTGTAAAATAGAGCGAAGCTCAGAATCATCTACTAATTGTTGGTTTAGTTGTTCACGGTAACTAATGAATACTGTAAATTTACCTGAATTTTATATTCTAAAAATGACTTTTATAGCTTAAAAAGAACAAAGCTGCAATGGCCTTTTCACACTGATGTTCCTGTTTAGTTTGAAACACTCTTTGTGGGGAAGGAAAGTGTTTGGCTAATTTGGGACTTTAAAAGGACAAGCTGTATGTCACGGCACAACAAGCTATGTGCGCAATACGCAAGTCACACACTGACCCGGGAGAGCGCAGCAAGGAAGAATGGCTGTGATAATATAACTGGTTTCCCGGCAAGATGGAGGGAGTTACTTTTCACTAGATGGAAGCTGGGGGATGAAAACCTATTAAATAAATTAATTGAAAACACTCCCCCAAAAACAAAGAGTTGAAAAAAATACATGTGCCGGCTCTCCTTTGGGGAGATGCATTGAGATAACAAGGGAGAGAAAAACGTATCTTCTCATAATTTTGTACCAGGCTATTGTTCCACGGACAGTTGTGTGTTGGAAGCTTCAGACTCAATCTCTTCAAATTGACAATATTAATTTGATTATCTATTACAGGTATACCTAAAAAAGAACCAGAATTAATAACAACAAAATGTTGAATACAAGTGATCTGTAAAATGGGCTCTGTTGTGATATCATTCCACTTCACTGAATAATGATTTTAGGAGCGCAGAGCACCTGTAATATATTAACAAATCAAATTAGAATACCAGGTTTGAGTATTCCAATTGATTATGAGCCTATAGAAGTAGCAAACAAGTAATCAGCAATATTTCATGAATCATGTTTTACATACCACCATTAATTGTTATATCTTATTAAATGAAAAATTAAAACACAATGGTTCATTATCCCAATACTGTTTTCATTATTCCCAGCAATGTTAACCTATTAAAGCTTTCCCCTACGTATTTGTCATTGCAACCATAACATAATAATACCTACGTCAAGCATTCTTGTTTTAGAGAGACAAAGACTATACGTGCGTGCCTCAATATCCTTTTTCTTTTTTTATCAATCTCATCAATTATTAAGATGAAGATTTGTGTCAAGCTGAGTAACGGCTTTGGACAAATGACCTGCCAAGTGAATTTAGTTTTACCTGAAAGTAAAGAGCCAAAGTAGAATAAAGTACAACTCAGCTGCACGTTGAACCGTTGTGGCTGCATTCACAGGTAAAAGGTCGCTTTTACCCTTTCTAGTTTTTAATCCTCATTTGTTTGGAGCTTTTGTATTACTGTTACCGCCTCTGTGTTGATGGATTGATGGAATATGGTTTGTAGTAGTGGAGCCATAAGTGCTATGAGTTCATAGTGTTGCACTTTGTATTCTTTTACTCGCAAGAAAAGTGTACTTTAAAAACAAAAGTTTACTTTCACAGACATTGCGTAGTAAAAAGCACAGACATGTAAACCCGCATAGTGCTTGAAACGGATGTGATGATTTACAAAGGGAAATATGGTCTCTTCAATACACACTTAATCACCATAACATCTCCTGCATTGTCTTTGTTTATCAGCTGCTAGCACGCTCCTGTAGCGCGCCGTGCTTTCTCATTTTCTCCCTCGAATCCAACATGAATCTCATTAAAGCAAAAAGGCAGCGCCGGACTGAGAGGCTGAAATATCATCGGCGAGCTCTATTATTATAATTTTTCAATCACCGTGAAGATTGATATATTGGTGTAGAGAGTGGTATCTTTCTCCCCTCCAGGTCTGATTGAGTCCTTTTTGCCCATATTGAGGCTGGGTGGCCTCTCATTAAGCACTTTTTGGATTACTGCTCCTGGCCAGGGCTATTTCCAACAACATGCTAGTGCATTGTAATGAGCCTCTCAGTGTGCTACACAAACACTCAATCTCTCACTTTAATCACAGAGGAGGAGACCGGCTACTCCTCCAGCCCTCGACAGGAGCAGTGAAAGGAGAGGGGGGATTTGCAAGTTCCTCCAGCCTCTGATGACATATAATCTTCTTGGGAGATGAGTGCTATGTCTCAGAGATCTGATTGACATGTCTAGCATTATGATGAGTGAGTTAAGAGCAAAAGCTGGGACGGAGATGATGCTGAAATGGTTGTCATGGTGATCAGTGCTCCTTCAGCCGTCTGATCATTCTGTTGGCCGTGAAGCTGTCCAACAGCTTAGAGGGAGACTCAGAACACGGGGAGCAATTCATGGGGCATGTCATGTTCTGTCTGTATTGCTTGATTATATTAACGGCATTACATTTAGAACATACCGTACTGTACTTTCTTTCTGCAAAAAAAATACATTCATCTTATTTAGTCCGTTCCCAAATCAGATTTTATGTTTAAGGCTTCTGTTTATCACTGTTTATCTTCAATGTTTTACAAAGGCATACCTATGAAAAATGTAGCTCTTTGTTATTATAACCACTATTATTTAGATTGGGAGGACGAGTATTTATCATTTTATTCTAGAGCAAGAAAACAACATGATAGAATACGACAGAGGAAAACAAGTCTCTATAATCCTTTTTTCATGTAAACATGTCAGCATTTAAAAAATAAAACGTCAAAAAATATAGATACTCACTAAAAACGTATCCCACTCATGCTGCTTCTGTTTCATACACAATATTCATGTATTTCTATTTACTGTTACATCCCTCCACTCCTTCAGAAAACCAAGAAATAAATCCACAATTAAAAAACTACTGTTGTTATTGTGTCAGTTTTACTACAACTGCATTTCGTTGCGAAACCTTGTGTTTCATAACGATAATAAATAATCCTTGAATACTTGAGGTGTGATCATAAAGTCCCCAATACAAGTGCGAGGGGGGGGGGCCGTGTTTCATACACCCCCTTCCTAATATAGCAGTTAATAACCCCTTGAATTGAAGAGGTATCACTTGCGTTTAAGAGCAGTTTATGGTTAAAATTCACCTCTTATATTTTTTTAAAGATGACAGTGAATCAAAAAAATCAGCTTGGATGCCTAAAATGGCCTGAACCGGGTAGTTTGCACAAATGTATTCATGTTTTTTTCATATATTATTGAAAACTCTCTTTAGAAAGGTGGAAAAACATGCAGTTAAAAAGTTTTGAGGCGACAACTGGACAGGCTTTTCCATTTGATGCAATGTAAAATAGTAGCTCTTATTGAGATGCTCTTGTTGATGTCGAACACACCGACATCAAGATCCATGGCGAGCCTTCCCGCCTCCGGGCTTTCACCGTAACAGAAAGACTTCTGTGAAATTCCTCTTTTAAGCGATATCTTGCTCTTTGGACTTCTAGTGTCTTGAATTTCGACAGTTATCGGAAACAATGCTGTCCCCCTTGATTTGCTTTGATTCAAAGGACCGCTTTGTGGCAGGCGAAAAAGAAGAAAACAAATTTGACTTTTGAAAAGAGGCATTGTGGAAACACCTGCTCCTGGCATTTATTGTGATCGGAGACCTGTTGCTGTCTCTGGGAGGCCGAGGAGGGAAACACAGCAGCACATGACTGATGTCTGAGTGGACTGCATACGGCAATACGCAGAAATATCTCCCTGCTCTCGGAGCCCTGTGCCGTAAGCCCATCTGACAGTTTATCCACGCGGCATGGCCGTCCAGCAACGCCCAGCGTGATCATCTTTCATCAGACCGTTACATCGCTGGTGATGCGCGATGATGTGCCCATAACTCCAGCTGCACTGGCACAATGTTTGGTTGTATAATATATGGTACCATAAATACGTGGCTGGTAGATATAGTGGCGGAAGATTTATGGCAGTTTTATTAAAACGGTAAATCCAACTACTCGCCCATGGTGGAAAAATAAGGACAAAACGAGGGAGAACGAGAACATGCGCCTGTCCGTTGCCGGTTTGTTCTCCGGTTGACAGCAGCGTTTGAGTTCATTTACAGCTTGTTATGATACGGCTCAGAGGGGGCGAGGGTTTTGTGTGTTGAGAGGAGGCCAATATAATCCGTCTTTCAAACAGGGAATGACATGGGGAAGGGAGTGGTGGGGAGCAAGCAGAGGCAGGTATGCAGCCTGCCTAACTGGTGGTTGTATTACATTCCACACAGGCAGCACTGGTGATGGATTGACGCCAGCTGGAAAGAGGCAGTCCTGAATCAATTCAGGGGAGTTCATGAAATTGAACAGAGTTAAAAACCTGGAAGGTTGTCTCTCTTTTTTTCTTTTTTTACGGGTAATTTGATCAAGCATTTTCTTCACTTGCAAACCCCCCGAGACCTAATGGGCGATAATGGATTGCATTTGCCTTACTTTGTGGTGACACAAAATATGCATTTCAAAGATTGCTATTCTGAACTCATTAAACATTTCTAGTACATTATCGAAAGTCACTAGACCCCGAAGAGACCCTAACTATATGAATCATTAAATATGAGAACGGTGTAAAACATAGTAAGAACGTACAGGAACAGGGGCGGACTGGGGGGAAAAAGTGGCCCGACCGGCCCACTTAATGCACGACGCGTTGCATCGCACGTATCGACCAGTCAGTGGCCTACTTGGAAACATATACCCATACCCATAACATTATTTTGGACGATTAAAAAGGAGTGTCATCATATAAGTTGGTTTTAATAACATTTGGCTCCACCAATTTGCCTGGATGGACCCATGAAATAAAATGATACTGGCTATTGTAAGCACTCCAAGGTTGGTACAGTTTAGAGGAATATGCTTAACTCTCGGCTCGTATCAAATGGTTGTATATTACAGAGCCTTAAGGAATGAATGTCAGTAGAGAAAGACAGCACAATAAAGAAACTGCAATCAGAGGGTAGAATTAGTATGAACTATAATTACAGAACAGGACGTATGATGGGGTGTGAACATCAGTGGTGTCAGTAGTGTTGCACGGCTTTGTCTGTGAGCGAGTGACGCTTGGTACCGGGCAGCAAAGAAAGAATGAAAAATAAATGAATAAATATCAAGGCCGGAAATGTGTTTTATTTTGAAAAATGACCAGATACATCTGTCTGTGCGTCTGAGCCTCTTACTCTTGACACGTGTCAAGAGGCTACGTGATAACTTTACCACAAACATGAAACGCAAACGTACTTTTCGACTCTGCGGGAGTGCCGGTGTTCTGCATTAAAATCAAGACACAGCTCGCGATCAGTAGTGTTGCATGCTGGGTGTTGGAAACCATGAGTGTGAGTACACATCGCGAGCAGTAGTATAAAACACAGTCAGTGATTTTTGACTTTAGGAATAAGAGTAATTTAACGTTTTCTGTAAAGCATAGCCGGCCCCAATCCTGTCGGCTTACCGAGGAAATGGTATCCCCTCTGGCCATTCCGCCCCTGTACAGGGATGTAGTCTGTGTTCATCTCACCACTCGACTCCCTTTGCACTCTGATTAGATTAGAAAACGGTATTAATCCCCAGTGGGGAAACTCATTTGCCACCAACAATTCATACGGACAACCACAGACAGAGGACAACACACACTACAAGGAACAAACAAACCCTGAAGATTCCCCATGAAACATAAGCATCAGAAAGATGCTAAATCTAAATCTATATAAAACCTAAGGGGTTTTCATTAAAAAAATCGAACTGCTGCTGCAACAAAAGACCTTCTGAGTCGTTCAGTAGAACACTGAGGCATCCTGAGTCGCTCTCTGAATTAACCAATGAGTCCATTAAAAACAGAGCATAGTGGACGGCCTTGATCGGAGGATAACATTTTGATTGACATTTCCGAGGTCGTCTGTTAATTATCAGTACCTCTTCACCTTTAATTCTGCATCAGCTGTATTATGTACATGTTTTTTTTCGCACAAGACCCCAATCGGTTTGACAACATTTCTAATGCAAATCGGGGGATAATTATCTTACCCATCAATGATGCAGAAGGCAGGATTTGTTTCTTCCTAACGACATTGTTATTGCGATATTGCGCGTGTCATTAAGTCCTTGCCTGCAAGGATGAGGTCAGGGTGAACACTCCTACATCACCTCTAGTCTCCTGCCCGATGCAGAGCTCTCAACAGAGAGGTCACTGTGAACTTGACCTCAGCCACTTCCACAAACAGAGGAGGGCATGTATCCATGAATGCATGTGATGCCAACGTGCACACACAAATCCACATGGATGCTCCTATCAACATCACTCACTCGGTTTGAATCACTTACCTCTGGGTTTGGCTTTAGAAACATATTATCTTGATGATGATAATAGTAGTAACTAGAACGGGCACTCGGTAGAGCGCATACCTTCGCATATCACAAGATTGAGCATTGAATTATGAACATTTTGGCATTAGTTGCATGCCAATTGGATATAAATGGACCGCGCTATAATAAAAAGAAGAATTTTACCTGTTTATGACCTTGACTTTGAACTTTGACCCGATCAATCCCAAAATCGAATCAAATGGTCGCCGGATAATAACCAATCATCCCACCAGATTTCATGCGATTCGGTTTAATACTTTTTTACTTATGCGAATAACATGCACGCACGCATACAAATCCACGGCTATCAAAACATTACCTTCCGCATTTTCAATGCGAAGGTAATAATATTTTAATAATGTTAATAATATATATGATAATAACAGGACTAGTACAAATACATGCTAATAAGTATAAACGTTATTATTATAATATGTATAATTATAATACAATACTTTGTTTCCTACAGGCTATATGTGGATGGCTAATTATAAGTGTCGAAGCCTACAGAGCTTGCCAAGTTTATGAGAGTTCACTGAGCTTTCAGCCAAACCAGAGCAACTCGCATTCTGCTCTGAACATAAAATGTTAATTCATGCTGCAGGGAATCCAGAATTGGGTGAGAGCGACATAGTAGTAGTAGTAGTAGTCTCTTTCCCTTCCTTTCTCTCTCTCTCTCCAACCCCATAACTGACTGAATTATCTCGTATTATGATAGTTTGTGTTCATTCTCCCTATCTGATACATTTCCTGTTTACTCGCAGGCTGCCATTGGCCCGATCCTCACCCACTGCTCTCTGACCACTAGCCCGGCTGATGAACCAGAAACCCTCGAGCCCTCATGGTCGACATCCACGAAAATCCATATAATGTGCTGAGCATGTACCACACATGACACATGGCCTGACATCATGGCGGAGTAGGGAGGCTTCAAGGTTCAGGCAGTGGTTGCAATGAGACACATATCCTAATTGGGTTACAAAAGCAAACACAAAAGTACTGCTGTCATTACCACAATGTAGTGTGTATCTCTTGCCTCCAGCTTCGCCACGAGCCAATGAGACATTTAATTCAGAAGTGCTGCAGGTAGTTTCTATTTGCAGAGTGCAGGAGTATAATGTGCTCTGGGTAAATTAGCATTTATTTGATACAATACACAATTACTTGATATAAAGTTTTTGAAATTGGATTCAACACTTTGATCATTTTACGTCAATGCAATTCGATGTCTTTATTCCAATACAATCCCAATATGATCACTTAAAATGTAAAAAAAGTATCATTTTAAATGTTTGTATAAATGTGTGTGTATATATATATATATATATAAAATTATAAATAAAAAATATTTTATATTTAATTTGTATTGATAATTTTGAGCATTATCTACAATTTACCAGTCAAAACAATTGTCTCCAAACCTTTATTTCAGAACATGGGTGAACAGCAGGTGTCACCACTTTAAATGTCAGATTTCAAATGTCAATTATTTTCGACAGGAAAAAGCACTGCTGCAGTGTAGTGCTTTTTCCAGTCAATATCAATTATTAATGACAGATTAATGCTGTGCAGATAACACTTCATGACTTGCCTCCTAAAATCGCATTGTGTCACTAGATTGTCAAAGTAGGACAATATCAGGGAAAACAAAGTCATGCACAATTGCTTTTTAGGTTCATGGCAAAACACTGGAGTAATGTTAAGGCGCTTAAGAGTTCAGGAGGAAAGTTTAAATAAATCCATGGATAATAATTTTATGATCTAATGTATATCAAATAAAATGAAAAATAATAACCATTCACACCAACTGGTAATTTAACCTAAGCAGCATGTCTTTGGACTGTGGGAGGACACCAGGAAACCCACGCTGACCGGAAAATCCAAGCTGACACAGGGAGGACATGCAAACTCCTCACATAAGGGTTGAGCTGCCGGGAATCGAACCCACCTCTCCCCGTGCAGCTCCTCAATAAATGACTGATGCATGTACATGACCTACACAGTGATAAGATTTCTCTATATTCAGTCTTAATGCTTCATCGGTGCCATCTAGTTTGATTTCATGCAAAATAAAACGTAATCTTGCAAAAACGCCACTCAGTGATTATTCAACCTCCAAAAAATGCAGTTAAAATGCAGAAATATTATTTATTATGAATAATGCTTTCTAGTACTATAACGACTTAGGAGCATGAAGTCAAAGCAAAGCCGATATCGGTCAACTAGGATGACCTATCTGAAGATGAAAATTACCAAATGCCTAATTGTAAACGTTTAAATGCTTAGGACAAAAAAATGCACATTGTTTGCACAGATTTATCTGAGCAAAATCCATTTGAGAGCGGATTTTAGCGTAGCTGGTTGGTTAGAGTTAACAACGCATGTTAACATTAACTAACATCAACAAAAGCTCAAGTTGCTAAAGACACTGGATACAAGCTCAGTATAAATAATCTATTTAAAGAGACCGTCTCTGACTGATTTGTTGTAATTACCTTCACTGTGTAGAGAGCTCTGGATGTCCGTGACAAATCAGTCCTCGTCTGTTGAACCTGTTCCCAATACCCTTTGCACACAACTTAACACATTTAATTCATTTTAACACAATTGACAATGTGTTGCATTCTTTTGCATTGCAAACAATTATAAAAGATACAAATGTCAAAGAAAAGAGACATAAATGAATTGTTTATATGCACCCAATTTATAGGATATTTATAAAAAGAAAAATCAACCTTCCTGTCTTTTTTCAAAGCATTTGCCTCTGCACTAAGATAAGATAAGTTGATCCTTTATTAGTCCTACAGTGGGGAAATTTCAGGATCACAGCAGCGGGTGCACATTAGAGCATTAATAAAAATTAAAATAAAACACAAAACACTAAAACACAATAACACTACTAAATACTAAATAACCAGGCAGACAAATGTGAAAGCTATATATGTTTGAACAATTGTCATACCAAATTAAAATAAGTACTTGATTAATACTTACAAGATAAGTCTTCCTGGGCCCTCTTATCGCCCCATACTCACAGACTCATACTGCATGTGACGTGTGAGTGCAAAGAGTTCAACTCAATCCCTATTGCAACCCTCTAAACGTCAGTAAAAGTGAATTTCATGGGTAACTGTCTGCCAATCTCACACTTCTTCCTCCTTCACGCATCTTTCAAAAGTGATTGATCGGTTTCAAGTCATCCATCATGAGATAGCTGTTGTGGGTTACATTAATCTTTTTCGCAATTGCTATGTCCAGGCAAGGTCATGTAAAGGTAATCAGAAATGCATGTCAACACCAAAACTACATCCTATTGTGATTTGTTGTATACCTAAGCATGTTGGACAATACAGCAAGAACAATTAATATTGTCATTGCTGGTAAATGCACGCATGTTTTCGTGAATACTTCCCCATACATGGATGTGCAAGTATGTCTAAATACACATACCTGCCTTGTTCAGGTGGCAGGGAAAATAGTTATGTGCTTTTCCAAAGCATATATGAGATCTGTTTTATCAGTATTGCTGGAAGGAAGATTTAAGTAAGAACACAATCCATGAAGTCTCACAGAGCTGTTACAGTGGAAGTGATAAAGTGTTGAATCAGCAGTCTGACAATGGTAATCAGCCCTCTGCCACTGTGCAGGGCTAGGCTAAGTGAGGATGTGGTTAAGTATCCTAAATGTCTTGTATGACCACAGGGTAGGAATACAATAAGCGTTCATCTTCTTAGCATTCTTCTCATTTGTCTCTTAGTGGTTGATCCTACCGTTCTACCTTCTTTGCATATTTGTTTGTTGCTGTACTCATCTTCTCCACTCTTCTCCATCTCATGTTGCTTTAATTCCCTTTTTTTCTTTATTCCATCTGCTCTCTCTCTCTCTCTCTCTCTCTCTCTCTCTCTCTCTCTCTCGATCTCTCTCGAATTGCTTTTGTCCTTTGTTGTCAACCTTCCCCCGAGATAGTGTTGTCACTTCTCTTTAGTCTGGCCAGTCATCGAGGCTGCGCAGCTGTAATAGTTTTAGACTCCAGCTAAACCTTTGGCTAACTTCGTTCAGAGAAGGAGTGAGAATAATAGGGGCACGTGGAGAAAGAAGGGGGGGGGGGTGTTGGAGGGCTGCAGCCATCCACACAGGCAATTAATGACTTTGAAGACAAACCTCTGTCTTCCGTCTCTGACCCTGGGTTATGCATTTTCTTCCTCGTCACTCCTTTTAACTTTTTCCCCGTCACTTGTTTTGTATATGAAGCAGTTCCTACAGGGATGCTTTTGTGGAGTTTTTTCCTTTCTTCCCTTTATCCTTATTTTCTTCTTTTATCAAAGAAATGCATTCATGGCACACTTGTATTTCCTGCCCTGTCCCTTCCTTCTCCCTTTTCACATTTTTTTCTGTAACAATGTGGGCCCCATTACAATGTTGGACATGATGACTGAGGAAACAACCAAGTCTGAATCACTGGCTTCAGGCTGTGGGTGGTCAGCTGTAAAAGGTTACCATGTCAGAGCGTTCTACAAAAAAAGACTCCTTAAAATGATTATCTTCATGATGCTTGTCCCCCTCAAATGGCAATACAATTCCATCAGCAATCATATTTAATTTGCTTTTTATTTCAAATGACAAACAGGATTTTCACGAGAATGTTTTGGAGGCGAATCCGGATCATTCATGTAGTGGTCAGATTGTCTATTGTCTTTTACACCACTGACTTTTAAAGATTCTTGTGTAAAAAAACACGATGCAGATTTAATCCCGGAGGCATTATTTTTTTACCTATGCACAGGAGCAATATAATCAAATAGATGAAGAGACTCTTTAATATTCCCACTCCACAATGTTCCCCCTTAAAATGGCATTTCAACATTATAGCGAATATGATCTACAATCATTACTGATTTGATTTTCCCTGCAGTGAATCTCAGGGCAGTACTTCTATACAACTCTGATTTCTGCAAGTGGTCAAGCCCAGCTGCCTGAAGAGCATAGTATTTCTACTCATCCTGCTGATAGCCACTCATGTGGATCAGCACTACATAAATTGCTTTCTGGGATTTACATGTCAGTATTAATGAGCTATACAGCATAATATTTAGCAATAGATATATTCTCTCCTCCACATGATTGGCTAAAGAAAGGGTGGTCACTACATATCCTGCCAAATACAACCCCCCCCCCTCCCCGTACAGGGTCGCTACACTTCCCTCCCCCGACAGAGTTTCTTGCCCATAAGGAACAACCCAAACAACATTCAGGAGGCCATTTCTGCAGGGGTGCGGATCTCTCTCCCTAGCATGAGCAGGGCGGGCGTGCAGGATGATGTCTCTTGAACTGCAGAGCAGCACGCCATGAGCACCAAAGGCAAATTTGTGTCCCAGTCGCGGTGGTGCTGGGAAGTGAGGATGGCAAGCTGCAGGCCCATGGTGCGATGGAATATTTCCACCAACTCATCACTATGGACCCATAGGGGGGAGGTGCACCTCTTGTGCGGGCCCAAGTATTTGCACATAGAGGTAAACACTTGCGACTTGAAGTTCTTCCCAGTGCAGTGTTTAGGAAACCCCCAAATGCCCATGGTCCATGGGGATCACCGTCTGACACTTTTCTTCTCGTTGCTGGTTCCTTCCATGCCCGCTGAAGCACGCTGTGACTCAGGTATAGACCTTTGGTTGCTTTGAAGAACAAAGCCACTTCTTCCCACGGTTTCCGCCGCTGTACGTCCACCCACTGTAATGGCGATCGCAGTAGTGGCCCCCGCCTGTGGCACATCGGCGTTGTGAGAGCACGTTGGCATCAGTGTGGCGTGTCCCAGCCCGGTGCTCCGCGTTAAAGTTAAAAGCCTGCAGCTCCTCCAACCACATGGCCACCTGCCCCTCCGGATCCTTGAATATCATGAGCCACTGCAGAGCAGAGTGGTCTGTCCTCACAGTGAATGTCAGGACCTTCTTTTTTGGCTCTCGGTGAAGGCGGTCGCATTTTTCTCTCCCTCTCCTCCCCATGACCTTCCCTCCCTGCTTGGCTCCTCTCGTCATGTCTTGTCTTGTCTTATACTTGAGGCTCTCTCCGCATCGCTCTTCGAACTAAAAACCATGGACGTGATCAACTGGTCACTCAACGCAATTGACACCATCTTCCTCGTCATTGACGAGAAGCTCGGGTTCGGGGGAACCTGGCCGTCCTGTCGGGACGTCTGCAGCTGGTGATACGATGGACGCGTGTTGTGTGCCTAGCTGCCCTTTTCGTGGAGGACGTAGATGGCATCTACCTATTCGGAACTATGATTACAGGATTTCTGCTGTTTGGATTTGGCGCTGCCCTGGCTTATCGGAAATTAAGGAAACGGTGACAGCTGCTCAAAGCCCCCTAAGGCTGCCCGATAGATTTGGAAACCTATTGGAGAATGGGAAGCAAATGGAGGGAAAGTTGTTGCGCAAATTGAATGCAGCTACTGGAAGACCAAACAATCCCAACCTTATCTGCTTTCGGCTCCCTCAACCAGAACGGCCTGGACCAAGGCCGGTACTGGAACAACACCTCCCCTGATGATCGCTGAAGTGAGAATCTCTCATTCCCTTTCCCCTCTCCACAGACACCTGTTGTTGTCTCCCCAGGACCTTTCAAGGCTATCTCTATAGCAACGACCATCTTGTGGACTGAGAACTGTCTGTTGTGGCCTGGGGGAGGATGGCAAACCAGGCCACTCATACACAAACTTTCAACACACTGATATGCATTCACCACCCTCACCCCCATCCCACGCCTTCGCCTGCTTCGTTCCCCCAGTGTGGCAAGACAGAGTCTGTGACTGTGACTGGCGCCGGCCTTGGTTGTGCTGGCTGCCGGTCCTGCCAGGCTGACTGCTTGACTGTGCTGGTGACCTTCTGCTCCCCAATGGCTGGGCTTAGAAACCCAGTCTTTTGGTTCCCCTCCCCCCCATCCATGTTGCATGTCATGTTTAAATTGTATGTGCTTATGTGCTAAGGTGTTTTTTTTTTCTGTACCCCTCTAGGGGCATAGGCCGGAGGTTGTATTTTTTTATCTCCTCTCTCCCCTCATGTTATGCTGTATTCTTTTTAAAGGGGCGCCTATAGGCTGCCTCGGCGAACCCTGCCAAGACAAATTCCTCGTTTGTCTAAAAACTTACATGGCCAATAAAACTGATTCTGATGGTACTTGAAGTGCCTGATTGACGGCACTTGGTAATATCCACTGTGGAGGTCCTTGGAGAATCAAGATAACCCAGACACCATGTCCAAAGAGTCATCAATGTGGGGAAGTGGGTATCTTTCTTGATTACCCCATTCACATGCCTGTAATCAGCGCAGAATCGCCAGCCACATATATTTTTTGGAACCATGACAACTGCTGCCCAGCTTAGTGGACTCAAATAATAAATGTTCTCCTCCGCGAACCGCCACCTTAATGTGGTGGAGGACTTTGAGTGGCAGTGATCCTGAGAGCTATGTTGTCCGGGGCATACGACCTTGGTTGTCATGGGTCATCACGGGTGAAACTCAAGTGCAGGGAAACAGACTGGACTCCAGGTTTGAGTGAAACAAAAAACACTTTTTATTGAGAATAAAACCATAGACAAACTGGGCGTAGGGGAATTGGCACAAGAGACAAAACACACAACAATCTGGCTAAGACAGGTATAAGTGACACTCATAAAGACACCTCTAGAGACATTAGTAAATACAGACAACAAACCAACCGGAGAGAAGGCACTGGCACAATATAAAAAGGGGGAAAACAGGTGTACGGCATGAGACAATCAGGGAGACAGTGGCTGAGGGCAGGCAAAGGGAATGAGACTATCAGGGAGACAGAAGCGTGGCTGAGGGCAGGTGAAGGGAGTAAAACAATCAAGGGGACAGGAGTGGCTGAGGGCAGGTGCAGTGAATGAACAATCAAGACATAGGAGACACAGAGGAGAAACAGTGAGTTTATCAATTCTAAGTATGCTGAGTACAGAATTGTGTACTTTTGGAGTTTGGAATATTGTCTTGAGAGTAACTCCGCTCACAGAGCTCCGGCGGCGGAGCTTCGAAATGCGCGCACACAGGAGAGCACACTCTCAATAGCACCCCCCCCCCCAGTATACCAAAAAACATACTTAACTAGAAAATGCATTTCCTGCTGAAAATGCGTTGGAATGCTGAAAGTTTGAAGCTGAAAAATAAAAATTGAATTGCTGAGAGGTTTGAAAATTTCTGAAAATAGCTGAAATATTAAATGAATAACTGAAAATGTCTGGAAATAGATGAAATATGAAATGAATAACTGAAAATATCTGGAAATAGCTGAAATATTAAATGAAGTGAAAATGTATGGAAATAGCTGAAATTTGAAATGAATAACTGAAAATATCTGAAAATAACTTAAATATGAAATGAATAACTGAAAATGTCTGGAAATAGCTGAACATGTCTGAAATTAGCTGAAATGTGTTTTCTTCAAGTTGTACATAGCTTAAAATAGCTGCCAACAGCTGAAATAGGCTGAACATAGCTTAAACATCTGAACATATGGATTTGTTTTCCTACAAAAGCATTTGTTAAACCCTGTCAAATAAAACATGATCAAATCACCAAAATAGTAGAATCAATAGAGAGGAAAGATTGAGCGAGCAGCTAATACTATTCATCTGTCTGTGAAGTTAAATGTGACCTATTTCTCCTCATTTCTGTATTAAAAGTAGTGAGATGTATTATTGAGGTCAGTTTGCTCTCGTCTGGTCCTCCGTGTTGATAAACATCGGGACAGAGGCTGCTCCTTGTGTCCCTCCTGTTGATTGTTAACGAGGATCAGCTGCGTGCAGCTCCTGAAGGCAGAAATTTCCTTTGGATTTCTTCAAAAACACCCTGTGAATCTTCAGAACTTGACAGAATACCATAACTCCAATCGCAAAAGTAACGTGATTTTGAGAGGCACAAGGCTTTTGTGAACGTTTAAATGTCCTTAAATATTTTTTAGGTTAAGAAATGAGAGTTAAGTCGCAGTTTAGAAAATGCTCCCGTTTGCTTCAAAAAAGTTGAAAAGCGCTCAGAATTATAATGGAGATGACTGTAGAGAAAGCGGACTTCTACCCTCGTTAAGGCTTCTCGAGAAATCTGGGAAACTGTTGATCCCACAGTCACATGTCTACGACAAGCACAAGATTCCCTACTACTTTATCACAACATTATGTCTATAGAGTAAGAATTGTGGCCGTAGTGCCGATAAACAAATCTTTTTTCCCAAAAGATTCTAAAGCAGCGCTGCACTCTAGCATTGACATCACAGCTCAAGATTTCCACACACACAACCATTGTAGATGCCAGGAGGAGCGGAAAAACACAAAACTAAAATAATAACAATTAAATAACTATACAAGAAATGAAAGGAAGATGCATTACAAAGTTATAGCTAACACATGTGTCAACATTTTAAACGTGGAATTGTGTATTTAGCTGAATGTATGCCGATATAGTAAGCTTTTAAAGTTGAACAAGTTGAAGCGGATTTGAAGATTTCTCTAATTGGATCCCATTCATTATTTATTCCATAAAAAAAAAAAAATTTGAAAAGATAAAAAATATTTGAAAATATACAGTAATAGCTGAAGGCTATCTGAACATAGGAAAAAATGAATTGCTGAATTTGCTGAAAATAAGAAGATACTGTAAGCTTTTTAAAATTGAAGATTTTCTCCATAGGAACTGATGAATTAATAACATAAAAGTATTTAAATATATACAAATTTGAAACATTTGAAACATGAAAAGTAATGCCATTCTAAGTCTGAAGAAGCTGATTTTTTAAATATTTGAATGGTTTAAATAGCTGAATATATGAAGGAGTAGAAGAGGGAAAACGGAAGAAATAGAATAAAAAAAGTTTAACTAGAAAGAGCATTTTCTGAAAATGCTTGAATGCGTTAACATTTGAAAGCTTGAAGCTGAAAAATAAAAAATAAATAGCTGAAAAAAGGTTTTAAAATAGCTGAAATAGGTTTGGAAATACTTAAAAATGTCTAAATATACGCGAATTAGGTTTGAAAATAGCTGAAATATGAAATGAATAAGTTAAAATGTCTGGACATATTTGAAATATGAAATGAATAACTGAAAATAACTGAAAATAACTGAAAACATCCGGAAATAGCTGAAATATGAAATGAATAACTGAAAATAACTGACAATATCTGGAAATAGCTGAAATAGGAAATAAATAACTGAAAATAATTGAAATATGAAATGAATAAATGAAAATAACTGGAAATAGCTGGAAATATCTGAAATATGAAATGAATTGAAAATAACTGAAAATAACTGAAAATAACTGACAATATCTGGAAATAGCTGAAATAGGAAATGAATAACTGAAAACATCTGGAAATAGCTGAAATAGGAAATGAATAACTGAAAACATCTGGAAATAGCTGAAATATGAAATGAATAACTGAAAATAACTGACAATATCTGGAAATAGCTGAAATAGGAAATGAATAACTGAAAATAATTGAAATATGAAATGAATAAATGAAAATAGCTGAAAATAACTTAAATATCTGAAATATCTCTCTAATATCTCCATATATAGATACAGCATACGCATTAACAACCGTTGGCCAGTGTATAAAGTCCATGGTGTTGTGTATGGTATCATTGTAATCCCTGACCATCAAAACATAGGGGTAGATATTACCACTTTTCATTTATTGTGTTTGGCTGAAGAGATATGATAAAATACAGAATTTGGATGGAGGAAGGCAAAATGGTGGCCATGAATAACACAAAGCATTCAATGATGCCGTCTATGGTATCATTGCAATCCTTGACCATCAAAACATAGGGGTTGACATTATCTTATATGTGCTTTGATGTTTTTTTTCAGGAGATATCATGGAAAACGCATATTTTAATAATGGCGGAAATAAAATGGCCGCCGCGAACGACATGAGCTTTTTTGCGTTGGCTAACGTTCTTTATTGGAAGAGCAGAATCCATAGAGTAATTTTGGTGCTTGTATCCACATTTGAACGATTCTTCATCAAAAAATGCTGTTAGCTGCCCCACTAACTGAAAATAACTGAAAATAAGAGACAGACAGCTGAGAATCTGATGAAAGCAACCCGTCAGAACATTTGGATTTGAAAGAGAACCATAACTCTCACCCTAAAACGTCTACATTAGGAGAAGCTCAAGGCTTGTGTGAACGTTGACATCTCCTTAAATATTTTTAGGTTAAGAAATGAGGGTATAGTCGCAGTTCAGAAAATGCTCCTGTTTGCTTCAAAAGAAGAGTTGAAAGGCGCTCAGAATTACAATGGCGATGACTGAGCAGAAAAGTGGACTTCTCCCTCGTAAAGGCTTCTCCGCGAGACATCTGGGAAACTGTTGGATCCACAGTCACATTTCTATGACAAGCACAATATTCCCTATTACTTTATCAACAAAATATGTCTAAAGAGTAAGAATTGTGGCCGTAGTAGCGATTTAAAAATAATTTCCGCTTGATCCTGACGCAGCTGTCCCTCTAGCCATGACGTCACAGCTCTAGACTTCCCACACACATCCATTGTAAGCTCCTAGGAGGAGCGGAAAAACACATCAAACTAAAATAATAACAATTAAATAACTATACGAGATATGAACAGAATATGAATTATAAAGTTATAGCTAACACCTCTGTCAACATTTTAAAAGTGGAATTGTGTCTTTAGCTGAATGTATGCCGATATGGTAAGCTTTTAAAGTTGAACAAGTTGAAGGATTTGAAGAGTTCTCTCATTGGATCCCATTCATTATTTATTCCCTAAAAAAATTAATAATTTGAAAATTTGAAAAGATAAAAAATATTTGAAAATATACAGTAATAGCTGAAGGCTATCTGAACATATGAAAAATTAAATTGCTGAATTTGCTGAAAGTATGAAGATACTGTAAGCTTTTAAAATTGAAGATTTTCTCCATAGGAACTGATGAATTTAAAATGACATAAAAGTATTTAAATATAAAACATTTGAAACATTTGAAATATGAAAAGTAATGCCATTCCAAGTCTGAAGAAGCTGAATTTTTAATATTTGAATTGTTTAAATAGCTGAATATATGAAGGAGTAGAAGAGGGAGAAAAAAGGTACGGAAGAAATAGAAGAATAATAAATATAAGAAGTTTAACTAGAAAGAGCATTTCCTTCTGAAAATGCGTTGGAATGCTTAACATTTGAAAGCTTGAAGCTGAAAAATAAAAAATAAATAGCTGAAAAAGGTTTTAAAATAGCTGAAATAGGTTTGGAAATTGTTGAAAATGTCTAAAAATAGCCGAAATAGGTTTGAAAATAGCTGAAAATAGCTGAAATATGAAATGAATAAGTTAAAATGTCTGGAAATATTTGAAATATGAAATGAATAACTGAAAATAACTGAAAATAGCTGGAAATATCTGAAATATGAAATGAATAACTGAAAACAACGGAAAGTAGCTGAAAAATGAAATGAATAACTGAAAATAACTGAAAATAACTGACAATATCTGGAAATAGCTGAAATAGGAAATGAATAACTGAAAACATCTGGAAATAGCTGAAATATGAAATGAATAACTGAAAATAACTGAAAATAACTGACAATATCTGGAAATAGCTGAAATAGGAAATGAATAACTGAAAATAATTGAAATATGAAATGAATAAATGAAAATAGCTGAAAATAACTTAAATATGAAATATCTCTAATATCTCTCCATATATAGACCGTTGGTCAGTGTATAAAGTGCATGGTGTTGTGTATCATTGTAATATCTGACCATCAAAACATAGGGGTAGATATTACCACTTTTCATTTATTGTGTTTGGCTGAAGAGATATGCAACGCAAAATACAGAATTTGGTTATGGAGGAAGGCAAAATGGTGAATGACACAACGCATTCAATGATGCCGTCTATGGTATCATTGCAATCCTTGACCATCAAAACATAGGGTTGACATTATCTTATATGTGCTTTGATGTTTTTTCAGGAGATATCATGGAAAACGATATTTTAATAATGGCGGGAAATAAAATGGCCGACATTAGCTTTTTTGCTGGCTAACGTTCTTTATTGGAAGAGCAGAATCCATAGAGTAATTTTGTGCTTGTATCCACATTTGAACGATTCTTCATCAAAAATGCTGTTAGCTGCCCCACTAACTGAAAATGAAACTGAAAATAAGAGACAGACAGCTGAGAATCTGATGAAAACCTGTCAGAACATTTGGATTTGAAAGAGAACCATAACTCTCACCCTAAAAACGCCCACATTAGGAGAAGCTCAAGGCTTGTGTGAACGTTGACATCTCCTTAAATATTTTTAGAGAAATGAGAGTATAGTCGCAGTTCAGAAAATGCTCCTGTTTGCTTCAAAAAAGTGAAAGGCGCTCAGAATTACAATGGAGATGACTGAGCAGAAAAGTGGACTTCCCCTCGTAAAGGCTTCTGGGAAACTGTTGGATTCCACAGTCACATTTCTATGACAAGCACAATATCCCTATTACTTTATCAACAAAATATGTCTAAAGAGTAAGAATTGTGGCCGTAGTAGCGATTTACAAAAATTTCCGCTTGATCCTGACGCAGCTGTCCCCTCTAGCCATGACGTCACAGCTCTAGACTTCCCCACACACACCCATTGTAAGCTCCTAGGAGGAGCGGATAAACACATCAAACTAAAATAATAACAATTAAATAACTATATTGAATTATAAAGTTATAGCTAACACCTTTGTCACTTTGTCAACATTTAAAAGTGGAATTGTGTCTTTAGCTGAATGTATGCCGATATGGTAAGCTTTTAAAGTTGAACAAGTTGAAGCGGATTTGAAGATTTCTCTCATTGGATCCCATTCATTATTTATTCCCTAAAAAAAATAATAATTTGAAAATTTGAAAAGATAAAAAATATTTGAAAATATACAGTAATAGCTGAAGGCTATCTGAACATATGAAAAATTTAATTGCTGAATTTGCTGAAAGTATGAAGATACTGTAAGCTTTTTAAAATTGAAGATTTTCTCCATAGGAACTGATGAATTTAAAATGACATAAAAGTATTTAAATATAAAACATTTGAAACATTTGAAATATGAAAAGTAATGCCATTCTAAGTCTGAAGAAGCTGAATTTTTTAATATTTGAATTGTTTAAATAGCTGAATATATGAAGGAGTAGAAGAGGGACGAAAAAGGTACGGAAGAAATAGAAGAAGAATAAATATAAGAAGTTTAATAAAGATTACAAGAACAAGAGTTGGACTGCTGAAGCATTCCAACTAACTAGAAAGAGCATTTCCTTCTGAAAATGCGTTGGAATGCTTAACATTTGAAAGCTTGAAGCTGAAAAATAAAAAATAAATAGCTGAAAAAGGTTTTAAAATAGCTGAAATAGGTTTGGAAATTGTTGAAAATGTCTAAAAATAGCCGAAATAGGTTTGAAAATAGCTGAAAATAGCTGAAATATGAAATGAATAAGTTAAAATGTCTGGAAATATTTGAAATATGAAATGAATAACTGAAAATAGCTGGAAATATCTGAAATATGAAATGAATAACTGAAAACATCCGGAAATAGCTGAAATATGAAATGAATAACTGAAAATAACTGAAAATAACTGACAATATCTGGAAATAGCTGAAATAGGAAATGAATAACTGAAAACATCTGGAAATAGCTGAAATATGAAATGAATAACTGAAAATAACTGAAAATAAATGACAATATCTGGAAATAGCTGAAATAGGAAATGAATAACTGAAAATAATTGAAATATGAAATGAATAAATGAAAATAGCTGAAAATGACTTAAATATGAAATATCTCTAATATCTCTCCATATATAGACACACGTGCGCGCACGCGGCCACACACACGCACAAACCGTTGGTCAGTGTATAAAGTGCATGGTGTTGTGTATGGTATCATTGTAATCCTTGACCATCAAAACATAGGGGTAGATATTACCACTTTTCATTTATTGTGTTTGGCTGAAGAGATATGACGAAAATACAGAATTTGGTTATGGAGGAAGGCAAAATGGTGGCCATGAATAACACAAAGCATTCAATGATGCCGTCTATGGTATCATTGCAATCCTTGACCATCAAAACATAGGGGTTGACATTATCTTATATGTGCTTTGATGTTTTTTTTCAGGAGATATCATGGAAAACGCATATTTTAATAATGGCGGGAAATAAAATGGCCGCGACCGACATGAGCTTTTTGCGTTGGCTAACGTTCTTTATTGGAAGAGCAGAATCCATAGAGTAATTTTGGTGCTTGTATCCACATTTGAACGATTCTTCATCAAAAAATGCTGTTAGCTGCCCCACTAACTGAAAATAACTGAAAATAAGAGACAGACAGCTGAGAATCTGATGAAAGCAACCCGTCAGAACATTTGGATTTGAAAGAGAACCATAACTCTCACCCTAAATACGCCCACATTAGGAGAAGCTCAAGGCTTGTGTGAACGTTGACATCTCCTTAAATATTTTTTAGGTTAAGAAATGAGGGTATAGTCGCAGTTCAGAAAATGCTCCTGTTTGCTTCAAAAAGTTGAAAGGCGCTCAGAATTACAATGGAGATGACTGAGCAGAAAAGTGGACTTCTCCCCTCGTAAAGGCTTCTCGCGAGACATCTGGGAAACTGTTGGATTCCACAGTCACATTTCTATGACAAGCACATATTCCCTATTACTTTATCAACAAAATATGTCTAAAGAGTAAGAATTGTGGCCGTAGTAGCGATTTACAAAATAATTTCCGCTTGATCCTGACGCAGCTGTCCCTCTAGCCATGACGTCACAGCTCTAGCCTTCCCCACACACCCATTGTAAGCTCCTAGGAGGAGCGGATAAACACATCAAACTAAAATAATAACAATTAAATAACTATACAAGATATGAACAGAATATGAATTATAAAGTTATAGCTCACACCTTTGTCAACATTTTAAAAGTGGAATTGTGTCTTTAGCTGAATGTATGCCGATATGGTAAGCTTTTAAATTTGAACAAGTTGAAGCGGATTTGAAGATTTCTCTCATTGGATCCCATTCATTATTTATTCCCTAAAAAATTAATAATTTGAAAATTTGAAAAGATAAAAAATATTTGAAAATATACAGTAATAGCTGAAGGCTATCTGAACATATGAAAAATTTAATTGCTGAATTTGCTGAAAGTATGAAGATACTGTAAGCTTTTTAAAATTGAAGATTTTCTCCATAGGAACTGATGAATTTAAAATAACATAAAAGTATTTAAATATACAAATATTTGAAACATTTGAAATATGAAAAGTAATGCCATTCTAAGTCTGAAGAAGCTGAATTTTTTAATATTTGAATTGTTTAAATAGCTGAATATATGAAGGAGTAGAAGAGGGACGAAAAAGGTACGGAAGAAATAGAAGAAGAATAAATATAAGAAGTTTAATAAAGATTACAAGAACAAGAGTTGGACTGCTGAAGCATTCCAACTAACTAGAAAGAGCATTTCCTTCTGAAAATGCGTTGGAATGCTTAACATTTGAAAGCTTGAAGCTGAAAAATAAAAAATAAATAGCTGAAAAAGGTTTTAAAATAGCTGAAATAGGTTTGGAAATTGTTGAAAATGTCTAAAAATAGCCGAAATAGGTTTGAAAATAGCTGAAAATAGCTGAAATATGAAATGAATAAGTTAAAATGTCTGGAAATATTTGAAATATGAAATGAATAACTGAAAATAGCTGGAAATATCTGAAATATGAAATGAATAACTGAAAACATCCGGAAATAGCTGAAATATGAAATGAATAACTGAAAATAACTGAAAATAACTGACAATATCTGGAAATAGCTGAAATAGGAAATGAATAACTGAAAACATCTGGAAATAGCTGAAATATGAAATGAATAACTGAAAATAACTGAAAATAAATGACAATATCTGGAAATAGCTGAAATAGGAAATGAATAACTGAAAATAATTGAAATATGAAATGAATAAATGAAAATAGCTGAAAATGACTTAAATATGAAATATCTCTAATATCTCTCCATATATAGACACACGTGCGCGCACGCGGCCACACACACGCACAAACCGTTGGTCAGTGTATAAAGTGCATGGTGTTGTGTATGGTATCATTGTAATCCTTGACCATCAAAACATAGGGGTAGATATTACCACTTTTCATTTATTGTGTTTGGCTGAACAGATATGACGAAAATACAGAACTTGCTTAGGCAGGAAGGCACAATGGTGGCCATGAATAACACAAAGCATTCAATGATGCCGCCTATGGTATCATTGCAATCCTTGACCATCAAAACATAGGGCCTGCCATCATCTTATATGTGCTTTGATGTTTTTTTTTCAGGAGATATCATGGAAAACGATATTTTAATAATGGCGGAAATAAAATGGCCGCCGACCGACATGAGCTTTTTTCGTTGGCTAACGTTCTTTATTGGAAGAGCAGAATCCATAGAGTAATTTTGGTGCTTGTATCCACATTTGAACGATTCTTCATCAAAAAATGCTGTTAGCTGCCCCACTAACTGAAAATAACTGAAAATAAGAGACAGACAGCTGAGAATCTGATGAAAGCAACCCGTCAGAACATTTGGATTTGAAAGAGAACCATAACTCTCACCTAAAAACGCCCACATTAGGAGAAGCTCAAGGCTTGTGTGAACGTTGACATCTCCTTAAATATTTTTAGGTTAAGAAATGAGGGTATAGTCGCAGTTCAGAAAATGCTCCTGTTTGCTTCAAAAAGTTGAAAGGCGCTCAGAATTACAATGGCCATGACTGAGCAGAAATGTGGACTTCTCGCCTCGTTAGGGCTTCTCCCCAGACATCTGGGAAACTGTTGGATTCCACAGTCACATTTCTATGACAAGCACATATTCCCTATTACTTTATCAACAAAATATGTCTAAAGAGTAAGAATTGTGGCCGTAGTAGCGATTTACAAAAATAATTTCCGCTTGATCCTGACGCAGCTGTCCCCTCTAGCCATGACGTCACAGCTCTAGACTTCCCCACACACACCCATTGTAAGCTCCTAGGAGGAGCGGATAAACACATCAAACTAAAATAATAACAATTAAATAACTATACAAGATATGAACAGAATATGAATTATAAAGTTATAGCTCACACCTTTGTCAACATTTTAAAAGTGGAATTGTGTCTTTAGCTGAATGTATGCCGATATGGTAAGCTTTTAAATTTGAACAAGTTGAAGCGGATTTGAAGATTTCTCTCATTGGATCCCATTCATTATTTATTCCCTAAAAAAATTAATAATTTGAAAATTTGAAAAGATAAAAAATATTTGAAAATATACAGTAATAGCTGAAGGCTATCTGAACATATGAAAAATTTAATTGCTGAATTTGCTGAAAGTATGAAGATACTGTAAGCTTTTTAAAATTGAAGATTTTCTCCATAGGAACTGATGAATTTAAAATAACATAAAAGTATTTAAATATACAAATATTTGAAACATTTGAAATATGAAAAGTAATGCCATTCTAAGTCTGAAGAAGCTGAATTTTTTAATATTTGAATTGTTTAAATAGCTGAATATATGAAGGAGTAGAAGAGGGACGAAAAAGGTACGGAAGAAATAGAAGAATAATAATAAGTTTAAATAAAGATTACAAGAACAAGAGTTGGACTGCTGAAGCATTCCAACTAATAAAGAAGACAAGAACAAGAGTTGGACTGCTGAAGCATTCCAACTAATAAAGAAGACAAGAACAAGAGTTGGACTGCTGAAGCATTCCAACTAATGATCCTTGGGATGTTTTTCGTATGTTCCCACATGATAGAAAGACATCCGTTAGGTCAAATATAGTCCTGTTTAACAATGTTTATCAAACAATATTGCTTTACCAAATGTTTAGTGATTTAAAAGTTGACATACATACTGGTATGTGAAAGATCAGCCAACAATAAGTTAGCTGACAGTTTTTCAGCAATTTGATTTGACTCGACAGTCATTCTCTTGAGGCAAAACTATTTTGAGCTTCAGTAAATTATTTTAACAATTGGTTGAGTTGGCAAGAGGCATTTTCACCATGGACCTACTCCGTGGTGTATGTCATTCATTAAACCCAGCAAAGCTGCACTGAAAAGTCAGCCAATGTTACCCTGCAGATGTAAAAATAGGAAGAAGGGAGGTGTTTTTTTATTTCAGACAAGACCGAATCTTTATTTCATAATCCTCTGTGTTGCTGGAAAGGTTTGAGACCTTGCTAAGCCTGTAATCTCTACCACCCACAACTTCAAAAAAGTCAATATGAAAGACCAATTACCAGCATAAATACTGCACATTTCCCGTTTTGGAGATACTATGAATACAAAAAATAGTAAATGTAAAAAATGTAGAAGACTCTGCCAACTCAGATGCCCACATATGTATGCACTTTGTTCAGGCCTACAGTAGGTATTAAGGTTATGTGGTATGATTTTCTTGTGTTGTGCAGTCACTCACCAGCATGGTATGCAATGGAGGGTTTCTCAAATTTGTCAAAATATGATCTGATTATCTCCCAATGTTCCTCCTTACAGTTTTACATTTGTATTCTCCCTGTATTGTATTCATTTCAATGTTTAATTAAGTAATGTTAGCCTCGGAACCCAACTGGGCGCCTTCATTAAACTACCTCCATTATGCAATTTATACATCGCTTACTTTAAGAGCTCCTTCAGCTCGAGGCTAGCTTGTTTCCTTCTACGAGATTTGTTTGCAGAGAAGAGAGTGGACCCCTAGAGGTAAAATCAAATCAATGCCTTCAGGCACGAGCTAACAAGGTCTATCTAGTGTTGTGCTTTTCTTCCAAGTAATGTCAGGGGACAAGCGTGCAGCTTCTCACAGTTCGCCTATGTCTAATGGAGTAGCATTCTCCCCTCAGTGTGCGTATGTGTGTGAGTGTATTGGAGTGTGAGGTGATGACTTGATCTGCTTTAAACATCCTAAAGATAAAGAGCCTGCCAATGTAGCCATTCCCTGTAAATGTTATCGATCAAATAATCCAAAAAGCTGTTGCATCCCTGTATCACCCATGAAAGACATTTCAATCTACGTTCCAACCAGATGGAAGTTACTGCCTATTCGTAGACAGTGTTTACAGTTTTAATCATCAAGCAACTCTCCTCTCAGCAACTAATACTCACTTGTGCAGCCTCTGCAATGTATTATATTCCAAATGAATAGACATGTGAAAAAATATACCTCCTTTTAAACTTTTTTCATGACCATGATTTTATGGAATGTGTAAACCTGATTCATATGTACATGGCTGCAAGGAGTGTCATAAAAAGATACAAATAAAAACCGTTACAATGAGTCATGGTATTTCCATCTCTGCTGTATACCAATAAGAGACTGAACAATAATGTATGGGTTTTGTAGAAGCCTCATCTGAGAAGAATCACCCCATCAAAGAAAACCAGATGAGCTTCCACATGATCCGTGCAGACCAGGTTGATATGGAATCACATGAACACTGTTGATTCACTGGCTGGCCTTATTGGTGATTCCATTGGTGTGTGAGCCAACTCGTGAACAAATTGAACTATTTTTAACGTGTACTGATTGAAGGGTATACTGATTGCTTGTGTCCTTTAATTGGCTTGGCTTGTGTTCATGTCATTGCTGATAAGAGCAAAAAAAGTGTTTGTCCACTTCAGAGAGGTACTAGTCAACCCTCACTTGTTCAATTATTTGGCTTCACTCCAGTCCCTTAGTTTTACTGAAGAGAGAAAATGACAGAGCTCATTGAGAAATACCGCTCAGAAACATTTAATGGACTGGTTTGAAAATCGTGAGGTATTGACTTTGAAATCTTAACTTGTATTATTATATTCCAGATGTTGTTTTTTGCTACATTATGATGCCGTTATTATATGTTTTGAATCGGGTGCAGCAAGATACACATGCTTGACAAACATAAAATGGCTTTGTATGGACATTTGTGTGATTTGCATACACATATTTTATGATGTCAAAATCTTTGCGGAATGTTCTTCTATCATCCATTTTAATTAGTGCCTGTTTCAGGGTCTTTTCAGTGGTTGCTGTTAAGCTATTCTGCATTCCATAGCAACAACTCCTCGACTCTCCTACTTAATTGCTTTGTTTAACAAAGTGGCAATCAATCATACCATTCACTAGTTACCTGTCATACTGTCCAGCCGTGAAATAGATGAGGGACACCATTCCATCTTTTCTTTCAACCAAAGCACTTTTCCACAGCCTCAACTCTTTTTTTAATCAATAGAATGTAGTGATTTTAAAATCTGTCAATCTTCATCTTGTGTGATTTCTTTCACTGTTCACAGACAAAATACTGTATAATTAATGAGTCCTTTTTGACCAAACATGCTCGTCTGCAGATTCAACTAAATCAGTATTGCCTGAAGGATGTACACATTTTTTTACACAGTAGAGTCAATTCTCCAAAGAAAGGGAAAACCTGTTTGTCCTTATCAATTAAGGCAACTTGCAATATCAGTTAAGTTCAATAAAGGTGAGTTCCTCTAGATAATCCTGATAGTATTTAGAACCTGAAAGGTTAGGAGAAGGATGTGTTTCAAGGCAGTTTTTGGGGAACTTTATCATTTGATTAATGGAGCATTGATATGCATAGCTTATGAAATGAAAGGCGGCAAAATTGCTTTCCTATCTTGATGGGCTGATAATGTGAATGGGATAGGGGACTTGCCCAGCTCAGTCAACAGCACCTGTCATTACACCTTTGGTCCCTATCAGCCCAGCGATCTGTCTTCTGCCGATCTGCTTCAGAGGGGTAATCTCACAAAGCAATTAGGACTTCCTCCCTCTCCCCACTGTATTTAAATGGCAAATTATAATCTAACACTCCTCTCCAGCTGTGGTAGAAGCAATGGATGCAGTTGAATGTTTGCGCAAGATGTTCAAAGCTTGGTAAATGGCCACGGTTCATTAGTTTTGGAATTTTGCATGGTAGATTACCTCTGCATGAAACACTATGGGGTCGCATACTTCACTGACCTCATACTGGATAATTGTATAGTGTTGAAGATTCACCAACCCTTTCTAAGTGTCTAGGTGACATGTATTAATGATTCATTGTGACATTGGATACATCATATGGTTTTAAAGGGGCGGGTGTGGCTCAGAAGTAGGGAGGGTCATCTTCCAATCAGAAGATCTGCAATTTGATCCTCGGAATGTCAATTAGTTGAGAGTCCTGATGGGATGTGAAGTGATCTAAGTCACATAGTTTGTTTGAATATGCTACCAAAAGGAACCACTTTTTGGTCATTTTTTTTTTCAGGAAAGTAACCACCATGTCACTTTCTCCCTCTGTGCTGAGATCTGCAAAATCCAACATAAACTAACGGAAAATACCATAGCTATAAGATCTACACATTTTCACCGCCCCATAGTGGTGCTGCCTGGCCAAAGCCAGAGCAATGTGAGCTGGGTTATCTCAGGTCTGTTTAAAATATGAGAGTGAACAGTTAAACGTTTCTGTGGTTTTGAATAATACCAAAACTAGAATAGAACTTTACTGCTGACATGTTGGAAATTTGCTTGATTTTCAACAATGTAGTTACATAAAGTAAGCAGTATAATAAATAAGGAAACCTCTTCAATGTTGTATTTAAAAGTGCAATCTTGCCTCAGGGAAATAAATGGTTCTGTCACATTAAAGATTTTACTCATGCACTTTCCCTGTTTGTCACTCCATTAGAAGAGCATCCATCCTCTGAAGATAAGAAAGGCTTCAATTCAAAACACTTTTTTCATCCCTTCAATGACAATTATGCCTAAAGCCTCCCTGCATAGACAACATACAAAATGAAAGAGAAAAAATATATAAATGTGTCAACTTCCACTGAAGTCTGATGCTTTAGAAAATATAGCGGTCATTTTGCGAGGTGAGTGAAAAGAAGAACATTTGTGGTTGTTCCCTGTGTGTTGTCTCAACTGCAATAAGACTATAAATTATGGAGGAAGATACCTAAATACTGGTGGATTGTTTTGTTGAAGTACATTCATTTCAATCCACTTTATCCAATCATCTTATATTGACACGCCAAGGATAACAAATTACAAACTGAGGTGAGGTAATCAAAGAGGGCATTATCTGTGTTGAACTGTATAGATATACAGCTTAGGAGAGATACACTTTGTGTGTTAGTTAATCAAAAGAAATTGGACTGTCTGTCTATATATGGAAAACTTCAACCAGTCTCACTGGGAGAGTGTCAGACCTCATCTTCTGCCACTGCTGCTCCCACATGGTTTGCAGCTTCCCCTGCTTTTGCATGACAACCTACATCTAGAGATGGGGAGTGTTCACTTCTCCTATGTTACTACAGGACGATCTGCCAGTAGTCAGAACGTGACATATGGAATTTGCTAGCCAGTGCTTAACTCTCTGCCTACCAAATCTGCTCAAAACTCATTGCATTATGTTTTTGTTTAGGAATGTTGTTGGTGGTTAGAACTTGTCGAAGTATAAATCCCAATTCCAGTTTCTGAGACTAACGCAACTAGGGTTGGGTACCGGAAACCGGTGCTAATGTGGCACCGGTTCCAACACATCCGGTATTACCCAGATCGAAACGCAACGCACATTTCGGTGCTTCTTTTCGGTGCCTGAGCCGACTGAAATTGAAAAAAAACTATTGTTGTGAACTTCTCTGGTGACTCCGCCCTGTCAGCAGGTTACGATAGCCAATCACATTTAACTTTGAGAGCGGAGGCATACGCTGTGTGTGACTACGTGAACCCATGCCGAGCACAGCAGCGTCAGGCTGGGCGATGGGGAGACCGTCACCGGTCACCCTGAACACGGGGAGACTGATAAATAAAAGAGCAGCCTGAAGTCAGATTAGTACCGTAAAGTTGAATGCAAGTCTTGCATTCATAAAAGTAGGCCAATAAATAATAAATTATCCATTATAACCAAGCTAGCTCGTAGCTCGCGCTAGCTACGAGCTAGCGCGAGCTACGAGCTACGTGCGTGACACTCTGCTAGCAGATCTGTTGTTGTACAGCGGTCCCGGCTGTATACCCGGTGTTACCGGGAATATAATAACGGACGAATAAAGAGCGCAGGGCGTCACTTTATTTCAGTGGAGCTCTCTCTGTCAGAAGCAAAACTTTATCTGTCACATGTCATCTTCAGGACCTCTGATTGGTTGTTCTCTTTGCCCATCAACACAGTGACAGGTTAACCCTATAAGGTCTGCACATGACATATCACATCATATAATGGAGAACATGTACGTTAACAGTCCGATATCCGTTGTTTGTCAGTGCTCCATGATAACGGCTTCTACATGGAATATGGCTAAAGAAAATTTGAATGTCCTCGTGCGTTTCTTAATTTTTCAAGTATCAGTTCAGGCACTGGTATCGTTTTAAAAGTACCGGTTTAGCACCGGTATCGGAAAAAACCCAAACGATACCCATCCCTAAACGCAACTGACCATCTGAGATGCGCCTCTCCGGTCTTTCATTGTAGAGGTAGTATAGCAACATATCCTGATACAACAATTACTCCTTTTTTGTGCAATTTCCTATTTTGGAAAATATTGTTTCTTTGGGTAATATATCTACAGAAGTGCTTTTACTTAAGTACAGAAATTAAGTAAATAATCAATTAACGTTAACTTCTCATTTCACATGGGGAACGATCACCGGTTTCCTGCCTGCAATTTGCTCTTTTATAAGAGGCATCAACCTTTATCAACAACATGCAATACATTTATCCCACGTAAATGGAGGAAACGGACAGACAGACGGACAGACAGACAGACACGAGTCAAGACAAACAGACAGACAGTCAAGAGACACCGTCACACGGATAATACACGAGTCAGACAGACGGACGAACGGACGTACGGTCAGACACGTCAAGACAGACTCCTCCCTCCTCGTTTGTCGCCTTCCTGTGTGATTGCAAGCCCCGCCCTAATTGTTTTCACCTGTGCCTCGTTCCCTTGTGTATTTAGTCTGTGTCAACTCCTTTTTCTGGGCCAGTTGGTCTCATGTTTTTTTTTATTTTTTGTGAGCAGACCAGCGGTTTTCCTCGCGTTGCTTTCCTCATTTATGACCCTTTTTGTTCTCTCCTGAGTTTGCCCACAGATTGTAATACCTTTGCCTCCCCAGATGAATTATTTGTGTACTAGTGATGGCGAGATGAAGCCTCATGAGGCTTCGAACCACTTCAGCCAATTGGTTCGAGAAAGGGTTCATTACTCGAAGCTTCATGTGCTCACAACACCCCCCACTGGCCAAGTGTATATTCACAGGCAGCTGTAGCTGAACCACATAATATGACGCATTTAATTGTTTTGTCTGTTATGGCTGTTGAGAATGACTATGAATTACAAAAATGTATGACCAAATAATTTCTGTACATAAATTATCACATATGTGCATAATAAAATATATTTTTAATGTATTCTGTGTTTGTAAATGTTCCTAAATTGGTAGTATTATATGATATGGCAGGTTGTGTAATAATGTTATTATGTCACTTTAGGAAAATGGCATGGGCTTAAGCAGGCAGAGGACACTGAATATGCGTGTGGAACTTGGACAGTGATGTACAGGACGGGACATTTTATTTATTTGTATTCAGAAATAACAGTTTCTTAACAGTTCCATATTACCACCTATCCTTCTCTCCTCACTCTCCTAACTCTCCAGACTATCTCTCTCTCTAAACTCTCAACCAACAACCCACATGTTGAATGGAGCCTGAGGGGTTTATATTGCTGTCAAACCTCCCGGCAAAATCTGAACCGCTTGCCGAAGCAGTCACGTGGTACAGCCGGGCAGCGAGGCTTCGGACGTCATCATTTTTGGCTCCTCCCCTAAATGAAGCAAGCCTCGATACGCGCTTCGAGGAACCGCCCCCGCCATTGCTCGACACACGCTTCGAAGCGTCGGCACATCTCGTAACAACACTACTGTGTACCGAACCCTGACCGCATTAAACACTTAGTTTTTACACCTGACTCCCGTGCCTCCAAGTCTTCTTGTGAGTCCTGCTCACTGTAGTTCCAGTTCCTTAACTGGTGCAAACTATTTATAATGCTGGTTTGGAAGTAAGAGAAATCATGATAGGGAGTCAACATGAATTCCAAAAGCTCCCATCAAAGCTACTTGGCACCAAATTTAAATGAAAGAAAGCGTTGGTGTAATATCCTTGCTGGAGAAGGCACTTCCAACACCGAGCCAACGGCAAAGATGGCAAGCGTGGTCGTAAGTGATATCATCAGAGACGTTTACCACAGAAGCACAATTAATGGAGATATCCAAATCAACATGCCCAGTCTTTGGCTTACCTCCCCCCCCCCTCCATGTTGCAAGTCATGTTTAAAATGTATATGCTTATGTGCTCTCTCCCCTCGTGTTATGCTGTAATCCTTTCTTGCCATTTCGTTGCTTCTGTACCTGTACTCTAGCAATCACAATACATTGAATCCAATCCAATATGAATAATCGTCGATGTTTAAATTAAATATTATTGTATTGCAAGCCTCCCATTGTCATTTTTTATATTTTGACGGCAACTTTTATCAAATGAGCAATGTAAATGAATGAGAGTGCGAGATCTAACTAGGCTAACGCAACTGATGTTCCCAATGCTGTTTGTCTGTTTCATAGCAACAGCCCCACACACCGAGACTATTGTCTCTGAGCTACTGAAATGTAATGCACGTTTGGTGGCTTCAACTATTTTGTGCTGAAAGGCAGCTTATTATTTACTTATTTATAATGTCGCAGGTAGCCGTATTATAAAGGCAATAAGGTACTCGAGGCAGTATTGTATCGTCAATAATGTCCTGCTCAAGGTTGTTGTTAGGCCCGACGGGTAGGCAGTATTGTACTGGACGCGTATCGTACTGCCTCGAGTACCTTATTGCTTAATCAGCTGAGGCATGTTTTCCAACCACAGTATGGTTCAGTTTTATTTCTCTTTCATTTGCAAGTCCATTTTGTTTGCTCCCACACTCTCCTCTTGGCCAGGTAGAAGATACAGTAGATCATTTCGATTTTGCCCTAACATGTTGCATCTCTTGGAGCTCATGCAGTTGTTTCTCTTGTGTCACTGTTAAATCTCAGCTCGGGAGGATTTCTTTTAAACCTGTACTCAAACGAAGAGATAGTCATGTTACTGCCGTGCTTTTTTCTGAGGTTTCCAAGACAAAGTTAAAGGAAGTTCAGTCTTCACTGATCGTCATAGTATTGTCTCTTGTAATAGCTGCAATTGTGGTCAGGCTCCACACATTGGAGAGGATTTACTAACCAATACAAATAAGTAGATAAGGTTCATTCTAGTCATTTGAGCCAGCATCAGTGTGCTATCCTTAAGTGGAGATGGAATAGTGCAGATGTGTATCCCCTATGCATGTGTGAAAGGTTTAACAATAAAGTATTTATAAGTACTGCCTGACTTTTTTCTCATGGCCAGTTCTCAAACATTGCTGAGTTTTTATCTTGAATCTGAAGCAATTTGCTTGACAAAGACAATATATGATAAAGTACCATAATGAGCTTTGTTGCATTGTTAATCTGTTTATGCTCTCCAGGGAATATGAATGAGATGTGTTTATTCCCTGAGGAGCCATTCTTAAAAGTATAGTGGACTGTAGAAGTCTATAATGGAGGGAATCATTGAAGTAAGTGTGTGTGTGAGCGAGTGCAAATTTCATAATTCAGACTTTGGGTGGTTGATCACACTTGTGAGAATGGATGGACATCTGATAGGGCCACTCTAACACATGAAGTCCCACATGGTTCTGTTCTAGTACCCCACCTATTCCTTATATATATATATATATATATATATATATATATATCGATGGTTCTGTCTGTAGCAACATCCTCCATGTCCCGAGTATAAAACCAATATATTTCACCCAAATACAAATATAAACTTTTTACTTTTGGCTGAACTTTTTCCCAGATGGTTTAAATTAATTGATAATCCAGAAACGTCACTCCATATTTTATATTCCTTGGAGTTCTGATTGATGCAACTCTAGAAGAGACATTTTCTGTTTGTTGTATTTTGTATAATAGCTTAATTCATCTGTACCTCATATTCTGCAAAATCATTTGTGAAACTTCTAATTCCACCCACCTTCGTGGGTTATATACTTTACAAAGACATTTTTGCAGAACGTCAATATTCTGCCTTTGTGTAGAATACTCAGCCCCTTTCTTTTTATTTGACATGAATATATATATTAAACATGTTTTTGGCTAAGTCAATTATTAAATAATAAAAGGGCAAAGTTAAAATTCAAATTGCATTTCTTTCTCACTCCATAGTTCCAAATGTAGGCTGAACCAAACATTACAAACTTAGCATATCTCTCTCTCTCTCCCTCTCTTTCCATCCCTCTATATTTCTATCACTGCTAAGTACCAGACAGTTCTTTTTACAATCCATTTCCCTTTAAAAAAAACACAGAATGATCCCAGAAGAGGTTCAATAGTTAAATGGAGACCGATCAAACTCAGGCTTGGTCCTAATTGCAACTTGTAGCTTTGGATCTACAAGCACATTGAACATGTTGCTCAGTGTCAAGGGAGCAAGTACATCCTGTTTGCCCTTTCACCTACAATCTTGAAGATTGTTGCAAAGATGAAAATTGTTGTATTATTTAAAAGGTTGGATTAGGTAAAGGCACAAAAACAATTGGGTTAGAATGACATAAATATTGTTCCTTGGGTTTCAATAACTACTGTTGATGAAGATGAGAAAAAGATTATCGTAATAGTTGATTGTCTATAAGAGATATCTGTTGAACTATTCAACCACCCTGTCCTCCTTCCTCTTCAGACTGTTGCCCTGTGATTACATTACACTATGTAAGCCCTTGCTCTCTATGGACAAGGGTCCTAATTATTATGGCTTTCGTTCATTATGTTAACATGTAGCCTGTTGTTTTGGGGCACTTGCTGATGCAACTGCTGTTGTTTTCCGTGGGAGGACAGCTGTCACCAATACACTGTCTCTGAAGATTGTTGGATGCACTGAGTTTTAATTGGCGACACCTATGTTCACAGAGCTTGAGTTGTGATGTGCTGTCTATAGATATGAATCTAGAAGCACTCTCCATGCAGTTAGATACATCTTTGAACATGACTCCTGGGAGGAAGCAATGGAGAAGAACTATTTTTCTGCTTGGCTGATTAGGCCACAGCCTGGTGTCCCCAGTGTCATGTCAGCTTCTCAGTGCTAAAGGGCTTATAATAAATATGTTTGTGGATATAACTTCATCCAAGCTTTTGACATTGCCACTGATATCAAAGTCACTCTTTTTGCCAAGCCGCGACCTAGGGGGGAAAGATACTGTTTTCATTGGGACACAACCTAAACACGCATGACCGTGCATCCCTGAAAACTGTTTACAGAGGTGCTTAAGCTGACCCCTGTAAAAATGCACACTGGTCGGACAGGACTGTTACTTCTCAATCAGCATTTTCCTTTCATCTAAACTAATGAAATTGTCTTAATTATGTTATTGTTATTTTCAGCTTTCCACAGTGGGTAGGAAGTATAGCGTCAGAGGGAAATGTAATCCTATAATAGGTCTGCATGCCCGTGTGAGAACATTAGGTTTATTCAATATTGAACCATTTGTGCTTGGACAATTGGATTTTGATTGGCCAAATTGACAATTACCATTCACCGGCATGTAACACAGCCCATTGTTTGGTTTAGGATTAATTTGTTTGTCCTAACAAACAAGATACAAACGTGAATGTTCCTCAACCAAGAATACATATGATGCATGTGTATGTCGGTATCAGCTTAATTTAGTGGTCAATTAACATTGCTTAATGAATATGTTGCAGTAATCTTGTCTTTAGCATAATGATGGTAGTCACAGTTGTGTAAAACCATGTTTTCTAACAAGTTTATGTATAGCTATGTATCAAACAGAGATGTGTGTTAGTCTAATGGTCAAATATGAGTGGCATCCCTTTCCTCATTTAACTACTTTAAATCTATAACATTTTTACATAGTTATTTTTGTAGAAAGTTTGGTAATTGGATGAAGGAAGGGATTTATGATAAAAGGCCCCACTGCTCGCCACAACACTTTGTAAAATGTAAAGATATGAAACAGGTCTGCACTGCTATTGATGCAAAAAGACATGATCGTATGATATGCATATATATATATATATATATATATATATATATATATATATATATATATATATATATATATATATATATGTGTTAAATAATACTAGTAATCTAGTCTAAAATGTCCCAGTAAAAAGCAATTAATGCATCAAATACCAAGAAATGGCAATTTAATTGAAATTTCATATTGATATCCCATTTCTGTCCCTGGTCTCAGAGCTATCATTATACCTTTAAAGCAGCATTGTTAAAAGCAGACAGCAGCTTGGTTACGAAGGGGAAATAAAGAAGGCAAAAAGTTATTTGAGTTACTCAACCTTCCCTGTCAAACTATTTATCTTCCTTTTTGTGTTGTTCATTAGTCCTGATTTAATTTTCTTTCTCTGTGCCCACTTGCAAAAGTCATCCAATTAGGCTTCAACTATAGTTCCTCTTGCTTCCAACTCTCTGAGCTGGAGCAGATAAGACAGCAGGTAGACGGAATAACAGGCTAATTGATAGGAAGCAGATTATCAAAGCTATAAATTGCGAGCCCTGTGAGATTCTAAGAGGAATTACTTTTAATTGAGTTTATTGTGTTCTCTTGTGTTCTTTTTGTCACAATAGACAGTGTCCACTCTGGTGTCAGACAATCAATGTCTGATGTCAGACTGGGCAGAGAATAACAAGTACGTATACACGCAAAGAGGTCTGTGGGATATAAGTATTATAAACTACACTTGTTGTGAAAATGCATGCCACACAACATACATATCTAATCTGTGGTATTACATATTAAATATAACTAACCGATCTTTTATGACAGAATCTATTAATGGCTGAAAATGAATTTTCCTATCACAGGTGAGTTCAGAAAGCAGTGAGTGAAATTTTTTTTTTTTTAAATACACTGTCAATTTGACCCGTATCATAAGAAACGTGTTTAATATGCAAACGCCTTGTGAGATTGCCTGAATGCAAAATGTTTAATGCAAAGCAACAATATGCCTGGCCAAAAATCTGAGTTAAAAAAATGCCTAGTTTGATTATAAACTTAAAATCACATGCTCGATTCTCAGAATACAGCTATATTAGTAGTGTAGAAATCCTTGGTACATGGATATACAGTATATCCCTTACCAATAGAAAACATTTGCATTTATCATGTTGTGTAACTTAAGATGTTTGACATTGATCATAATAATTAGCTCATACTTAAGAAAATATTGGTATCAGCTTCTCGAAACTCGCCAGTATTACAATATTTGTTGTACGGTCATTGGATTTGTTGTATGGTAATTTAACTAAAAAGGCTAAAATCACATTGTCATTTTTTACATGTTGAACTATTACCCAGGAGTCGCTGTCCAACTAATCTACATGTGCGAGCTACAAAAAAGATGCTATCAAGGAACTGAAAGTCATTCTCACCTCTTATAGCATTTTGAATAACGAGAGGGGGGACCTCATCATTCATAATGACACTGATCATCTATAACGGTTTCAGATATGATAAAAAACCAAGCTCATGTAGAAATGTCCTCTTTTCCAATTCTGCTTTCTATAGGAACCACTGGCTTTCACCTTGAACAGTGGCAGATAATAGGTTTGTCATTGGATAGCTTCCTCCTTCCCACATAAAGACCCTTTTAAAAGAGATATATCGCTAGCCGCCTGCTGATGAAGTCTGCAGTGTTTAGGATTATATCTCAATTTATTCTCATTTACTAACCTGCGGGTCTAATTTGAATGACCCTGACAAGATCATTAAAGCAGAGGTTATCAACTCTCCCTGAAGATGAGATGCATCCTCAAGAATTCAGCATTAGCCTCCTTCTTCTATTTCAATGTTACCTGGTAGCTGACTACTTCACGTCAGCTATCGGGTCCACACATCCTAACAGTTTTGAAATGTTGGACACATGAAACCACATCCGATCAAAGGAAAATATGAAGGTGTAAATGTTTGGTGTTTTAGTTAATCTTTGGTTTCAAACTGTGTCACCTGCTTCATCTATTTGATTTTGATTTAAGTGTCCCAAACAATTAGTATGTAAGCAGTTGTTTGCATGTCTTTACTTAACATTTTACAACTTAAACAAGGAGACCGTCCCAAGAAATACAACTGTATAATTTGTTTCAGCAGTAGCTTGATAACATCATTTTATTTCATAATTTTGACATCACAGATGGCTCTAAAAACTATGAGATACACATGAGCTTCACCCATGTTTGCTATGGAGAAATTTGGGATGAGTGGTTTAATCCTCCCCCAAATGAGTTTATGGACACAGACTTGTAACACTACTTTTGACAGATATTTAGGTGTTAATCTTTTGGAGTGATGATTTACCAGGATTACAATGTTGGTTTAAACCATGATAATCTCTGGACAACATTGGAAAGACGAATAGCACTATAAGAATGATTAATACTATGAAGAGAATATGAAATTACCCCCTTCTTGTGGGTATGCAATTGTTGAAACTATTGAGGGTAATTCTGACTAACCGGATTGTGGGTACGAGCCCGACATCGGTCACATTGCATTTTCCTCCGCCTTCACTACCTGCGTGTTATCCTGTGCTTAGCCACCCCCAAGACGAAGCCAGGGTGTTTTTTCTCCCTATGCCAGAATGTTGATGGGTACAACTGCACCTACTCTCACAGTACTTTGGAGGTTGACTTGGCTATGTTAGACTAGTTGAGGGTAAACTTCTTCCATACCCTTTCCCTTGAGGTGGTAATAGCACCAGACCCGTGATGGGCAGTCAGGGCCAGCTAAGACTTCTCTGCTGGCCTAAACGGAATCATAAAGTTATAGCTATTTTATAACGTGTTTTTTTTCACAAATGCACAACATGTATTATAATTATTATTGTTGATTGTCATATTCTTCAACCAATCAGATCTTTAGTTTGACATGCCGGGCGTGTTATTTGACGTACCAGGGGTACCAAGAAGGCCTGTAGGTACGTCACGTTAACTTGCGCTGTGATTGGTCAGACCTTTGTCCAACAGAAAGCTAGCTAGCAGAACTCAGTAATAGTAAGAAGAGTTCTGATTGAAACATATGTAAGAGAAGGTATGACATGTTTAGTGTTTTGCTTCTTATTTTCTTTTTTAACTAGCTGTTTTTTGTTAACACTCCGTGGCTGAAGGAGGCGGAGGTACGGATTTTGTAACGTCTTTCTCATGTAGGATGTTTCAGACTCTATTTTATCTGTTTCATCTTCTCCTAATGTCATAACCCCAAAAGGTGGTGCAGTTTGAGGGCGTATAATACAAGGTTAAGTTGAGCAAAGCCACTTACTTCCTACATGTTCTTTCCATCTAACGGTGATATATGTGCGATTCACAATCATGCCATGCTTTCTGAAATGCCTGCATGTGTTCCAGTTTTTTTTCTAAGTGTTTTTTGCACCACACATAGCACCCCAGAGCTTCTGCAGATGAATTACTTAGACAGAAAGGTGCACAGTTTACTTGTGTTTTTTTAATGTTTAACCTGAAACATATTTTCTTTCTTTTACTGTGCCTGATAAGAGGAGCAGACGGCATTGCGGAGCATACGAATTACAAATTACAGACTGTGTGGGTTGATAATGGGTTAAGTCACGACCTGTATTCCCGTGATGACTTACATTTTTCAAGAGCATGCAAATACAGAGAAAAACAAACAATACTGAATAAAAACTTGGCAGAAACTTTAATCTGTAGGATAACGAGTTTTTGTCTGGCACAAAAGTTGGGTCTTCCAGTAATTATGTTATACGATAATTACAGACATTAGTGTTGTCTATTTTTTTAAGTGCTTTTACACTCTGCCTGCTGTGCATTTTGTATTCTTTTCCATTATTTATTTTTTCCATTTTCTTTTAAATTTCTTCACACATGCTGTTTGTAACACAATTAAGTCAACAATAATGCAAAATAAAGTAGTTTTCCTTTGGGTTTTTCTCTATTGCTTCAGTAGTAAAACTTTAAAAAAGTTTCTCAGCAAAGTGTTTTTGTTTATGAAATATCTGCAGAGTGCATGTGCGTGCATATGAGTTTGGTCATTGTAAATCTCCATTGTGTTGCGGGGGAGGTTGTGAATATGATTACCTTACTGTATAAACCATACAGAGTGAAATGAATGAGATGTGAACAAGTCTTACACAACCAACACTGTACATGTTTATTTTAATGCAAACTCCACTTGAGTCCTTACAGATTTAATTATAACAAAAGGAACAACAGAAAAATCAGTGAATGTGACTGTCTTTCTTTTTTTGTCTCATTTGTTTCAATGTTGTGCACCGTGTCATCATTACTTCTGTCTTATGTGATCAGAACATTCATGCAACATTTCAATGGAAAAGGCAAATTAATTGAATTCAGCTCAGGCAGATCCTCTCCCATCTTTTCTTAATCTGCCATATTGATTGACAGCCATATATTAGTGTCTTTTCATTCGTTTCTTTGGATCAAAATGAATTGCTCGCTGTTAAATTTCACGCTTTCTAACCACATGATATCCACTTGAATTAAAACCAGAGGGTTGGTTCGCAGTTTTCTCTATGTAGGATATCTTGATGGTGCTATTTGGGTCAATTTCAATCAGTACACGTCTTGCAGTGTTTCAGCCCTGCATCTTTTGTTTTATTGTTCTTTCTTTCTCATTTCCATTCTTTGTATTATAACATGTCTTGATATTTCAGGGCACCTCACTATGGAAAAATCTCTGACCTCTCTGAATTCAATGCTCCTTCATTACACTGACAGTGAATTGATGATTAAAGACGAAGGATATGATGAATAATCTATTTTTAATTACTCCATCATCCTTGTCTGCAGAGTTAGTTGAGGTGAACATTTACCCTTCAGTAAAGGTGGTGGATCTTTACAGCTTCAAATTTTAAGCTAAAATGAGACTGGTAGATATGCAGCCTATTTCAGAACCAATTATTTGATTTCACTCTCATGAAATGTTCACAATGATTTGTTTGATTTGTTATATCTAATACATTACTCTTGGCGTGACAGAATATGAAGTTAGGGTATTATTTGTTTCTATTTATATGGTGGCATCATCATGGATTTATTACTGTGACCCGAAAGATGGCAAAACATAAAACAATATGTCAGTGCTTATGCAAATATATTTGGCTATCTGGAGTGCCTACCAACACAAACTGAAATAAGACCACCCGGTCACATTCAACAAGCTATTCAAATGTGGATCCTGTTCTGATGTCACATCCAGATGAATTAGAACATAACGCCCATGGATCCATAATTACCTTTTGCAAAGGTGCGCCATAGTTTTCTGGCAGGCCAATCAGAGCAGACTGGGCTTTTTCAAGAGGGGGTCTTAAAGGGATAGGCACTTACATAAAGGTTTTCAAAGACTGAATACAGGTATATTCAGACAGAAAGTATGACAAAAAGAATGTGTTTTATAATCTCATGGTAAATTGTAACTAGTTATGTTGATATGTTTAATAACACATCAACATAAGCCCTTTAAAAATGAATAACTACAAGTTGTATATTTATGTTTAAGTTACTGTGTTTCATTTCCCTTACATTAATATACCAAATAACTATTTGATTATGTTGATTTTAAACTGTTACATACATTTTTTGTATCTGACCTTCAAATGTAAACTTCTCATACTGATCCTTAGCTCTTGCTTTAAAAGTAGACAATTCCACATTGTACTATCAGTATTGAATCTAAAAGGGTATTCCTAATTTCTAAATTCACAAGTCAATCGTGACAAATTGTACCCTTCCATTATAAATGTGTAGCATATAACTGCCTATTTTAATTTACTCTCACAACCCTAAAATAGGATAAACGGTTTGGATAATTGAATGGAATAGAATTTGTTAATGACATTTCCATTATCAGCTCAATTTATTTTGTATTAGTTGCAAGAGGTATGTTTCCCTCTAATGTCAATATATATAAACATATGGCAACAGGAAACTGGTTCCAACATAGAAAAAGGCTTTCTGTCAAAGTGCTGAGTGACAGTAATCTCAAACTTCCTCCACAGAGAAAATCACTGCAGAAAACTCAAACGTTTATGTTGAACAAGGAAATAGAGAAGTAAACAAAATGTGTTAAATACAGTATTTTAGATAACTGGTCATCTGTGAACAGGTACGGTACATCAAACTAAATAGACAACCTCCTTTAAAGAAGATGCTATGCTGACAGGCTTGTCTGGTCTCTTCTTTCAAGTGTATTATTATTATCTGTAAAATAAGAAGAAACAAGAACTTGAAAAAAATAAAGTATTCAGACCCCTTTAAATGTTTCACTCTTTGTTTCATTGTAGCCATTTGCTCAACTCAAAAAAGTATTTTTTTATTTAATATACACGCAGCGCCCCATCTTGACAGAAAAATATTTTTAATTTTTCTTTTTTTTTACGTTACCCGTGCCTGTTTTATTCTCTGCGATTCCGGTACTCATAAGAGTTTGTATCAAAGTGCTCCGGGTGCCCGCAAACTTCAACGATGAATGTGTCCTCCATCTTGTTCTGATTCACTTCGAGGGCAGAATGGGCCGAGTTGCAAAATTTCGAAACTTAATATTTCAATTAGTTGGGAATCTTCGAAACTAGTTCCCGAAGATTCACAACACATTTTTGCCTATCGCAACTAATCGCGTCTGTACGTTGACTTTGCATGAGATCTACTAACGCGAACAATTCTCAATGCTTTTGGTGTGGACACACCATTACAGAAAAATACCCTGTGCTTGAGCTTCAGAAATGTTCGAGGAAATGCAGCTTGTGTGGATGCTACCACATACAAGCTACTGAAATTGTATTGTGAAAAAAGCAACGCTACAACCCTGCTACTAATAAATTGAACTAAGATAGTCACGCTGCTACTGCATAACACAGACTTTATCACAGATATTGGACACAATATGAACGGTCCAGCCTTAACGGAGCTTTGTCAGTTGCTGTATTGCCGGAGGGTTTTTGAGGACAATGTTTGGGACCTGACCTTTTTATTAGTGCCGACTGCATTGTGGAGGTAGATCTGGCCATGTGAAACTAGAGTTTGGTTGAATCACAATAACCCTGATGCGTAATTCTATTCCACATTGCATAAAAACTTGCTTTAAAACCATTCATTGTGTATGTTATTTAGAAATAACCAACCTTACATAAAATCCCTGTTAGCACTGAATCCACCTGTGGGCTTTTCATATTTTCTTTTCAACACAACTCAAAAGTTTCACTCATAATGCTTCATGATTGTGCTCAACTATTGCAAAGCCTACATAATGCTTTTATGATTGAAGCCACAAATAACAAGTATCCTTTGCATTTGACAATATTAAAAACACATTTATGACGATTCCAAGAGTATTGATGGATGGAGTAATGGTCTTTTCATAAGAAGACAATGTCACCTGAATTACCAGAGAACATCTGGATCAATAATGGATGGGTTTGAGAACATTCCACAGACCTTCTGAAATGTTTTTTGTTGCCATGATATCCCTTTGGAAGCCATTATAACTGCTGTTTTTCTTTGCACATGAGTGGCTACCAAGGTACGCAGCATATGACACACAAGTTTTTTTGTGGGGGTTGAGCATCCGTCAAATTGAAAGTAACATCCGATAACATACTGCTAGTGCTTTGATACAAAAACATAATGTGAAAATATGATTTCATTATTAGAATCAGTTCAGTGATCCAGTGATCCAGTGATACACAAACAACCAAGGGGAGTTGGAATGGAGACTAGACAACCTCTTTCAAAGAACATTTCAGTTTATTATGAAGACGCCAGGCAGAGAAACTTGTATGATGTCTTCCTTCATGTTTTTCACTACCATCTGTAAAATGAGAAGAAGTCTTTTGATTCTTTTCTTGAGTGAGGCCATCGATCGTCTCGGCTTTTTATGCTGCATTATATGGTGCATTGTAGGATACATTTAGAGATACAGAGTGGATGATTTCCTTATATATATATATATATATATATATATATATATATATATATATATATAACAAAAGGATTAATAGTACCCTGAATAGCATCCAAGTTCACAGAAATGCAAGGCTCCAGCCAGTTAAGTACACCAGATTGGTAAACTATATCAATGAATACATAGGCTCTGCCACTATCTTATGATTCTGAATATTATTAAGCAACGACTTTTGTATGCATCAAATCGACGAGGTTTAATGATTCTCTTAACTTTAAAGGAGTACAGTATCCCATTTTGATTCTGTCCAAGCTGTCTCTCAGCTTTCCTAATTAGATAGGTGTTTGTGTGCTGGAGGTATTGGCAATTACCAAAGTGACAAAGCGCAAACATTAATAGGAGCTGCAACCAGACAGCAGTGTCTGGAGCCTAAATAAAAACTATTGTAGACAGGTCATGAAAGCCAAAGGGGGAATCCAATTAATAACTCTATATCTGTGCAGATAACCACACTGAACAAGAATAATATCTTAATGAATGTAACTGTAATTAACCTGTAATGTCTCAACCCAAATCTGCCCCTAATTAAAGCAAGAGATAAACTGTCTTTGAAATCAACCTTCCTCAATCAACACATGCCCAGGATGCTGCGTCTGGCTGATAGTGGCACAGAGACTGAGGTTTAAATCCAGTAATTAAGATATCATCTTGAAAGCAGAGCCTAGGGCTACAGTGTTGGGTTATCATCCAGATGCCCCTTTGGAATAAAGTCCACACTGGGTTGGTGGATAAAGTGCTTGTCAGGGTACCATCTCCAATCGTTTTTCATATGCTGGATGGTCGTTTACTGAAAATTAGAGATAATCTACCAGCACATGTTTACAGACACTGTTTGCCAAGTTTACTTTCAGATACTTTTTGTTTTGTTTTACTCACCTAATTGTGGAGAAAGGAGCATGGTGATGGGGTGGGGTGGGTTCTGGTGAGTGTGATGGAGAGCTGATGAAGGAAATCTCAGTATGGAAAACATACAGCGGGCAGAATGAGATGTGTTGGCAGGCATTCTGGTCTCACAGTAAAAAAAAAAAAAAAAAATATATATATATATATATATATATATATATATATATATATATATATATATATATATATATATACATGTGTCGCTCTCATTGCTTTGAGAAGTCCAGTTAATATACCTGAAAACTCACCTTTTTAAGAAAGCTTACTGCTAAAATATCTTTTATGGGCTTTGCTTTTAAATATATCTTAAACAATTTTCTTGTTTTATTCTGCTCTGTAGCACTTTGAGATTGCTCAAATATAAAGTGCAATACAAATACAATGTATTATTATTATTATTATTATTATTATTATTATTATTAATATGTATCAGCACCCTGGATTCAGATAACATACGTAAAAACTGTATCAATACTGGTTCTTGATAACCACATTTCTTTGCCGATAATGTAATGTTTTGTGTCAGGTATAATAATATATAGTTTGTTATAATATTTGTTTTAACTATTTTATTCACGCTGGGTATCGCTGCACTGTAGACACGTAAACATATTGTGATGCAACCAAAGAAGAAATTCTAAAGAAGGGGTAAAAAAGAAAAAGACTGTGTGACGAAGAGAGAACACAATAGTGTCTCATTCTCTGCAGTTTTTGCATGTGAATGGATCCATACGGGTCATCGGGCTTATTTCCTTCTGGCTCGCCTGTCGAGTTAGATATATGTAAACTGGCCTGGCCTGGGGCAGCTTCTAAAGGATATCAGTTTGTTGGAGGAGTGAGGGAAGGCGAGGGGTACAGGCCTGGCTGAGCTAGCAGTTATTGTATGTATATGTGTGTGTGTGTGTGTGTGTGTGTGTGTTTGTGTGTGTATTTAGTCCCCCGGATTGAGCAGAGTCCCTCAGGTTCAAATTCCAGCGCTATGCGTGTCCGTTGACTCATGTGGACCTTTTCCAGTCGTTATTCCCCTGTAGATGGGGGCAAGTGACGTGTGTGTGTGTGTGTGTGTGTGTGTGTGTGTGTGTGCGTGCGTGCACTGGAGCAACCTGTGTGTATGTGTTTGCACGGCTCTCTGTGTTGAGAGGGAACCCGGTGCAACCCTCAGCCACAGCATCAAGGATAGTGTACGACTGTGTCAGTGTTGTTTTGTCAATCATAAAACATAACAAGTGTGACATTCCGATGAAAGAACGCTGTGTGTGTATAATTCAACACAGAAGAACAGGTTATACGAGGTAAATTGCCACAGGCGTTAGACTAGGAGCAGAATGTTGAATTTGGGCCTTTTTTAAAGTGTGAATTAATATTTAATGTGTGTTGGATCACAAAGGGAAAACTACAGGGTTACAACAATACTGTGGACAACTGTTTTAGCAAAAGGTTAAATGTTTTACATTTATTTGAATCTACATTTTCTGAAAACTAATGTATTCTACCATATAGTAGTCTTTTAAAAAAAAGTATATTCTCCACTTTATCTCCAGCTGCACCAGTACTCCAAATGTCAAATGTCACCTTGAGGTTATATGGTGTATTGTGACCTGTGCACTCCCTGTAATAGTGTGATGTAGTTATGAACTGTGTGTGTAGGTGTGTGTGTGTGTGTAAGATGTCCTGTACCAGAACCTTTTGACCCTTCCAGCGTCAGTCTCTCCCCTCTCTCTCTCTCTCTTTCTCTCGCTCCACTTTTCTTATTCGAGTTGCCAACCCTGACAGAGATCCTGACACAATCCACCTTCTAACATCTGCCACTTGCGAGTTTGTCACCCCTATTTCAGCAAAGTGTGAAAAACTGGAGTGGTTGCACATTCTCACCATCTTGGTTCATCTCTTCCACTTCCTCCCTCCCCGTCGTTGACAGCAGTGTGAAGAAGAGTAGATCTTAAGGCGTGCTTAAATGCTTTTGCACTTAAACTTGTGGTGGAACGAAACATAACCTCCTCCTTGACATGAATGAATTCCTTTAATGAGATAGTTTGCACAACCACAATACCTTTTATCAAACACTATGTTTCTTCTTCTTTTGAAGGTCTGAGATTTACATAATCACTTGTCTTAACACTTTCTGCCAAACTGACGGATTGTTATACTTTCTCATATTGCTCATACAAATGCTGGATTTCGACAACCCCACAGTTATGAGGAACACAACTGTATTCTTTCATCCTTTATCATATAATGGGGCTGCTAGAGGGAAAACATTGATTCTGAAGAAAGAACTAAGACCATGCTGAGAGAGTGGAGAGAGTGGATCGTCAGCAATGTATGGACCTCAGCAGTGGTGTCATGGCAACTGACCAATTATGTAATAGTGTCAAGGACCAACGATTGAAAGTCAGCACTCAGCTTCAATCGCTTATGTTAAATCTCACAAAGCAAGCTAGAAATCTAGATGTAGTTATGAATTCAGACCTCAACCTGAACATCCAAATCAAGACCAATACATAATCAGACTATTATCACCGGAGGAAGATATCCAGGATTAGAGGACTTGTGTCTCAAAAGGATTTGGATAAACTTGTCCATGTATTTATCTTCAGTAGACTTGATTACTGTAATGTTGTGTTAACAGGTCTCTGTTAAAAATCAATCAGAAAGCTGCAGCTTGAGTATTCAGAAAAGTGGATCACATCACTCCAGTTCTGAGGTCTTTGACTGTGGCTTCCTGTTCAATAAATCATTTCAATTAAAATCCTGCTGCTTGTTTAAAAAACACTGAATGGTTTAGGGCCTAAATTCATTTGGGATGAATGTGTTGTGAACTTCAGCCTCTTTTGGCCTATGTGAGAAATACAACAACAAACACATGAAATAAAGATTCTACCAAAAACTGCCCACATTTTTTAAGCTTTTTTCCCAGATGGAAAAAAAAGAAAAATGTAATTTACAAAGATGATCCAGTCACATATTTTAAAAGGATTTTTTGAGTATTAGCCTGGGAAAAAATATTCTCTTCGCTGAGAGAACAATACAATCAGACTTAGAAAATGGATCAATATCATTTATTTCATTTTCTTTGACTCCCTGTACTTTAACAATAACCCTGACATTATAATTGAGAGGTAATATTACAATTCTGAATCGATAAGTCAAAATAAACATTTCCAAATTAATGGTTGTGGCAGCTGTGGGGGTGGAGTCTCCAATTTGGCCTTAGCTGTTGGCTGTTTGGCAATCAGCCCTCAGCTGACACTGTTCTCATAAAAAGAGCAGTTGAGAGTGGAGTGAGCAGAGGCGCCGTCGTACGGTCTGCTAAGTGAAGTGTGAATTGGATAAAGCGTGTTCCGGAATACCTCTTTGTTGGCGACTCCCTGGTGCTTTGGGAGGAAACCCATGGGAGACGGCCATAGAGATGTCACAATGGTATCGTCAAATGCCGCCATTTATTGTAGATTATGGGCCAAACAGGCCAGTAGAATAAAAAAGTTATTGGAAACAAACATACAGAAACTTATACAGCTTCTATCACTGGTGCAGTTTTTGTTTTGGTAATGCATAATTTTCTGAATTAGCCCCCTTCCATTATTGACCAACTTTATACTGTACCTCCTACACTTATGACCCCTAAAACGACCCCAGAAATGTCTCATGGCAAGTCAGCTGGCGAATGGGACTTCAGTAAATGATATCGGGGTCAACATAAAACACAATGTGGAGGATAGCAATAAGGAAGAGACGTACAATGTGCCCACATAACCATGATAGAATGTGAAGTTATCTGTTCGTAAATTTGCGTTTGTGTTGTGCAACCAGCTGATAATCTACATTACACAGAACCTTTCTCCCACTCTATCTCCTGTTTATGTGTCTCTCTCCTACAGAACCCTTCTGTAAGAGATGTGGCTAAGATGACCTTTACCCGCTTTCTCTCCAGAAATCCTTCAGAATAGAAGGAGAGGAGTTCAATTCGCTGAGGATTGGTGGGTCTCTTGTTGAAGAATAGGCTTTTGTCAAGGGAGACCAACATCTTGCAGTTATCAAAGTGATCAGACAACTCTCTTTTTTTATACACGACCCAGTCGAAAATCCTTTTTTACATGTGGGAAAACGGCCAAGGCCTCTGCCTCTACGACCCTGGTTCACATTGCATTGTACCATTAGAGTGAAAGCACAGGTCATATTTGTTACCATATTATATACCAGTTAGTTAAGCTATTTTGGTTCGCTCTGCATCCTGTTCGTTCAGAATCTCTCTATTTCCATGACACAAATCAAATAATAAGATTGTAAGTTTTGTAATAGAGGTGAATTTTCCATCATATATATCATATTTAGGCCCTATACATCATATATATTTTGTATCTGCGTTGATGCCTAGATTCCTTGTAGCAGTTTTGTGGCTTTCCTTCTACACAATTTCAACCTTGAAAAGTCAGCATGGATGGTTCCCCTCCCCGTACAGAGACACCCGATGAGGTAATGCAGCGTGGATAATTTTGTTCAGCAGAGTAAACCATAATTCACAACACAAACTAACAACCTAGTATGAAGTGATTAACAATTATGTTGCAATCATGCTCATGGAAATGTTGTTCAATTAAGAAGACACATTTGAAATCATATGTTAAACAGGATCGTGATCTATACGGCAGGTAATAAGCATTGAAGCATTCAGTGGCTTTTGGTTTGCCTCTTTGTATGAAACATTTCTGCCTATTAAAACTGTTGTTAAATATGATTCAAAAGTCAGCTGACGATGCGCTGCTGCAGAGCACGGCACCATCTTCACTTATCCGAGTACGGTAGTTCATCAATGTTTACATTATCTTTCGGGTTTTATTATTTTGTCTATAAAAGAAATGGTGTTGTGTTCTTTCCTTCTATATCATAACATGTGTACGTTGCCACAACCATGAACAACTGAACTGAATATTTTATTTTTTACATACATAAAATTAAACGATATAAACATTGTTATGATATTTGCTTCCGCAATAGTCAGTTTAACTAATAAAATACATGCATGTGCTGACATTTCTCCCAACTATGCAGATCTCGGTCTGGGTATCATAGTTGGGCAGACATTCACCACCCACACATACACATGCTCACTTATGTGGGTGTGTGGTCGGTTTATCTGCCACTTTTCGTCATCTTGCTGTCTGTAATATGCATGTATTATAGATGCAATAGGTGCATTGGTCCAGACATTTAACTCTATCATGAGGTAGGTGGAGGTTGACGTTCGTTATTGGATCAATATTACTGTAAAGGAATCCAAATTAATTAAGTTATGGAAAATAATGAAGTAAGAAAAAGAAGAAAAAGTAAAAAAGTAATTACAAATTTTAAAATAATTAAAAGTAAAAAGGTTATGAAAAAGTATAAAAGTAATAAAAAATAAAAAAGTAATAAACAATAATAAAGTAATTAAAAGTTAAAAAGTAATAAAAAACTACAAAAGTAATAAAAAAGTAATGAAGAAATACAAAAGTAATCAAAAGTAATAAAAAGTTATACAAATTAATAAAGTAATACAAAGTAAAAAAATAATAAACAGTTAAGTAATTAAGTTTTGAAAAGTTATTACATTACATTACATGTCATTTAGCAGACGCTTTTATCCAAAGCGACTTACAATAAGTGCATTTCAACCTAGAGTACAAACTAAGAACAACAAGAATACAGAAAGTAACATATCCTCATCATAGTCAAACTACAAAAGTACCATAATAAGAGCCATTCAAGTGCTACTAAAGTGCAAGTCTGTGTTTAATCCAGATATAGTCGTAAAAGGTGCGTTTTCAGTTTTCGGCGGAAGATGTAGAGACTTTCCGCTGTCCTGGTGTCAGTGGGGAGCTCGTTCCACCACTGAGAAGCCAGGACAGCAAACAGTCTGGATTTCGAGTGATTAGCTCGAGGTGATGGAGACACAAGTCGGTTGGCTGTTACCGAGCGGAGCGAACGTGCCGGGGTGTACGGTGTGACCATATCCCGGATTTAGACAGGGCCCGATCCATTCAGAGCACAGTACGCCAGAACCAATGTTTTGAAGCCGATGCGGGCCGACACCGGTAGCCAGTGAAGAGAGCGGAGGAGCAGAGCGGTGTGGGTGAATTTCGGGAGGCTGAAGACTAGTCGAGCAGCTGCATTCTGGATGAGCTGCAGAGGCCGGATGGCCTTAGCAGGTAGACCAGCCAGAAGGGAGTTGCAGTAGTCGAGGCGCAAAATGACCAGAGCCTGGACCAGAACCTGCGCCGCCTTCTGGGTAAGAAGAGGTCGTATTCTCCAGATGTTGTGCAGCATGTACCTACAGGAACGCGCTGTCGCAGCGATGTTGGCCGTTAGGGAGAGTTAACTGTCTAGCGTCACCCCGAGGCTCCTGGCAGTCAGGGTAGGGGCCAACACGGAGCTGTTGAAGGTGATAGTCAGGTTGTGAGTGGGGGAACCTTTCCCTGGAAGGAACAGTAGCTCGGTCTTGTCAGGGTTGATCTTCAGGTGGTGTGCAGACATCCACTGAGAGATGTCGGTCAGACAGGCAGAGATTCGCGCCACCACCTGTGTTTCAGACGGTGGGAACGAGAAGACCAGTTGGGTGTCATCGGCATAGCTGTGGTAGGAGAAGCCACGCGAACGAATGACAGAGCCGAGAGAATTGGTGTATAGGGAGAAGAGGAGGGGACCCAGGACGGAGCCTTGAGGAACCCCAGTAGTGAGAGGACAAGGATCAGATACAGATCCTCTCCAAGTTACCCGGTAAGTGCGGTTGGGGAGGTAGGAAGAGAAAAGAGCGAGTGCTGTGCCTGAGATCCCCAGGTCCTGAAGAGAAGAGAGAAGGATCTGGTGGTTCACGGTGTCAAATGCGGCAGAAAGGTCTAGAAGGATAAGGACAGAGGAGGGAGAGGCTGCTCCAGCAGTGTGAAGCTGCTCAGAGACAGCAAGGAGGGCCGTCTCTGTTGAGTGGCCAGCCTTGAATCCAGACTGGTGGTGGTCAAGAAGGTTGTTGCTGTGGAGATAGGAGGACACTTGGTTAAAGATAGCTCGCTCCAGAGTTTTGGAAAGAAAGGAAAGAAGAGAGACCGGTCTGTAGTTGCTGGCTTCAGACGGGTCGAGCGTGGGTTTCTTCAGGAGAGGGTTGACTCTTGCCTCCTTCAGAGAGTTGGGGAAACAGCCAGTTGAGAGGGAGCTGTTAATAAGATGGGTGAGAAAGGTCAGAAGGTCAGGAGCAACAGCCTGAAGGATGTGAAACGGGACGGGGTCAAGGGTGCAGGTGGTCGGTCGAGCAGAGATCACCAAGCTAAGAACTTGACTGGGAGACGGGGGTAAACGAGGAAAGAGAGGTGGATGAAGGAGTTGGTGTAGGTGAAGTGATAGAGGATGGATTAGTAAAGGAGGAGCGTATGTCATCTATCTTGTTTGTAAAGTAGTCGACAAAGTGGCTCGGCAAAAGAGAGGAAGGAGGAGGGGGACTTGGGGGATCAAGGAGGTTGGAAAAGATAGAGAAAAGTTTTTTGGGGTTAGAGAAGGAAGACTGAATTTTGGTCAGGTAGAAAGAGCTTTTGGCTATAGAGGCAGAGAAGGAGGAGAGAAGAGATTGATAGCAGAGCAGGTCTTCCGCTTGATTCGATTTGCGCCATTTCCTTTCCGTCGCTTGCAAGTTGGCTCTCTCGGCACGCACAAAATCAGACAACCAGGGAGCCGGAGAGGATTTGCGAACCGGTCTTATCTTAAAAGGACAAAGAGAATCAAGAGATGAAGACAGGGAAGAGAGGAGAGTGTCTGCGGCAGTTAGGCTGCATGAGTGAGAAGGAGTCAGTTGATGGGAGAGCGGATAGGACAGAGGAGGCCAGAGAGGAGGGACAGAGGGTGCGAATATTGCGGCGTACAGGTACAGAGTCTGTAGATTTGGGGGGTTATCAGTACCAGAGAGTGAGAGAGAGTACGAGATGAAGAAATGGTCAGATATACCAATTAATAAAGCTAAAAAGGAATAAAAGGAAGGGCACAAAGTATTACAGTGTACAGGTGCCTTCATCCAGACATTTAACTCCATCATGAGGTAGGTGGAGGTTGACATTCGTACCACTAGTTTTTGCCAGCTTACCTCACAGTACAATTTGGCTGGAAAAGCAAAACTGTGACACGCAAAATGGCTCGAAAATGAACACATGGCAGTGTTTATAACTGAGTAGCTCTGAGTGGGGAAATACTACTGCCAATGTTGAGGTCCCTGCGGAGGGGTTGGCTTTTAAGTGTGATACAAGCAGAGTGAGAGGGTACTACAGTATAGTCGGTTTCATAGCTGGTCATGATGGCAACTATACATTCTCCCTAGTTTCCCTCACTCTCTGCCCCAAGTGTATGTTGTGTATGTTGAGAGGAGCTCATTATTCACCTGCATCCCATCTGTCACTATCTCGTTTCCTGCCTGACTGCATCACATGCTCCAAATACTGGTAGACCTACCTGCACCCATTTCCTAAATTAGCCTTTGTGTGCATGGCAAACTGTAAACAAATAGTCAACACCAAATGCTGTTATTGATGTTGTACAGTACTAATGTTGTGGGTATTACAATTGTGTATCTCTTGAGTTGGCTGCATGAAGGTGTTTGCACTTATAAGTTACAACAAAAGAGTATTGTATACGACTATGTTTAAGTGTCAAGCATGCATAAAAGATGTTCATCGATCACGTCAATCGAAATGCAACTTTAGAAAGCTACAGACAATCTAAAAAGGCAGCAACCTTTCAGAGGATTTCTTTTCTTTTGTGTTTGTTTTATTTCTTAAATCTTCCATGAGTTGTATCACCTATCCTTTATTTGTTTTTGTTTTTTACAAGCTGTAAGCCGGGATTTATTTTTCTCTATTCTGCACTGCATTGTGGGAGGAATGATGTTTATTAAAATAGAATCTGACAGTCCTAAGAGAGGAACTGTTTTGCCTTATGCCCCAGGACAAAATATTACCATCAATAAATTCATTTTAGAATTATGCAGAAAATACCATCATTTACAAAATGGTGATACAAATCACGTATAGTCCAATACATTCTCTTTACAAGTGCACTGAAAAAATCAATACTTTCAAGTGTCTGAAATTAACTTTTTTAAATGTGCATCCCCAGTATAAAATGACTAATTCCCTATTGTGTCTCCCACAGCTGACCTGGGTTATAGTCAGTCATATGTCTCCTCTAGAACACATGAAGTACCAGATGCTTTATTCCACCTGCCAGCAAGGAACAGGCACAGATCCACATGATTTGCCCCAGAGCCCACCGACCTCTGCACACACACAGAAAACTAAACTCTTTGACTCATTAGTGCAGTACCAAAGTTGATTTTAATAAAATATCCTGCCTTCTGATGGCAGCAAGTGTAATAAATTATCACCTACATATGTGTTATATACGCTCAAATGATATTTAATTGATCTTTACAATGTTTAATGTGGGTTTTATTTGAGTATATAAGAAACTCAATGTCAAGGAGCTTAATTTCAGAGACTGTTTTCATAACACTGCATGTTATGAGCATGTTGAGCTGTCGCTTTTTATGAAAGAAAAAGAATACAAAACCGGCATATGACAAGCTAAATCTTAGAAAGTATTATACCATTACATGTGTCACCTCTAAGAAGGGCTTGAATCATTTTTTGAGTGCTCTAACTGGAACAATATTACTGTAAAGGAATACAAATTAATAAAGTTATGGAAAATAATGTAAAGTAATAAAAAGAAGATAAAGTAAAAAAGTAATTACAAATTTTAAAATAATTACAAGTAAAAAGGTTATGAAAAAGTACAAAAGTAATAAAAAATGAAAAGTAATAAAAAATAATAAAGGAGTTAAAAATTAAAAAGTAATAAAAAACTACAAAAGTAATACAGAAAGTAATGAAGAAATACAAAAGTAATCAAAAGTACAAAAGTAATAAAAAGAAATACAAATTAATAAAGTAATACAAAGTAAAAAGATAAAAAACAAAGAAATAAAAAAGTAATAAAAAGTTAAGTAATTAAGTTTGAAAAAGTTATAACAATGAATAAAGCTAAAAAGTAATAAAAAGAAGGGCACAAAGTAATACAGTGGGGAGGTTCATTCTAAAGTACTATGAAAAACAGACACAGTTACTAAGCAGGTCATTTAGTTGGTATGAGTCCACGTTAATCTTGCTGCATCTTGTCAGCTAACAGTCAGGAGAAAAGGCGGAAAGACGACTGAGAGCGTGAGAGCTGTGCAAAGGGTAGTCCCCAATTAAAAACATTTATGTTGCATTAATATGCACACCATCTAACCTAAATAAATCTATTAAATGAAAGTATTCACTATATTTTGTGTTACACCCATTAAATATAAATATCTTTATTTGTGTAATTGATTTAATTAAATGTATCGAACCATATTTAAATGTAACCGCAATCAACAATTTGTTAGGATCTGGAGTTTGTGTCTTGATTTGTGTCCTGTTTTCAAGTCCTTGTGTCGTCTGTCTCCCTGTGATTGTCTGCCCTGCTGCTGACTGATTCCTTCTGTGTGATTGCTGGCCCCGCCCTCATTGTGTCCACCTGTGTCTCGTTCCCCGTTGTCCAATCACCTCCACCTGCCTGTGTATGTAAACCCTGTTTGTCTCATTCCCAGTGTGGCTTTATACCATTTGGTCTGCGTTTTGGCGTGTCTAGTTTGTTGAATTAAATATTGGTTTTGCAGAAGTTATGTCGGCATTTGGGTCCTCTCTCGCTGCGATATCTGACACCTCATAACAGTTATTTTCATAATCAATGACTATTCAATATATTCTTTATTGACGAACATAACCAGACCATTTTGGTATTTGTTGATAAATAAATTCACAATACAGTTGCCCACATACACAGGTCCAGCAACAGAGCAATTTCATTTTGACCAACATGGAAACCAAATAATTGACATGAGTTTGTATTCATAAAAAGGTGTTTATTAAGAGCTTTGAGAGGCAATAAAAGACAAAGAAAACAATTAACATTCGCCTTAGCAAGGTACATCTTAAGGATTACCAATTAATGCACCAACAAAAATGTCAGCAATGTATTTCTTTGTTTTTTAGTTTGACAAATGTTAGCATTGCCCCCATTTTTTTTTTTATGAAGGCTCGATTCTGCCACTGTCATGTTGCTTCAATTTATAATCCCAATCCAAATATATAAATAGTATGGGACTTTGTCAGCTGATCATGTAATGACAGGTCTTATACAGTGCGGCCAAAAAGGACATGCACAAATAAAGAGAACAACACAACCTATATTTTGAAAAATCTGTTTCATCTTCACTCTTTGCTCCTTCAAGGCCAAATGTGTGAACCCACTGGACTCATTTGGGAAGCGGGTCGAGAATTCTGTGTGGGATTGAGAGTGAGTGAGTGTTTCATGAGACGCTTTAGAGGGCACAGATAATGTCCTGGCATGATATGGAATTCCATTTGAACTTTATCCATGAGCCATTGCTTCAGGCGTTTAGGAGAAGTGAAAAGTGTCACTGTAGCAATTGTCCTATCCCCCTGCCATTTGGACACAGACACTCAGCAGTAGGAGACAATCATTTCTCTTCTTGCTTTACAATGTGCTTTCTTCAGTTTGGGCACTATAATTAAAGGAAGAGACAATATAGAGAGCTGAATTTCTCACATTCTATATTTGACACACTGTAGGAGATAGAAACTAATTGGAGGCATCAAAATAGTTCTTCAAATGCAGCATCGTCTGATAGGCCGAGTCAAACTTCACCTAATGTCTAGTTTCCCATTGGGCCTCCCAATACAAAGTTTTATTTTAAAGAACTTGACAACACAAATTTTCAATTAGTAAATAACATATTGGCAGTAGCGTGGCTTCTAGGAAAACAATGTTTCTATTTCATTCGTCACATTCTCACATGGTTTTTCCAGCACACAGTTTCCACATGCAATGAGCAGGACCATGACACATGATGACATGTTGCATGGACAAGTAAGATGTTTAGATTGTACAGTTAACAAAATGTCCATTGTTCAATTTTATATTACAAATAACCAAAAATATTTTTTCTTTGATTATCTCTGAAGAAATGATTGACACATTGTACAGACAGTGTGTCGAAACAATGGTAAATAAAGGTTTAACCATTTGGAAATATGTTGGAGAATCTTGCTGTATATGGCAGTTTATTATTTGTTTCATGCAAAGTGTTAATTGTTGCTCCCAGTCATTTGAAGGTTACCTGCGATATCGCTAGGAAAACTTGACAACATACATTTATTGGTAATCAATCAACCTTTGTCTTACTACACAAAGCCTGTCTTGAGGGTCATGGAAATCTAATAATGATGCCGTCCTGGCAGAGAGTGCTTTCTTTCCTCAGCAGATATGTAAATAAAGAATAGTTTTTTCTTCTCACAAAACAACAACTCTATTTCATTTAAATGCCACATCAACCAAGATTACAGATTATGCCTATAGTGCCGTCTTGACATAACTGAAAGGAATGTGCGGTTAAATGGAGGGATGCTTACACTTGCTTCTTCTTACAGATTCACATCCAATAAATTTGTGTTACAAATTAAGCATTAAATTCCAATGCAACATTTACACTATGTCTGCTACTTTGTCTAAATCACTGAGATTTAATAATCAAGACCTTTTCACTCTTTGTATTTGGAAAATACAAATATTGTTTTTCCCATTTTTCACCCATTGAAGATTTATACTTATTTTGAGGTGGGCTTTAAAAGTGTCTAATTCATGTCATGTTTTGGATACGTTTGGATGAATAGCCAATAACCAACATTTCTAACCCATATGCTCTGACCTCTACTGGACTTTATGTGTAATACTCTCCTTCAATTTGCACAAGTGTAGCCAGCCAATCTGTTCATGCCTATCCGCATACATACACTACACGTTGTATGCAATTCTATTTCTCTTAGCCAACGGCACCGATTTGTTAATTTTTACAGGTGTCACAGTTCCGATAACCTCCACGAGGCCTGCTTTGAGTGTCTCGGTACAGACTACACAGAGAGGGATGAAAAAACTGATGCTTTGATGCGATGCTTGAATTTTGGTATATTTGGTATTTCGCTTGTGGCCCCCACCCCATCGCCTCAGATTGAAATTTTGGATTGCAGTATCTGCCATTTACCATACCTCTAGGCTAGGCTAGGTATGCTTATCTTTGGAGGAGAGAATGACCCAAATAGTCTAACAGAACAGGGTTTACAATATTGGAAGTGTTTTTTTATCACCTTGATATACTTTTAGACTACATTCCTATCTTTATAAAAGATAATGATAAGATAAATAATCATACTTACACATTCATCCAGCCGCTAAAGAATAAGATGGTGAAATTAAACATCTACACATATTTAAAGACGACCCCCTGGACGTACTTGAAAGACCAATGAGAAAGATAAAGTTATTTATTAACAGCTGTCTTTATTTGTATTCATCTTGTTCCCAGTGGCACTTCCATAGGCCTACAGTTTGGGCTATATAGCATTGGAGAGACAATAAGCAACATTGACAAATATTTTTTTTTCATACAATGGACCAACATATCAATGTGTAACAAGATGCTGTATTTAGCAGACACACATGACATTTGAATTGATTAGGAACTAAACAAATGTGCATAATTTTCCATGAAACACATTGGTGTTTGTCATTTGCCTAACCTATCAAGCCACAATGGTGGTGTCATTGCATCCAGAAACTTTGCATGATCTATACAGTGTGGAATGTATACACTGGGGAAAGTGTTGTATGTGTGAATGTGTGTTTCAAGACCATTTCAAAAACATAGTTAGTACAATTTCAGGTGTGGTGTCATGTGTGGTCAGAATTGTCACATCTCTACCTGTGTTGGGGTGACTCCAATAGTAACTCTGCTGAGATAGTGTGTTATATTATCATCGCCCAAGCAAAATCTATTAAACCAAGCAACTATTAGAAACGTATTTCTCTATGGCGAGTCCAATTGGAGGATGAGTGTCTTTTTTTATTTGAATCAAAATGGAAATGAGGAGTGATGACCTTCAATACCATGCTCGAAACAAGCTCAATTTCAGGTATTGTAGCCACGGAAATCTCATCGCAACAGCGGTTTCTGTGTGGTCCTTTGCATAATTCAAACTGAAATGAAAGTGAGCAGTTTACATTTTGTACTTGTAAATGATGCCCCCCTTGCCTCTGTGTCTCGGTAACACCAGGAAGTCTACGGAACACATTCAGAAGTTCATTCTAATGAATATTGTTGAATATGTTTTATGCCAGAAAGAAGCTAAAAGACAATATAATTGCATTACACTATTGATTATTGACCTCCTTGCATCACAAGCCACATGCTATGTTGGTCAAACTCATTTGTGGTTTACTTAATTGAATTTCTAAAACCATGTCTACACATGAATATATACGAGAAAAGGTACATCACATTTATTATTCCATGGTTTTGACTGGTAGAACAAAGTCATTGGACATGCTCAATGATCAAACAATTGTTCCTGTACCAACGATTAAAACATATATATTTAATAAAGGATCTGTGCATGAATACAGTTTCAGTGAAAAATGTATGTTCCCGAAAGCCCCCTTGACTTCAGACTCCGGAGAAGAAATAAGCTAATATATATCTAAGAATAAAGTATTATTTGTAGTGTACTACATCTCTATCTTCAACTATTATCTGCAGATGTGTTTTTAATAAGTTGTTTTAATGTGATACAATTGGCCACAAAGTCTGACTATCATTTCTTTGATTAATCCCAAAATAAGATAATTAGTTTTTTGATTTACAAGGAACAGGACAGTAAAATAAAGTGAAAGATGACGATAATTATTGAAAATATCCACCGTTATTTCAAATTATGTTTTTATTTCTTTTCATGACCATATTGAATAATATCATGAATGATATTTATTTACATTTCAATGGCATACTATATACTATTCATTTTTCCTTATGACAAATACCATTATTTATTTATGAAATACTACATCATGGATTTATTTGTCATTCTATGAATTTGTTATGGCATACTATACTACAATTTCTAATGACATATTATGACATTGTTATGGCATAAAACATACACATGTTTATACTTTGACTTTGAATGAACTTTACATGGCATAGTAAACTATACTACTTTCTTTATGACATTTCTTTATAGGATACTTGCTGTAGCTATAATCAAGGTATCAAGACACTATTTTTCCTCTAATGTTGTGTTCCTTACTCAATTAGTTTGTCCTGCACCCTTTGCATGTCTTAGATTTTGTCTTAGAATTGTCTGAGCTGCTTCCAACGAGACTCTTTGTGGTCCTCCAGCTTCTACCTCAGCGTTTTCTGGAGTAAAAAGATGCTAAACAAAACATACACACTCACACACTTAAAGATACAAATTGTGTAAATGAATGTTAAGGTTCTCAGGACCCATCTTCTGAGTTATTGACTGCAAGGTTTTTTCCAAACCAGCAACAAGCATCTGAACTGTTCACATTTTAGAGCATTGTCGTCATACATAGTTGGGAAAGCCTTCGAGCACTAGATGAGGTATGTCTGTAACGTACATATACAAACTCTGGTGAGCAGAATGGCAGCAAGTAATTTATTTTCATCGAAAAACTTGAGTTTCTCCCATAGCTTCTCTGGGTTAAAAGAGGCATACTCTCACAATACAGAAATGCAGTATCAGCTAGGCCAGTAGAGAATATAGAGGCCATCACAACCAGAGGACTCACACCAGTCCACCTGCAACCATTCAAACCTACCTAGATTAAAAATAAAAGTGTAATGTGCAACATAATATAATTGGACTTAAAATATATAGTATGCCATAAAAGTACATTTTTCAGAAATTGTCACAGTATGTTCTGCCAAAAAATTGCCACGAACAAAATGTTATAGTCTTCTACGTAAAAAATGTAACAGAAAAGTCATAGCTCTCAAAAGTATGTCATCGATTCATGCAAGCGTTCCCAAGCAACTATTTTTCAGGGCATGACATCTGCACCCACACATAAAGGAAATTAAAGTTTTGAAATGATGCAGCATCATGATTCATATTACAAGGAACAACCAATTAGAGGCTGCACATATCTTCTCCTCCCTCCATAAAGTGTACGGGAAATATATTGAGGTTGATCATTTTAGTTCAGAGCTACACAGAGCTTTATGATCTGCCCTGGGAACTATTTGACTTCATCCTCTCTGTCCAAGGACATCACAATGTTGGGTTGGAAGGTCAGCCAAATGGACACAGACAAAATGAGCTGTAAAGCTACTGTGAGGGAAGCTGGAAATACATTTATTTTTGTTAAATCAATATGGCTTATTGCTAAATTACCACAACTTCTTCATCGTGGTCTTCATCGTGGTCGTCATAGTGCGCAGGTTTTGACTCCATAGTAACGGCAGATGCTGCGGGACTGCAACCCCCGAGGCACCTTGGATAAAAGGATGAAAGCAGCTTTTCTGGCCTTTCCCACACCTTGTTTTTATGCAACGTGTGAACGACCCCTACACTGGCTCTCAGTCATTTTAACTTTCAGCTGTAGAAGTCGTTGCGGTAGTCATTGGGGCACATCTATTTGAATGCAATATAATTTCATAGTTAATCCTTTAACGACCAGATTGAGGAAAGAAGAGACAATGGAGAGAAAGAACTGTTAAAATGTGTTATTCTTCAGCACAATTGGGAAGTACATTATATTGAATCTGCTTTAAAATGCAGATTGTTTGAAGAATCGTGTATCGGTAATGTGCAGTATAATCTGTAGTGTTGAAAGGTAGTGTAGAAGTTCTGTCTTTTAAGAAGAAGTAGCTTGGGTAATTGGATGATTCCTGAGGTGTGATTCTCACATGGTGCAGGTCATTTTAAGGACTAATGCCAGAGGCAAAATCAAATATGCTACAAAACGGGGATAAAGTTTGTACGAGCAGAGATGGATCAGGGTGAAACTGGAAGGTGTGCATTCATAATGAAGAAATCATATATACAAAGGGAATAGTTTGATATGTATTGCATTGGTTTGGAAGGCAGGGTTGTGATCTCCAAATATGATCTCCAAGTATTGTTTGAGGAATAGAAAACCACATATTTTAATGGTTTATGACCCAGAGTCCATTCATTAAACTGAAAAAAAGCTTACAGCAGAGTGTAGAAACTATTTAGTCCAGTTAGGTAAAGAATTCAACAGACATGGCATTGATAATGCCTGCTTAAGTGCCAACGTCAGAGCAGACTCTTTATTCCCCCTACTTCCACTCTCCATAAAAACGTCATTGTAAATCTCTTTAAACGATCCATCTGCTGGGTCCATATCGGAGGTTGGTTTGTACTGTCACGGTTCAGCGAAAAGACGACAGGTGATAGACCCAAATGAAGATGGACATGAGGCGCGAAAGGATGAAACAAATGTCCAAAACTTATCTTACTGGCAAGGGGAGTAAATAAGTAGTAACTAGAAACCGACGAGTCAGAACGACATGAAACTGAACCAGGTAAATCGGACATGAGCTCAGGGTCCGACAACAGAAACATTGCAGACAAATCAACGCAGAGAAAAGGGGGGGGCAGGTTAAATACACAAGCACAAGGGAGATGTAGGTGATTAGACACAGGTGGATTCAATCAGACAATTACCATGGCGGGAAAACATACAAAGGCAGGAAGTGAAGTGAACGCGAGACACGAGAGAAACTTTCCAATGAATCAGGAAAGAACGTCGACCAAAACAAAGATTGTGACGACTTCTCCACTGTTGACATTTCACAATAAACTACATTATGTATTTATATATTTATTTTATGCAATATTAAACAGTGTATTATCAGGACACCTGTATGGCATAATGGCATTTTTGTATCAAATATAAAACTGCCATTTCTATGACATTTGTAAGGCTTACTTTATTATTTATTTTTTATAGTGTACTTTACTTTGACATTTTATGGGATAATATTCTATGACATTTATATCATACAACTGTTTAAATCATACCACTATTTAATGTCATTTTCATGGTAAACTATACCAAGAGTTTGGTATGACTTTTTTGACGTACCGTACTAAATTATGGCATTTGTTATGACAGATGATATGATCACATTTCAATAATAAACAATTACTTTTTTGTGAGTTTTTTGGAATTTTTACTACACACTATACCTTGAATTTGAAGGTGTATACAATGTGTTTCCTGGTTCTTAATGCTATATTACACGGATACATTATTCATCAATATTTTAATTTACATTTGTCATACAATACCGTAACATGTGTATTACTTTTTTCTATTTGATAATATACAGTGAAAGACAAGTTCTTAAGACCTACTGTATAATTAAGTTTCTGCAGGTTTACGTGTATTTCTGAAAGTCTCCAGAATTAGAATGGAAATCTGAGCTCTCATCCATCACATGTTGTATCCACCAGCACCCAGTTTTAGCCTGGAAGGCAGACATTTAAGATAAGGCTTGAGACTTTCCTCTTTAATAATTCCCCTATTGCTGCTATTGGCCTAGACAGCTAGGGGACATTACACTGAGCTCTTTTCTCCTTCTCCATCTGGATGCATGCTTGCCACTTTAATGCACGTTACTATATTTGCTTTTCCCCTTGAATCTTTGTGCTTTCTCACCATGATGATTTCCATGGATCCTGGTTACACCTGGACTAGTGTGCCTGCTGTCATTGCACACCTACTAATACTATTATTATTTATATGTATTTATTCCTGCCACTACTGCTCTCACTGCTTTCATTTTTGTTCCTATATATAAATAATATGTACGTTTAAATTGTATTGTGTTCTTTATTTCTTATCATGCTATATATTGCAAATCCATCCATCTTAGAGGAATCCATCCTCCCTTCTGAATTTTAATTGAATACTATATTATGACATTTTGTTTTACTGATTACTTTCTCATGGAATTTCATAGCAGTATGTTTTCATGACATTTTTAAAGCATAAAATACTACTTATGTAACAGACCATAATATGACAATTGGACAAACTATACTGTGAGTATTTCATTACTTTTTTCACCAATTATACTATGACTTTATTGCAAATACTTAAAAAATACTTTGTGCCCTTTTTCAGCATACTATATAACAACGCTTGTGAAATTTAAGACATGTTATACAGTTAACTTTTTTGACAAGTAAAACATCTCATACTTGTCAGTGTGCTATCACCTTTTTTGACTTACTATGAATTTTGAATGACAATTTGTAAAATAATGTAGGATTACTTTTTTGAACCAATTTTCACCATACTATACAAGTATTTTTTATATGTTTTCCGACATACACTTACCCTTTTGGACACACTACTAGTTTTTTTTATTTCAAATGATGCTGTGGCTATTTATAATATACAGTACCTTTTAATGACATATTTACTGTAACTAATTACAATTTTCAACATCTTATTATGATTAATTTAATTACATTCAATGCTATGACTTTTAATGAGATGTTTTAATGTAATTTAATATAATAAATATACTATATCTGGCTAAACAACATAATCACTGAATGCAATTAATGACTTTTGTTAAGAATCTTGCTGTATAAGATTGGATCATGTACGTATTATAGTCTTTCCACCCTCTCCCTATAATAATGGTTGTATAAATGGACCTTTTTCAGTCCATCTCACTCCCTGCCAATGCTGTATGCCCTTTACACTGCATCAATTAGTATCTACATTTCATGGGCCATCTAAACTTGGCTCAAGCAGTTAATACTATCAATGGTGGCGCTAACAGTATTTAGCCCTAAAGAGAAGGTCCTCCCTCCCATCGGGATGAGCCCGCCTGCCCTTCCCCACAGAAGCGGATTGAGATTCAATTGTGTAGTGACATTCACTTTACGAGAGAGAGATCTTGGTATTCATATCGGATGAGATGCCCTCATGTTTGAACAGGGACTTTTTGTTAATTGTGAAGCAGAAAAAAAGCAGAGTAGGCCTTTCTGTGGCGAGAAGGAGGGCATAATCAGGCGGATCGGAGGCTGAGGAGTGCAGACAAGGGGCCATTATGCTCTGCCAGTGCAGACACTTCAGAGGAAATGATAACTGGAGCTTAGAGTGACAGAGCAATATCAAACACTACCCTGCGCATTCCTTCCCCGACGAGGACAGGAAGTCCCCCAAAAAAATCTTTGAATCTGAAATTTCCATTTAAAAGCAAATTGATGGCCGCTCTGAGAGCTGCCGACGACTCCACTTTACCACCTCCAAAGATATTAACAGAGGGTAATTAATCAAAGTTTTACTTTTTCTAATTGAACCCAACTTTGGATTTTCCGGAAATGAGAACCCCCCTGACATTGGATTGTGATCATTTCCCATTATGCCAAAGACAATTATGTGCATGTCAAGAGTGTTGTATTACCACTCGTAACAACACCGTGTCCTCTTTCAAAGCCACTGCGGTCATCTTCCGTTACAAAAATACTCTCCAGACAGAAGAAGTGTGGGTGGCGGAGATAGCAGCGTGGTCACAGCATTGGCCGCCTTCGCCAGTCCAACAGCCTTCAAGAAAAAAAGCACTGACTATCTGTTCAAATTAAGTCTGGAGGATGATATATTGGCTCCATTTGCTAATTCATTAGTAATAGAAGTTGCTCTTCAGTACAGTGTGTTTTATTAATATGTGGTCTTACTTCAAAGTTATGCATTTTTTATATTAATACAATTCAACAGTAAGGTACACCTTACAAGAAAAATACAATTACATTTCTAGAAATTGCTGACTCAATTATGTCAATCATTATGCATATTAGAAAAGAAGGAAATTAAAACTCTTTAGTCAAGTTTCACAAGAGTAAAAAAGGAATGAATAGCAATGCAAATGTCTAGTTGGGAAGCAAAAAGTAGGATGGCAATCATGGTTCCTTCAGGATCAAATTGTCTCCACACAAAAGTGCATCTATAGGTAAAATAAAATCCATATAATCTGATTAGGCTACAGTCTTTCTGTAGCTCTCGTTAGGGGACAAGGCAAATGGAAATGTACTGCTAGGCAACAGCTGTGATGTGCAATGTTCTCCATTACATCTTGTCAGTTTTTCACATGCACTCCAAGGGTGGTAACTACTCTGAACTCACATTGATTCCAGGAGTAGTATACGGTAGTTGTATATGTTTTTCACCAATAACGAATAAACCATTAAGCTCTTAATGTTTTTAATAATATTCAGGAGGGCTACCATTAGCTAGTTCTTCCACTTTTGTTTCCTATTGTTGTGACAAGATGGTGCTAATTGCCAATGTGTATCTGGCTCTCTCACACTTCCTGCTTTCAGAAGTTAAACTGGGCCACATTTGGAATGTTTACAATTCTGAAATATGGTCTATCCTTAAATTATTGCATTGACCGTTTGTACCGTGTGCCTGTCTCACAACTGCACATGACTCCTGCAGAATAACAATTCTATTCAATTTCAATTTCAGCCCAATTTCACAAATCACAAATTTGTCTCGGAGTGCTTTACAATCTGTACACATATACATCCCTCCCTGCCACCCTTCTCTATTCCCTGTTTCTCAGTGTTTCAGATGGTAAATCTTTGACGTTTGCCTTTAACTATAAATAAAATCTGCAATTTAAAATGTCTGAAACCAAAAAAGAGTTGAAAAGAAATTGCAGGAATCCCTTCCGTCTTCCATTGTGTTTAATGGGGATTTCCTGTGTAAGGATTTTGCTTCATTCAGGAATCTCCTGAACAGTGTGTCCCGCCCTGCCTTGGTCCCCTGTGTCCACTAGTCAGTAGAAGTAGCTTTCTGAGCAAGGAAGTAGCTCAATACAATGGATACCTCCAAATGCAGACACTGTTCCTTTGTGTTAACATGAGCCGACTCCAACAACATCAGTGTGTGTGATATAACGAGCAGTGGATCTTTCACACTGATATCACAGGTTTGGGGATGTTTCAAGGAAAATCCTTCAAATGCCTTCAAGGTAACCTTGATATGAACCAAAGTTTCATTTTGTTGCCTTTCCATATATGCAAAATACTTTTCTGTCAGTTTCATAAGGCCAGTATGAAGTAGACACATTGATTTAACGTTATTGATTCACGCCCTGAGGAAGAGCGATTGAGTTCTATGTTGCCATGTCTGACAGGAGGAAATTATAGTATTATATTTTTGTGTGTGTATGTTACTACTCATTATTCAGAATTTCTATCATATTCATGTGTTATAACTCTGTATACATGACATCTATTGCTTCCGTCTGTAAAACCCAGAATCACAAATGAATAATTTGTGATTCTGATAATATTGAACAATGATAGATGCCTCACCAATAATGGCAGCAAACACAATCTCAAAACAAGCTTGTGTCTTGCTTCATCTGAATGATAATTAAATGATAAGCTATACTCATATTTAGCTTATAAGCCTTATTAATCTATTGAGTTTAGAGCATTTAACAAAGCTAGATATTACAAACAATAATAAATGTGCTTAAAAAGCATAGTTGCAAGTAAAGAGATGTGGGAGTGCTAATGAGTCTGTGTTATATACACTTCCTCCAAACACAATATATAGTATTCATGCTATTGAAAACATATGAAAACAATAGCATGAGGCAATAAATCCAGGGTTATAACACAATACATTGGACTATTATTGCTATGTGACCTATGCTGCTCAGTCAAGATGCACTCATCCAGTACACATTGGATGTTTTCAGCCCAGCAGTCCCCTGGCATAGATAGGAATGATCAATAAGGCCCTCTTTTACTGCTTTGTTTCACAACTGTCTTGTCCTGCAAGCTCTGGAATAGTCTGACATGTACAGATGTTGAGGTAAATAAAGATAGAATGGTAAGGGTGAGTTTAAAGGCCCCAACAGGATGCTTATATATTTGTATTCTTATTCTGAATGTCCCTACCTCTCTTCTTTCCCCTTTTTAAATTTATTTGTTGTCTCTCAGGGGTGCACCGTTTTGTTCAACATGTTGTTTTTTTCAGCTTTACCACCGAGCTACTTATGTCTCTTCGCTCTCCATGTCAACACTTATATCTCCTCATCCTAAAAAAAGACTGCAGGGAGGATAATTCCATGCTTCACCGTATTCCTTTGGACCAATTCCCTCTGAGAAGATGTACACGCCACACTGTTGGAGGCTTTGCGAGGGGGATCATTTCAGTTTAGCTGTACTGCCTCACAGGGCTCACAACCTCAGGCTTTGATCGTTTTTGACAGACAGATATGGTTACGAGTTAGAACTAGAGTGAGGGAGAAAAATCAAATCTCATGAGAATCCCAATTCGTACTCTCTATCTGTGTTAATGCTCAATTATATATCAGACCCTGAGAAATATGAAGGTTATGTTGACAGAATAAGCAGCACAGTCCGCACCCTGAAGACAAGTCTTTAGGAGCATTTGAGACTAAAAACGTAATAATACATTTTGCATTTAACTGCAGCAGTAGCACGGGAGGCCAGTTGACCAGCTTACACTGCAACACTAAACAAGTCACAGTCAACTGGTCTGGTGAGGAAAATAACCTGATCAACAGTCCATGTCATGACCTGCGCCTGACGATACTCTCCACAGTACTTCCATTTTATCTGAGTGTCAGTGAGTCTATTATCAACACATAAAGGCCAATGCCTTAGACTTCATAGAAAAGTAGTGTGATATACACTACCGCTCAAAAGTTTGGGGTCAGCCACCCAGACAATGTTGGCTTTTCCATGAAAACTCACATTTATTTATCAAATGAAATGCAAAATGAATATAAAATACATTCAAGACATTGACAAGGTTAGACATAATCATTTTAATTTGAAATATTAATTTTGTTCTTCAAACTTGTGGCTCAAAGGAAGGCCAGTTGTATATCTTCTCTCACCAGCATAACTGTTTTCAGCTGTGCTAACATAAAAATGTTTTTCAAGGGTTGTCTACCCCTCCGTTAGTCTTCTAAGGCGATAACACAATGTACCATTAGAACACTGGAGATGGGCCTCTATACACCTCTATAGAGACTTCATTAAAAAACATGTTTCTACCTGGAATAGTCATTTACCACATTAACTATGTATAGAGTGTATTTCTCATTAATTGAATGTTATCTTAATTTTTTTTTATGCTTTTCTTTGAAAAATATGGACATTTCTAAGTGACCCCAAACTTTTGAACCGTAGTGTGTATATGTGATTTATCTTATACCTGAAATAAAGACGTTTGCATATACAGGGTGTCAATGCAAGCTGTCAACCCACAGTAAAGCCGCTCTTATTTCTCTGCTGTTGGATATAAAATCCTGACATAAAGTTCCGAGCATCACAAGTGCAAGTAGTACTGGCAATTACAAAAATGGGTGTCAATGTCTTTCTTGAAACGTTTTCAATTCAGTTTATTTGTTGCTCCTGCCAACCGTCATCCTCCTGCTGCTTTGGGCTTGGGGAGCGTGACATCGTTAGGAGTAGACTGAGTCCAGATGATGTCACGGGGAGTCATACATGGGAAAGTAAAAGTTGGTTTGTACTTTGTTGATAAGGTATATAAAAAGAAAATCATTTAAAATCCAAACGCAAGCCACACACAAGTCAAAACTTCTGTTTAAATACCACACATAGGTGCAAGTACAGCAATGAGGGAACGTCTCAGGTGTGAAACAACATTATATTTAGAGGTGACAACGGTGTGTTAATACTTACAGTGTGACAACAAATTCCAGTCTGCAATGGCGTATGCTAGTCAGATGTCACGATAAAGAATCCTGGCCTAAATAACATCACAGCCAGAATTTCCACAGTATTTCTAATTAGCATATTATCAGTTATTAGATTAAATTAGATTCAACTTTATTGTCATTACACATGTACAAGTACAGAGCAACAAAATGCAGTTTGGCATCCAACCAGAATATATTGTATATATTATATTGCTTGGACAGTTTAATTGATACATCACCCTAGTGGCCTAAAATATATGCAAATAAATAAATAAACGAGTAGATTTCTGTCTTTCGTCTGCTCAAATGGTCCTTTATCCATTCCTTATTGTTGTGATTAGTATCTAATGCACATCTCCCTTTCAACACAAGTCAAAGGGCAAGGTCAGAGATGTGATTATTCCAAACATTTCATGGACAAATTGATCTATTTTTGCACACGCATTTTGTCATAACTGCTTGTGATATGCCCTTAAACTGTTGCCATGCTCATCATAGAGGGCAGAGGCAGGGTCCAGGAGGAAGGAACGGTTTATGTGTGTGCATGCAAAGAATATAGAGCTTTACATCTGCCATTTGTTTCAGTGAATAATCAATTGCGCTTTTGAATTGGTGTTTATTATGTGTTGACCTTTTATTAATGGTTCTATATGTATTGCTTGTTTTGCTCAATGTCAGAAAAAGTTAGTGTCATGGATCAATGCATGTCTCGTGATGTATCCCATGAAGCTGTATATTCTGCGAGGAGCAATGATCAGAAGGATTTTTCTGCTTAAAGACACTTTATCATAACTACATATTACTGTATCTTTTTCATTTTCTAATCACATAGGTCCTGCCGTCATCTGCTGCACCACTGGTGCTGCACAATCGTTCATCCATGAATTCACACAGAACAAATTTAACATGATTTCCATATTGTCTGATTTCTATCTCAGAATATGAAGAGTGGAACGCAGTCACATTCACACAAGCCGGTTCATCTGTTTGAACAATCTTCTTGAATATATCCCTCAATGCATGCTAAACAGGCTTCTAGATTATCACTTTAATTCAATATTGTGCATGTTCCCCATGTTAAGTTGTGGGATTCACAGAATCATGCATTGGCAGTGTGCAATAGGACTGCCGTCTCCAGAGGATCGGAGCCATTTGTTTAGGAAAAGTGCAGCCAGCCAGCCCCGGGGTATATGGAACAAATGTGTTTGAAGCTTTTGTGCGAAAGGATTGAACTGTGTGGCGTTATGGGTTATGATTATAGCACACAAGAGCATGCAGAAACCTTCAAAGTTAGGGCAATACACTGAAATGTAACTGCAAATACGTCGTCAAGAAGTTAGGAAGCAGATGCTCGCTCATCTGCTGTGTACAAGAACAAGATTCTGACAAACCGAGAAGCTTTTTCTTGCTGCCTATAAGTTGAGCCTCAAAACCATGTGCTATAATTCCCACATAAACAAACCTTGTACTTGCATTAACACGTGGATATTCCCCAATGGAAGGTCACCAACAAGCCTAGTCTGCCACTGGCAGATGTTGTATACATCATTCAGATTGGAAAGCGTTGTGTCGAGAAGGGGAGGCTTTCTGGAAGGCTCACTGTGCATATTTGATGGTGTGGAAAATAAGAGCTGGATGGGAGGACGGTTTGGTGTGTTGTACTGGCCCTGTTTGTGTGTGTGTGTGTGTGTGTGTGCGTGTGTGCTTTTGAACTTCCTAGCAAAAGAGTGCTGTACACCATTTTTGATCATGCATTTAATAGTCGTGAGGTGAGGCCCTGGCGTGGCATTTCACAAGGACTGAAGTTGTTTATCTGCAGAAGGCTGTAAATAAATGAAGAGGGAGTAACTCCCGGGGGAGTACGGGGACACGCATGCACACTGGGATTTGTCATGCTAGACTTAGTAGGCCGTTTTTCTTTTTTTCTTTACCGTTCATACTTTTTTTTTTTGTCCATGCTCCATGTAGCCATTCATCATGCCACAACTTCTTCTTCCATGAATTCCTTTCATGCTAATAGTGTTTCCCTGATTAATCTTTCACCTGTGTTACTCTACAGCCTTTACTGCAGCAGCACTCTACTTATTTAATTTGTGGAACAATCCAACCCCCCCCCCCCAAAAAAAACAAAACAACAACAACAGGATAATAAATGTTTTTTCCTATGGGAATACTTTAGTACGGGCGACATCCATCTTGGAGCTGCGATCCCCTCTACCCAACACACTGTTTGCATGTGTGTGTGTGTGTGTGTGTGTGTGCACTTTGTGTCATATTAAATCACTGCGTTTGCAAACATGGAATGGAGACAGTGCTGATGCTACACATTTGAATAATACATTGTATTTGTGGACCTTCACACTACATGTGTAACACAAATGCAACGGGTGAGAAGGAAGAAAAGAATGACCGAAATAGGTCACGTGATAATAAAATAAATGAATAAAATAAACGTGATACACTGTATAAAAGGCTATACACTGAACATATTCTGCCTCAGAGATAAAGACATCCGAGCCATGTCTACATTTACACACGGACATTCTTTCACAATTAGCCGCAAGGAGGGGGAGGAACTGATGAGCATTTCTCTGGTACAGAAAACAGAAAGGCATATTCAGTTTTAGCTCCCACATTACAGTTAAGCTTGGCATGCTCTTAATCCTTATTGTCTACAATTAATGAGTTTCTCTCATATTGAGAAACATGCAAATGGAGATTTCTGGTTTGGAGACTGCAATTATGCGGGAAGCGAAGGGATATGAGACCCTAATTATGCGCTATCATTATTGCCATGACTACTGCTACAGTTGACTTAGTAGGCAAGGATGGAACAAGGGGTATACAATATTATGCAATGCAGTGGCTGCATGTGATACATTATTTTTCATTCCAATGGTTATGTACAGGACATAATAAGTAATTTAGTAACACTTTGTAAGCAGCAACATAATATGGTGAATGTTTTGAAAGTTGTCCTCAGGGAAGAGGAATGACCCCAACAATCTAAAAAGGTGAAAGTTGGTCGTGAAAATTGTTGAATCAACCAAAACAAGCGCAATGACAAAACAGATTTGATATCATACGGCCTTGCATTTTACTACTCTGCACAAAACACAATGTGCCATTGTCATGGAAATGTGGCACTATTGCATTTGGCTCCTAAAACACACACAAAACCCATGTGCACAAGCCTTCCATTGTAGACACCGCTACACACACATAGAGGTTCATTGCTTTTCACATTAAAAAACTCAATTTTCCTCACCTTGAGCATTGAATTTAATCTGCTTTGATTTTTCAGCAGACACAACAGGCAAGCTGTATTGTGAGTGCCATTATCTCAAAAGAGCTTAGTGGGCAAAACTGCTTTTTGACGGAGGATAAAACACAGTCTTCCAGACAGAATCGATGCAATACTTCTAAACTTTCGTGGATTTTGTTTGCGTCCCCCGTATCTCTGTCTCCCTTGCTGGATTCCAATGAAAAGTTGATATATATCACAGAGCAGCAGCCCCACCACAGCATCTTCTACTGTAGCAGCGTTGTTCTCGGCCCTGAATCCCAATCAAATTCATACACGGGAATACTTTTCAGATGTGTGCTTTGAGGAGCAGTGTAGCCAACTTGCTGTGCACTTTTAACTTCAATGTCATCCAGCAGCAGATTTTCCTCAGGGCTTTAACTGATTTCCAAATGGCGCAATTCGCCCCTTTTGTGCTGCTTACAATGTGCCTTTGAAAAATAGAGAACACATAATAAGTTCTATTCCCTTTTATCCCTCATTGTGCCGCTGAGCGCACCTGGGGAAGTGATGGCACTTGCATGATAATAAAGAATATTGAAAAAGGAGGCGACTAATTTAAATATTTCCCTCGTCGGAGACTTAGAGGACACTCAAATGTTTCGCCTGACATTTCTAGTCACACATGCTCATGCTAAATAAGTTATTTTGCATTATGACTTAGAGTTGACTGTCAGGATTAAAGCTCATTCTAATCCTGAATGATTAAATATCTAACCATTCATTATTAATGTATTGATTAAACTGATTATGGCTCAAGAAAACCATAACCCATTAATTACAGGTATAACCCACAGCACTCACTGATGGTGAGAGAGGGCCGGAGCTTGGAGGTATAACACCGTTGTACGAGTGGAAAATGATTAGAGCCATTGATTGTATATGACAAGAGGGTCAAAATATCCATATCAAACTAAAAGACTTGACTTCTGACATCTCCCCTGTGTGAAGGGCCCTGGGTAATCGACATATTCTTTGAAATATGCCATTGCTTCATGAGATTCCCTGCCTACAATCTAGCTCAAACACCCTTAGTCACTGCTGCCAGACACAACGTACGATTGCAGAGACGGCTCTTTCCCCGAAGAGGCCTGTAGTGAGCTAAGCCAAGCCACACAGCCAGAGCCAAAGGATTCTGGGTAGTTGAAAGCAGCTTTTCCGTCGCAGCTACCTTCAAAGACCAGGAAGCCATCCAGAACACAGGGACGCAGGATCAAAGGCACAGAGAGCTCTTGCTAATTAGTGGGTGGGAATCCTTTTTTAAATGCACCACAAGCTATTGTCTGCCACTGTCACATTAGCGATAGCAAAGGTTGAGCAAAAGAGGAAACAAGAGGAAGTGGTGGACTAAGGGAGGAAAAAAAGAGGGAGGGAAGGAGAGAGAGCGGGAAAAAAGTACAAGGTAAGGACAAGATGAGAGACGGGACATCCAGTCGCATTGTGTAAAAGTGTGCGTCGCTTTGTGAATGGCAGAGAGAGAGTAACAGCACCCTTTCCTCAGTTGCAATATCCCGTTTGGTGGCAGCAATCAATGTCGCTCGTCACTGCTCCCATCACATTTAACATTTAATCACCATTTCTTAGAAAGAAATCTATAATTCAAACCTTTGTTTTTATTCATGTTTGGCTTGTAAAGCTGAATTACACACAGCCGGACTTTGAACTGCAAGCACACGCATAACCAAAGTTAGGAGGGTATTCATGTAACCGAGAAGTTACTAAGCCTGTCGTGCATGTGCAGACGTAACTTGTTAATGCCGTAACGTAAACATTTACACGAAGGTGCAAGCACGTCAATATGTATTTATTGATGACTTAGTTTTATGTCGGTGTACTTTTAACTTGTGTAGTAATATGTGAAGTTATTAATAAAAGGTATTTCTGTATTTCGCCTGCACCCCACCTGTAGTACCACTGCCCCCCACTAGAGGGGCACGCCCCACCTGTAGTTCTAGTTCCTTTCTTTCGGGGCGCACATCTGACAGCACTGCTGTGTAGGAGAACACATTTATAGGAAATCTTTTCTGACGTTGATCTTCCAGTCAGGAAGAGAACATTTCAGAAGACACTTCAGAACTTTTTCGAGAATGAGGAACAATGTGTTTCTGAATTTATTTTCATTTTATTTTGGAGAAAGACAGGGAACGTCTCCGAGATCTACCGGTCGATCGCGACCACTGGCCTAAATGATACCATTACTCATTGATTTTGTTTTTTCCGTCTAAAGAAATTAAATGAATGGATGTTACCTGGATGTAGCACGTCTGTAGCCCACTTACAGACTTCGCTTTTGGTTTACTCTGAGGAGGGTCCTGCTTAGCACCTGAAGAAAGATCAATCCACTGTCCGATCAGGGAGTAACGTGCACCATAAAGGAGTGCAAAGTCCACCTTACACACTCGCCTGTCTCAAATCACTGAACCGAGAACAAGGGACGAGCGAGGCATGAAGCTGGAGGACCACTAACACGCTCATAGAGCTGGAGTTTTATCCATGTTATTTAAATTCCTATTTTGGATGTGCTGCATCCTCTAACGGGTTTAAGGGATGAGCTCTTCTCCTCGCTGGGCCTAAATATATCCAATGACCTCTTCATACGCAGCCCCTGATTGAGTGGAAATGGTGATCAGACTGCAGACCCACCAGTGGACTGCTGCCCTACTACACACCTCTGTGCCAAAAAGGCAGCACTTTGCCAGATGGCCCTCCCACTAAAGTGGCTCTGAGAGCCCCAGCTAAGGTGCAGGAGGAAGACCACAGACAGATGTTTCTGCCATGGCACTGAAAGCTTACTTGTAAAGCTTATGAGGCAAGTGATTCACCACTTCATATACATTCTCGATGGCGTCAGGCAGTTATAAGGTGAGCCTATAGAGCCTGGCCGGTCCAGAGGCCCTTGGTACACAATTCATAGCAGATGAAAAACTGGCAAAACAAAGACACAGAGGTCAAGAGAAGATGCACAGCAGACACTGCAGAAGCACAAGGTCACCTATACTCCGACTCGGTTTCAGAGTGAGACTGACAGTTTGTTCTGATTTCCCCTCACTCTCATCTCATATGCCCGGGGTATACGACCAGACTGGCTGTGCAACCGTGAGCGTTTTTTCAGCACAGACTATTTTGCCACATGAGGTGTCGATATGCGGCACCTGACAGGCTGCTGGCTCTGCGCAGTTTGCCTGCCTTGTTAAGTTTGACACTGACAAGGAACGACTGGGTAGGAACTGACACGCAGGAGGAAAATCCACAGCTACAGCAAATATTTGATGATGGGATTTTCGTTGGATTGGAGACGGAAGCTGATGTTGACATTTGTGTAACATCTGCACAGTCAGGTCGTCGTAGTCTGTCTCCCTCTCTCGCTGTATTTACCTCCTCTTGCGCGGTATCTCTTATCATAAATCCACTTTCGTAATGCTTCCAGGCGAAATCTCATTTATTGCACTTCTGTGTAGTTAGGACACTCCTCTGTGTGAGGAATAACTCTCAAACTTGAGGGTGACAAGCAACACTCTTTGTGTGAAAGGAAGAAAGAACGACTATTACAAAAGATAATTAGCAGACAGCAGGTGATGAGTGTGTCGGAGTAAAGTTCCGGGTAAATGCTAGGCACCTGTCTCCGGCATCTTCATAAACTGCTGAGTGTCAATAAAAGATTTACAAGATGCACATGCCACCACAGGCTGGCTTAAAGCATTTAAATCAGAAGAGACTGGTATTTAGAGTTTAACAATAATTTATTAGAATTGCATATTTAAATAGGGCAAAGTCTTTGGTGATTGGACTCCCCATGGGGGGATAGAAGACTAACGGCGTTTCTCAATTCAAAGTACACGACTACAGACGTCACCACATCAGCTGTTCTTGCTCCTGAGTTTACTCTAATTATTCAGTGTAAATATGTTTTTACAGTCAAATAAACCAAACGTCCTAAAATGACATTCCTGACTCAACAACAGTAGTATTTATAAAAAGTCAACTGTCAGGAGTTTATTTTCTCCCCCGCTATTGTTTCCGGTTGCTGGTGAAATGCATTCTGGGATATCTGCTGGCCAGAGTACGCACAAGTCTCCTCTGATGCATCCTGGGAAAGTGGGAGGATCAAGTCACATCCGGGCATCTTGACCGTGCTTTGCGAGAAGCGAACTTTGAATTGGAACATGTATGAACATGTATGAGACTGATGACGTTTCAAGATTCACAAGGACACAAGTAGAGGAAAGGACACAAATAGAGGAAAGGACGCACAAGTACGCTGATTGAGAAACGCCGTAAGACACTGCTTATGAATGAATCAGAATGTATGAGTGTCTTCCTGCCTGGACTTTTACTGGAGCTACATAAGTAATGTATCACCAAGCCAGATAGCTGTCACACGTCTCTTCATATTGAGATAATATTCATAACAAGAATGTTAAATTCCCTTGGAGCATTGGTGCACAAAAAACGAGATGTGTTTAAGAGTCATGCAGTAAGTACAAACATGGAAATGCCATCAGGGAACATAGGACCGAATGTATTACTCATCCTTTCATTTGGAGAACTTCTAACACGCCTCACAGACTTTAAACCAGAGGTTATTGCAGCTATCTGCCTGCAAGAGATGGAAAGTGTCAAAGAGGGGACAAAGAAAAGTATGAAACCAACCAAATGTTTGAAAAATAAAATGGAATAGTAGAAAACCCCGATGGATTCGGTGCTAAATCAGTCCCCATAGTAGGATGCACAAACACATCACAATTGATCTTCAACCGTATGAAGGAAGGGAAGAAAATAAAGCAAAGGGGAACAGTGAAACACAGTGCTGGAGGTTTTTCCTCCGAGTCCCGGGTGGTTCCAGTGGGGCCATGAGAACACAGTAATGACAGTAATGAAGAGGACTTGTTCTTAATTGAGATTAGATTTATGTTTTATCTAGCTGCCACATCAAGGATCCTTTAGTTCCAGTCTGAATGGCGTCTCATTGTGGTCCATTACGTGGTTGATCGACCATGTTAATTTAAACTGCGTGCCATCAGTTAGCTGGTATAATTCTCACAGATTACGGTGCCCCTTAAGTATTAACTGTTAAATATCACAAGCTGAGAAGTTTCTTTTTTTCCCTTCAGATTTAGAATGGCTGTGTGTGCGCATTTGTAAGTACCGATTGCCGTTTCCTTTCCTGTTGTCTGTTTCATTGTAATAGCATCATAAACATCATTACACCTTTGTTCCAGGTTCATGTTACACAGTTCCAGCTGGCATGTCACATGTTTGACCATGTGAGCGCGTCGTGCCGACTGCACCTTGTGTCTTGGCGGCGTGAGCGTACTCCGCCCCTCTCCTGCACGGCAGCCGAGCAGAAAGTGCCTTTTAGTGCAATTACATGGGTTTCTACACATCAATTAGCAATCCAATTAAGTCCTGATGTGATGAATAGCGGTGAATAGGAGTGGAGGAGCTACTGATCTCGCTAATAATGATCTTGCCGATTACACTGATCAGTCAGTGGCTAAGAAGAAGGACATGCCAAGGTCATCAATTAACACAGAGGGAGAGGGGGAAGAGAGAGAGAGAGGCTGGTACACAATGTTATCATATGCAAAATATTAGCTGTGTAATAATTATAAATGGTTTGTATTTCCTCCATGATACAGATTCTAATGCATCTATTTTCATGGTTAAAAGCAAACTGCAATGTTTTAGCTGAATAATCTTGATGAGGGAATAACTTATCCACGACAGAAGAATGAATAATGTGTTTTTAGATCATACTTGAGTTGATTAAATGGAAATTAATGTACTTTCGCACAATTTAAGCTTCTTTTCCAATTATGTTCTGATGCTCATTTGTTATTTACTTGTAGTTTTACTCATTTCACACAGAAATAGGCTTTGATTGTCTCACGGACAATTAGGCTCAATATTAGCACGTTAGCATGTTACCACATGTTGCTACGCATCACAAGTTGACTGTTAATCAATATCTTATCCACTTCAACTTTCCATCCGTGGCAGTCCATCAATCACCATATATCTGCATTACCCGTAAGCCGTCTTCAATGTTTTTATAAGTTGCAAAGTCAAATAAAAAGGATAAAAACATTCATGACCTAGAATACCGTTGAGTGGTTTTCTCTCATGCCACCTTTAAAGTACTGAGCACCTTGCTAATATTTAAAGAATCACGCATACTTGGTTACTCTGGGACACTGATTCATTCTATTTGGGTCAGTGACTTTAATGAATTAGATTTCATTCATTTTTGCATGCTCTCCCCCTCCCACTTTGTCAAGCTCTGATTAGATATTTAAAAAGTTCAGCAATGCACTGCACTGCCTACAGAATGAGGTGGGAATGAAATGATTCTCAAGGAAGGGCATCAGATATACATTATGTGGTGTTATAGGACACTAAAACATCAGTCGTCAGCATGAAAACTGTTATATTTCAAAATAAGTTGTTGTTCTTATAAAAAATAATGAATAAATCACTGTTGTGACTTGATTGAGAAAAGTACTTCTAAAAATTATTGTCCTCCATCAATGTTCAATGGTCTATCATTAATAGCACATCTTTATTGAAATTAGTTATTAACATTTCATTTACGATAACTATTTCTACTAAATGTATTTTTTCTGATGTCTCACTTTGGGGTTATTGCACCGCACTAGGTTCAAATGATCTAAAGAACAGTCAATAATCATATCATCAACAACATGGTGAATCATTTTAAGGGGGTTGTGAATTTTATTAGAAAAATCATCTACTAAATGATAAAAAAGTGAATGGACCCTTTGTCTGGTCTTTTGCATTGTCTTAAAGATAAGGAAATGTATGTCACACACACACACACACACACACACACACACACACACACACACACACACACACACACACACACACACACACACACACACACACACACACACACACACACCTCTGGACACTGACTGTGCTGTTACTGTTACAATGACAGTCTGGTCTGGTGTCTTCTGCTCCTGCACTAAAGATGTTATCAACTACAACGTAAACCATTTATTGGATGGGTTATAAGATATATTAGATAAATAATCCTGCCCAAACAACGGTAAAATAAATGTGTAAAAATAACACTCTGTGAAAGTAAAATGAGATTTACTTTGGGAAATAAATATGTGTTCTGGCCAGCTGGTTAAAAGCTCTAAATCTCTATGAAACACTACGTTAACATAAATGTGTTTCACCTTTCTTTAATCAAACATATTATAGAGTTAATTTTGGCGATATGGAGCAAATCTCAAATATGAAAAAAAGCTGCTGTAACTCATTGGGCAACATTACGTTTTATTTTTCTTCCTCAATAACCGACACAGGCAAAGTGCTGCAATTTTTTTTTTATTTAAACTTCGTCTTCCTCCCTTTGACACCCAAGAATCCAGTAGATAAACTGTTAGTCAACTTGAGTTAGGCGTGGGACTTATACGAGTGGGCGAATCTGATTGACTAGTCATGTTCATAGACGATAAATGTTTTAAAAAGACTCAATATTCATATTCTATAATCTATCAAATGGCCTAACTTAAATCATCACGAAGCAATTCTTCAGATTTCATTTCACCTCTTACATACAACAGTTTCACTCGTTTTATATTTATATGTAAGTGCTGGAGAATTGTTTTATTAACTATAATTATTTTTGGATTACTATTATTGATGCACCTTATGTTGATACATTAGGGCTTTGTCACAATGTTATTACATTTTATTTTAAACATGAATGAGAAACTAAAAAAGAGAAATACACAGTGCCCCAACAATGATACTGTAGCTATAGCACTATTCTCTGCCCTTTACTTGATGTACAATTGCTATACATCAGATAACCAGATCCATATTCTAATGTTCTAATGGTCACATTTTGAATGACTGATGGACATCTAATGTCCCATCAATCAGTCCCCCCCCCTCCACCCCTAGCCAGAAAAAAATATTAACACAATAGTATTGCAATAATAAAATGTGAACAAGAGGTAAAATACATCTGAGAGCTTTATTAATAATCTAAAACATTCTGAAACATAGTAGTGAGGCAAGTTGTATACCTCTATCCCGACTATATCTATAAATAAACTGCTATGGCGATTTGAACATGTCAATAACATCCTGGTCTCTGGGACCGTCACTCAGCACCACAAGGAAATACAATGGCAGGACATATGTTAAGAATATTTTAAGTAATTGCATTCAGATGTGCAGTATCGACACATCCCCCATTAGTGACCTTCAGCCGGAAGATCTTCAGGCTCTCCGCTGACCTTCTTGCAGCTTGATCTTGCCTTCTTTGAATAACGTCCTTCGCAGAAGAATTATGGATCTATTCAAAAGTGGATGAGGTGAGTGCTCCCATATAATTTGGTTGTAAAATGGCCATCACAGGGTGATGGACTTAACAAGATAAAAGGTGAATTTCTCAGCCACCTATTTGCATGTAAAGCATAATGAACATGACTTACACCAAAGGAGTGCATACATTATTCCTTTATTATTGACTTAGAATGGAACAATATCGCAACTTTGTTTTCTTTTCCTCCTATTTGTTCATTTATTTGAGGTGTTTTGCCCTCATTTGCCAACATACAGCAAAGAGATAACCAGAAGCCAACAGAGAGGGACGGCAAATGAGGGGCAACATCGGTCCCCAACTGGACTCACACTGGGGACTTGGTGTGTGACAGTGTGTGATAAGCCCCTTAACTCCAAAAAACAATTGTATTACATCCGATTTGAAGCTCATTAATAGTTAGAAGCTCAGTTGACTGTTTTATTGGGAATACGTTTGCATTTTTAATCGGAATTGTATTAATTCCATTGCCTTTGCTGCAGTAAAGATACTATCATATCCAAACTCAAATGTGGTATTATCCCAGGTTTGGAGTTGTGATTGTGCTAAAGAAGTACCGAAGAAGCCCAGTGGAACGAGGCTGAGCAGCAGCTGTGTTGGTGGTATTACATGGGGGAGCACGTTGTACGGTGGGTAGCCCATCCATCAGGGGGACTGCAGCTCCCAAAGGTGGACTCTTCAAGTGCACTACCTGGCCCCAGTGCTGCACACTCACACACACACACACACACACACACACACACACACACACACACACACACACACACACACACACACACACTCACACACACACTCTTAGCTCGCTCTCATTAGAAACAGACACACATGCACATTCACAGAGCGTAGCGCACAGACATACAGACATGGTGCAAATAATAGAATTATCACATAGAAAATGACCTTAAAACTAAAATAACTAAACCACAGTAGGATGACTTCCTTTTTCTTTTTTTTGTGATTTATTCCAATTTTGAGTCGGTTCGTCCACAAAATAAAGTGGGTTAACTTCAAAGTGACCTTTCTGTACGCTTTACATGTAGAGGCTGCCTATAGATCTTTTGTGGATCACAAGATCAAAGACAGAACAAGAAGCACATGCATGAACACACAAAATTAAATAGCCGTGATTTGTTTACAGAAAAGAATTTGACAACAATTTGGAGTATTCTTGCAAAGGCCAGCGGCCAAAAATACGTAACTACAAATAAAGAGCTCAATAACGAGCAAAGCAAAAATAAGTAAAACACAAATGTCATCCATTTGGCTTTGAGAACGCCGTTACACATCCCATCTCCAACCCACCGAGTACGCTGCCAGCTGTCAAACACCAGTGTGCGCTCTTCACTCTCATTATTTTCTCATGTTCCAAGGTTAAAACACCCCCATCCCCGTGCACGTTGTCAGGGGCACCGGAATAACCGGAGCCTTTCAGGGACTTCCAAATCACCAGTGTGAAGTACATGTTGATCTCTTCCATCACTTTTAACCTGGAGGCCTTCCATCGTGATGATTAGTCCAACGTCTTAGATAAATTCTTCAGGATTTGTATGTCAGCTTCTCACACCCTGACTGAAGTCCAGATAGATGTTGCTGAAGGCACATAGTAAGATGTTGGGTATATTGGGAGATGTTTTTATTTATTTGTCCTCCTCCTTCACGGCCTTATACGTGTACATCCACGTACATAAAAACACACACCACCCGTCTCTGCATGTCCCTTTGGGGCCACTTACACCAGGCTGGGCTGGAATATAAGCACATGCACATCTGATCTGTGAATAAAGTTGACCCACTTCTATTTAAAGTGCATGTATGATATTTGATTTATGGTTACATTTTCTCTTTATCGCTCTTCTTTTCCTACTCATTTCTGAGAGAGAAACGTTCCTCATATCTGTTAAATATGTATTCGAATCATGTAGCGAGGTTAAATATATCTGGTTGAAGATTATAGACCTTGACCGTGTGCCTCGAAGACTAATCGACACCTTCGATAGATTCATACTGCAATATTAGAAGTGCATTAACTTTACAATCATCATTACATTTTCTTGCCTTATAAATAGACCTATCACCATTCTGTCTCATGCTCCTTTGAAACTGCATTCAAATATGGCTTATTTTATACGCCTCACATGCGCAGTGAACCAAACCAGCCAACCGTGAAACATTTCAATAATCTCAAAAAGTGAATCCTCCTACGTGCCGAGCGTGTGCGTATCATGAGAGAGGGTCGATATCGTCTAACCAGATTTAAGAAAAGGAAAGCGGCTTACATTGGGTACATAGTGTCTATGTGCATTGGTTTGGATAGAAGATAAGGGAAGAAGCAGATATTATCCAGTCATTAAGCCCTCAAAGGAGCCTCATTTCCATGATCCATCTTTAATATCTGAACACTGCCCCTGTGATATAAGAAAACACATCTATCTGTCATGTGACATGCAGAAAAGGACGAGGCAAAGGATCTCATGAATATCTCCTTTATTAAGTGATTATGCATTTTCCATTATTCATCATATGAATTATTAAAATGAAGTGATCTATGTTCTGTCTTCACTGTATAGTGCTAACACCTTCACCTTAAAAAGGTGTGCTTTCTATGTTTTAATTGCTAAAGGACATTGACGGTAAAAGACTGAGCACATTATGCGTAACATTATTTATTGCGATGACAGTTCCGTGAGAAAATATCATTAATGTGCACGTATGACATTGTACATTTGCATTTGGTGTCAACTTTATGGTTTCAGGTTTGACATAAATAACTTTTTTATTAAATATTTAAAGCTACAGATGACTTTAATTTCATGGCACTCTTCTCTTTTATGTCACCAAGACGGGCTCAATATTACTTTTTCTGGATGCTATAGCTGATTGGATTTTTAGCAATCTGTGAGATTAGGTGCCATGTTTCTATGAATTTAACATAGTTGTGTTTCCTGCACCACTGCCTGCCATGCATGGCGTACAAGGTGTGTGCTTCTCAAACATTACACATCAATGGTGGCCACAGCTCAAACAACATCTACAGATCATTGGATTCATACTTCACTTATGTACCATTCTTTTAGTTAGTGTTGCTGCAAAAGTCGCCGTTCAGTTTACAGTGAGACTTCAGGGAGAGACAAATTCCAACCATCGACCATTGATTTATTTGGCTAAAATTAGTGTCACGGGAGTATTAGGGTGGACCCAAATGCATGACTCAGAAGACAGAACTAGAAAGTAATTTACTTTACTCAAAGTTCCAGCAGGAACAAAACAGACGGGAACAGATGAACACACTGGGTAACTCTGGAGGGCTTCAAGAAGAACACAAGACAAACTGGAAGAGGACAAGTGGAAGTGAGGGAGCTAAATAGCGAGGGACTAACGAGGGGATGGGCTGCAGGTGAGAAGGGCGTGAGGACCAGGTGAAGGTAATGAGGGACTAACGAGGTGATCAGAGGCAGGTGAAGGGAGTTGGACTGACGAGATGGGAAGCAGGATCTGGAATGACATGATAGTTAGACAGGATGAAAACAACTAATACAAAAGGAAGGTATGGAGCTGAACTGTTACAATTAGTGTATAATCTGTGGCGAGATCGCTAATTAAACTCAATAAAATGTCCTCTCAATAAGTTCTCCGCTATACATTACTTTTTCATTTAGCTGGAAGCAATTTCCAATCATGTTCCATTGAGACAGCGTAGACACAGCTGGGGAGAGATTCAGGGTTAAGTGTCTTGCTCAAGGACACATAGACTAGAGTGTGGATTGCAACCTCCAACCCCCTGATTGGAAGACAGACCTGCTTCCCACTGACCCAGTCTGAGCTGTGATTGACAACCATCCTGAGCATTTAGGCGTAACCTTCTGTAAGGCATGCGCACTGCAGAGCCACTTGAGCTTCAGTCTCTCACTCAAGGACACTTGAAACATGCGTTGACACCGGGGAACCGCCGACCTTGTGGTTAAAAGACTTCTTTCTCACCGGGCGGCAGCAGCTCCACCCACTGAGCTGCTGCCGCCTCGTAAAATCTCACTCATTACACTCATTGATTGGCCGTCGTGGCCGAGTGTGACATTGGCGAGGGGTACAAGAAAAACACAACGCTTGGCTCGAACGAGGGGCGTACGCCAGGCGCCGTAGGAATACAATCGATTCGCTGTTTTTGTTGTTGTTTTTTTAATATATATTTTAATTTTAAGGCAAGTACACAAAGAAACAGTGCAATTGTGATACATTTAGCATTTTTCTTTCAACAGTATATCATTCTTATGGACAAACTCCCTCCCCGACCAACAACAGAGGATTCACAAAACAAAACAAAACTCAAACTAAACCAAACTAAATCTAACGAGAAAAAAAAGAAAAAAAAGAATTTAAGAATTAGTAAATGAACAGTTATATAAAATCAACCATACACGATTCGCTGGTTGAGTGTTTTGCCGACGACTCAATTTGCAGAAGTCTCGTCTCTGCATGATTGGGGGCCTCGGAGCTTTATTTTGAAAAGTCATGCTGCACTATTGAGAGATCAGGTTATATGTATTTGTTTGTCTTCCTCGACCAGAAAAAGACAGTAATGTAGTGTGAACGCGGTATGCAGAGGTTGAGTCGTTCATTGGAAAGAGAATCAACAGTAAATGTTCTACACGTAAGTGGTCTGTAATTATTGTTGCGGTGTTTTCCCATCCCACAGAGTTAAGTGCATAGCGAATAAAGCAGACGTTGAAACAGAGATTTTATCAGCTACTTTAATTCAGCAGAGAAATTAACTTGTTATTTTGTTCATACTGAAAGATAAAAAAAGAGAGAGCAGGATGCTGGTGATAACATCGTTGATATCTTTAATGTCCAGCCACAACATGACAGGTGGCCTTCGGCAGTGCCACAACAGCATATTTGTCTTTTTATATTCAGTGTGCATCATATTTGAAAAGCATATAACATTGGAGCTCTATTTTTCAAAGCCGAGGCAATAATTCTTCTGGGGCAATGTTACCATTATATTACCACAGGTAAATCAGTTGCAGGATGTTACATGAAATGTATAATCGTAAGAACATGGTGAAAATAACATAAATTGAGATTGTTTCCCCGTTTCTCAGCCTCGTCTTTACCCACTCCAATATGTCTTTTTTTAACCTTTCTTTTCATTTTTCCGTTTCTCCTCACCTTCTGCTTTTAAAACCTTCAGACTTCATAATTCACATCAACAAAAGTATTTATTGTAAGAATTCCACTTGTGTCTTTGGCAGAGTTTGAATAAAAATGATATTTATGATAAACATTTGGTTGCAATTTCTTTATTATACTTATTTATTATACTATACATAAATTGTCTGACTGAACTTTCTTCATCCATGTTTTTACAGTGTCAAAAATGTCATTAATCTCATAATCAAACCATTCTCTTCTCCATAATTGAGGAGATTAATAATGTTTAATTACCTCAGGATCCCCAATAAGTATCACATGGCGGACGTCAAAGTACAGCAGGAGCTTTAATTGGTCTTTAAATAAAACATGCTCAATTCTTTTTTTATATTTATAGAAGCAAATCACAACTTTTCTGCATACACTACGGTAGATCATAGTGTCTTCTCTTACTAATAAATAGGTGAAATGGTTAACATGCTCTTGTACATGTATCTATGTTAATCAGGCTGCTCTTGTGTGTCTCTGCTCATTCTCAGAAATTACTTTTCATTGAATCCTGGATAGTGTTAGGTTGTAATAGTTTATTTTGATAACATCTGCAGAGGTCTTATGTTTTAAATTAAATACATATAGAAAGATATTATAATAGAAAATATTAGGGAGAATATTGTTATTGTTATTAATGTATTATGAAGCATAGGGGTAATGTTTACTCTATGCAAATGTAAATGGCAAGAATTAATGTATGTTGCATGAGAGTGACTGTATGTTAGTATTATAGATGGAAGAAGACGGTTGAATTCCGTGACGTGACTTATAATAATAAGGGACTTTTATTGTGAAAGTGACTTTAATACAGACAATGATGGACAGGACTTTTATCGTGAAAATACTTGACCGGAAATGACGTTTTGACCCCGGGCCAGTGATAAAACTTGAGGGAGAAGAAGAAATCGTGTCCCTTCTCCAGGTGACCACGGCGGAAGGAGCCGCCGGACCGAGGAAGAGCCGGGGACCGAAGAAGAGCACGGCCGTGAGCGTTGACTGTTTATTCTACACTTCCTGCCATTAAATGTTGATAACTTAATTCACGTGCGTCCAGAAGCCTGTTTTCCATCATCTGCGAAGTGCCTGCAGTTTCAGGATACCTTACAATATTCTTGGTCTTCCTTCTTCATTGATACTATCTCTCCTCATATTCTACACATTCTAAAGTCTACAAACTGAATGGCATTCTCTTCGTATTTCAGGCATTATGTATGATGCCTGAAATGGATCCTTATCTTTCAGATAGTGCTTTAAATTATTGTCAACAAATCTGAACTAGCCTTGTAAGCTTGTAAGCAATTCCATCGTCATTGAATGTGTGTGAAGACACTGTGTAGAATGCTGGATGTACTTATCATGTGTATTATTGTGTAGAATTAGCATAAATATGTGTTGTTGCTCTAAAGTCATTCATACGTTATCACCGATATCATCCATACACGTATTACATGTCTTGGCTATTCTTTAGAATAAACATAATAATCCTAAATGGATGGGGGGGGGGGGGGAATACAGCATTTTGCATTATTATGCAACATAAATTGTTTTCTCACTATGTCTCACCTCGATTGTATCTAAAATGATTATCCATGGATAGGCAAATATCAAGGTTATCATTTTTCTCTTAACAAATACTAACTGCACATCTGTGGTCGGTTGTGTCTGCTCCTCTCTCTTATTTTCACCTCGCTACATAAAGGGCAAACTACTTCGCACAATGGCACTGAATGATGGCATTGGATGTAAATCATGAGGCGCATTATAATTCAACAAGCCGAGGTATACGGGGCAGTTGCTGCCAGGCCAAGGTTGGATATGTCACATAAACGCCGTGTTAACCATGGAGAATTACTGGATGGTTAGAGAGCACTACATGCCTAAAATAAGTTTTTTTTATTTTATTTTTAATGCATGCATTAATAATTCCAACTGTTCACTGGGTTCACTGAAGCTCCCATCCTCCAGGGCTTCACATCTCCTTCACTTCAATGTGACTTTTGTTTTTTTCGAATTTACAAACCTGTTCAAATGTTACAATTTTGCATGGAATCTCAGCAGGCCCCCATGCGTATACGTGGCGACATGAGCCGGTGTCTCTGGAGAGAGCCGAGTAACTGTGCCACAATAACACACCATGAAAGGCACCGCGGCCTGTGTTGCTGAAGACACTGCCACAATGGCCCGGCGCAGAGAGAGGACTCCCTCTCGTTTCTAACGCGCAGCTCCCCTGTCAAATGACTCCTGTAAGAGGCCCAACGATGGAGCTCATCGCATCACAAAGGGAGAGAAACCAGATAACAGCATTCCCAATCCTCAGTTTAGCAGAGATTTGAAGTAGCAATCCCCATCAGGGCCAGGCGATGTCGGTTATTTTCCTATTTCACCGAACAATGCCACCAAGCCGACCCTCACGAAGAAGTATTATTCACCGTCACAAACGCAGTGAGTTCGAATCAGCCGGGGGGATCTCTCACTTCTTAAGCTCTTCAGAAATGTGATCCCCAGCTATCTACATTACCATATGGGATCCAGCAGCCAGGTAGGATCTGGGGCAACAGGGTTTTATACAGATAATTGATTCCCGCTTTTAGCAAGAGAATTTGAGGATGTAGGAGAGCAACGAAAGAGCCTTTTACAAAGCTACGGCTTTTAGTCGGTAAGACTACATTATACCTGACTCAAGTAGAATCTGATCTGTTATTCTTGTACAGCTCTCTGAGGTGTTAGAGTGCATGAATAAGCTATGTGCTACAAGGGTTTTGTGGTTGCCATCAGACAGTTAGACCAGACATGCAGCGAGAGGAGAGGGTAAGGAAATGGATGTGTGCAATTGGAGCTCTCTCACTTAGAGGCCTTGTTTCCATGGGCCGGACGATCGGTCTCTCCGGACATATCATTTAGAGGTTTGCGGTATTGTCTGTTAAAAAGGGGAAAGAACCACATTTTTATTTTATTTTATTAGCCTTTATTTAACCAGGTCGGTCCCATTGAGATACAATGACCTCTTTTTCAAGGGAAGCCTGGCCAAGACAGCAGCATAGAACAATTGCAACAGTCACAAGACACAACAGAAAACACATAACATAAATAAAATACATTAAAAAAGATAAGGCAACAGGACTAAAGCTCCGGATTTGTGCGGTATGAAGCCGCTCCAATTTCTCTCACACGAGTCTTAAAAGTTTCAAAGTTGATGAGCTCCTTTAACTTTAGAGTTTTTTGCAGTGTATTCCAAGCAGCAGGTGCAGCGAATTTAAAACAGTGCTTACCTAATTCAGAGTGAACTTTGGGCATAATTAACCCTTGTATGGTATTATTTTTTTTGTTACTCAGAAGATGTTGTGGGTCTGTTGGACCCGCTGTATTTTGGGGCTTTTAATTCAACACAATCAAACAATTTGATGTTAAAATACTGAACAGATGTTTTCTTCATCCCAATTACGAGCAATATAAACAGCAAATATGGTTAATATTTTCCCTTTAATTTTGTTATAACACATGAATTCATGAATTCAACAAATATGAAAGTGCTAGTGGTTTTTTTGTAGTTGTTGATCAAATCAAGAAAACTAATTTCAAACAAGATATGAGTGGACAATATTCCACAAATTTACAAATGAAGCAAGGTGGTTCATAACTATTGACTTTTATTCATTTGAATTTGTATTGAATTTCATTCACTCTGGGTTCAATGCCATCCAGATGACAAAGGCTTTGTACGCCGAGATGTCCAGCATGTCAAAGAAAAATCATCAGTGACCAGCGTAGGGTCCTCCTCTTGCAACTGTAGGCAGACACCAGCTCGTCCAAGTTGTCTCCTCCTTTTGAGGCATTGTAGTCCATAATTATCTCTGGTTTATGATGCTCCAGGCCACAGATTCTCCCATCCCTGTGTAGTGTACTCATTAGTACCACATTTTTGGTTTTCTTTGGCACATATGATACCAGGGATGTGTCAGCCGTGTAGACAAACTTGGACGAGTTGACATGCCTGTTCTTTGTAGGCAGAAATTGAGGTGGGACTTCAGACCTGTTTTTTCTCATCGTTCCAACCATGGTCAGTTTCCTCTTTAGGAGCTCCTGTCCCAGCTTGTACGATGTACAAAAATTGTCACATGTGATGTTATGTCCACTAACACACATACTTAGCTTACATACTTACATTAGCATACTTAGCTTACAGCAGGCCCACAAACACACACACACACACACACACACACTTACAGCAGGCCCACTCACATACACACGCATGCGAACACACACGCACACGCACACGCGGCACACACACACACACACACACACACACACACACAGTGTCTGTCCTCCTCATGTCTGGGCCTTCTGTAGAAGGCCCAGACATGAGGAGGACAGACTGAAGGTACACAGGACCAACAACTTCCACACTTTTATTAGCCCGGGTCCACCCTGAACACCCTGTATGTAATACAAATGTGTAGGGGGGGTTACGGTGGGCTGTCGATGAACATTTTATCTGATATATGTTCTTCGCAGAAAATGAGCCAAGGCCAATAAGTCTGAGTTTAAAAAAATAATGAATGATATTATTTTTGTTTTGATGAAAAATGAAAACGTGTCCCACAGACCCGAATACCATACAAGGGTTAATAAATAAAACTCGTTGGAACGTAAGCAATAACTGCTCTGGGATTTAAAGATGTAGTTACATAAAATAAACCACATTGGAACTTTGTATCTCAAATAAACGTCCAAAAAAAAAGAAATCGCACTCGCAAACCCCCCAAAAAATGTTTTATGGTTTATCACAGACAACAAATATTCTCCAGGCACCAGGCTTTTGGACAATGCTATCAGGAGGCCAGGACAGATAAATGACGGATGAGTCATTTCCATTCATGAGGTTGGGAATACTCACACTGATCTGCTGTCATGCCTCAACGTGATTGAAATGTTTGCTTGAGTTTGCGTGAGAGACAAATGAGTGAAAGAAAAACCCCAGAGAGGTTGTGGATGAGAGTTGTTGTTCTGTCTCCTCTTTATTGCTCCTAAAGCATCACATTTCCTTCAGAAAACAGCACGGTACTGAAGTTGGGTTGAAAAACAAGAAGATGTACATTATCTGGAGGCAGATTCAGTTTCAGGGGCTCCTGCATAACTTAACATTTACATGCCTGCCAATCCGATAATAATATCACTACATGAATATTCACGTGGTGGAATCAGATGTTTGAAAAGACAGCTGAGGCCAGTGTTAGTATTTGATCGATGTAAACTTGTACAATGTGGCATTCAAACAACAGGAGTTTGCATTAAATTGATGAATAGATGGACAGCGAAGCACGATCCACAACCCATTCCTGATCACGCTATTCCACCGCCATGTGTAGAGAAGGCAGTGCACAATGTTTTTTTGAAGAAAGAAAATGGATTTAACATGTTTTTTGAGGCCGCGGGGATATATAAACAATGCACGTTGGTGAGAAACATTGATTGTATTAGAAGTGAACATTGGCTTGTGGACCACGGTTTAGAAAACTCTAAGTTTGGCATTCTGGTCGTCGCAATCTTCGTTTTTGGCCTTCACCATGTTGATACAAGAAGGTGAAGCTAAGAACAATCAAAAATTAAATAAGACAGATGGAAACTTGAAAGCATACGGTAAAAGGGTTAAAGTTCCAAGACAAAAAACACAGACCGGACCTCTCCTGCTTTATCGTCTATAGTAGACGTAGTGTCGGAGTAGACTTTAAAACTAAAGATTATGACCAAAAAAACATTTTATCAATGTTTACTCAGGTAATAAATAAAGACAGACGTAAGGTAATTTACAATTGGTCTTCTTTTTTTGTAACTAAAGGAGTCGCCCCCTGACAGGTCCGGGCACAGGATAACTTCTACGTCCCTCGTGTGTCGGCAGCGTTTCAAGCCCAGTAGTTCAATCACGTCACATCCCTAAAACAGGATTAAACGTGTGTGAAACACAAGTCTTTATGCAGCTTGTGTACACGTATTTGAACTCTCAAAGCATCAAGAGCCGTGACACTTGACTTAGAAAAGACTCTGATAACTCCTCGTTGAATGCAAATCCAATAAGTCAATTAAACTAAGCACTAGCTTTTCCTTACTTCCCGATACTCGCAAATTGTTACCGCGGCACTAACGGCCATCTCGGCTAACGAATTATCTTTTTCTTTGACGCCGTGGGAATGAAGTCAATGCTCGCTCTCGAGAGAGCCGCCCCTTCGAGTACCCAGCAGATTCTCCCCCTTACCGATGTTGTCCCCGCACTCAAAGTACACTGCAATTGGATGGATCAAACAGCAGGTTAATTACACACACGCTCCGCAGTCTCTCTAAGCGGAAAATGTGGCTATTACTTTGCAGTGCCATAGTTGAACTCCCCCATTACGCATTCTGTGTTTTTGTATTCCCGAGGGACACCGCAGACTAAATTGGCAGACTGTTGCGCAGAACAAGTTGCATATGCGTCTCGGTCACCTGTTATCAGAGAGAGAGGAATTTAAATGTTTCATAGCGGGATTACAATGATGTACTGTAGCTGCTTTGGGTTTTTCGCCTTCAGCCAACGCCGTTGCTGGTTGCCAGCCATCAGTCTTCCAGCTCTAGTTGCTAAATGTCTTTCAATCTGCCGTTTCTCAGCAGAGCCAGAGAGACGTGTAACAAGTCGTGAGTCTCTCCCCAACGGAGCGAGCAACAACTGCTGGAAGAGAGAGAAAGAGAGAGAGAGCGAGAGAGGGAATTGTTAATTGGTGAGAACATTTAGCAGACTCCTTTACAAACATATGACAAGCCCACCTGTTCGGTTGTCAGTCTCCCTGGCTTGTGTTACAATATGGAGCTGACAGCACTCCCTGAGAGTTTGGCTGCTGTCTTGACAGGAGAGAACAACTTCAAAAACTTGTCGAAAACCCACATCATAACCTTCAAAATATAAAAAAAACGATATATCAAGCACGCAGTCGGCTACACTGTACATTGTGATTCTCCCAATTTTTTTTCTTTTCCCAATTTGCCGTCGTGACGCAAGCCTGTTAAGGCCAGATGAGTAATTGATTTCACTTATCCCGGGAGCAATGTTAAAAATGGTCCCCGAGCATAGGAGCGCTATAGATTCATAGAGATTGTGTGTGATTATTCTCTGATTGCTTCACGGTACGTGTGATATGGATTTACTTTCGCCACTCTTTTGTTATTTTAGATGCGCTTTCCGAAGGGGTGAAAATTCAAGAGACACATGCAGGCGCTTACAGTGTCATGGATTCACACTGATATACACCATATACTTAATAATAACAATATATAGTGCCACGTTATTAATTGTGGTGCGGTCAACCTACTGAAACCTGTGACCGTACCAGTATACCATTCTTAAACATAACTATAGTTTACTTGCAATACAAATCTTTTATGACTTATTTGGCTTGATTTTAAGTGAGCGTGTCAATATGACCCTGAACAGCACAGGTGTGTCATCTCTATTTATCAATATCAACCCATAAAAAGAAAAACGTACAAAATGCCATTAAAAGTTAGTAAAAATAAAATAAATAAAATAAAATAATAATAATAATTTAAAAGAAATGTTTGAACATGTATTTTTCATTAAAACGAGTGAGTTCTCCTAATTGAACTCTGATCTATGATATGATATCATATATACCTTTATTCGTCCCACAGTGGGGACATTTCAAAATCACAGCAGCGGTACACATCAGAGCATTAATAAAAATAATTATAAAACACAAAACTAAATACTAAAAAACTAAAAACTAAATACTAATACTAATACTAAATATACAAGGGGAAAACAAAGTAAAGTGCTGAGTAAAGTGTTGATTTGCCAGGATCTCCAGCAATCTACTGCAGTGTGTTGTGCAGCCTGACCTATGGAGGGGTGAATAACTCAAGGTCAATATAAACTGATTGAATTGTTAATGACATTGGTGATGAGGTACACACTATAGTTTTTCGGATGTTGTGGGTTCTGACCTCTTTTGGGTGATTCAACATTAACCTGGGAACACCACGGCTGTGTGTAAGAAACGAACATAACAGGAGGGTTAACAAGCAGAACACAGAACGGCCTTCAAACCGTGCACTCTTCAAACAGGTTCACGATCGTCGCAAAGTGTTCGTGTGAGTCGCAGACGACTTCCCACGATCACACAACCAGTGAGCTCAGCTGTGTCGTACAGATTGTGACATATGGTGCTCACCATCTGAAAATCGTGTATTCTAAAAACTACAGTGCTCTGCACATATTGCCAAAAATAGTCTGTGGAATGTAGGCTAGTAATCTGTATTCTCAACCCCAAGAGGCTCTCGAATGTCCACAACCTCCTCTCTTCTACTGGGTACTGAAAGTGAAGCGTAATAAACTTGCCATGGCGGTTTTTTCTTTTTCTTCTTAACATTTGGAGCTGAAGGATTGGACTCCAGACAACAGTCTTCAGAGAACTTAACGATCGTGCCATCTGGAGGCAAGGGAGTGTTGCAGCCACTGATATCGATCATCTTTTTACACTTTACTCTCACAGATGGTTAAAACACACACACACACACACACACACACACACCATCTGGGTGCAGGTGTTGGTGGTTTGATGATATGAAAAGCAGCCATAACAAAATAGCCAGCAAATATATTTGTCGTGTATACGAAAAAAGTTTGCTTTAATTAGGAGATTTTAATTTGCTTCGTTTAAGAGATAAAGTAGCTGCTGCTGTGCGTGTTGAGGTTTAAGCACAGGTATTCAGGTAAACCAGAGGGCTTCAAAGTTTCAGACCATATTTATAACTTAATTTTGGTTGCTGAACGATATTTTGCTTTAAGATACAAACTGTATTGCATTTTCAAGCCACTGCACAGTAAATACCGTGTATAGCATATACTGATACGAGTCTTGTGCATTTTATTTCATGATTGTCATTCACCATGAATAACTTTACAAGTGTTGCATCATCAGACAGAAGCACACAGTCATGGAAAGGCACCTTTTGAACGTACACACTATATCAATGCTGCCCTCAAATGGTCAGACATCGTTATTACATACCTCTTGGTCTTCAGGATTTGGTCATCATCATTGAGATGGTGATCATTATCATCATTTCAATATATTAATACCATTATTAGGCCACCTCTTGTCATTGTGTTACTCCTAGAAACAGCTGTTGAATAAATCACACTGTACAACATCCATAACATATACCTGTGCATAAATGGGTCAGATATATATATGTGTGCCTGTGAAAAATGCATATATATATACACACATGCGGTTTTCACAGGGATTCTGACCCTCTCATCAAATACTATGATTATTTACTTTTTTCCCCTGCTCCACTAGAAGGAAATGTATACAATTTCAACTGTAACTGTACATATATATATTTTTTAAGTTAGATGTATCATCTGTCTGATGGTATATATATATATATATATATATATATATATATATATATATATATATATATATATATATATGTATAATTATGGCAGTTAATCTATTTAGTTGTATGTGAATTTTAATTTTAAGTTAGATTTATCATCTGTCTGATGGTATATATATACCAGTATTTATAAGGACATTTATACAACTAAAACTATATATATATAAATACATATATATATACATATATATGTATTTATATATAGTTTTATATATATATATATACATATATATATATACTATATATATAAATACATATATATATATACATATATATGTATTTATATATAGTTTTAGTTGTATAAATGTCCTTTGAGTGGAGCAAGGAAAAAAGTCAATAATCATAGTATTTGATGAGCGGGTCAGCATCACTTGCGCTAACCACAGGTCAGTCTGGCCACTGGAGGTCGCTGCCCACCAGAGTCTCAACCAATGGCGGGAGAAGCGACGCTGAGTTTGCAGGAACACTTCGGCGCAGTAAATAGACAGAGCCAATGAAGTTAAAGGAGACAGACTCCAAATCACAAACAGAAGATGAGCTTTGTTTTTGTCTGCGTGCAGCCTCCACATTGCAATCACCGACTCAACCCCAGGTGCTGAGAGCAAGTTGGAGAACACACAGCTTTTAAATGCAAAACTAATGGCCCTATTCATACAGTTCTAGTCTATTATTTTTCATTATTTCATAAGAAAGTCGGTTTGCACACTTAACTAAAATTGCTTGGGAGCCACAAACACCACCTCACAGACTCTAAATGAAAAACTCACAATTATATTTCTTATTATGTGTTTGTGAAGATAGAAGATTAAACATTTGTAAATTAAAGTTAATGTCATTGACGCTATAAACTATTGATTCCTAGTCAACATGTGTCTGTTTTCTTCCATTTCAACCTAAATAAGTACATGTACATCCATTGGCAATATGGTACAGTTTATAGCAACATGTTCTTGATTTATTCTTAATATTCCAACTTGATTCATCCATGTGACATTTGGAAACATAAAATATGCTCATTTGCAATGGGAACAACTAATTGAACTCAGTTTATAATATGCCTTGAGGTGTGCTGACATATTCTGATTGGTGAATACCCTGTAACATGTTGTACACTAATCGTATTGATATTGATCAAAGACAATTGATCATTGCAAAAGGATACAGTTTCCTTAAAATGCCCATGGTGGCCATTAAGTTAACTGTAAATGCTAAGATGTGTGCAGTCTATTGCAGGATATCTAACATCTTACAGTTGTACATGTGTGTGTTGGGGCTGAGCTGTTGTTGGAACACACAAGGGAGAAAAAAACCATGTACATTGTATTACATATTTCTATCTACAGCCCTCAGTACTTCCACTTGCTTTGTTTTGTCTCCAACAGGCCACTATGCGGTGGCTGTAATCAAGCCTGGAGCCACACACACACAGAGAGAGAGAGAGAGAGAGAGAGAGAGAGAGAGAGAGAGAGAGAGAGAGAGAGAGAGAGAGAGAGAGAGAGAGAGAGAGAGAGAGAGAGAGAGAGAGAGAGAGAGAGAGAGAGAGAGAGAGAGAGAGAGAGAGAGAGAGAGAGAGAGAGAGAGAGAGAGAGAGAGAGAGATCCATCTGGCCCTCACCTGGAGAGTATAGTGTAACATTCATGCTGCAGTCTATCAAAATAAAGCGGGTAAGGACGGTGCTAGAGGCTTCCAGCCAATCAAAGTCAAATTCACACACAGGAAAGACTTAATGCCAAAGTCTTGCAGTTGTCTTAAGTCATTTTAGTCTGCTGTGATTTTCAGTGAAATACATCAACATGCTCTGTTTTTATGCATGTATACGACACAAAGGTGTTCCAGATTCCAGTCTTTCCACATTTTCTGTGAGGCTTGATAAGACACCCTGGGCCTTGAAAAGAAGAGGCATGTGTGTTGTGTGTTCCACAAAGTCAGGAAGTGAAAGTTAAGATGCATAAACATACATGAAAAGCAGTATTCAAGTGTTATGCTATCCAGCAACAATGGTTTTCACATAAATATCACAGTAACACGTCCAAATATGCTTTTGATAGAAACATGGTTCACTCAAATATGTATTATTATCATGACATTTTTTTTGGTTCAACATATAAATATGAACTAAAAATTATAATATATTTAAATATGGTAATTAAAAATATCTGGAACAATCAGTATTAGTGTATTGTCAATGTGTTTACATTATTACATTACATGTCATTTAGCAGACGCTTTTATCCAAAGCGACTTTCAATAAGTGCATCAATCTAGAGCACAAACTAAGAACAACAAGAATACAAAAAGTAACATTTCCTCAACATATTCAAACTACAAAAGTACCATAATAAGAGCTATTTAAGTGCCACTGAATTGCTAATCTGTGTTTTAATCCAGATATAGTCGGAAACACACATTCATGTAGATCAGTCTTGTGTTGTGTGTTGTGTTTATTCATGCAAATGTACAACACCTGAGGTGTAACAACAACAAGTTGTGCGACACATAGCGCATTCAGGTGTAGGCTATGGCAAGATGACCCCTCCGCCAGGTTCCCCCCTGTGTCGTGCGCTCTCATTGGCTGGAGCTGCCGACAGACTTTCCATCAGATACAGTTGGGCAGCAGGCTAGACATCTGGAATACATCTGGGATGCACCGGCCAGCATCTTGGTTTCATCGATGGCTCTCTAGCCATGTATGAACTTTAAAATCCTGCTGCTGGTTTATAAAGCCCTGACTGGTCGAGGGCCTCAGTACATGTGTGATCTGCCGCTACCTTATGAACCATCCCGACCCCTCAGGTCGTCTAAGACGGGTCTACTTCCTGTTCCGGGAGTCAGAACTAAACATGGAGAAGCAGCGTTCAGTTGTTCTGCTCTGCGTATCTGAGACCCTCAGCTCCTTTAAATCCAGATTGAAGACTTTTCTTTTGGCTGTTGCCTTTAGTTGAATAAGATTCAAGGATATCAACCAATTTCTGTATCTCACGACTGCATTTTATTTCTTTAACTGCACTGAAACTTTTATTATATTTCTTGCTTTTTGACATTTTTGTTATGTTTTAATAAACGTTCTTCATTTTTTTAAATCTTGTTTTCTTTTGCATTCAGTTTTTTTAAATCCTTTTATTGGTTTTATGTGAAGCGCCTTGTTGTTAAAATGTGCCATACGAATAAACTCGCCTTGCCTAACGTGCAAGCGCCGAGCCAACGATCATTTTCTCTGATCTGTGCGGAAAAAATGGGATAATGACGTGCAGTGTGAACTTGGCATAAACTGAACTATAAATAAAAGTTGTCGTTTGTTTATTTTGCTTTTGGAAAAACGTTATTTGAAGTGGTGGGAAAAACAGAAAGTGTGACACAACATAAATAAAGATAAAAGAATGACTAAATTGATCAATAAAAAATGAATCTGTTTCATAAATGTCGGTTTCCATCTGAGAAAAGAACTAATCAAGAGCCAGCAGATCGGCTCTGGCGAGGCGGGCAACATGTGGGCTCTGCTTTAACACACTATGGAAAATGTTCCAGTGTGGTCTACCAAGTAAAAGCATAAAAATGGTTCATTCACGGCCATATTCTCATTGCTTTGACCAGAGCTGAACCACAAGGGTGGTGAGGTTGGATTCTTGGATGCCAGGTTGTTTAGATGACATAATGATGCCCGTGCTGTCACTTTAAAGCAATACGACACTCATCTGAGATTCACAGATGTTCTCTTTAGTAGTGGAGACGTGGCTCAGGCTCATTGTCATTGATGAAATTATATGAATTGAGGAATTCCACCTTGTTTATCGCGATGATATGTGTAAAAACATACATTGCATGCCAGGGAGAGAGATGGATAAAAACAATAACAGAAACAGAAATGTTAAAAAACATGGCATCTTAGATCTTTTATGGTGTGTGAGTGCCCCATTTGGAATCTAACTGCGGAGAGCTGTGTTTACTATAGGTGGAACAATTTTGTCAAACAATGGCACAACAAGTGAAGTTTTAGAACGGCGTGCCAGTGTGCGGCTTCGCTCTCTTTCTCCCGGCCTCTCTTACTCTTTTAATGTATTCATGTGCTGTACATATGTATACATTTGCAAATGTCTTGTTTGTATGTGCATGCATGCATGCTTGCAAATATGCATATCATGTGTTCCTCTTGTGGTTGCAAAGAAGAATTTCTGATGGCCCCAACAAGGTATTTTTTTTTACTGGAATGTTTGAACATTGTGTAAGTTAGTGTGTGTGTGTGTGTGTGTGTGTGTGTGAGAGAGAGAGTGTGTGTATCTGTCTGTTTCTATTCAATGCAATAACAGTTAGTCAACTCTATATTGCCAATGCGTCTGTATATGGATAAGAAATCTTGAATGGCACTGCTTTATAAATAATATATTGAACAAATTTATGATGTAATTTGCATGTCATATAAAGGCATGTAGGTTGTATTTGAATATCCAGACCAACCAGATTCCCACTTTTTAATACAATATTCCAGTATAATTACAATATTATTAACTCTATGTGCCATGGAACAGATTATTAATACAATATTTGGACCATTGGTGTTTTTTCTGGGACTCAAACCTCAGTCCCTCGGACGGCTTCACCAGCTCCATGTTGATTCCAGACGGCTACATTAAGCATTATATTTAAGGCTTCAGTGCCCTGTGCCACCAAGTTACGATGATTCATTTTTTTTTGTATATTCAGCAGACACACTTTCCATTTGACTCCTGCATGCTAGACCATTATGGAATACATTTAGTTTCTGATCTTTGTGTTTTTCAGGAGAAAAACTACCAAAAAAAGCCCTCTGGTCTAATATTAAAAGTCTCCTCTTGACTATAGGTCGTTTTGCAATTGACCTGCGGTGCAACTGAGGCACTCGCTCAGGAGATTTGTTTATGGTGGCCAGGGAGGTGATATCTAATTAGCTAACACGACAATGAGTTCAACCCAGAAAAAGAGCTCCGGTGTCACAGGTCATGTTTTTTTTTCTTTTCCTAAAACTGGGGAGGGGCTGAATCTGAGCCCACAGTTCAGTTCCACCGTGGACTTTCCCTCCAGACCCCAAGGGAAGAAATAACATGCAGAGAAGAGGAGGGAAATATTTGATTTAATAGACAGTGTTGTTGTTTTTAAATATATGTTGCTTGTGAAACGGTTAAAATTTTAACCGTTTAGGTAGATAATTATTGTTAATGTTAGCCATGAGAGAGAGAGAGAGAGAGAGAGAGAGAGAGAGAGAGAGAGAGAGAGAGAGAGAGAGAGAGAGAGAGAGAGAGAGAGAGAGAGAGAGAGAGAGAGAGAGAGAGAGAGAGAGAGAGAGAGAGAGAGAGAGAGAGAGGGCCACCGAGGCAAGAGACGTAACGGAGAGAGAGACGAGGACAGAGGAGCTCAGTGTATCCTAAAACGCCCCCCAGAAGCCTCTAAGCCTATAGCAGCATCTCTAGGGGCAAACCGGATTTCGCTCTTACTTTAACTATTATTAAAGAGGAAAGTCTTCAGTCTACTCTTAAATATGTTGACTATGTCTGCCTCCCGGACTGAAAATTGAAGCTGGTTTCATAAAAGAGGAGCTTGATAACTGAAGGCTCTGGCTCCCGTCCATAGTTAGTCAACACCTCTGAATGCACAGTGGGCAGAGAGGTTTAATTTCAGCTTTTTTTAAAGGAATGTGGTACATGGCCTGTTAGCAGAGACACATTGATCATATCCAACAGAGAGGTGCCAATTAAAGGCAAAAAGATTATCAATCTTGCCTCTAATAGTTAGAATATTTTCATTAAAGAAGTTCTTAAAGTCATTACTACTGAGGAGGAATACACGGCTCAGACTGGCTACAGTGCTAAAGAGAAACCTGGGGTTGTTCTTATTCTTCTCTATTACTAATGAGTACAAGGCTGCTCTGGCATTACGGAGGGCCTTCTTATAAATTTTAAGACTATCTCGCCAAACTAAGCGGGATTCTTCCAGATTAGTCGAACGTCAGATACTTTCAAGCTTTCGTGACGTTTGCATTAGTTTGCGGGTCTGAGGGTTATACCAGGGATCAAACCTCTTCTTCTTCACTGTCTTCTTCTTCAGAGGGGCTATCGAGTCCAGTGAGCCTGTGGCACTATCGACTAGATGATCAATCTAGGACGGACTAAAGTTAGACCAGTAGTCCTCCGTCACATTGAGACGTGGTATTGAATCAAATGCAGGAAGGAATTGCTTCTTTAAATTGAGCTACAGCACAAGATATTTCTTATAACTCAAATTAGGCATGATGGAGCGTGACATTAACAAAACTGATATCAAGCTTTTGTATTCTGCTACTACAGTAGAAGATTTGATTAGAGCGTTTGCCTCCATGAAGAATATGCACCTTATTTGTCATTCTCTTGCCCGTCTGACACTCTGCGTTATGTTTATTCTCAATCCTCACACATGCTTCCAGATCATTTCCCCAATGGGGAAACACATTTAAAAAAACGTAGCAGTAAAAGCCTTGTTCTCATCTAATGTGCAATGTGTGTGCTTACCTCATGGGAGGCAGAAACAAAGAACTATGACTCACATTTCACCACCCCAGCTTCCTTTCAACTGTCACCCCATTTAGTCTCCAAGCAGAGCTCTGATGGTTAAATGTTGGACAACAGTCCCAGTTTTTTGACAGTTCAGTATTGGTTGTGGTTTCTCTTTCTCCTCTCTCTGTCTCTAAAGTTCCATCAGATTAAAGGATCGGATCGAGAAGAACACACACTGCGTTAAGTGTGTATGCATTTTTAGTGGTTTCCTCTTTACTTTGGAGCTATTTTTATATGTGTGCTTATGCCATCATGCAGTCAGAATCAATGGCAGAATATGAGGCGTGAGTGCAGATGAATGAAAATGTTGGCAGAAGTCGAACGTCATCTCGATTCACTGTCATGCTGGGCAGATGCCATTTTACGGGGTGGCGGGTGAAGACGTCGGTTTCAATGACAGTAAAACATTTTGAATGAAGTTTGGAGTTGGCGCAAGCCTGTGCCAACGTTAATTTACAGTGTGAGTTGTGGAAGGAATCAGAAGGCAACCGACTGATTTTTATAGTTCCTCATTCCCATGGAGTCACACAAGATTTCAATTTAACTTAATCATTATGAGGAAACCAAACGCATTAAAAGATAAAACACATCAGTTCCTAACCGTTTGAAAGCAATCTTGGGAACTGCAGAGCCGGGAATCGGTTTTAGCAAAAGCATGTGCGACCAAGCCGTTCGTGTCCGTCACGATGTGACTTTGCTAAACCTTCTTGCCGGCGAACAAAAACCTATACATTGTGCAGGCGGCAGCAGTCATGGTGGCATGACATCCAAAGCCATGTCGCTCTACCACTTTTCTTGATTCCTTGATCTGTGCCCATCTGCGTATCTGATGGCTGGCCTGGAGTCTGTCTCGGTCATTTGTTCCGGCGTGTCCCCGTTAAGTCTCTGTTGCTCTCTGGGAACGTGGACCACAAGAACCCCCCGGGGGGGGGGGGGGGGGGGGGGGGGGATTTTAGTCATTAACGCTGCTGTGAGTACATTTTAGGTAGTTGGGGGTCAAAGAGAACAAAAGAGAGGGGTAAGAGTGGCATAGACGGAAACAGACAGAGAGTAATTTAGAAAAAAAATGAATGGTAGAGGAAGAGGGGGGAGGGTGGTAGGGGGGGAGGCAAAAGAAACATTTTAGTGGAAACACGTTTGAGTATGAGCCTGGAATCCTTCTGAACAATCAGTAATTGGAAAAATATGAGAGGGAAATGGTGAATTGAACAATAAGAGCTCTTTTGTTCTTCTGTCACAAATGCAGCTCCTTCAATTCCTGTTGTCCAAGTTTTCCTCTTTTTTAGGGGGGAAAATACAAACACTGTATTGACAGTATACTCTCAGCTTATGACTTTAATGCTAGACTTTTTATAAACTCTGGAAGTGCTGGTTCCTATCAACACGTGTCGTGACCTCTCCTTTCTTATCTTCTTGTGTTTTTTTAATACACTGGAAAATTGTTGGCAAAACTACAAAGCGGCTTTACGCTAGTTCATGTTTCTTTTATGCGCCAAACAATTTGAGCAGATTTATTCCTTGCATTTGATGCATTAAATCATTCCGTCTCTGACACCCACAGAAACCTTCTCTTGCTGCGGCCAGACTGATTTACACCGGAGGGGCCATTAAATGTGCGACCAAAAAGACACTTATGGGGTTGTAAAGCCACTTCAGTGTAAGTGTTTGCCCAAATGGCTTCCAAATGGCCACGGCTCATCTGACTATGATTTTCACATCAATATATTACATGTAAACAAATGCCGAAACCAACGAAGCGCGAAAAAAACCCATGTCTTTGTGGAGTATTGCTTTATCAGTCCTTGATGAAAAAGGAGCCACAGAAACAGCAGAAGGCATGTGTGAGACAGTGAACATGTGGTCAGCATTTTGCAATAAAAAAAAGTGACTTCAAGGCTTGTGAGGACAGTTGTACGTCAAATAGGACGGTGTGCAAGGGGAAGTTGGGCCATTTGTTTGTGAGACGTGGTAATCGCTCATATGTGTTTAAATTAAATTCACCTTGAAGAGCTTCGGACCGTCTCGTACGAGCAGCAAGAAACATTCAGCGAAAGGTAGGATGCTGCCAGCAAGCAGATATGGATGCAAGCTCTTAAATAACCTGTCATGAAGAATGAGATGCATTCAAGACATGTGTACAAGCAATGCATTTTGAGAGCGACACCAAATGTAAATATATAAGTGCGATTGCAAGAAAGGAGTGTAACAGTTCAGCTCCATACCTTCCTTTTTTATTAGTTGTTTTCATCCTGTCTAACTATCCTGTCATTCCAGATCCTGCTTCCCATCTCGTCAGTCCAACTCCCTTCACCTGCCTCTGACCACCTCGTTAGTCCCTCATTACCTTCACCTGGTCCTCACGCCCTTCTCACCTGCAGCCCATCCCCTCGTTAGTCCCTCACTATTTAGCTCCCTCACTTCCACTTGTCCTCTGCCAGATTGTCTTGTGTTCTTCTTGAAGCGCTCCGGCGTTACCAAGTGTGTTCATCTTCTCCCGACTGTTTTGTTCCTGCCGGAACTTTGAGTAAAGTCGATTATTTTCCAGTTCTGTCTCCTTAGTTGTGCGTTTGGGCCCACCCTAATACTCCCGTGACAAGGAGGGACAAATATGTTCTCTTCAACTTTGTCTCGCTTTTTGTGTTGCTGAAATAACTTCATGGCTTTTCAAAAGCTTACATTATACAAAAAGGTGAAACATTGCCTTTGTTTACCTTTCCATTAATGGTGTAAACAACCAGGGTACAGAGATTGTCTAAAAAGAAAACACAAAAATAGACACTTATCTTTGCATGCATGAGGGGTTGTTTTTTTCATTTGTAGAGATTTTTTTTTTTCAGAGCTCTGTTAAGGACTGTAAAATAAATACTGAGCTGCACATATGATAATGACATCTAAAAAGTACCAACAGACATCTGCTGATTAGACACTTTTTATGACAGAGGCATCATGAAATGCATCTAATCAGCAGATGTATGGCAGTGTGCTCGTTTATAATAAATTATAAACTTACATTATAATCTTGTTTTATAATTTGTATAATTTAAGTCAAGAGCACCTATGAACAACAATAGAACTAAAACATTATGAAGCATTATTTATGATTTATAAGGTTGGTGATACTTCATAATCACGGTTGTTTCTCATGCAAGGATCATTCGGTATGGCGATGCACAACAAGGATGAAACACTCCCTCCATAGTTGCTCACGGTCACATTTCTAACTCAGACAAACATAAACAAGCACATCAGCGCGTTGGGCTGAGTCTTTCCTCTCTGTTGGTTTTGTTGATTCGACCATATTTTTGCTTTCGAAGCCAGCATTTAACAGATGGGTTTGTAGAAAATCCACTCCCAGTGTTAAGATCTCCTCTGCCCTTAACCCTGGTGCCCCAATCACCATGGTAACCAGCCACCTGTGGCTATAAAGCAATAGCTGGTCTCAAGTCCATCAAAAATACAGAAATGACACCTGAATAACCTGAATAACACATCTCACTAATGTAGCATATATATATATATATATATATATATATATATATATATATATATATATATATATATATATATATATATATATATACATACATATATATATATAGACATATATACATATATATACACATATATATATATATATATATATACACACACACACACACATACACACACATACACACACACACACACACACACTCACACACACACACACACACACACACACACACACACACATATATATACATATATATATATATATATATATATATATATATATAAAAATATACACATACATATACATATACATATATATATATATATATATATATATATATATACATATATATATATATATATATATATATATATATATATATATATATATATATATATATATATATATATATATATATATATATATATATATATATATATATATATATATATATGTATATATATATATATATATATATGTATATATATATATATATATATATGTGTATGAACGGTCTTATGGCAGTAGCCTGCCACACCATCGAAATGTCTTGAAACATTTTCAGGTTGTGTATTATAATTCCCTTTTGAAAAACACATATGTTCATTATGTATTATAGTTTTGGACTTTCTAAATATGGGAGTATTCGTAATTTCTTTCTTCTTCTCTTCATTGTAAAGTATACAAGAAAATACACCCATGTTGTCAATGTGTCCCTTCTGGTTTTTCTAAACTGTAAAAAGGGAAAACCCCAGATATTCTCAAAGTGTGTGATTAGTAACAGGTGGTTTCTTTAACAAAATAGAAATGGGGTCGTAAAATTCAAATACTGTTCTTAAGTTTATGTTAGTCAAGGCGTGTATTTTTTTTTACATCATTAGGATCACTGCATGAATAGATTTTGACAGCTCAACAAGATGTACAAAAAAGACTGAATATGTTGATGTTATGTCATGTTTCTGGTGTGTGTATGTACATGTTAGTCCAGTTTTAAAACTTCTTTCAGCTCTAGTTTGGTCCCCATCAACTTGTGAGAAACATGCTGTCTCAGCATCTCGATTCTCCACGACGACTGGTTTAACCAGCTCGTTGCTGTCTGCTCTTTGGTGCACCAGGCAGCATGCAGTTGGGTTAATCAACATTTTTTTCACTGAAAACAGCTGCCTGTGTGGTTTGACATGCTGCTGATGAGAGCAGAGAGACAGAACCAAAACACTAAAGTTGTGGGTCATAAAACCAAAAACGATGAGCTTCAAGATGCTATAAAGCTCAATGAAGCTGAGGGCAACTTTAGAGTGGGGTGTTCATTTCAACCACTAAATACAAATGAATTAAGTCATGAACACAAGTAAGTCAAGCAACTAAAACAACATGCATCCATTTGGTGTGCATGCTGGTATTAAACACACCCTCTTCTCTTTTAACGGGCTTCTCTCTCACACACACACACACACACACACATACACAATTGTTTTGCCTGTGTCTCCAGTTGCAGTGCAGCAGGTCAGATATCAGACTGCAGGTGACAGGGTTAAACCTGCAGCTCCTGCCCCCCCCCCCCCTTCCCACACACACACACACAACCCCCACCTCTCCACCCTGCGTGCCTGGAGGCTTAGAGGGTAGTTCGGGGCGACTCATGCCATGCCAGAGATTCACACCGGCAATTTAAACTGTCAGCGTGCTCATGAATCACCTGGTTAAGGCATCATTACTCCAGAAGATTTATTGGAAAACACAACCAAATTTTCATACTAAAGCAGCAAGTGGAAGAGCCCCTGAGGGGTTGGAGGTGGTAGGTGGAGTGATGACGGGTGTGAAGCCGTATAGAGCTTGTTGGAGGGCTTGATAGCGTTTTTGTGGTGGTGCAGGTGTCACGATCATGGTTGATTAACCGACACTTGTACTGTACAATATGTTCTGGTTGGAGGAGTTAAATACGTAAACGTATTTGTTTTTTTAGCCAGTGTGAAAAGTGCTTCAACAAAAGCTGGGAAGTGGGAAATGACTTTGATCTCATTTTCTGTAAACATAATACATTTGGCTTTATGCACGTATGAAAGTATGTGCAAAATTATTTCCATACTCACATGGGTCCATATTAAGACTGTAAAGTAATTAAAGTGTGTGGCATATTCTATTTTTAAACAAAATACAGAATAAAAGCAATGTTATATTTACTCCAATAAACCAGAAGAGTAAATACATTTTTGTTCCTTAAGTTTTGTAGTCAGCACCTAATGCTGGAAGCTATTTATTACTTCCAATCCCATGTTCTCTTCTGGATTGTATCTCTGTTGTTGCCTGCAGGATGAGTTAAACAAACTAAAAAGTGTTATTATTGTCTGCTTTTAACAGCTAAATAAATAATATATGATTATTCAGATATTTTCAAATGCAATGGAACTATAAATAAAGTATAGTGTAAAAGTGATACAAAATAGGACCACACTAACTCCACCTCTAGTTCCATACAGCAGCACAACATATACATGCACACTTCCTGAACAGAAGTCAGAGTGACAGCCTCAGAACTGGTCTGAACAGCTCCTGCTCGTTCCCATGCGTCTCCTTGTTTAGGTGGTACGTTAATGACTTTCACTCAATTCTCAGGTGTCTAAATGCCTTAAAAATCATATTGCAATTACCTGTCAAGCATTTGACAGCAGCACCCCTTGACAACCTGTCTTTATCATTTAATTAACTCACCTCACTTCCAAAATATAACCAGTTAAAAGTTATTGTTGACCACCATCAGTAGCCACCCCAGCCAATGGCGCCTGCGGATCAATGCGCTGAAATGAATACATTTTGGATTATTTCCAATTCGGAAAACTGTGCTTTGATGGCCTTATCGTCATAATCAACCATGAATAACTTTTCTGTTTCAGTGCTAGAACCACATGTGTGTGCGTATGTGTGGTTGTCATGTTCCAGGACACCGTGACAGGGATGCAAGCTTTGGCTGTAGCAAAGATTGAACACATGACAAAAGATTCATAACCTTTTTTATGGAGGATTTAGAGTACAACACAATGCACGACCCTAGCATATTTTATTATCATCATCAATAAAAATAACATTGTGAAACATGTTTGCATCATCACACACATCTTTGAGTACCAGACTCATTTTACACGTTTCACTAACGTGCAGATGAGCTTTATATCTGGAATATTGTTGACATATTGATGAGAAGAAGTTTTCCTCAACTGTCGAGAAGAAATCCTGCTACAGTGAGTGAGGTAGGTCTTGAAACAGTCATCCTATTGTTTGTATATAAAGTTATAACACTAAAACCAAAAAAGCAAGTAATAAACCAGTCAGTAAGACCAGTAGAACACACACTATGTATTATGCACATAGCCTTGGTGAATGTGCTTAGCAGTATGATAGTTAATAAAGAGAGAGAGACAGGCCTGTTTGGTCTCTCATTATTTATAAGGAGGCTGTGGGGTCTGACCCCTGTGGCTTTTTTGTATTGAATTAGACACACGTTGGGCCCTAAAGACCGGAGACCCCCCAAGATGAAGATCTGCAAAGGCTTCATGACCCTGTTAAACCGAAGACCCTTACAGAAAGAGATGATGTTGCCTGGCATGCAGAAAAGACTATCAAAAAAAGAGAAAAACATGGAAACTGCACAATAAGTGTAAAGTTATAAAATGAGAGAAAAACTGATAACACGGGTTAACTGAAGCACCAGTAAGGGTGTCATGGCAGACCCATGGCACCCTAACCTCGGGCCTCGACTGTCGGTTAGTGTGTAGCTCACCAACCTGACAGAAGCAGCAAGTCCTCCATTGTACTGTTGGACACACCCAATTAGCCAACGGCTTCATGTTTTCTGCTGGAAACAAAAGCAACTCCTTGACACTTTGTTTCTATAACCCAACATTTCCATGCCCTTGAGCAGCTTAACTGCATGTAGTATCATAATATTACACGCTTAATAGCATTAGGTTGTGTAGAGGCCATATTACCACAGTATAGGAGGCAATGTTGGTGGATAGGGCTTAGGTTAATGCGTGATTGGTTTTCTTTGTAATAAAAAATAAAATAATTTACAGTCTCACTTGACAAACCTCTTTAGCTCCAATTATTGGTGGTGTCCCTCTAGGTTCAATACTTGGTCCTCATCTTTTCTAAATCGAACATAATTTGTTTCCCTAACACTGGCTTAGATTTGAACTACTTTAGGGTTGTGTCAGAAGGGAAGGAACTAGAACATGACCCAAGGTCACATGAGGGTTATAGCTTACTATAGTAGAGGGCCTACTCACAAGTAAACAAAAAGGTATAGTAACTACGTTTTCAGCTTCTCAAACTGTCTTTGGGAGATGCTTCTGAGTACATACTGTAACACAACTCTCACTTTTTCAGTCTTGATGGGGACGTTTCATGTTTTGTTAAATGTCTAAGGCAGGCTGATCTGTGAGTCACCACAAATTTAGCACATACTCAGTGAGTCTTGGCCCGTTCACATTTTGCCTTAATTGTTCAACCATTCAAAGCATGTCAGTTTTCATATTTTTTTTTCCAAGACTAATGACTAAACCCAAGCGTGAACATTTCAAAATGGCATGACTTTGTCATCGTAAGATCCTCTCCTTTTGACATTTCCACATATTCCATGTCAGACATCAGAGAGACTTCAAGAGAGGGAGAGATTAGGCATGCCAGAGAAAGAGTGACATTTCAAAGCTGCCCTGAAGTGATCTGGTGGTAGATTCATCAGCGTCAACACCATGAAGCTCTCATCAAAGCATCTAAAAAAAAAATACAGAGGCTCACTAATCATGTCACACACTGATATGTCATCCGTTTACACCCTCTTGTAATTATCACCCATCTGGGTGAGCTGATGTTTTGTGTTTTAAATCTTAAATCTCAATATTCAATGTATAAACTTAGCATTAACATTTTGATTGAAAAAAAAACAAATGTATTTTTCATGATAAAAATGAGGAGCTGTAATTTATAGTAGAATGTATTCAACTCATAATTTGATTGCACAGGTTTTATTAATTCATAATCATTTGTTTGATGTGCAGAAACATATTATGAATTATTGTGCCAGCACTCTGGTCCATCTGTACTTAGCAGATGTGGTATCTGTATAAAAGCAGCTTGCACATTGATTCACACTCTGTCAGGCTTTGTGTGATTTAGAGTAAAAGGTGATAATAAAATTAACTAAATCCACACATTTACATCAATGCTATTGGTCCTGACTGACGGTGGTGAAGGGATATAATTGCAGTTCTGGCTGCAGGGCTGATTGTTGACCTTGTCAAAGTTAAAACTGAAAGGTGTGAGACGGATGATTTGTGGTGGGGGAATTTTTTTCAGAATTGTGGAGAGAATTGTATTGTTTTACAACTCTCCATTTTACCACTGAATCTGTTTGAGAGGGTTTATGTATTAGTGCGTGATTTTGTAAATATAGACAGATGTGGATTTCTGTCAAGGTAAAAATATATATATATATATATATATATCTTAAAAAATAGAACTTTAATAGCAATAATTAAAATCATACAAGGTACAAAAAGAGACTGAACAGAGTTTTCTCTTAGTTAAAAGTCACAACAAGTAAGTGCAGGATCACGTTGTATCAAGAGCCAGAACAACTTTGCAAAATAGATAAATAGACAGATAAATATATTCATTATTAATCCTCAGGGGTACATTTGGTACAATTGTTTGCAACCATCAACACAAACACAAACAGCTAACATTTAATTTCACAAACAAACCCAACTGCACAGCTACATTCTGCTGATTTGGTGAGTAATGATGCTGGGACAACATACCCTCGTCTTTATTGTACACTTTGTTGAAATTATATGAATATATGACAGAAGTATACAATTCATTTGAATATAAATGGAAGCAACCACTTTTAAGACGCTAATGACTAAAAATACAAAGACAAACACTGAATGATAAAAAGGTAAAAATAAATAGATGAAAGAAAAAACATGAAAGCATTGGGCCAAATGACTCAACTAAGAACAGAAGTTATTGGTGCAACAGTATAAATGTGATTTTCTCGTGGTTCAGAAACATCATCGGCTCGCCCCTTCCACCTTGCTTTACGATGCTGACAATGATGATGGTGATTGAGTAAAACAACAGCATTTAAAAAATGCTTTCATGTTTAATGCAAAGTGCATGGTGGTGATGTGGTATTTATACTTGAGTAATAAATTACTCTGATAAAAGAGAAGTCATGCATGAAGGTTACTGACTGTCCCTTTTTAACTGCTCTTCCTCACTTTGACTCTGATCTAGTTTTGACACGTCTCTCCCTCTCTTTCTCTCATTCTCATTCTCTCTCTCTCTCTGTGTGTACTGAAGAATGCGACTCCCACTGCTGAATCCAAGGCTAGTTAATTGCTGTGAGTGAATAAGTCATAGATGGCAGCAGCAGGCCCTTGGGCCATAGCTCGTTTTCATCCTTCCTCAGGTTTTGGCTTTTCATCAACCCGGCTCATTTTCAGTGGGAATCGCATGGCATATAGCTTAATACCACTGTACTCTGTCAACAGCTGTGACACTAACCTGCCGTCTTTGTTAATGAAACAGATACACTCAGATCTTAACGGCGTTAACATTGCACGCATGAACGGATGCACTCATGAGGGAACATGGTGATTAAAAAACGTGCACAAACAATATCTCCGGGTGTGATGATGAAAGTGAAAGAGCAACTTACATTTTGCGTCCATGGGAAATTTCTTACTTTTGTTGTTGTGTTGTAGTTGCTTTTAAATGAGCTAATCGTAATATTACAAAAGTTATTATGGCAAGACAGCTGGCACATTTTTTTTATTTTCCAGATTCAAATAAAAAAACACATTGAAGAGTTTTTGTTCATGTCATGAGTTGTTCATGTATACAGCGGTCTGATTCCTGCATAACAACATCATCCATCACATTGGTGTGTTTGTTGAATAATGAGTGAAATGCTCTTTGTTCCATGATTCTTCACGTAAATACGTCGGGACAAGAAATACTAATAAATCATCAACAGAAACATTTGAGGAAAGAATTGTATGCAGCACACAAATGAGATTCTCTCTCTTTCATTCTCACAACATGCGTTTATTGTTGCGCCTACTTGCACATGACTTACCTGGAGCCTTTTAACCCTCCTGTTACCTTCACATTTACTAACATATTTTTGCTAAAACCTCCAGAAAATGAATAGAATTAATATAGTTTCCCAAGTTTAAGTGTGAGATACTTTGTGTGTTTGTTGACTACCTAAATAGCCCTTTAAATATATAGAAAAGTTGATATTTCATATATGTTTGACAGTGAAAAACAGCCTGGGGTCAAATTGACCCCAAAGAACAGCAACATTAAACATTGAATGGGATCAAATTGACCCTAAAGGTAACAGGAGGGTAAAGAAAAAGCGTCACACTGACCAGTGAACTGTGTGTTTACATATATCTTCAGCATCTTCACAAATTCAAATGGTTACCGCTCACCCCTCAGTCAGTAAATCTGTTCGGTGACTCATGCGGCCCGTTAGTGTTCTTCCTGCTGCGCCTCGGGGCCGCGCTGCCAATCACTCCCATAGATAAGGAGGCTCAGGCTGATGGGATTCTCACCGAGATCCAACTTATGGTAAATATCTCCCGACTACACAGAGAATCCACAAGTCAAGCTGTCAATCAGTTCCTCCGGAGCACCCTGGCCAGTCACGCGATGGCTTCAAGCACACATGAAGTCACGACAAGGGCCTGTACATATTTACTCTTTATTTACGTGTGCAATTTGTTTACTTTTGACATTGGCGCAATCATTCCCTTTTGTGTTTCGTCGTGTGAAAATCGAGAAAAAGAACGATTCAACGCACCACAGAGTGCATTGGATTTCTCCTTTTATATAAATGTCACATGCTCTAATGAAACCAACATCCATATGTTAGTCACACAGGTATTCAGCAGGTCATTTAGTGGTAATTCAAGCAATGTTTGCAGTGCTTTGGTCTCTGTTAACCCTACACTCACCTGCTTCAGGGCTTTTTCCTTGTTTATTGTAAACACAAGCTGAAAAGGGATCGTATCGAGCCGGGGCTCATTTGTTTGAAACTGCTAATTAGATATGACATTATAAAAAAAGGAGACAAAAGAAAAGTTCTATGAGAGCATTTTCAGAGAAGAAGACGTGTACTGTTCTCCCTTTCGTCTGTATTCATATTCAACCGTCTGTCTCTCTCTCTGTGATTAAAACAAAATGGGCAAACCGTACTCTTTCCAACCCGTGCACTCCTCTTCCAGTTGTGGATAGATACGACGGCCGCGACTGCAAACCGTAAACAGCGACAGTCCAAACTAGAGGAGACTATTGTTTCCTTGCACAGTGTAGTCTTTCTTGTGCTTGACTTTTCTTCTTCTTTTTTTTTTTTTACATTTTCAAATTATGTATTGAAAATTCAAAGCGATCCTTACCAGATGAGTATTCGCTCATGAGAGGCCATGCATGAAGACAAAGAAAGTGGCTGATTTCAATTGTGTTGTGTAGTGTTTTTTTTGTTTGGTTCGGTTTTGCCCGTGGATGGAGGTCGGGTGACTTATGCACGACGTTAGCGTAACACAAAAGACAGATTATTATTTCTTTCTTCTTTTTCCGTCTGCACGTCACCCCCATCAATCCAGAGTGTTGCAAACACAGAGGGATGCACATGTTCCTAGTAACATCAATCTCATATCCACAGAGAGTAGCACAGCTGTTGGCCATGCAGACGGTGGGAGTGACTCGGGGGGGGGGGTTGTCATTTTTATTGTGTTCCTACTGCACATAAATGTCCTTTCTATGGCCTAATGATATGGCAGCTTCCACAGTGGAAGCCCTCTGGCGGGAAAGAAGAGAGCGAGAGCGAGAGAGAGCTAAACGCCGCAGCGGCGAGGTGCCATAAAACGAATATACACGGTGAGTAATCCTATATTTTACATTCCAAAAATCAAGCAACATATCAATCAAGACTCTTTTTTTCTTTAAATCATCCGAATGAAATATATAGTCGTGAAAATGAAAGTAAACGTTCAGTTTACGACATCACATGTTTACAATGCAGTTACTACCGTAGCGAAAAAACTGAAAATCACATTGTGTTTTCTTAACCCAACCTGAAGCACTACATAAATAATCATTAGCACACAGCTTCAGGGGAACGCCGGCACGTTCCAGAACGCCGTGTCTCTGCCCCTGAGCACTAAGAGAAAGTATTGCGTAAGGAGAGACATTAAGTTACCACTTGTGGTGGTAGGAGACGTGGTGAAAGCAGGTCCCTTGGGCATCGGGCCCCGGACCCTTTGAGTTCTCCTCGGTGGCCTGACGGGGGGAACAGCTCTCCGACTTTATGAGAGCTGCAGAGTAAGTTAACCTGTGGCAGGTTGTTGTAGGAATGCAGGAATGAATGTGGTCTCGCTGCCTTTTGTATTAACGACTTCAGCCCCAACCCCCTATCACACACACACACACACACACACACACACACGCAGGTAAGTCAAAAATATCAGTAAATGGTGAGCTCCGGCGTAATTAAAGGAGATGGTGATCTTTGTGACCTCACCACACCCGACACTTAGCTTGGCATGTTGTCTGCATATAGCAGCCCTGCCCAACATGTATACATGACAATGGACGGGGTCACAAAGCCAGCCGAGAGGGCCTGTGTGTGTGTGTGTGTGTGTGTGCGCGTGTGTGTGTGTTTGAGTATTAGTGCGTGAAAGTGTATTTATTTTTAGTCTACTCTTGTTAGATGCCTTACAATTAATAAAATGGAACAAAATCTCAACTGTTGTGCTTATTAAATCCTCTTAAAGTGTCACGATGTCTTACCGCGACTGACTTCATCTCTTTTATTATCTTTAACAAATCGTCCTATTTTACTCAGCTGGCCAGGTGTATGCTACATTAGAGGTATATACCTGATGATGTTTGTTGACAGACACTTTCTGGTCTGCAGGTGAGGCGTAACTAATGGGAACGCGTTGTTGTTTTGTTGTGAGCATTGCTCAGGAGGGCGGGAGCTGTGTGTCGGTCCCTAACACCAGAGGGCTCTCTTTCACTCCATTTACTCTCTCCCACTGCAGAAACACATCAACGTAATCAATGACTTAGATTAAATTACGATTTAAATTCACACTGAGCTGGTAGAAACTTCACGCTATTAAGAATAAAGGTCCAATCAAAGTGATGACGGAGAAAGAAAAAGAATATCACTTTATGATTCATCGTCAAATGTAATAATACTATAATAACATATTTACATGATTGCTTTTTATTTGATTTGATGGTCAGTGATTTGATGCCAGTTTTTTCAGTCACTTGTGTATCAGCTGCTCCGTCCTGCGTACACACGTGTGCGCGCTTGTTTGAATGTGCAGCACCGTAAGGCGCCATTTTGACGTTTCCTCTTCTTCAGTCGATATTGAGTGAGAGGAGGGTGTATTTGTCCCACAAAGACGTCCGAGTAGTGTGTCATATGTTGCCCTGAGAAGAAACTGGAGCAGAGGACTAATCAGCAGGAAGAGGCGACGCTGGCTGGAGCCGTCGTGGTGGCTCTGAGCATTCCCCCCCCCCCAAAAAAAAATAAAACCCCTGTGGGTAGTGTTAATTGATGAACCTCTGGATTGAATAGGGCACATCTTTGCCCCGGGCCAACCGAATCATACTTAGAGGAGCGGAGCTGGATATCAAAGCGAGCCGTTTGATGCCAGTGACAAGCGAACCAAGCCAACTTTGATAAATGCTGCGAGTGTCTTAATTTTCACATGATGTAAGGCAGCAGTGCACTTCAAGGTTTCTTCTCTTTACCTTTGATTTGTTTTCACTGTACTAACATGTGTTTTGACTTAATCAAAAACAGTCTGCATTATTGTTTTTTTAGAGGGCTGTTTTTCACCCGATTGGACATTTGTGTTGCTCCTCAATGACCGACTTCCAGTAATCACTCGGCTCTACTGTATGTCACTATAGCAACACTGATGCAAATGTGTAGCTTTGATGCCATAACACAGGTTTAAGTTCAAGCCGTAAAAAAAAAAAACGACTGCTCACAATCGTCCTGATGACATCCTGCACGTTTCGGGTTTAAGCTGCAAACAAATTAAAGACCCAAAACTGGAATCGTCCCCTCTCGGTTTTGCCGTTAGTTTGTTTACGGCTGCACTTTAACAACTTCTCCGACGTTAAATCGTTGTCTGCTCTGTTTCATTTAACATCAAACAACACTCGTAAATGCTCCGCTTAACTCACCAACAACAGGTAGAGGTCCGGGCAACAGAGAGGCAGTAAAAAGTCAACTAACCGATGCCCTGCTTGTTGCAAAGTGAACAACAGGAAGCACGGGCCGCCACCGAGCAGCCGGCGCCACGCTCGGCGGCCCCCTCGGGCTCGGCGGCCCCCTCGGGCTCCCGGCCCCCGCACCGGGGCAGCTTACACATCCTGCCTGTTTGTAATCCCCAGTGACTGCGGACCTGTAATCCAGAACACAGCCTTCCCAGTCGGGCCCAGAGAACACACAGTCGACCCACCAGCACTAGTTCTGTCTCAATTCTGTCTTTTCTTTTTTCTCCCCTCCGCCTCGCTCTTAACTCATCGCCGTGCTCCCCCGGCTGCTTGTAAATTGACCCGTGGTTCAACCTTTTTCGGTCCAGCGGCCAGCTTTTTCAGATCACTTCCCGCTGCTTTTGTTTATCAACAACCACGATGTCACCAAGTTCATTCTGACGCCGCTGAGCCCGCCGACCAGACGCGGTGCCGCTTGTGAGCTAAATTTAGTACACCTGGTATATTTGGGCTTCTGCGATTGGCTGGTCGTAAATGTGACGTTGAATAACACTCGAATATCATGTCACATTACACAGTGTATTATGTCACGGCGCCGATATAATAAAAGCAATTTGTGACGGAAGGAATATATGTCCACTGGACAGTCTGTGTCAAGGGACATGCATTTTCCTTCTCTCTCTCTCTAATGTCTCCCTCCCTCTCTCTCTCTATGTGCACCATGGTTGACCCCCTGCAGACCTCAGGGCCAGTGTTTGACTCTGAATCGCATGAGAACTCCGCAGCTTATCCACCCAGATTAAAGCCACTGCCAGAGTGAGTCAGAGCCAGATTTACTCTGTGTACCTACACCCTGTGCCTCTCTGCCCTGAACACTCCTCTTCTTTCTTTCTTTCGAGATAAAAACCCATCTAAAAAAGGGGTTAGGACATACTATCAGCTGGGCGGCCCAGTCAGGTTCACTTAGCAGGAACTCGAGGAGCTGCACTCGTCGTGTTCCACGAGGAACTCGGGGACACCTGAGGCACCGGAGAAGGAATACTTAATGTCATGAATGAATATGCAAATATCACAGAATGTCATAACACACGCCTGAGTCATGCTCTGATCCGAGAGGAGCCAGGACGCCAGATAACATTAAATATGAAGATAACATTAAATTATTAACAAATGCACTCTATACATTATTAACGTAGTAAATGACTATTCTACTTTGAAACACCTGTTTAAAAACGTTTTAAAGCGACACTATGTAACTTTTCCCCTGTAGCGCCCCCTTCAGGTATTTAACGTTTACTTCAGTGTAGTGAACGTCTGGCTCTCGAGCCATATATGGCTCTTCCGGCTAGTGAGCTCACAGCTGATCGGCAGCGCGTCTTGTTCAGACCCGGCCCGGTGTTCTCCACAGCAGCATGTCACTCCGTCTCTACGCGTCGCGTAGAGGAGCAAATAAAAAGTCACCTGTGAGCGTGGACTGGCACTATAAGACGTTGTGTAATCACTGCCAGAAAGTAAGTTGAAGTACTTCCGCCGGTCCAAACCGGATGTACCGGGCCGGTCCCAACATCTTACATTCAGCAGTTTTCTGGCCACAGACCCCCGATGGCAGTGGTGGAGGCGCAAATCAATATATTAAAAGTCATTGTAGCGGCACCATTTTTTTCAAGCTGTTATTTTAAGGTGGAAAAGTTACATAGTGGGGCTTTAATATCTCCACGGTTGTATAGAGGCCCATCTCCAGTGTTCTAATGGCACATTGTGTTATCGCCTTAGAAGACTATCGGAGGGTTAGAATTTTAGAAAACCCTTTTGTTATGTTAGCACAGCTGAAAACAGTTATGCTGGTCAGAGAAGCTTTTCAACTTGCCTTCCTTTTGAGCTTGAAGTCTGAAGAACACTTATTTCTTCATATTTAAAATAAAAAAATATTTCTAACCTTGTCAATGTATTTACTATATTTTCTATTCATTTTGCAATTCATTGGATAAATAAAAGTGAGTTTCCATGGAAAACACGAAATTGTCTCGTTGGGTGACCCCAAACTTTTGAACAGTAGTTTATATACTCTGTCCCTTCTAGCAGAAAAGGAGTAAGACTGTGACCCATGTCTTCAGCCTATGGCAAAATACAGATTCATCATCATTATCATCATCATCATCATCAGTGGATCCCTTCTGGACCCCTCTGTCCCATGTCCCCATCATCCTGAAACCTCCGTGTCCCGTTGCCTTCTTGGTAACAACCTGAACTGTCACATTGCCTCATGTTCCTGATTCAGATTGCGTAACCCGGACAGGTCTGAGCGCTGCGTTCTGGGGACACACCTGTGCTCGTTTTCTGAGATTCCCGACAGAATGACTAACACAGCTGAACTGAATGTGTTTGATTGGCTGTAATGAGTCACTGAGGTTTCAGATCGGTCGCTGCCTTTTTTATTAAGAACCCGACACACAATAGCCGAGAAAATATGAACTGTATGAGTATGAGGTCAACTTTGCAAAAGACATCATTTGCAGACATGGTGTCCAACCTTCTGCATGACGGAGGCACTACTCACCCATCCACACCCTGAACGCTACAACAAAGCACTTTCAGATCTTTTCCGACTACATACGGATTAAAACACAGATTAGCACTTCAGTGGCTCTTAAATATCTCTTATTGTGGTACTTTGTAGTTTGACTATGTTGAGGAAATGTTACTTTCTGTATTCTTGTTGTTCTTAGTTTGTACTCTAGGTTGATGCACTTATTGAAAGTCGCTTTGGATAAAAGCGGAAGGAGTCTCTGGTGAACCTACATGCTGTCGTGGAAAGAAATTCTTCTCTTGTTCTCAAATTAATTCATATTACTAACTTGAAGCTAAATGTACTGCTGCTTCTTTCTTTCAATCATTTTATTTTACGTTTTTCCAAGTTACACCAGACAATCAAAAACGAATAAGTACAACAATTACAAAACAACCAACTATACGGACAATCAGACAAATAAAATAATAAAAAAAAAAAACACAAACATGACTGCTGCTTCTTATCTGACTAAGGCCACATTTACACAGAGCCGGGTTTTTACAGAAATAAATATTTCTGCCCCTTCGTTTTCAAAAACAACGTACACACAAGGTTGTTTTCAAACAAGTTTCTGTTTATATGAACCCGCATAAATACGCCGTCGGCATACGTCCGCATAGGACGCTCACATGACGTGAAGCATCTTTAGTCGCATACTGTGATGTTTGACAACCTAAAACTCTGTTTGACCTCGTTCACACGCAAACACAAAAACAGAGTTTTTAGAAATGATCGTTTTCCGTGATAAAACCTCAGTTTTTGTGTGAATGAAAGGCCAAAACGCGTGAAAATATTTGCGTTTCCCCATCGTGTAAACAGGGTCTGAGTGTGAGTCTCCACATGACCTCACTCCTGGACTTCAGCAAAGGATTCCACACAGACAACGAGACAGGCCGGTTCGATGTTCACTTCACCGTAGATTTTATTTGCAGAATACGTGTGCAAACAAAAGAGTTGAGTCTCCGGCTCGTCGAGATGCTATGACGATACTCACAACGACTGAGAGCTAAAGTACACAACGAGCGTTGATAGACGGTTACGTGCCATCTCAGAGGCTGGGATCCGACCCCGTGGCACGGTGGACATGCACTGAGAACAACTTCACAGTGATGGCCAATCTTTTTACAGAATGTCGTTGCACATCCTTGTATTCATTACCTTCGCATTGAAAATGCGAAAGGTAATGTTTTGATCGCCGCGTATTTGTATGCGTGCATCAAAAGTCAAAAAGTATTAAACCGAATCGCATGAAATTTGGTGGGATGATTGGTAATTATCCGGGGACCATTTGATTAGACTTTGGGATCGATCGGGTCAAAGTTCAAGGTCAACAAAAGGTTAACATCTTCTTTTTACCATAGCGCGGTCAATTTTTATCCAATTGGCATGTAACTAATGCCAACATGTTCATAATTCAATGTGCTCTACCGAGTGCCCGTTCTAGTTAGAGTGTTTCCGTTGCTCTCAGTACCTTTTACTATGCAAAATGGCAATGCGCTACATAAAAGTCACACTACTTCCTGTATTAACACAGGATGTTGGAATTGTAATTCACGAGGTGCAGAGTAGGTTCAATATATTTGTGAACAAGCTGTAGGTAATATAATATTTTGAAATAAACTAACAATGCAGTTTTTTTTGTGAGGATTTTTTTTTTCTTTATTATGTTTATCAAAACTGGATAATTCCAAATGCTGGAGCCTTATAGGCTGCAATATGGTGTAAATACAAACACAGCCAGATGCACTCAGAGCGATTGAGACGTGGCCTGACCAGCGGTTTGCTGTCTTCCGTGACTTTGTATATCCTGTCACCTGCTGTCTCTGGCCAATCAGAGAGGATCTCTGAGAATAAGTGCCACTTAAACCCAGGTGGCATCAATCTCCCCTCATTTGGAGCCAATTGGAAGTCAAACGCCCTGAGACAAGCGATATGAATCACTCGTACCTTCTGAAGAGTTGTAAGCAAAACGTAAATGTTAGTCAATTGTAAGTGAGGTGTAGAGACAAACGTAAACATTTCCTTCTGTGGAACAAACGGACGTTACAGCAGGAGAAATGACCCACAAAGACCTTTTAAAAGGGAAGCACACTCCTTTATCCTAAAGGGTCAGGAAGGTCAGGGAATTAAAGAAATGAAAACCTTTGTGCGCAGAAAGACTAAACTGTCTATATTAAATTTAATTCTGTCTGTATTTAATTTAATTTCTGTCTATATTTAATTTAATTTAATTTTACACTGCAGTCATTGTTTAAAAACAGTATTGTATTTGCACACATGTTGTGTGTGTATATATATATATATATATATATATATATATATATATATATATTTTATATATATATTTTATTTTATATGTATTTTATATTTCACTTTGTGCACAGTCACTGTTTGTTTCTTGCATATTTTATTCTCGTGTGTTTAGTTTATTGGTGCTACTGTAACAAAAAATTTCCCCTTGGGGATTAATAAAGTATATATATATATATAGATATATCTATATATATCTATATATATAGATATATATCTAAACACAAGCATTTTTTAGACATAGAAAGTGCACAGCTCACATAAATGTTGAATGAATGATTGATGATGATGGTTGAATGGACTCAATGCAATTCTACTCAAAACGTCAAATGTCCCACGAGAACAGTGGTTCTCAAACGGGGTTATACGTGGACCCCTGTGAGTAGGTGAAGGCCCTCTGGGGGGGGGTACGGGAGATTTGTTTAAAATATATTTAAAATGAGCATCCAGTAAGGAAAGCCTTTGAAAATAGTATTTAATAAATATTCAATACAATATAAGTGTAAGTTCATACACATGCAGTCAGATGTGTGAGCATGAATCGTGACAGCCTCCTCAGTGATTGTGTGTATACTTGTTACCTTAAGGTTATGTTTTGATCGCTGTGTATTTATTTGTTTGTGTGTGTGTTTGTGTGTTATTCGGATGACTCAAAGTATTAAACCGAATCGCATGCGATTTGGTGGGATGATTGGTTATTATCCGGGGAGCATTTGATTAGATTTCGGGATTAATCAAATCAAAGGTCAATGTCAAGGTCATGAAAAGGTACCAACAAAGTGTACCAATGAAGGTATGCGCTCTAGTGCCCATTCTAGTTGCTATGATGTTTTTATTAACGAGTTTATGATGAGACCAGTATTTGATCATAACCTGTATGTTTATAGTTTTTTTGTGATGTTTCTGTGATAATCATTCTCTCCATTAGTGAAGGTGTATAATATCTGGCCACAAGGACTACAGTTGAAATGTAGCCTTAGCTAAAACTGACACATTTACCCCTGGGTTGATTAATGTGTACGGTCCCTGTTCAGATAAATAAATAAATGAAATGAATAAATGAAATGAAAATAAACAGAATTGCATACACTACCGTTCAACGGTTTGGGGTCACAATGAAAATGACATTACATTAATCAGAAATACACTCTATACATAGTTAATGTGGTAAATGACTATTCTCTTCCCTCTATTTTCTAGTGGTACATTGTGTTATTGCCTTAGAAGACTAGCAGAGAGTTAGAACCCCTTGAAACCCTTTTTTATTTTATATAACTTTTTATTTTGCATTTTCCACAAACAGATTATTCCTTGACATTGAAACCCTTTTTATGTAAGCGCAGCTGAAAACAGTTATGCTGGTGAGAGAAGTTCTAAAACTGGCCTTCCTTTGAACGACAAGTTTGAAGAACAACATTAATATTTACAATGAAAATCATTATTTCTAACCTTGTCAATGTTGTGACTATATTTTGTATTAATCTTGTATTCATTTAATAAATAAAAGTGTGAGTTTTCATGGAAGACACGAAATTGTCTCGATGACCCCAAACCTTTGAACGGTAGTGTATATTATACGCAAAATTCAGCGTTTTACATCTTTCTTTTCAACCCCAAATGCTTTGCACTGGTCAGGGAGTTAACACCGCTCAAAAAAAAGTTTGAGAACCACTGCAGTAGAAGATAAATCCTTTGAGTGCTCTGTCAGAATGTCATCACCTTTACAAAGATACTTTGCTGTGGTCGTTCTTGTTTATCGCAGCAACAAATATCCGTAAATCTCGTTGTTTCCTGAGCTGAAAGTGTCTAAGAGCTTGTAGAACATTTGAGGGTTAATGTACAAAGAGGGTTCTAGTTAAGTGGGCACATTCTCATTCCCTCTATGTTGCAATACTCACAGTTTCAGTGACAAGCACTTGGACCGATACACAACCGCGCACACACACACACACACACCATGGCATGCAGACACGTTCACAAACATGCACACACACTCTCACATGTGGATGGAAGTAATTAGAGCAGAACAAAGCTGAAAAATTAAAGTGGAGAGGAAATGTTGAAAACACAAGTTTGGTAAATGACCTCATAAACACCCGACCCCCCTCTCTCTCTCTCTCTCTCTCTCTCTCTCTCTCTCTCTCTCTCTCTCTCTATTTAAGTCTCTCTCTCCCTCTGTCACGGTTTTCCAATCATTTCAGTTTTTTTTTTCTCTCCGTTTTGTTGTGAGATGTACATGAAGGACATCAAAAGACTCTCTCCCTCTTTTTTCTCTCTCTCTCTCTCTCCCTCTTTTCTTCCTCTCTCTCTCTCTCTCTCACCATCAGTCCTGCTTGGCTGCTTACTCTCTTCATCTGGTACTCATATGGGCTTCATTCCCCCCTACTGCAATCCAGCCCAAAACTATTTCCTCTTTCAATTTCCAGGGGAAGTTGTTAAATGGTTTCTCAACCAAACAAGCCTTTCTCTCCCTCTCTCTCTCTCCCCCCGCCTCTCTCTCTCTCTCTTTATTTATTTTGTAGCTACCTTTCGTTAGGCAGCTCATATGCGGGAACCACAATGAGCCCTGCGTTGTTTAGCGAGCAATAATGAACTACCAAGCAATAAAGCCGGAGCGGAGAAAATAAACATGTCAACAAATATATGGTGAAACTTAATTAAGAATTCTATTTCCACACATAAATACACTTAAACGGGATGTTAACATGGAAACAAACTCCTTCCCAAATTGAAACTGTTAAGTAGTTGGAGCATCCTATGTCCTATCCTAGGCTTGCACACACACACACACACACACACACACACACACACACACACACACACACACACACACACACACACACACACATAGCCTCTTTGTCCCGAGTGTGCAGTCAGGCGGGAAGGCGAGCTGTAGCCACAGGGCCAGAGGAGCTCATCTGAAGGACGAACGCTAACCGGGCAGACTTTCCTCATCTCCCTCCATCCCATCCCCTCCTCTCCACCCTGCGCTGTGCCCTCTAACCTCGCCACCAGGACAGAGAACAGAGGAAGAGGGGATCTATAAATCCACCCCCCCCCCCGTCGGTCGGTGGAGAAGGCGAGGCGAGGCGAGGCTGGAGGTGGTGTGTAGCAGGTCTTCAGAGTAAGCTGTGATGACAGGTGTCACTGAGTCTCACGGGCGGACCTGTGACGAGTGTCCTGCTCACTTACAATCCTCACTTTGGCGCTTTTCACAAGTCACAAACTGATGATGAGTGCCAAAAGAGGTGGTACAGGGATGAATTTGCCCATTTCCTTTACGCTAGTGTGTGTGTGTGTGTGTGTGTGTGTCTCAGACACAAGCGTGTGCACGTGCGAACGGGAGAGCGTGCGTTGCCCATGATGCAAAGCGTCTGACCCCCTCCATCCCCACACAGGGCAAATTTAGATACGGGTCTACATGTGCATGAATCCACACACACACACACACACACACACACACACACTCTCTCCCTGGAGCCTGGCACTACACACACGCCGGCTGCCAAGCCAGTTTAGTGTAGTCCAGGGGAGCTGCTCTGTCTCAGGGCAGGGACACTGCAAACAGAGCCGGTAGCTCCTCGGCGCGGTGGGTAAATGCGATGTGCGCCGGAGGAACCGGGAGAAGGAAACTCACAGGCACGTCGCTGTTGTTTAACGTGATGCACAAAAAAAGCTTTGCCGGGTGCAGAGAGGTTGTTCACACTCTCAGAAGTCTTAGTCGGATGATAAATGACGACCAAACAACTTCAATTAGGGTAGTTTGTGTTTCTAAATCCACATCGTCTCGTGTTAGCTCGACAGAAAAGGCGCACAATCGGCTCTGTGAACCATATTAATTATATATATATATATATATATATATATCTTTAAACAGCTACGACTTGTTGGCCCTGCTTGAATCAGATATGCCTTGTTGAGTCAGTTTGTGTTGTTGTCATGTGAGATCACAAGGCTTTCATGCTTTTTTTCACACTTAGCATGTGATAGGATGGAGGGAGGCCGAGCAGATTCAGAAACAACAATCAATTCATGCCCAAATTAATCAAAAAGAGTTTTGTGTTTATTAAAGAGGGGCAAAGAGTATTTATGTTCACGATTAGGACGGAGACAACCATCTAATAGCTGTCCAATCGGCTGCGAGCGTGCACAAGGTTTCTCAGATCCCAGATCAGCTGCTTGAGGGCCAACCTCTGCATGCTCTCTCTCCCAAGGGCCCCTGTGCCTCCACTGATGCGATCACAGCAGGACCCAGGGGCCAATGCGGTCTGGGAGGAGCCGACCATTCATCAGATCATGGCAATCACGGCATTTCCATTTCACTGGGACCCCAGTGGGGATACACACACTCGTGTAGACCCTCTTTTGTACCTGCGACAGGGGGCCGCCCGGCCTTCTTTTATCCTGCAGCCTTGGTTGGAAGAGGCTAATGAGCGCAGGCCCGGTGCGTCTGTTCTCCAGGAGGGACGCTCCCATTCATCCACGGGCCCTTCTGTGAAATCCCATGCGTTCCTCGAAGGCCGAGCCTACAGTCAATCAGTACACGCACACACACACACACACACACACACACACACAGCACTCCTCCCTTGCTTTCCCTCGCCCCTCTGTGCTCGCTCTCTCCCCGCTGCGGCACACAAACCGCCAAAGCCCAGTTCCACCTTTTCACACTGTGCCGGGCTCAAAGGGAGGCTGGCGGGGGGATGTAGAATAGAGCTGTGTTTGTTTAAACATGTCTTTAAAAAAAGCGCGGGGGGGGTGGGGGTGGGGGGGACTTGTTAAATGCAGGCCAGGCACCGCACACCAGGACATGAAGGAGGGAAGCTGCAGCACTGAGGCGGCTGCTGAAGGCCTTTTAGGTATCACTGCCAGTCAGGCGCTTCATAAAAACCCTGTAAATGCCACCAAAGCTACGTGTGTGTGTTTGTGTTTGTGTGTGTGTGTGTGTGTGTGTGTGTGTGTGCGGTCAGTGAAATGTTTGTGATATCTTCTTCTATTTTTTTTCTTTTTTCTGAATATTTCTTAAAAATAATTATTCTTCCTATATTACTATTTGTTTATTTGTTTAATGACATGAAAACAAATGAATAAAGTAGTGTCATTAACGATATGTTGTTTGATGAATGTTTTAGGTATCTTTATAAACCTTGTATCTGGGTTTTTAATATATATATATATATATATATATATATATATATATATATATATATATATATATATATATATATAATTCTTCTAGTTAGACTTGATTTAAAATATATTTCCACACAAATCATTGCCGTTCTTGTCTTGAGGCTTATTTTAAATATCAAAAAGGCCTGTCTTATTTCCTTTTACTAATTTATTTACTCATTTAATAATAACATGTTTTTATTAGTGCCACTCATGACTTGTAAAGGGAGGTGAACTCGGTATTCTATGACCTTTCATATTTCAATCTGTGCTACATTTCCATGAATAACTGACTGGGAGTTAATACAGCCAGTGACATTTTCACCATTCACTGAATGCAATTAATTTATGTATCTCCGAAATGCCAAGCAAGTATTTACCACTGTACTTCATTTAATGGCCATGCAATAACTGAAAATGTATTTAATTAATCATTTTTGCTCCAGAAATTCTGGATTATTTCTCTTTTTATTCAGTCTTTATACATCTCATTTTGCAGCACGTGTTTTTCTGACTAAATAAAAATTATAAAAAAATGTCTAACTGTGTTTGACAGATTCACTGAAGATATTCATGCAGATTACATTTGCTTTCACTTAAAAATCCCCCTCTTTGTGTTGACGCAGTCTATGAGAGTAAACATGTGTTTAGTTATTTTGCATGCCTAATAACGGAAGGTTTTCACGGTTGACTTTGTGCAGCGCTGCAGGAAGACACAGGCGTGTCCCGTTTGTCACGCCTGGACTCTGTCTCAGACTTGTCACGGCTTTGATCTCCGACTGCACAGGAAACTCAAGAATTAGGTTAATTTGCACTAATAACGAGGATATTTTAAATGTCTTAATGAGGGCTGTTGACGTCGACCCGGAGTGCCCATTGTCTCAAAATAATTAATGATGGGCCTTCCTGATATGTGTCACGTATGACTGTACGCAGCATGGACCGGAATAATGAATAACTGCCGCCAAGCTGTGACTATCCTGCAATATATTTAATGAACCACTTATGTGCTGATGGCTCTTTATGGTGAGTTCATAATTACCCTTGTTTTTTACTTTTACTTCAGTATAAATCTTTCATTATTTTTTTTTCCTTTTTATAATTTATTTTCTAATACGTAATTTGATTATTATTTATTCAAGAATGAACAAATACGACAAGAGAAAGGATACTGGGAAACAAGATTTTTTATTTTTTATTTTGTATTTACTTACACTATGTGAAATTGTACACAACTCTATTGTGTTAGTAATTTCCACCGTACATTGTCTCCTGTGCTAACCATCTCAGGACGCTCAGTGAGGAAATTTGCATTTATGCAGATTAAATTAATCTGTTGATCTCCGTGTCTGTCTAATGAAGAAGGCGCCGTGGTGTGTGGATATGAATGTCTGTATGCATGAGGAGGATGGGTTAATTAGGGAAACTGTGCCCGGGCTTCCCTGAAAGGCCACACGTTGCCAAAGGCTTGAATACATTCTCTGCTCTTGACATGCAACAAAGTGACAAGTGCAATGACAGATTTTGTAATTTATTTTGTAATTTTTTTTATTTTCTACTTTCAGAGAGAAAGAGAGAGAGGGTGAAATATCTTCATATATATATATATATATATATATGTATATAAATGTGTGTGTGTGTGTGTGTGTGTGTGTTTTTTTCCAGTGGTCCCTCTCATTAATATATAGCCCATATACTATATAGGAGAGTTTGTCTTAAATAATTACTTTTATTCATTCAGGCCCATTATGTGCATTATATTCACAATATTTCAAATGATAACACGCCTTTTAATTGTGAATAGTGTCACCCAATGTTGTCTCGGACATGACAAGCGCACACAACTCATCACAAGACTCAAACACTGGTGTGAAAATGTTTTTGCTTCATATTTTCTTTGAATGTCTCTTCCCACAGTGGCTCCATTGTCTGACACTTAATGCTTCCTCGTCTCATCAAAGTATTCAAATACAGCCTGCCTGGCCTCACACCATTTGGCTTATATTCACGCACATATTTGTGCGTCGTCCTACCAATAAAAGGTAGGGAAGAAAAAAGAATGTAAACTCCCATTGCGTTAACAACATGAGAACACAAATATATCATGAAACCAGTTGTATGAGCTCTAAAAATATGTGTAAAGTTGTTTTTTAGAAGCGTTCTTCCTCCAGCGAACCCCTCTTTCTAGAACCATCAGCCCATAATGGAAAGAATGACGTGAACATTGTTCTCTTTAATAATCTCTCTGTTGTCATCTGTTAGACCACAGCGTTGCTAATATGATTTCCTCCTCACCATGCTGTAATATTCTCAGACAGAAAGATGTAAAACATATTTCATGGTTTAATGTCCACGGCCACGGGATTGCCTCTAAAGACCTGTGACAGAGACATCGGCTCCTAAAAATATCCGTTCTGGTGGTCTCATGCTGGAGTAGCTACAGACATGTTGGGTTTTGACGACTTGCAGATAATGTTTCTTTGTGATATGATACTCTTGTCAGTCGGGGCCTCATCACATGTTTAGAAAAGTGTATTTCACACGAAGAAATGGTACAATTGCATATCAGTATCACACTTGTTTGGTTGCTCCTGAGTCCAATATAAACTCTGTCCCAGCAACATGCTGCGTATTGTTAGGTTGTAATAGTTTATTTTGATAACATCTGCAGAGGTCTTATGTTTTAAATTAATACATATAGAAAGATATTATAATAGAACACATTAGGGAGAATATTGATATTGTTATTAATGTATTATGAAGCATAAGGGTGATGTTTACTCTATGCAAATGTAAATGGCAAGAATTAATGTATGTTGCATGAGAGTGACTGTATGTTAGTATTATAGATGGACGAAGCCGGTTGGAATCCGTGACGTGACTTATAATAACAAGGGACTTTTATTGTGAAAGTGACTTTAATACAGACAATGATGGACGGGACTTTTATTGTGAAAATACTTGATCGGAAATTACGTTTTGATAACTTAATTCACGCGCGTCCGGAACCTGTTTTCTATCATCTGCGAAGTGCCCCGTTTCAGGATACCTTACAGTATACAGTAACTTTAGTATTTTGCTTACAGTCAACTTCAAATCAAAAGGTGTTTTGTTGAATATAATATATCCTAATAATCACAGTTTTGCCATCTGAAGAGATTACCAGTTTATACTTCCAGTAATCAAACACGAATCATAACTTGTTCGCCATTTTATTTATTCATCTGTATCATCTGCTACTATGTCGCATAGTTTCTTTGCAGGATTTATGACGAACAGATGATGCTCTGCGCATGGTGAACATCTCAGGGAGGAATTGTTGCTCAACTTGAATGATGTTTTTGGGAGTAAATCAAAGTCCCAACACCAGCACTGCATAACGTTTTCATTCAACAAGGTCAGGAAGGAAATTTGGGCAACACATTTTTGCTTTGGTTTGGTACGTAATTAAAAACATAGCATAGCCTATGAGAAAGTATGTCCAGTGTTTCAGGAATAGACGCACAAATTAACAATTCTATGAATGCTTTTGTATTGCTCGGCATTGTTGTGAAACTACACTCCTATTGTGAAGCTCGTAGAAGTTGGTAAATAACATGTGGTAAAAATTAGAGGCATCATACAGAACCGGTACCAACTAAACCACACGAGTGTCACGCTGTTTCCTCGACTCTTTTTCTTTCTTTAAGTCCTTTATTTTCATACGAACTTTGCACAAAAACCCTTCAGAGCTCACCGATGCTAAATACCCTTTAGTGCATCTGACTGTCGTCTTTTTCATAGTAAACATCAAACAAACAGATCGTACTCAGGGTAGAGAGCGAGGACTCATAGGAGATGCAACAATCCTGACTAATGTACAACAAAGTTACATATAGTTTATAAGATATATGTGTAATATAGTACATACAGACACAAAATGCACCGCTTTATTTCACTTTTTGCCAGTAAGTTGTAATGTTGAATGCAAGTTATTAAAGTCTTGCACTCTAGATTAGACATTATATTACATTACATGTCATTTAGCAGACGCTTTTATCCAAAGCGACTTACAATAAGTGCATTTCAACCTAGAGTACAAACTAAGAACAACAAGAATACAGAAAGTAACATTTCCTCAACATAGTCAAACTACAAAAGTACCATAATAAGAGATATTTAAGTGCCACTGAAGTGCTAATCTGTGTTTTAATCCAGATATAATCGGAAAAGGTGATTATCTGCATGATTGACCTCAATGTTGGTGTGTAGATGCATTTCCACCAATCAGCTCCTGATCAGGCTTTCTAAACAATTAAATTCAATTAAATTCAGTTTATTATGTATAGCCCAATACCATAAATTACAAATTTGCCTCAAAGGGATTTCCAATCTGTACACATACGACATCTCTGTCCCAGGACCTCAGGAAACACTCCCAAGAAATAGAAAAAAAACCTTTTCAGGGGGGAAAAAGGGAAGAAACCTTCAGGAGAGCAACAGAGGAGGATCCCTCCCCCCAGATGGGCAGATGCAATAGACGTCACGACACACTTCTGATCATTCCTAAAGAATTACCTGGGCTTATAATCTGCTCCCGCTGCAGCTTTTGTATCTTAAAGAGCCAGAGATAGGCAGCGAGTGGGCTGGTATTAACAGATTTCATAGCAGCTATTGTGATGCCCCCGTGATTCTGGGCCCAACTCACCAAAAACCGCAGTGTCTCACTTTGTTTGAATAATCTAAAAAGAACAGTTTGTGCTAACACTGAAAATGACACAAGGTAAACAAGCACAGTGTAAGTGACACAAAGGATCCAAAAGGTAAACACGTGGGACTGAATAAATGGATTACACGTTCCCCTTCACAAAGTTCCTTTCTGCACCTCTGGGATTTCGGAGTTTACCAAGTGTTGACTGCCACGCCCGGTCGAGTGAATAGATTTGGAGGAGGGGGGGGTGTGCTGACTGATTCTCGCAGTTTTACGGGCAGAGCTTGTTTCTAAACTCCACAGTGGTCATCATATTCATGTCACAGCGTCAATGCTTATAACAACTGCGTTGGCATGCTAGATTCTGGTGTTTGTTTTATTTGACCAACATAATCTAAGGTTGGGCCTTTTCATCGGCGTATGCTCGGGGATTGGCCCATTGGTCGGATTAGAAAAAGACAACATTACCTGTTGTAACTACGACTGTTGGAATAGTTTGCGTAAAAAATACAACAGCAGTTCATTGATTGGAGGCATATCGGGCCTGCTGTGAAAGCGGAGACATTATTTTGATGGGAGTTTGTCAGTGTTGGCAGCTCCAGGAGCGATAAGGAGAGCAGGGCGTGCCGCAGCATGCCTGGGTTACACATACATTATATAATGCGCTGTGGGAATTCGACACAGGAGCCAACCTCCTGCAGCGCTCGCTCTTTGTCGTTAAAGTTGGAGGAAAATGTCACCTGTAAGTTTCCAATGTTTGAAAAAATAAATCTGAAAACTGCCGCGAGGTTCGGAGCCAGTTGACAGTTGAGCTTCTTTGAGACGAACCGGGAAAATCGTTGTTCGTATAACGTGAAGTGAGAAGCAGATTGTGTTTGCTTAAACTCATCAAACTCAACCTACAACACACACACAGACATCTGAAAACACATACACCTATACACACACACACACACACACACGCACACACACGGGCTGCTGCTATGATGTCCCCCGCCCCGGCCTACTGTCCCTTTGAAGTGTGGACCTGGCAGTAAATTCTTGGGCTCTTTTATGCTCATTCCCATTTCGATTAGTGGGGTTAACAAGCCGCTGCAGTTCAGGCTAATGAGACTGTACCGCGCAGAGGGGTCATCAGAGGTGGGGGGGGGGCGGAGGATGGATGACTCGGTCCCCTTCCTACACCGAAGAGTTAAATGAGATGCAGGGGGGGAATCCTACACACGTGTCGTTGTAATTGAACAGCCTCCCATGTTTTTACCGTAACTAAATAGACGGAAAGTGACAAAATAAAAAGGTAAGAGAAAAATAAGAAAATCCACCAGTGTAATTATCTATTCTCTATCCTCACGTCATTACCTCTAAAAGGAGTTTGCAGTTGCTCTTGCCTTTGCTGAATCAATTACTCCTAAGCACATCTCCCCTGCACAAACACACACAGATGCTCCGCACACACAAACATACCTCCTCACTAACACGGGGGCCCTGTGCGGCCAATCCCGCTGGGGACAGATGGGCAGACAGAGAGGGGGGGCCTCATTAAGGCAGGATGTACCGGGATGCAGTAAAACCTCTACTTTCCTTTCCTTTCCTCTCCTTCCCCTGCTTTTTTTCTTCTTTTTTTTCTTCTTTCTACGCCGCGCTCCCTCGATCTCATCGGAGATCAGTAACAGATGGAGAGGAGATAGAGTCGTATCACTTGGGCGACGGAGAAGAGACTTTTTCTGGCGTTGTTTCAATGATTTTGTCACAGGAAACAGTTGCATTTGAAGAGATGTGAACTTCCTTCTTGGACTTTGTAAAGGGCCCTCAATTTCTTAGGGCTCTAAAGTGACCTTAGTCATTACTCCTCCTACTGTTATCTATCGTGCTATTACCGCTTGGAACTCACTGCCTCCTCGTTTAACTTACATAAGCAATAATTTTTCATTCAAAAAACAATTGAAGGCGCATCTAAGAACATTAACCACTTGACGGATTCTATTGCTTTTTAGCCATCTAATTTTTCTTTTTCTTTTTCTTTGTATGAATTAAGTCGAATTGCATAAAATATATCTGATCCTTCGACTGCACTATTCTTCACTTTGTTGTACTATTTTTAACTGTTTGTTTCACGATATGTTTTGTATGTTTTTGTATGTATTGTATTTTGTCCTTTCTGTGGACCCCAGGAAGATTAGCGGTCGCTAAGGCGTCAGCTAATGGAGATCCAATAAATAAACTAAACTAAACAAAAAAACTCCTGTACAATCTCTTTGTCACCCACTGTCTAAATACCTCGTGCAAATGTACCAAGTAGTGTGCCATCCAGTATTAAGTGTCATTGTATATAATTTATTTTATTTTGCACCATTATTTTTATTGTATTATTGTCTGGTAGCATGTTGCCTATGTTTAATGTATTTGTAACTTGTTCTTTCTTGAAGGAAAAAAAAAAGAAAATAAACACATTTTGAAAAAAAAAGGAAGCAGTTGCAGTTCAGCTACCTGCCCGATAAAGTAGCGTCAGAAAAACGTGAGACAAACAGTGTGAGTGGTACAGTAATGTGCCGACATCCTGTAAGCTAACACTCTCTGATCTCATATTTGTGTTGATGCAGAGCCAATAATGACGAAACCGCCATCTTCAAAGTGCACTAACATAATAGTATTTTAAGAACACGAACGTATGCTATGAGAAGTGTCGGCCCCACGGCACACAGTAACTATCTGTTATAATATAAACATTGACAGACACAAATGTTTCAGTCTTATATTTGCTGTGCACCGTTTTAAAACAACGTCATTATGAATTGTGTTCTTAAGATTGTACGGCGACAAGTGTTTGATCGAAATTCATTAAAAATAATAATAATAATACATTGCATTTGTATTGCACTTTATAGTTGAGCAATCCCGAAGTGCTACAGAGCAGAATAAAACAATACAAATGTTTTAAGATATATTTAAAAGCAAAGCCCATAAAAGATATTTTAGCAGTAAGTTTTCTTAAAAAGGTGAGTTTTCAGGTCAAGCTTAAAAGCCTAAATCTTGTGTGATGTCTGTGTATGGGTCTTAACCTACGTAATTATGTGTAATTGAGTCTCTGAATGTGAATAAGTACAAATGACAGAAGTATTAAATGTGGGTAATGGATGCAACGAAGAAAAAAATGAAAAAAACGGTCAGAAAGTAAAGAGAGGTGAATTCATCCAATCATTTTGAGCTTTTAAAGACATTGAAATGATTGAGTATCATGTATCTCACGTGTCTGGACCTGGACATTATATATGAAAACATTAACCAGTGTAATGGACCAGCCCCCCGGGGGCCACATAAACGCTTCGTGGGGGTCAACGCGCTCACAGACCACGGCTCTCCCCGCGTAGGTCAAGTGTCTCGACCGAGAGGTCAGGCCGTCATTTAACCAACATATCAGCGTCCCGTGCGATCCGGGTCACACGCTGGCATGGAGACGGGCCGTGATGGCTCTGGCCAAGTGAGCAGACAAACGAGGAGCCTGATGAGAAGCGGGGGGGGCTGTCTCGTCTCGTCTCCAGCAGCATCGCCCCCCCCCCCCCCCCCCCTCCACCCCATGTGTCCGCGGCCGTCTGCAGTGCGTTGTCCTAATCAGGCCAGTCAGAGCTGACACGCAGCATACTGTCCTGCAGCAGCGTCGGTCCACCGGCGTCCCGACTCGTGTCAGTCTCTGCAGGAGGGCGTCGCCCCTTTTCTTTTAAATCGGACACATTTCAGGTGAGGATGTTATGAAGTATAGGTGTTTCTTTTAACCCTCCATGCTTTACATTTGACATCCTCGGTTCCTCTAATGCCTCCTGTCATCGCGCCATGGTGTTCCTCTCGATATCCCACGCCCACAAGAGTGCATCCCAGTGTGAGCCAGACATTCCCTTCAGGTGAATTTTGCAGACGCACAAAGCTTTTTTTCGAGCCTGTTGCTCGGAGCGATGGAATGAACGCTGAGGTCAACCGAGAGAGAGAGAGATAGAGAGAGAGAGGCAGAGATGAGAGGAGGAGGGGAAAGGAGGAGGGGGAGGGGGGACCTCTATCTTTCATTTGGGGGTTCCTCCTTAATTTCATCAAGCAGCACCTCGGGGGGGGGGGGGGGGGCGCGAGAGACAGTGGACGGCAAGATAATAATCATAATTCAATTAAAAGGTGACTCACCTACACAGAGCTGCGTGGTCCACTCAGTGAAGCCTGTTACAGCACCGCCTAATTGATGCCCATGTCTCTCAGTGTGTGTGTGTGTGTGTGTGTGTGTGTGTGTGTGTGTGTGTGTGTGATGACAACAAGGGGACCCTCAAACGCCTCCCAAGGGCTCCACTCCTAATTGGTTAATTAATCCTCACAGAACTCATCTGCAGGGCCAGAGGCGCTCAGCGTACGGAGGGAGGGAGGTAAGGACAGAAGGCTGGAGGTGTGTGTATGTGTGTGTATGTGTGTGTGTGTGTGCGTGCGTGTGTGCGTGCGTGTGTGCATTTGTTTGTGAGACGGGAAGGGGAGCAAGTTTGACAATGACATCAGCAGCAGCATAGCGGATATTATCCCTTAAAAGCGCCACATGTTTCTCACTAAGTCGGAAACAATCCGCTTCTTTTACGAGATTTTGGTTTGTTTTTTCGTCAGGATGATTTTTTTTCTCTAGATTTTGATCACAGTAAGTGATAAAAAAACTCTCTCTCTCTCTCTCTCTCTCTCTCTCTCTCTCTCTCTCTCTCTCTCTCTCCTTTCTGCTCAGCAGAGAACGGGTACAGTGGGCTGGAGGGAAGGGCAGACATGTATCGTGCTTGTCCGGCTGATACTCACTGAAAGAGACAAGTATGTAATTTGCCCTTAGATGCAACACAACACAATCCTCGCTTGCATAATATGCCGGTTGCGTCGGGTAAAATGAGGACTGTCAAAGTCTCTGTGCTATATCAGCACTGGAGAAAAAGAGTGATGCAAAGTATGTCCCTTCATTGTTAAAGAGTGATTCACCATAAAAGAACGTGAATGTGTTTATTTTACGGCGCTTTGGAGAGTCGCTGAGTTGGAATAACATTAGAACAAGGAAGACTTTTGTCCACATCTTTTATTTTACATATTTCTATTTGATCATTTATTCCAATCTGCTTATTATGACTTTCCTTATGGACGAAAACAATTTTTTATGGTCCTATTTTATTAGATTTGGTCCGGCAGTTGCTTTTTTCATTACGGGACCTCTTTATTTAATAAACAAAGCGTTGACTTGTGAGAGTTACAAGATTTTGATTATGATTATTCTGTGAGCTGTACCACCTGGTGGTAATTCTTCTAAAACAACGCCATACAGTTGATATGTGTTTTCTGATCAAACCGAAGAGAAATCATAAACATGCACAGAAAGGGATTGGAGGCCACTGCACACCTGAGCTCAGACACACACACACACACACACACACAGAGGGAAACCAGTGCACTTCCCATCAGATTCAGTGAGGACAATTCAACCCACACACACACACTCTTTGAATGGCTTACACACACACACACACACACACACACACACACACACACACACACACACTTCCCATCAGATTCAGTGAGGACAATTCAACCCACACACACACATTCTTTGAATGGCTTACACACACACACACACACACACACACACGCACACACACACACGCGCACACACACAAAACCAACAACTTCAGAACACGAGGGGATAAAGATACTGTTTCTTGGGGACACCGGTTACTCAAGCAGAGCTCACATTAATTACTGTGCTGCTTCTTGTTTCAGTTGTAAAAATAAAACATAAGAAAACATTAGTTTAAGCTATTTTGAACAGGTTGAACAACCACCAATGTACAAAAAGTTGCCTCATCTCAAATTTAACTGTGTGTGTGTGTCTGCTGAGTGAGTGACTTGGGGCTCAACATAAAACCACTTAATTCCCCATGAAAACGGCAACATTCATATGTTAAGTCATCGCCTTCATCTTCCTGCTCCATCTCCTCCCAGGTTGTAAAAGTGATGCAAGAAGCCGCCTGCATGCCTCAGTACGCTCATCCCTGATTCCCCAGAGATCAACCATCACGTAACTCCCTTGTGTGATGGTGTTTTTAATTTCACACTCAGATGTAAAACTATTTACTCGTGGCTTCAGAACTTCTTATTTTGGTTGTGCACTTTGTTTATTTACCCAACTCAAAGTCAGAATAATAGTTGATATGCATGTCTCGCTTACTTTACATTGAAGGAAATATTTCTGCATCTATTTAATAGTAGCTGTAGAGGTCTGGGTATTACAAATAATGTATTTCTTTCAGGATAAGATCCCTTTAGAAGAGAATAGAATAGAAATATACTTTATTAATCCCCAAGGGGAAATTTGTTGACACAGTAGCAAGCACCAATAAACAAAACACAATAAAATATAAATATAAGAAAGAAAGAAAGTGACTGTGCATAATATAAAATACAAAATAAAATAAATATACATATATATATATATATATATATATACATATATATATATATATATATATATATATATATATATGTAAATACAGAAATGTAAAATTAAATTATATATATATACATAGACAGTGTGCAAAATGGAAAGTGTGTGTATGTGTGTAGTGTAAATGAAATGTGTGCAGTGCAGATCAACACAGTGTAAGTATAAATGTGAATATGTACAGTAATAGTTATTGCAAGTTTCTGGCAAGAGGTGCTTTGTTGTAGAGCCTCATAGCCGTCGGCAGGAATGTTCTCCTGTATCGTTCCTTTACCTTGTTTTTATCTATGTTCAATATCATGCTATATTTAATTTGATATCACCATATGTTATGCTACATCTGCTTTCCTGTACTATCCTTTAAATGTGTATGTTGTATGTAAAGCTTTCCTGTATATCATGCATTGCAAATTATGCACTATTATTTTCCTTGTGAGATCCCAAGAGTTCGTGGCGATGTACCAGAAAACATGGCCCAAGTCAAATCAAGTGCTCGTCTGGGACGAGTTCCCCCTGAGGCAAGGACGAGCGCAGCGCCGAGCAGACGGCATGTGACATGACAGTATCAAACACACCCAAATGGACACACACCAACTGCCCAGACAAATAGTTTGTGTGAGTGTAACGTGGTTACGGCGGCAGCTGTCACACGGTAAAAGATGCACGTACGACACATGTATGCTGTGTGTGTAGACGATGAACATAGAAAGACGGGGTGCAGGGAAAGTGTATTGTTCCTTCCGTCTGACAGTCCTTATCCCTCTGGCCCTCTACTAGTTCAGGTCAGGGATGTTAAAGTAAAACACATGGCGGGTCGATAGATACACGTTAATGTAAGCAAACAACAGCCAAATGTCACAGTCCCACTTTGGGAGACGCTGCAGCGTCACTTTTTCCATTGAGTTTTTCCATCGGAAGACACTGGAGCCAAAATGGGAAACATCTTGTCAAATGTTCCAGTGTGTGCATGTTTGAGAGCAAGGATCTGCTTGTGTGTGTGTGCACAGGTTAATGTTGGTGTTCTACTTTTGGCATAGTGTGTGTCTGTGTGTGTGTGTGTGTGTGTCGTCTTGTCATCTCAGACATCAAGGATAAGGCGAGGAGTGTCAGAAGTCATTTGGCCCCGATGGAGCCACGCGGCACGCTGCCATTCACTTCGAATCAACCGCACACTGAGAGATCCAGCTCAGCCTTCGGGGCATGGCTGCTGACACACACACACACACACACACACACACACACACACACACACATACACCTCCTTCACCCCACCTTATTCTGCCTCACAGACACACCAAACACGGGATCCCTACCACGCCTCATCACCCAGCCCCTGGCCACCCCTCTTGACCTGACTGGACACACACGTGCACAAAAGAAAATGCGCATTAAAACACAGACACCTATAATCTCAATGTACACACACGGACGGACGCAGTGGGATGTCAAGGAACACACACACATTTAATGCACACGCACATGCACCAGACAAGCCCCGTCTCTCCCACTTATTTCCCCCCCCTGCCTCCTCTACCTTTGCAGAGATGTCTTTCCCACTGACTTCGCTGTCTCCTTCCTTCCTTCCTTCCTCTTTCTCTCCCCTCGTCTCTCTACCCCCCCCCCCTTCCCCTCCCCCTCCGCAACCCTGTCGGAGATTTCAGAGAAAATAGCTGAGGGCCAGATTAGAGGTTGGCTGCCTCTTTGCGTTACCAGCAAAGATAAATATTCCCAGGATGACTCTCATTGCCCGGAGGATGTTTATGTGTGTACTTGCTGCTCTACAACCCCCCCTCCCCCCCCCCTTCGACCAACTCCCCCCCACCCCACCACCACCCCCCACATTGACACATGTATATGAGCACATGTGCAAGTTTAAAACGTGCATTTCCTCTGTGCTTAGTGTGACACAGTAGACTGAGCAGAGGGAAATCACCAACATCCACCTCCCGGTTACAGGCTTAACTCACTGTTACCTGGTGTGTTACTGTGTGTGTGTGTGTGTGTGTGTGTGTGTGTGTGTGTGTGTGTGTGTGTGTGTGTGTGTGTGTGTGTGTGTGTGTGTGTGTGTGTGTGTGTGTGTGTGTGCCACTCTGTGACGCGAGAGTCACAGAGTGGATGAAGAATGTCATGAGTTTCTGTGTTTGCGGGAATGTTGATTAGGTTACTAATATTTAAAATACGTTATGTTAATGATAAAACAATGTGTTTTCAATCAGTAATGTACAAGATTCAACTTTATGCAAGATCACGTATTCTGAAATCAGGATGAATTGATGTCAGAATATTTATTTGAGATATAAGACAACGTAAAGCATCCAAGTAGAAAACTTAAAGCATATGAGCAGAAAACTTTGAAAAAAACATATGATTCATGTTCTGTTCCTCATTTTATTCAAATTCTCCTGCAATTGTTTTATGTAATAACCTACTTTCACTCATTGACATAGAGAGGGGTCATGCAGGTGGCCAACTAACTAAATAAATCTGCTACACAGCTAGTTCTCTCTGAAGCTTCTCATTCCTGTAACACCCTGTTCTGTTTCTCCTGTGTTTCGTGTCTCCTGTCTCCTCTGTGTCTTCTCTGTCTTAATTGTTTAATTACCAGCACCTGTACTCAGCCACTCTTGTCTCGTTAGTGTCTGATGTCGTACACCTGTGTTTCCCCACTATATATGGTGTCAGTCTTTCCCTTGTCTGCTGTTGTCTGTAGTTCTGTGTCCTTTTCCCGTCGTCCTATCCGTGAACCTGGATTCTCTGCCTGCCCCTTTTTGGACCGTGTTGTCTTTTGTAAAGTTTTGCCTCCTTAAAGTGCGCCTTTTTGTTATTCATATTAAGCCTGTTCCTCTGCGCCTGAGCCTCACCCTGTGACAAGAACCTGACAATCAGCCAAGATGAGCTCCAGTACATATCGCAAAAAAAGTAATATTGTGTTATTCATCCTGACAAATGTTACACAATCTTCATTAAAAACATGTGTAATTTGACACCATACATCTTTTTTTTCTTCATATAAGATAATGTGTCTGTGTTTTGACAAAACCATAATAACCTATTGATGCTTTTGTGTCGTTGTGTGCGTGCACATCAGGATTTATGGTTGACTTTATGACTTTACGTTTCGGAGGCCAGCATTTGTGTCAGAATGTGCATAACAGGAGGAGCAATGCAGCATGCCGTGTTGCTCCTTCATCTACGCCACAGTGTGTTCACCAATAAAATGGGAGTTTTTGTGTAGCTTGTTGTTGTTATTTCCCCAACGGTTGAGAACAGGTACAAGTTTGGATCTCCTCTGACCATTTAAACATCAGTCAAGCTCACTCAAGAGATTTTGCATGTTCTTATAATCCAAGAGGGCTGAATGAGAGTGATTTGGTGATAGGAGCAATTATATGATTTCACAATAGCGGTATGTTGATCTTTTCAAGTGTGTTTTTTTTCCGGTTCCAGGAAATACTAATGTGCAATATAATACCTGTCAATAAGGATAGCCAGGTGTTACTGCAATACAATGTGAAATGTACCACATTTCATTTGACAAATATAACATTTTTACAGGTATAGATTGATCAACGTCTCAATCCCAAGGGTGATTGATCTGCAGTGTGAGCAAAGGAAGAAACAGACAGGAAATAGATGACTTTGTAACTGTAGATGTGCATCATATGATAAACTTACATTGTGGCTACGTACACAATACGAGACCGCAATAACTCTCCTTGTGCTGCTTTGTGTTTTCTCAGATAGTAAAAACAACTCATAAAAAGTCAAATGATTTCCTTTTCCGGAACTCTAGACGTTTAAATGTTGTGATAGACTCTTCCACCGCAAGTGCTGTTTATGATGTAGGAGTAATGCACACAACTGATAACACATATCACAGCATTATACCAGCACCAGAACCAACTTATATGCTTAACCCTCCTGTTAACTTCACATTTACTAACATGTTTTACCCCCGGGGTTAATTTGACCCCAGCAATTAAAAGCTCCAGAAAATCATGAGAATGTTTATTGTTTTTTCCAAGTTTAAGTGTCAGGTATGTTTGTTTGTTGACTACCTAAATAGCCCTTTAAATAAAGATAAATTGATATTTCTTATATGATTTACACAGTGAAAAACAGCCTGGGGTCAAATTGAACAGAATATTGAAAAAACATATCATGAAAATTTCATTTTTTTCCCAGTTGTCCCCAATAAATTAGGAAAAGTCAAGAAATATAAAAAAAATAAAAATGTAATAATTTTTTTAGAGACGTTAAACATTGAATGGGGTCAGATTGACCCGAAAGGTAACAGGAGGGTTAATAACTCAATTATATCAGGCCTATATGGTATCACCACCAAAGCACCAGGATGTTGAAGCACAACTCATTCTTCGGGTTCCTCTGTGTCCGTCTGTAGGGGTTCCCTGCGAAGGACTCACACTTATTACCCAGGCCGCCATGAGTCTCGCCCAAGGGCGAACCAACGTCTTTATCGTGGCATCTTCCCAGAATGATAATTACACACAGAAGAGGAAGAGCTGGCAGGACTCAACCATGAGTCAGTGGGCGAAGCAAGGATGTTCCTCACCCGAGTTGACTCTTGAAAGCACTGGTGAGATCCAATCTGATCTGGTCCGAGAGAACACGTGTGTGAATGTAAGCAGGGTAAAAGGGGAAGTGTCTGAATAAGACTTTGAATTCCTATCGGCTGCTCACAATATTATCATCCATACAACCATAATAGAACTTCAGATTTGACCTCTCACGTTTAAATCAAGCCTCATAATAAACAGTTAGAGTATATGCACATGATTTTGTCGACGGACGCAGATTAAGTTCTTGAAGGAAACTGCTTTAAGGGGACACTTAGAGGAAATTGGAATCAGATGGAGATTAGACAGTTAGGAAATATCTACCCCCCTTTGAGGTAAAGTAAGGAGAAAGGACAGTATATGGGGGGATGTGCTGTGTAGCTCGCGGCACTGGTGACCTGTGAACAGAGGAAATGGTCTTATGTTGTAAGCTCAGCTTCTCTGGAGAGCTAATTTACCTATTTCCAAAGGGCATTTACCTTCATCTGCAATAAATCAGTACATACGCTGGTTTTTCCAACTTTTTTTTTCTTAATCTAATGACTTTATTTTGTCTCCAAAGGGATCTTCAAAACAGATAAACCAAAACTGTTAACAGATACTTTACAATACAGAGTCTCTTTCTTTTCCCCTACTGCCTGGAGCTGGACGGTGTATGAGTTTTATTATCTGGTAATACTTCCACACATGCGGATACTTTTAGTGTCTTATTCTTTTTTCAGATTTAGAAATATTCCGTTCTTTCATTGCCAAAGAAAGTCCCAGTACTATTGAAATGAAAATGATCATATATATTGGATTAGATATTATGTATGAATTGATATCTTCAGGTTGATGAGCCGGTGGTGGGACTTTTTACTGCTACTGCCGAGCTGTTCAAGGGACAGCTGTGCTTTAGGTGAGGCGGTTGGTGTAGAGCAGAAAATGATGAGGCATGTCAGAACAAGACTGATATTTTCAAGCTGCACATTTCTTTCTCCCTGACTTCTGTCCGTCTGTTTGCACAAAGCACGACACACACACACACACACACACACACACGCACATGCACGTATACATTCAGGCCTATACTCTTACGCACATGTGTAATCATACACTCGGGCTCTTATTCATACTCATTCATGCATGCACGGATGAACACACACACACACACACACACACACACACAGACATACACAACACGGCCGCCACGGTCTACATTCATTATCAGAGTTTGTCTGTGTTACGTTACATTTGTAAAGGTTATTATTCTGCCTGTTACTCTGCATATTCTTACACGTTGACGGATGGGAAAAGGCAAATATGTCCGTATTTGAGGCGTCATATCTCTGCAGTCAACACATACAATATACATATGGTATTACCAAAGATTGTTATCTGTGATGTGAATTGTCAGATTGTTATGATACAATGTAGGAAAGGCATGTTACCAGATATCTACTCTCACACACATGCAGAAACACAAATGCGCACAAACCCAAAACAGGTGCTTCCACACCAGGACGTGTTTCACAAACTGATTTCCCAACTCTCTGACGGATCCTTGTTTAATATGTATGATGAAATGTGTCACCGGCATCTTATTTTTCTTTCCCCGCGTTGGCAGATCCTTTACCGTTAGTATAAACAAGTTTTTTTTTTTCTTCTTCCTGTATGAAACCGTACAATGAATCTCATCGGTATTGTGGAAGAAATCCTGGATGACATTGTTGGTCCGAGGGGTGTTGAAAGGAAGCGTCGGTAGGCGTGACACCTTTGTTTCTCACCAAACAATCAGATACAGCGGAGGTTCTCTGAGTGTAAACACACTGAGATATGAGCTTTATCGCCCTCATATCACGGACATCTGGGATCTCTCTCCGTCTCCCCGGTGCTCGTAAAGTTCCTTTTTGTTGTTGTTCCTTTGACATGCAAGCTTCTCCAGCAGCGGTTGCATCAGCACAAACGTTGTCACTGGCAGTCACGCTAATTTGGCCTCTTCTCTTTTTTTGTATATCCTGGATAGGCAGGTGCATGCGAGTGTACACACACAACACAATCCTCAAACACACCCACACACACACACCTACACGCACAAACTGATGCACATAAACACACACAAAAAGGCGCAAATAAGAGGAATTTTGTTTTTTTTTCTTCTTTTTTTCATGAACTTTTTGCAGTGAATGGATTTCCCAATTTGGAACACTGTTCAAACACGTAAAACAAGCACATCGCAGCCAATTCAAACATTTTTAGATTTTTTTTCTTCACTTTACACAAATAACGTGACTAATATCAGAACATCATGTGATCTCTAACTAAAACCACAGCAGCAAATAGCTCCGTAGTTTCACTCTCCTCTCTCTCTCTCTCTCCCCCCCTCTCTCTCTCTCTCTCTCTCTCTCTCTCTGCCTCTGTCTCTCTGTCTCTCTGCTGTTTAAAGAGGCGGTACGCCAATCTGACAGTGGACACTGACACCTTTCATCACCACCTTCCCTCTTTATGCAGAAACAGCACTGTGGCCGGATGCCATGGGTAGGTACTGTAAACATCACTCCCTTTCTCTCCCTGCCTCCAACACAATAGCGTCCAACATAATTGAGGCATGCGAGTCTGCGGCTGCAATATGCCAAACATGGGCTGGATAAATTGCCGGGGAAGGAAGGAATAAGCAGAGGGAGGAGGAGCGGAGAAAATGTCTTTATGTCTTTCATTAAATCATTCATGAAAGATTGATTTAAATCCGGAACGATCGCAGTTAGTTATCAGTTTTAATTTTGGTTTGCGAATAAAAATGCAATTTCGAAAGAGATAAATCCTGGACTGAAAGTTTGCTTGTTGACATACAGAAATGTCCAACCGGTAGCCATGAGGCTGTCACACCACTATTCCATAAGTGTTACTACAAGTTGCTTAAGTATGGCCGTTCCCCCGTCTGCGATGAGCACATCTCCCTCTGTACGCCATTCTGCACAGCACACTGCAAACAAGTCTGGACAGCTTTGTATCTCATCCCTCTTCGGATAAACATAGGCAGGAAATGAATGTGGTTTTACAATGATTCAACCCCATACTGGAAGCATTTGCTTTCAAAGAAATCCATTCAAAGCAGCTTTGGCTTCACATGTTTACTATTTTCTCTTGCTTTGGCAGATATGTATCTTTTCATTTGGCTGTTTCCTACCTCGAGAACGCACCTTACCATGATTGGTTTCTGCTCTCCGACTTGGAAAGTTGCGTTTCGGTTTGATGAGTTTTTACTGTTCTCTATCAGCGGAAAGAAATATGTATCTCTTCTCTCAACCTTGGCGACCGTTTTCTCATGTTCGTTTATAGCCACATTTTTACTTCGCTCACAAAATCCTCACGTGAACCAACAAAGTCGGTTGCCTTCTGCTCCAGTGACCTAATACTCTGGAATTCTCTTTCTTAAAACACACTTTTAAAAAAGGAAAAGAATGCTTTTAACAACCCCCGTTGAAGTCTGAAACGGTCTGTTCATGAAAAATGTGATGTGCTTGTGCGCCTGATGGATTGAAATTCATCGAGCACTTTCCAAATACAAGCATCACCAATAGCATCTATCATTCAGTCTGTTTCTTGCTCTTAACTTCAGTCTATTTCTTGTTTTTGCTTTATCCTCTACTCCCATTTCCCAGCATAATCCCACATATCTGCATGGTTCTCTTCTGCCCTGCTATCTTTATTAGTGGAGAGTCAAATTGCCTGCGGCCGGAGCTTAAACCATGCAGTACAGCTGGTTAGGGACTGCCAGAGTAATGAGCTTTACCTTTAGCTGAACCATAAAGTCTGGTGCCTGCCTATGGGCATGCCTGCTCTGAAGTGTGGACAACACACACACACACACATGAGCGTGTGCATCTCTCTGCTTGTTCCCCCCTTTATCCTGTACAGCTGAAGACTGGAGATACACGTTGCTGTTGGGGGGGGGGGGGGGGGGGGGGGGTTAAATGTTGAGTGACCGTGACTGACTCTTGACTGTGTGCACTGTAAAGCCATTCCCTCTCCAGAGATGTGTAATAGTTGAGATGTTATGTCTATGAGGCCTCATGAGACGGTCCAGCCTGATGACACGCCGTGGGAGACGATGCACGGTGAGTGCAGGATGAACTCTGATGGGGGAATAGAGGTATGGTGACTTCAGCGGGCCGGGGATGTGTGACTGAAGAGGTGGTCCCTGAGACAGTAGCTTGGCTGATGTTCATGTCATTACCACTCAAGTGTGGTTGTTATTGCTCTTTCCCAGCAATTGCAATCTTTTCTCTATACCAGTGAAATAAAAGAGGCACATTAGTGAATATTGTATGAACTGCTTGTTTGATTCAGTCGATCTGTTTTGTTATTGGACTCATTCCATGGGTTTGTGCCTTGTTTTTAGAGCAGAAGCAAAGTCTACCTCTGCTAATGTCATCAACAGAGAAAAATCAATACATTTATGATCAGCAAAAAAAGCTTCAAGTGGAGGTGCTTTATTTTGAAAAGCAACGCACGGATATTAAAACTAAATCAGGCTGTTCTCACTTCTATACCTACAGAACTAAATGCACTATAATTTATATACAGAGAAAAATCTATACATTTATGATCAGCAAAAAAAGCTTCAAGTGGAGGTGCTTTATTTTGAAAAGCAACGCACAAATATTTAAATGAAATCAGGCTGTTCTCACTTCTATACCTACAGAAAGAAATGCACTATAATTCATATGCAACCCGCATCATGAAGTCCTGTATAATCCATGTAACCACCACGGAGGAGCTCAGGGTAAATGGGCGGGCTTTAAATCACCAGACTTTTCACCCGGGAGACCTGGAAGGCAATGTTTACTCCTTTTTTTTAAACTTCAAATATAGTGCCACTTCCATGGTTGTGTTAACCCAAGCGTTTACTTATTTGTTACATACCTTTCGTGCTAAAGTGGAACCACTTTTGCAATTATCTTAACCACAACCACTATATTTTCCTAAACCCGACCAAGTCCTCGTGTTGCCTAAACACCGTAAAATGCAGTTTTGTAGGAAAACGCAAACTCAAAATACTCTAGAACTATCCATAAGATGATCATACAAACCACTGTCTGAGGATATTTACAAAATTAATTGATCAGGAGACAAGATGAGTTAGAATCTAGGTGATTTAACACTGCTAAACAATGTATTGTATGTAGCGTGTCCTCCACAGAGTGATTGCAGACCAAACGTTGCCATTACAAGCGAGCAGAAGGTCTCTACGCTCACATCCGGTCTTTTTCATTTTGTAAAATCAACATTAAAAACTTGTGAGCATGGGCGTCTTTTTTCTTTTTTCCTACAGGCGGTATAGGCGGCCGCCTGCGGCGCCATTCAGAGGGGGGCGCAAAAAAATGCACCCAGCAAAAAAATGCACCCAGCTAAAAAAAAAAAAACATTTTCCAAATTTATTTTTTGTCACTGCCAGGGTTAGAACCCAGGACCTTGAGTTGACCAAAAACACATCGCTACCCGCTAAGCTACAGCTCCTAATTAGAATTTTGTTTCACACTTCATCAAATTCAAAACCATAAGATGGTTTTGAATTTATTTATTTGTATTATTATTTTTTATTTTTGGTGTGTGGGGGGGGGGGGGACGAATGAAGCTCGCCAAATGTGCTAGGGCCGCCCCTGCTTGTGAGAACAGCGCTGTGACGGCAGCAGGTGGCTTGGCAGAAACTCTTGAATGCTTCATCAATGCGACGTGGCTTTAACCCTCGCTGTATCAAAACAGTCACAGCCACCGACCCCCGAGTTTGGGAATCGACCATGTGTGGCGCGATGACGAGGCGAGACACAGACGGATCAATAATCCCCGCTAATCCATAATCCCATTAACAGTAACAACAATGAGCAACAAATGTTACTTTTCAAGACTTATCCGTTTTATAATTGACCCGCGAACGACAGTTACGTGCGCTCAACCTCCCGAGGAGCGAACACCGGCGACACCACGTGTGTCGTCTATTTGTTGTTTTGTCGACTTTATGCTTGTGGTTTCTGATTCTGGTCAAGTAGTGAAAGAGTAGTGTGTGTGAAGCTCAGTACATTTCTGTTTACAGGCCTGTTTGTTGACCAAACAGCTTGTTCCCATTACTGCGCTCAGACCTAGGTGAACAAGACTTGCTTGTATGTTGCTTCGCGGAGGGAGACGCCAGATGCTCTTCATTAGATCCACGGCGGCAACCATCCTGTGTCATTTATCTGTTTGAGTGTCAGGGCAAATGAGGAAGAGGAGGGGGCTCTACCCAGTGTTGGACTTTGTTTGTGCGCAAATGTGCTCATATGTGACGAAGATTTTTTTGGCCTCTTTTGGAAGAGACAAGAAGGATTTTTTTTTTTTATTTTGTGACAGAGGCTGCAAAGAGACGCAGGTTCCCTGAGAAACTAGGACATCTGTTGTCTGTGAGAAGATAGCACGGGGAGGAAAACGGGGATTGAGAGGTCCCCGCAGTCCGGTCCACCCGGCAGTGGCTTCGCTGCTGACTAATTGGTAAGAGGCCTATGCGTGAGTAAGTGAAGGAGGGGCGTCTGGGTGGCAAGCCAAAGAGGAAGGAGGACAGGCCACCTCATTCCCACAGGATGAGGAAGAAAAAAAAAAGGAAAAAAAAAAAAGAAACAGCCACCAAAATTCTGGAGAGGACAGATGTAATGGCTGTTTCCTCTCTTCCAGCCCGGCCTCTCTCACCCGCCTCCCCTTCCCTCTGTAGCCCTTCCAGACCCAGACTCCAGACTAGCCTCATCCTTGTAATTTAGATTAATTTCTTCCACATTTTCCTCAGGGATTAGGCTGCAACCCACCAAGCCCCCCCCCCCCAACCAAAACGCACTCACACACACACATACATACACTCAGCTCACCCCTACCATAGCTGCTTAATGCTCTCATTATTGGACAACGTTCCCCCACACAGTTACACCCCACCCCCATACTCCACACACACACACACACACACACACACACACACACACACACACACACACACACACACACACACACACACACACACACACACACACATAAATACTCTCAGTTCTGAGCGTCAATCTTCTAATGTCTGTGTGTGGATTTATGTGTGTGTGTGAGTGTGTGTAGATGTATATGGGTGTGTGAATGTGTATGTATGTGTATATATATATATATATATATATATATATATATATATATATATATATATATATATATATATATATATATATATATATATATACACATGTGTATGTCTTTTGTTGTAAAATCTTGATTTTTGTATATTACCGAGATAAACTAAACTAAACTAATGTCACCAGATGTAATATTTGACAACATCCCCTCACACCCACCCCCCACTCCATGCGTAAAAAAAATCTAAGCTTCAGACTGTATGGCGCTTTTCTCAGTTTTGGATTTATCACACAAGGCATGTTGATTTATGCTCAAGTTCCTGGGTAATGTATTTTCAAAATAAGGTTTCGGCAATGAAAAACACTTCATTTGGTTGAGGAAATAAAAGCATACTTTACGTTAACTTTACTGACTGTTCACTTACAGAGCAATCGGGAGGCTTTCTCCTGCACTCTTTTCGGTTCAACCTTTTTTCCTACATCTTTAATAAGGTTTTCTCATGAAATAAAGATGCTGGCCATCACCGATTGGGAACCAGATAATGAAATATGTGTCAGGATGTTGCAACAAACCACTTCACCGTAAGCTTATCTTCGGCTGATCGGACTCGCCATGCTCTCTGACTGCTGTAAAGTTCTGCACAGCGGGGAAATACCAGCGCCGTTCGCTCACTTTAACTCCAGGTGTGTTTCATGCCACACAGGAGCGAGTCACGCGGGGAGTATAGACGCGACTCGAGCGTTGCTCACAACAACAACAACAACAACACGTAAACACTGGAACGGATATAAATCCAAGACCGCAAAGCAACGACGTGCAGGAAATGAATATTTGTTTCTTAATTGCATGTTCCTCTTTCCACTAAATTTAAATTGAGTGGCTAATTCTCCCGCCTTGCATTCCTTCTTGTGTAGTTAACGCCAGCTGTTGCTCTCCAGAGGAAGTCTCAGAGAAGCAGATTTTCTGCCTCTTGAAACTCATTTGTTTTCTTGAGCTTCTTTCTTTATGCTGAATTGCACACTTTCTGCGACTTTTATTTCTAAATTTACTCGAACAGAATAAACATGAATAAACTTCATAAACAAAGTGTTACAGGAGCATTGCTTGTATTTGTTCTACGTGAGTCAGGGACTTGAGTGTACGGCCGACTGGCACTGGAGGTGAGTCGAAAAGAAACAATGTCGAAACGGAGATATGAATCATTGTGAAAAAGAGGAGAAGCGAGAGTTGATGGAAAATTTTTAAAATACCTGAAGTTACACAGCCTCACAGCAGGCTGCTAACAACAACTCTCCCACAGCCGATCCCTACGTGGCTTTATATGCTAAGAGCGACTGTGTGTCAGTGGGTAGCAGGTCTGTCTTTCAATCACGGGGTTGGAGGTTCAATCCCTGCCCTAGTCGATGTGTCCTTGAGCAAGACACTTGACCCTGAATGTCTCCCTTTAGCTTCGTCTCTACGGTGTATAAATGTAAGTCGCTTTGGATAGAATTGTCAGGTAAATGACATGTAATAATGTAATAATAACATACCACCTTAATTGGACTGAACTAATGCATGCATCTGATTGGGTAAACCAAAGATTCCCATCCTAATAGGTAAATAGGAGACAAATTTAAAATATTTTAAGATGACCAAGTATTAAAAGATTTTTTTTCCCTTAGGATGAATGTGATGCTCCCACTTCAGCCTTCATGGATCACAACGCCTGGAAGAAAAAGGGAAAATCCCAATGAGAAAACAAACCCTGAGGCTAAAACACACTGCATCAACAAGCACATATACTTTTTGTATTTTCTGTAATGTCTTGTTGATCAGTTTAGGGATAAATCCACTAATTGATCCACTAGTATCCTGACTCTGGACATGTGAAACGGTGAATTATTATTGTTATATAGGAATGATGCTTTCTTTTTTCCACATGTGAGAGAGGAGCAGGCCACAACAAATAAAGGTGGTGATGAAGAAGAACGTTTTGATGAGGTTGTGTGGGTTGCTTTTATGAATGGTGAAGATTAAAGCTAAATACTGAACTTTTTTTACCCGTGACGTTGCACTTCTGAGGAGTTCATGTAAGTATGAGTAATATTTAGGTTTAGTAGTTGTTATTTTTTATGTACCACTAATAACTTTCAGATGAATTCACGTAAATCCGCATAGGAGGAGGTCAGATGCTCACATAAACATAACAAAGTACTCTCGTTGCCGTTGTTTTGTAGCTTTTTTTCTCTCTCCTTTTTTCAATTTAAATGTTAACCACTTTTTTCCAACTGTTTTAAACTGCAACCATGGTTCAGGAGAAATGAATTAAGAGTTGCATGAGAACGCCATGTTGTGGGAGTCAGGGGCCGATCGGATTGATCCCCAAATGAGAGACACATATTTATAATTCAAATAATCGTCTACTTCCTGTGCAGCTGGGAATGACCCGTGATTTACACATGAGAATCAACTGTTGTTTGTATGACTTGTCGCTTTTAACATAAGATGCTCAGACTAAGGTTTAACTCATAAAGTGGTTTCAGTGGTTGGGAACTGCAACCAAGCGATTAGTCTAACTCCAAATGAGTCCTAATGTAGAACACATTTTAAAAGCAGTAGTTGAAGGGAAGTGGTTGGACTAAATGGAAGGGGTGAGGGCAAAGTGCTCAGTATCCGGGAACATGTTGGAAACACTTAAGTCACTGTAACAATCAGGGAAGTATTGACGACAATATATTTTCCGATTTTATTAAGAAATTGATTAATATGTTTCTGTGTCGCTCCTTTTTGCTTCTTCAGTTTGTATTCTTGCGTCGTCAGGACGCCGTACGCCCGTACATTCATTTGTCAATCTGCCTCAAACGTCCACCTGATCTCAAGGATGAGCTGATTAGATGTTGGAGGTCAAAGGTCAAGGTGTATGTGACCTCACGTCAGTCCCATCCACTTAAACACAATATCTCCGGGAACGCCTTTGAGCGCATTTGGAGAGATTTTGGAGAGACGTGGATGTACACACAGCAAGGCAATAATTCTAGCTAATGATAGAATAAGAAATATTAAAAAAATACAGTCACATTGAAATGATTTTTTTTAAAACGTTAATATAAAATGCTGTTTTTTTGCCGCCTTTTTCCTCTTTCCTGACGGATTTGTCATGTGACTTGAGGTGACCTACATAGAAAGGTCATTCAGTCAGAGCTGCCATGAAATACGAATACAGTTCAGTGAATCTGGAGTTGACAAGTAGCCCTGGGCATTCTAATGAGATCAAAGGAGTATATTACCACGTCAGATATAATCTCCGGAAAATAAAAGCAGTATACGCATTTCGGTTTTTTTCATTAAAGAAGAAGAGGCGAAGGTAACGGGTAAGCTGAACAAGTCTGTGCTCGCCTCCTTTTCCCAGCTTTATTAGGTGTGTCAGAGCTGTATTACTCACACTGTCTCACAGTTAGAAGGGAAATGTTTGACCAGTTACCTTGTGTTTTGGAAGACACGTGAGATAGGCCATGACATATAAAACAGGTGTTTGTGGTCTGATTAACAACAACTGTCTGGTAGCTGTTCAAATGTCACAAGTATTCATGTTTTTTCCATCTCATAAATGGTTTATTATATATGTATGCATGGTTTGTCTTGACTGATCCTTAATTTGGAAATGCTTGTAAAATGACGGTCAGCTGGTGCCAGCTGTATATCGGATACTTAAAGGAATACTACAACCTTACTATGACTAGATAAGGCTGGCAGAATCAATAACTTCTTTTGAATCACTTATTAAAACCCACTTTTATATAGAACTGCTTTTAAGTGATGTTGTCCTTTTATGTGTTTATTTTAATTGGTTATTTGTTTGGTTTAGTTGTATTCAATGCTTTTATGGTATGTTTTTTTTTGTTTGCCGCCATTTATGTTTTGTTTATCTGTAGAGCACTTTGTAAACCTTGTTTTTAAAAGTGCTATATAAATAAAGATATTATTATTATATTAAAATAAAAGTTATTATTTGTATATCAGTTACTCGCTGCTTGTTACCTTGTGTTTTTGTTGAAAAGGTTTTCTCGCGTGTCTCCATGGTGAACGGAGGAGACATAAACTGAGTAAATTCTTGAGGAATGGAGGTCAATGGTGGCCAGGTTTAATAACAGCCAATCTTTCACCAATAATACTGGATCAATGAGACTTGGATTACACTGTACAAGATGTGAGAGAGTTTTTTAATGAATATTTGATACACTTTTTTTGCTGTTGTTAAATCTAGCCTCCATTTACCTACATTTATCAAGTATTACATTCCCCTCTCAGCTTTTTCGCTCTGAGAAAATCTTTTCTTGGTGAATTAAAGTTTACACATGGCAGACATTTGATACAAATGGTCATTTTGTGGTAGAAGTATTCCTTTGAGATACTCATCTGACAAGCTCTAACTCAGCACACTTGGCCAGAGGGGAACTCCTCAGCTGACGACAAAGGTAAAGAAAGTGAGCGGGAGGCATGTGTTCAATAGCTCATGGCTTCCAAAACAAAGCCCCGTCATGTGACTGACAGAGTGACAACATGAAAGACGGTCGTGAGAGAAAAGACGGAGCAAATAACTTCCAATCAAAGCCTCAGACACAGGAAGGTTGATGCCTCAACCGTGTTCAACCGGTCATCAAAGACACTCCACGTCCACCGCCTCTTTCTCCCACCGCCGCCTCCTCCTCCTCCTCCTCCTCCTCCTCCTCCTCCTCCTCCTCCTCCTCCTCCTCCTCCTTCTATTATCCGCGCTCTCAGGGCCAAGCGAGCGAAGAGTAACTGAAGGCAGTTAAAGTCAACCGCTAAGAGGGCAGCGAGCCACCGGGTTGACAGGTCTGGTTTAACAGGTTCTGAGGGGAGAGGCTGATACTTGTTTAACTGATAGGTATGGCGCACTGCTGCCTCTTTTACATGCAGTCTGGCCTTTGCAAAACACACACGTTTCACCTACTGACCTCCAGTGCTGGATATATGGCCACCGGCTAATGCAGCACATGTGAGGAGAAATGTCAGGGAGTATATAGCGTGTTTATCGTTGTGGATTATAAGATGCTATTTGTATATTCAGCGTTTCCAATGCTAAAACAAGCAGGAATGTGTTTCATTCCGCCCTGGTTTGGTGTTATTATGGGTAAGACACAAGCTCCTGAAACACATAAACACATGGACCGCATGAATCAACAGGAACTGGCTCGGCAAGTGATTATTAAGCAACCTTCAGCCACATGCAAATATCCTCTGCAGTTTTGAAAACACAACACGCCTTTTTTTCTCACAGACATCAAAGGAATCTTCGGCAGCGTGACACTGGCAACAATGAATTTGAATAGAAGAAATATACACCGTGAAACCAGAAGCAGATAGACACAACGCGCCGGGGCCCACCTGCTCGGCGAGGAGGAAAAGAGAAAGGTTGGCAAAGAAGATGAGCGCTTGGAGCAATTTATTCTGTATGTGTTAAAAGTGCTGTATGTATAAGCGTTGAAAGTCGTTTGTTTGCACTCAGCTGTGCATCATCACATGGTGTGTGAGTTCTAACACTGCCGACTTGTGAAGTGAGAGCAGATAATGATGGCCACTGTTCCCATTAAGTTTTTTTCTTTTTCTTTGCTGTTTATTAATAGGAGCATCTTCTCCAACCCATGACTTAACCATCATCTGTGGAACACTGCAACATAAAAGTAAAGCACCAAAAAAAAGGGTGTGTGTGTGTTTTTAGCGTGGCCCGGGCAACATCACCGACTCACTGAATCAGCCTTGAGCCTTTCATTTTATTTTTTTATTTTTTCCTGAAACTTTAAAACAGTTTTTTTTTAATACATATTTTCAAAAAAAAGTATATCATGCCCACTTCCTAACCTCTACTCGATAAAAAACTAACCCATTTATAAAAGTTAAACACATTATCATAAAAAGTGAAACCATACACCAGAATGATACCATTATTTACACAAGCCCCTTAAATTACAACATAAATTAGAAAATATTTACATCCAGGACAAGACACTGGATTAAATTCTATGTTTGGAATTTAATGTCTAATTAAAAACTTTTAAAGAAAGAAATATATACATTTACGCACATTCTCACAACAAACATACACTCTGGCAAGACTGAAGTGGTTGGTAGCTTGGTGGTAACTTGAGTTTTTTTAAATACTAAGAATGCTGAATGGTCACAACAAGAACGCTGCCAGGTTTAAAAGATAGAGTAACAATGGAAACATTGCTGTCTGTAATCCACATGAACACTGAAGAGGCTGTGAAGTCTCTGGGTTTGTGACCAAACACAGACTAGAAAACCCCAAAATCGTCTTTTTATCATTTCGGGCCTACATAAGATTCAAATCATCCTCCAATGAATAAAGCACAATAACACTGTATCCATTTTGAAGTGGTTGTACAAATCAAGCAACAAAAAAAAGGAAGAAAACAAAGTGGATTTTCTTCTCTCTTTTTCTCATATAAAAAATGGTCCTTTTGCAAGTCCATTGAGACACAGGAAATCAGAAGATTTGCCTGCAGACGGAGCAGGAGGGGGGGTCAGGGGAAGAAAGGGGGGGGGGGGGAGGAATTCACAGCCACAGCGACTCATCTTGAAATGATGTCCTTTAGACGGGGGGGAAAAACACAGTACGCACTTTGTTCTTTTCCTCCTCTTGTCAACATGGGAGCCGGTCCGATAGTCGTAGCGTCGCGATATTTGGCGAACCGTAAGGAGCCGCGTTGGTGGTGAGGATGATACGGTGCGTTCAATGCCCGCACAATCTGGGCTCCCATTCGGACCGGTTCACGGAGGCGTTCGTCACCAGGGCTGAATTGTAGCCAACTGGATGAGTTCTTAGAAATCCTCCACTTCTCCAAATACAGGATGGAAATTCAACAGTGCAAGTACACACACACACACACACATGCGCACAGTTCTCAAAATGACAATACTTATCAATCCATATTGATTTTTAATTTTTTTTTTATCCAAAAAGGGCAGACAGGGCGGCAAGATTAAGGGAATGGGGGGTTCTCGAGTTCATGAGGATTCTCCTCTGAGCTCTCATTTCCTGTGCTTGTCCATTTTGTCTGCAGATTTGCTCCCACTGTCTGAGGATCCCTGGGTGTCGCTGCCAGAGCTCAGGTACATCTTGTCCACTTGTTTGAGCGCCTCGTTCAGGTAGTTCTGAAGCGAGGTCATGGCGGCGCAGATGGCGGGGGAGCCAAAGCCGTGAGTGATGAGGCTGAAGTGGGTCAGGCAGCCTTGGATCCCAGGCTCCATGATGGGGGCCGGCCGAGAGTTCCCCAGAGGCGAGCGGTCCTGAGTCAGCAGGTCGGTGAACTCCTTGCAGATTTGCCTGTTGGTAGAAAACAAGAATAATTTAGAAAGTGGGAAAATACGTACAGAACAAAGAAGGATTCGATGCTTCAAAAAGACATGGAACGTGACCGCTGCACAACCAGTTTTTTCATAATTCACGTTGCCTTTGTTCTATAATAAACTAGTTATAAGAGTGGAGCGGTATAGACTCACTGAACACATGACCAGGGTTCTTACACATTTAGACCAATAGATTTCCATGACTTTTCCATGACTTTTCCATGACTTTTCACCGAATTTCCATGACCAAACTGAAATCTCGGTATAAACATGAACAATTTTGAGAATTTTGCGTGTTGATTGCGTATGCCGGCTTATGTTTTGAGCGTCTTTCTTTAAAAATCACATTCATTATTTCAAACTCGGCCTAAATGTACATGTGATAACAAATTTCCATGACATCTCCAGAACTTTAACGATTTCAGTTTTTTCCATGACTTTTCCAGGCCTGGAAATGACCATTTGAAAATTCCATGACTTTTCCAGGTTTTCCATGACCGTACGAACCCTGTATCTATCTATTTCCATTCAAATTAAATCCGAGCGTAAAGACAGGACGCTTACTTGGCAGCGAGGAGCATGTTCTTGCGAGAGTTGACCTCGTTGCGTTCCACGTGCGGCCGGCCCAGGTACTCAGCGATTGCCTTTGCAGGAAACTCCGTCTCACACACGTAACCGAAGTCTCTCGCTAAATGAACCGCTTCACCTAGAAGGGAAAAGGAAAGAGAAGAAACTTGTCAGTGCATAAACGATTAAAGAGTAAAAGTTAACACGTCGCTGTTGGTCTCAAACCAAGACTGTATAATCATGAAAGAATAATAATTATTATTAGTATTTACACAGTCGTTATCGCAGCGTGGCCTCCGGCACGCCGGGCAAAGATCAAATGGTGAGCTTGGCCGGCTTCAGCAATTTATCAATTTGGAGAATTATACGAGCGGCTCCATTTTGGACCTGATGCACACAGAGCATCAAGGCGCGTGAAGCGGAGCAGCTGAACTACAGAATAATCAGCTGTGCTCAGTCCTCCAGCCGGAGGGGAAGACGAGCCAGCGAGAGGAATATATTTCCGTCCCGAGGGTGGTTAGACATGCTCATAATGGGCTTATGTGGATAAATGCTAGCAGAGAGGGCCCACGGCTCTATAGCACCGCTTATTGATAGACACGCACATCACTTGAGGATGCGGGCGGCTATTCAGAAGCACAATCTTTAAGGTCAGCAGGCCCTCTTGGCGAGTCAAACACAAGATAACAAGGCCTAATTCAGCTTTGAAGGTCTCTGAATAACACGCGCCTCCAGTCATTCTGCGGCACAGAATCGTCGGCCCATTTATAAGAATTAGGCGTGTAGGAAGCAAAAAAAATATAAATATTCCCCCACGGCCCCAAGGCAGGTAGATGTGATTAGAGTGATAACGTTTCCACGATGAGGCGTCATCTTTATACAGGGTTATTACACATTTTGACCAATGGATTTCCAGGACTTTTCCAACACTTTTCCAAGACTTTAAACCAAATGTTCATGAACAACGTTAAATCTCGGTATAAACATGAACAATGTAGAAAATACACCGGCTTATATTCTGAGCGTCTTTCTTTAAAAAACATATTAATTATTTCAAACTCGTTGTAAATGAACACATAACACATTTACATGACTTTTCCAAAACTTTTATGATTTAAGTTTTTTCCATGACTTTTCCAGACCTTTAAATGACCATTTTAAAATCCCATGACTTTTCCAGGTTTTCCATGACCATACGAACCCTGTTTATAGCAGCACAACTCCTTGATGTTAAATGAGTGAAGACCCGTGTGGCCTATAGTGCCGTGTAATACTAATACTGTAATAATACTATCGTAACAGTGGTAGAGTTGGTGCCGTAAAAAAAAAAAATTCCAGACACTAAACTGAAAAAAGATCAAAATAATCAATTTGATCGAAGATAGTTCAGTTACTCGGCACAAAGTTACTTTCGTTCAAGTATTTGAACAATGAAAAGTGTCGGGCGACATCTTGATATATCGAACACGCATAACTGCGTGAACGAGATTGACGTTCTCGCTCTCAGGCCGCGACATTCCTGCCGCTGCAAACAGCAATTACCCCGTGAAGCTGCACGGCGCCACTGAGTGACATGTCCTACCTTCCACCAGCGAGGTAAGTAGTGTGACATTGGCAGCCTTCCTTCTTCCTGCAGGCAGGTTGAGCCCGATCTTATCCAGCTTTTCTCTCAGGGAGCGACCTCCATTTTTCGACTTGGCTCTGCAGAAGAAAAACACAAAAAATGCGTGTTATATATTTAACATAAGTGTTATTATTGTCCTCGCAAACCAGTTCATGTGTGATTACTAAATGAATATGGCGTTCGCCGAATCTCTTCGCGCACAATATTTGGTTGATTTGCATTTTCTTGAGAGCGACACATTGGGAGGAATCTATGTGTGTGTGTGTATTGTGCCGTCAGCTAAGATCTAGAGATCGCACACACAACCTGTCAGAGGAGGTCTTGCACTCACTCCTGCAGAAGTTCTCATGGTGCACTCTTGATATCAAATAAATCCCACAGAGCGGCTCTCCTGACCCTCTGAAAGAGTAGCGGAGAGACATTCACACTCCCCGCTTGCGGTGGCCGATTCGGTTTCACGCATGACTGCAGGGCGAGCTCCCCCCCCCCCCCCCCCACAGCGGGTGAGAGAAGGAGCATCTTTAGGGAAGCATGTGTGTGTGAATGACCCCACCCCACCCCTCCTCCCAGTGCGATATGACCTACTTCAAAATGTCTGTGATCGTGCGTTTGCGTTCATGTGTGTGTGTGTGTGTGTGCGTGTGTGTGTGTGTGTGTGTGTGTGTGTGTGTGTGTGTGTCAGCGTTAACATGGGAAGTGGCAAACGTGCACTCCAAGCACAAAGTGCTCCGGTCAGGGGTGTTGTGTACGTACAGTAACCTCACGGTGCCTCAACACACACACACTAACATATGTGCCATAAGGTCAACTGCTCTGCCACAGATATAAACCGACCTGCGCTGCAACCCCTCACACACACACACACACACACACACACACACACACACACACAGAGTCTTCCCATTGGTACTGACTCTGTAGATGATCTCTAGAGGAAAAATGAAACTAAAATGTTCAGACCACAGAAAGAATGTCGTACACCAAAAAGAAAATGATGAGCCTGCCGAGCTTCAGTCTACAGATCTCGCTGCTGCTCCACAGTTTGGACATTCTCACCAAGCATGCAGATAAATAGAGATATTGATTATTTTTCTTTACTCAAATGAAATATGTGTGAATTAGATTCCTGTATTTTTGGGTGCTGCTGTATCCCTGGTGTTATATTGAAAAACGTTTACAAAATAAGAAACACGGAAATGATTATCAAATCCAACGGTCATGTTGTGAGTCTGAGCTCTGACCTGCGTAAAACTCCTCCCAGCAGCGATGCGTTGAGGCACTCGGGGGGCGACAGGCGTCTCTGGACCTCGGCCACGGTGACCTTGTACTTGGAGGTGGAGCTCAGCAAGGACAGGCGGCCCGGCACGGAGCAGAACACCTCGGTGGGGTTCGACACCATGCCCAGCAGGGACTCCTTCTGGAAGGGAAGACCCAGCACGTTGCCTTTGGGGAGAGTGACAGGCCCTGGGGGGAACAAAATATCATGTAAGCGGAAGAGTGTCTAGACCAACAAAAGGAAAAAGGAAAAAAATAATGTTGTATATATATTCACTTTTTCCTGTGTGTGTACATTAACTATCATCTTCCTTATTATTTCTGTGCTTTCTTGTACGCAATCACAAGGAAGAGCGTGTGTGTGTGTGTGTGTGTGAGTGTGTGTGTGTGTGTGTGTGTGTGTGTGTGTGTGTGTGTGTGTGTGTGTGTGTGTGTGTGTGTGTGTGTGTGTGTGTGTGAGTGAGTGTGTGCAGCTCTGCACGACTGACCTAAAACAGTGTCTGCTGTAGGAAAGACTTTGGAAATATGGTGTGGTTTTCCCAACTGATGGTTAAACATCTAGAATGCCCTCATGCCAAACACCATACACACACACACACACACACACACACACACACAGCCTCTTCTAAGTCACAGATACACCACACTATTGGCTCTCAAAGACTCTAGATAGACAATGTGTGTGTGTTTTTTTTATTGCTGCTGGTTCTAAAGTTTGCCGAAAGTTGTTCCCCCCCTCCCCCCCGCCCCACGCACAAAATCAGTGACAGTCATCGGACAGACAAAACAGTACAGCACAACTACAGAACATAGCTATCTCACCCGCAAGAATTCCCCCCTGATAATAAGTCCTCTGTAAGCGATCAAGGTTCCTGCCACCTCGTAGTCCTAATACTGAGACAAAAATCACAGAATCACACAAGTGCTTTACGGCTCCTCCGGGGCACACGGCTGGGAGTGACATGCCATTGTTTACAAGTGGAAAACCTAGATCGCCCATAGCGTCGGAGCATGGGAACACAATAATGAGCCGTCACATGTGTCCCGCAACAAATGGAGACTGGTCGGTGTGTATGGCGCTGTGCAAAATCGCTTTGTAGTTGCTTTTCTTCCTGTGCGTCATAATATTACAAAAATAAATGCTATAATGCTCTCGAGAAAAACAACAACACAATATTCACTGTTTAGTATCACATGCATGTCATCATATTAACCTCACCGCCGTGGCGTAATAATGAGAAAATGATGAGAAGTATGAGGTTTACATTTTAATTGTAAGTAGTAAAACCTGTATTTATGTTTATATTTTATATATGTTTATATATTTTTACATTTTATGAATGTTTATGTTTTTTTGTGCTTGTTCTGCATAATCTATCTATCTATATATCTCTCTATCTCCCTATCTGCATATCTGTGTATGGTTTAAACAACTAGAAAGAAAGTTGGAAGCAGCAGAATAATGTTGCTCAAGCTGATGACTCAAAGTCGGTTTAATAAAGCCCTTGTGACAAAACAGCGGGAATAAGTTCTCCCTCAAAACAGTTCATGTCCCGACAAATAACTAAACTGTCCTTCACATGCGAGCCTCGTGCCACACCCCTGCTAAAAGCTGGTTCTGCAGAGCCAAACACTGCTTCAAGATCAACTCATAATTTCCTGTTAATGTCAACTGAAAAGAGCTGCGATGGCAAGCTTAACCAGCCTAAAGATGATCCAAAGCTTTCCTCTTCTCTCACAGTCAACAGCCAGGTTGCGAGATTGCTCAATTTTCATGTCTTGTCAGCTAGAGTCTGTCGTCTTTTGAAAGGGATCAGTTCTTTCCCACTGGGCATCCATTCAAGCACCTTCACCAACAGAATGGGCTAAGGATCACAGCCGGCTTAGATAAGTGCATCTCATGGCAATGAGGATTATCAGTGTATATGCAGTGCAAGTACAAATACAACACTCCTCTGTCTCTGTACTTAGTGCCCTGACATGCCACTATAGTAATTGTTATGACAATTGTAAATACTAGAGAGTGAAAAAAAACATTGTGCACACAGTACATTTCTAGCCCTTGCCAGTAATTACTGCATATTTATTTGGTTATACAAAGACAGCATATAAAAAAAAAGTTTTTTTATCCCTTTTCAAACTAGGAGAACTGCAGGGACAAAAACATGCAATTGACTCACCTTTTTTGATGACTGTCTGGTCTGCCATAATAACACTGTGGTCATCTACATGCTGATAATAAGAAACAAACAAATAAAAACAGAAGCAGCATTAATTAATTGTGTGTATTGTTAAGCAACATAAATGAATAAACTATATAGAGACTATAGCAAGTGGCAATTAATGTCTGTACAAATATGCAAATGTCTATTTTTTCTCTTTTAAGAAAGAAAATAATATGGGGAACTGTTAGTATTTCTATCCTCCTATGTGATATTGTCACAGTTTTATAAACTATAACCTAAGTCATTCATGAATATTAATTGTAGCTGTATTGTATGCTTCCATGGTATCTTTAAAAAAGTATTATGGCATTTGGCTTTACCTGTTTCAACCAGTAAATCACGCACGTGCACCAGCGACCTCAACGCCCATAGCGCCATTGAACATATGCTCATCAATTACATCCACTCACTTGAACTTCCTCCAGTCCGTGGCCCATGTCGTGCATCCCCATGCTGTCCCCGATAACCGACGACTCGATGCTGTGCACGTGCGGGGACAGCAGCTCTGGCCTGCGGAAGCCTTCCCTCCTCCCCCCGGACGAGCCGTCCAGACCCAGGATCTGACTCGCCAGTCCGCTCCTCCCGTGCGCGCCGAGCCCCTCCTGGCCCTGCCGCCCGGGCCAGTGCTGCTGGTTCGACGACTGCGACTGGTGTATGGAGTTGATGTTGAACGGGTCCCCGAGGTGGGAGTAGGGGTCCCCGGACTGCGGGTAGGAGATGGGCTGGTAGGGAGGCGGGAAGTACGGGGGCTGGAAGTCCGAACTGGCCGAGTGTGAGAGGGAGGGAGACGGGCTGTAGAGGTGCTGACTGACCGCTGGCAGGTGGGGCAGCCGGGGGTTGCCATTGCTGTTGCCGTCGTGCCTTTCCTGAGGGACCGAATATATATAAATATATATATATATATATACAGGTCAACTGATACACGAACACAAAATGGCAGGTAGTGGTGACATGTATCCCTCCAGGGAGTTCTGTGTCTGTTACCCACTGGCATGATATCTATAAAAAGATAGCCTAATGGTTTAGAGAGGATTGCGTGAAATATTATGAAGACTTTGCATTCAAACATTTTTTTTTAAATAACGTAATAGTATTAGTAATATTATTAGCGTGGATAAGGATATTTTGTTGTTTAAATTGAATTGGTTATTTAATTATTGGATTTAATTATGTTCTCGTGTGTTAGTATTTACCCAAATTATTTGCCTGATAAATAAGCCTATGCAACTTTTAGAAAATATAAATGTTATATTGATTACAATTATTACACTAATAATAATAACAAGCAGTAGTTGTAGTAGTATCAGGTATTTTACGGTTGTTGCTGTCCTCGAAATAATTATTGTTAATTTCTTCTGAAAAGTGTTTGTTGTTGTGTTTTTTTTTCAGCTTGCGTCTCAGCTTCTTTTTTGTTGCTAAATTGATTGATAAGTTGCATTTTATCTGCATGCATTTGATCATTTACATTAGCATAACAATCTACTTCACCTAGTCGTTGAATGGAACACTTGTGTTACATGCCAAATCAAAAGGCACGCATATCCCCCGTTTTCACAACTATCGAAACTTACCTCGCAGTCATCCTCGTACTTCACGTTATCGGCTAATTTCCACAACATTCTGGCAGAGAAAAAGGCTCTCTGTTACCAGAAAAACCCCAGTAAATAAAAAATAAAAAAATCTGTGTCGCCTGCGAGTTAATCCAGGTATGAACAAGTTAAAAGCTTCTTGGTGATCATGAACCACCGCCGTGTTTCTCCAGCTGCTGCGAAGAGACCAAGTCGTGAGTGAAGGCTAAAAACTGGACCGACCTGACTATCCAACCACAGATGTGAGTTTTCCCAAAAGCCACTATGGGAGAAAATAATCGTTGTCAAGCAATATTCCCCCCCACACACACACTCACACACACACGCACACACCCCTGTCCGGTCTTCTGTAGTTATGTTGTGCAAGTGGGCGAAAAACGGTGCATATAAGAAACTTGACTCCCTCTTATGGAGAAAAAAGCGACGTTCAGTCTTATTGGTTGCACACGTTACAGCACTGAAGGCTTGCACAGCCGCTGCGAGAGGGCGTAACCCTGCGCGATGACGTCGGCGAGAGGGGGGGGGGGGAACACGTCGCTGATTGGCGGGACATCGGAGCCAATCAGAATTCTGTCCGTCTGTAAAGCGTCAAGACACGTAAACCGTAAACTCATTGACTTTACTGGAGGAAACGTGTCGGTGGTTCGCGACTTCTCACCGCCTACCAGTGTGCTTTTAGCGTGTTTGTTTTCATCAGGAACATGAAGCCAGGGCTTCTGGACGTGTGGGAGGACACCTGTAGGCTCAGTGTAGGATTATAATCCTTACAGGCATTATTATATGCACGCTCATGACGAGGATATTGAACATGATAGTTCTAAAAATCATGAAATAAAGCACAATTGTGCACGGTTTGCTGAGTAAAACATAATGCATTATATATATATATATATATATATATATATATATATATATATATATATATATATATATATATATATATATATATATATATATATTTCACTTTGTATACTTTATGCACAGTCACTTTCTTTTTTTCTTATATTTATATTAATTAATTATATTTTATTGTGTTTAGTTTATTGGTGCTATACTATGTCGACATATTTCCCCTTGGGGATTAATAAAGTATATTTCTATTCTATTTCTATTCTATTCTTCTAATTGTGAGTGCCATATAATTTATATTTTAGAAGTATTACAACTGGGAATAAAAAGTGTTGCAGGTTAGGGTTGCTATAGGTTACAGAGGACCTCATGGTGACGTTATAACGCTCAGGAATGCCTCTCGGCCAATCACAGTGCTCGGTTCGACATTTTTGATGGTGTTCTTAATAAACTAATGAAGAGAAGCGGTATGTTCTGACGATGACAAAGAAAGGCCTGTGTGCTTTCAGAGTTTCAAAGTAGGTTAACTAAACATATCGATTATATATTATTGCTGTTTAAATATGGAAACGTCAATATAATTAACTGCAATTATTTAATAAGGCCTAAAATAATCGTCATTTATGTTTGTTTATTTTCATTATTATTATTATCATTAGTAGTAGTATAGCAGTAGTGGTATAGTAGTAGCAGCATACAACATGCTAATTTGTAATAATGTACAATAATAGCTTATATCACTTTACTAAATCCTTGTGCTCGTTTACCCACTAGAAATAACTTGTATTATTGTTTTAGTTACAAATCAACAAGATATTAAGTTGAGGCAACCCTGTGATTTAAATGCATGATTAGAATAAAAGTCATTGAAATAAACTCATGACAGTGTGATGTCGGTGTTTCACAGTGGTGGCTAAGTGCTTGTTTCAAACCGCAAGAAGCCCGAGGGTTCAGCAGCATCTTTCTCTCTCTCTCTCTCTCAAAAAAAAAAAGCTCAAAGGATCTCAACAAACAACTCTTTCTTCACTTCATTTACATTTTTGGTGGAGCTTTGCAATGTCTAAAACAAGCTTGCATTGAAGCTTTGATTTGCATCAAAACCCAGAAGTGAGAACAAAAGATGTTTGTTTTCCTCTTCTTTTTTTATTCATAACGACCAAACAATCCATTCTTTCTCTGACGGTTTATTCAATTTTATTTGACTCGTTATACCTTTTAAAATTCATTATGAAATATGTCCTTCCTCAAGAGGGTTGGCAACTGAATAGGCTAGTTATGTACTATTTTGACTAATTTAATGAATTAGTTCTGTATCAATTTGACAAATTCTACATGTCACATTATAATATGTGAGATTAATAGACGGGCTTTTGTCCCGAGCTGCCAGCATGGGAACAACAGGACGTGTCTGCTGAGGATTATCTGTGTGCTGCGTGTTGAACCTTGGCTTGTTGTGATGTGAAGCAGAAGAGAAACGCCGCTGATTAAATGTTATTCTACGTCGGCACAGACACACAGCAGATCTAATGGGAGTTAGTCACGCTTGGCCTGACGCTGATGTTCTCACCAAATCTGATGATGCTCAGCTTGTCATTTTAATAACATTGGACTGAAGTGATGTCAGGTGTACAAAATAAATGGATCCAGACGCATTTAAAATGTCACGAAAATAAATAAATTCTGCTTCAGGATTTTTTTCTCCAATTGGTCTGCAATATGGTGTAATACCTTATGTTTTAAGGCTGATTTATAATGTGTCTTTTACAATAAAATACAATTGAAATGTAAAAAAAAAATGGTCCGGAAAACCAGCAGCACATAGCAACATAATAAAGGACACTATGATATGGTTATATTAATATACTGTAAATTATCGACATTATTTTATATGACCTATTGAGTATATTGAAGTACTTTTAAATTACTCAGTGGTATACTGGCTGCACGTGAATGTTTTATGATATCCATCTGTTCCTGCAGAACTCGTAAATACTTTTAGAATTCAATAAAATAGGCTGTGGTTATATGGTTAAAATCATCAAAGATAAAATATGGCAAACTATATATTTGTATTTATGTTTCATAAAGCAGTATTTTTGCAATCCAGCTGCCTGAAAGTGAATCACTTGCAGTTCTTGAGAGAATAAAGCCTCAGTCCTCATGACATTCATCACGGGTTGTTCTAAAGCTCACACTCCCTTTGCGCCGCGCCATAACAAACAGCTGATTACGGTGGAAAGTAGTAAAACAACCTGAACGTGATGCAGGTTGGAGTTTAAACTAAGTCATCTGGAAGAGAAAAAAACTCACCCTCCAGTCTATCCTCTCCAGCACCGACATCTGCAAGACTCGAGTCACAGCAATCCCACTGAGACGCAGCGAATGAGTGAAACCGTGAGAGGTTCACGGCGCCGACTTCACCTGACAGCCGTGCAGTGCGCATGCGCGGGGCCAGTGTAATACACCTGAGAGGGATAAATCAAAACAATCCATCGATAGTCCCTCGATGAAAACACGCATATAAATGATGTTTTGTAGAAAACTGCGTGCGCATTATTATTAACGAATGTGAGAAAATGGTTGAATAAATGTATTCAACTTTTATTTTATTTTATTTATTTATTATTTATTATCAAATAGGCACGTCCTACCATGATTAGACCTATTTATAACCAATATGCACGTATTGGTAATGTAATAATCATCTGCTATAGTTGAGTACAAATATAAACAATGTCATAGAAGGTAAAGTGTAAGAAAAGGTGAAAATAAGACTAAACTTCTAGATGAGGTAATTCCACCCCCAAAGCCACATGGCCTCGGGCTGACCAAAAGAATCTGCTTTCAAAAAGCCACTGAAGCTTTTTAAGGCCTAAAATGTCTGTTGTTATCTGATCTCCCAAATACTTTAGCTAAACCTAATGACGAGATCAAAGTGTCTTGAGTATAGCTTACATATCTTGTTTTAAGAAAATTATCTCAACTGTCCGATCTGCAGCGCGGACACGTGTCATAAAATAAAGTATCTTCAAACAATACAGTTTTAAGTAAGGACATATATCAAAAGGGAACATGCCTGTATTCAGATTTTCCACACACCAACAAAGTAATTCCTATTTCCATTGTTTATGGATATTAATTGCAACCTGCAGTTTTCCCGTTTTTTTTTTTTTTTTCTTGAGCGACACATAATCGGACAATTCAACTGCATATAACTATAGGCCGGACTACGATTTCCAATTTAATTTGAAATAAAAATATTAATCAAACCCATATTGTCTTAATGAATATTAAATGTAAATTAACGTAATCAGAAGTCTACATTCACCCTCGCGTGTAAAAATCTTCAGAACAAATCAGATGCGTCCCACTGAGCGACGCAGGGTTTGGCCAATCATCTTCAGAAACATCCATTCACAGAAGAAAATAATCTGGGAGCTCCCAGAATTGTGAGGCCACAAGCAGCCAAGTATGTGCTTTAAATAAAATGCTTAAATATATCAAATAAACGAAAAGCCATCAATTCAATGATCTAATGTGCGCAGAACAATAGAAATCAACAACAGGACTACATCAAAAAAACGGCTGCTGGACGAAGACAAGAGGACGCATTGTTTATTTAAATTTGTAGCCACAATGATTGGAATATTTATGGTGTAACTTACATGTAATGAGAAGCAGGCAGACCCCTCTTTGTATGTTCTTGTTTTACCCTGGGACCACAGTTTAAGTCTGTGGAGTCACACAGCGTGACAAGCACTCTGCTGCCACCTGGTGGCCACATCTCCACATTACCGCATCGCTCTACGTCAACCAATGAGGTCAGTATACGTGTTAAATATTATATAATTCATTTTCTTCCAATTCAGTTTATATTATATTGCCCAATTTTTTTTTTTAAATGTCTCAGAAGGCTTTACAATCTGTGCACATACGACATCCCTGTCCCAGGACCTCACATGGGATCAGGAAAAACTCCCCAAAAAAGGGGAAGAAACCTTCAGGAGAGCAACAGAGGACGATCTCTCTCCCCAGATGGACAGATGGATGGATGTCATGTGTAAAGATGATGTGTGTATAGATGTCTGGGCTACGGTTGGGTTGTAAACTTGTCGCTGTGTCACCACTTCCTGCTCCTATGAACCTTTTAAAAACAGAAACGTTCCTTCTTCATCAAGCTGAGAACAGCCTTCTGGTTTCAACCCTACACATAAATCATACCGCACAGCAAACCTTAAACGGTTCAAGTGAACAAGCAGTACAATGCATTTTGACTAAAGGGAACCCTTCAGTTACATTTATAATGCATTATTTTTATTTGAGGTTTACAGTTTTGTCACTTTTACAGCTCTAACATATCTGCATGGGCTACTTTCTGCATTACTGGGCGAACCAATCAGAAACAGTTGTTTTGATCTCCTGTGCCATTCGAGGATAACTCTGTGCAATACCACATAGTGTGTGTCTCTGCAACCAAGCAACACGCCTGTTTTTGTAAAAAAAAATTTGGAGTAAGACACTGTCAACACCATAAACACTGAACTTCACACTAGTTGCCATTTTCACACCTCCGGCATGTAAACACATGTAAGCTGCCGTAATTAATACATGCTTTTTATAACTTGTGTTAGGTGTGAAGCTTCCCTCGAAGGGCACATGAGGGAATTGTCGCATCGGTCATGAACTGTAATTATTGCTCTTCGTTGCACAGAGAACACACAGAACAAATACACGGCAAAAGAAAAAAAGAGAGGACAAAAACGACTGAATATAAATTTATTTTTGGACATTTTGCTTGTTACATGCAAAAAGAAAAAAAGAAGTCTGAAGAATTGTGTGTGGACTATGTGACCATTCACTATATTTTGCTAATAGACTGGAAGCCAACATAAAATATTTCTTCTTTCTTATGAACAAAATAGTTGGAAGCAACTCGTTTGGAAAAAGATTGTTAAATAATGAAGCTTGTGACGTTCCAAGATTAAAGATCACTGTTTGACAACAGCTATACACGTGTCCATTTTCTGCCACGTCCAATATTTTGTTGATTCCTGAGCATCAGAAGCTTCAATAAACAAACAAGATGCTTAAAACAGTTTTTATGTTGTTGAACCAACTTCAAGAAAATAAAAACAATGCCATCAATGTATATTACTCAAACGCCCTGTGCTATGTGTTAAATGTTAAACAAAGTGTGGCCGAGCTCACGCTAACAGAGCTCATAAAAAGGGAAACAATTAAAAAATAACCAAAGTAAAGAATATCACCGTATAACCCGCTTTAAAGATGTAGATATTTAACTTCCTTACATTTGTTTGTCTTAAATTAAGCCTGGCATTAATATCCGACATGGGCTTCATTTGATCTCTGATGAAATCCCTATAAAAGAGAAACTGCACTCTGTCCACTGTCCACTAGGGGGCAGCAGAGCTGCAGAGATAACACGAGTCGCCATAGCATCCATTCCCAGAGCGCAGGGTGACTGGGAACACGGAGGTCCTGGAGAGAATACATCGGGGAGGAAGGTTGCAAAACAAAGAGGCTGAACAGCTCGGGGAGCCATTAACAAAATGTTGACAACACCTAAACACTGAGCTACTGGGGACTGATGAGACACACTGGGAATGAGGACACACATTGGTGACATTATTAGAGGTCATGTGGGTAATGTGTAGAACTAGCTTCATCAGTAATGGGCCATTAATGGGTCACGGTTTCTGGAACAATCTAAAAGTGGGCGATGGTTGCTCCGAGGGATGGATCCTAGAAGTGGTACGGGGTGTGGGTGATCCAGTTGGACGTCTGGGCCTTGGTGCGCTTGGCAGAGCTGTGGGTGGTGAACAGGGACTTGAAGACCTCCGACTTCTCCGTCATCTCCTGATAGGACCTTTTGTCGTTGGAAGAAGTCGAGGACTTGGGGTCCTTCGAAGGGTCCGAGGGTCCGGAGGGTCCGGCCGCAGCTGGGAGGTGAAACGTGAAACGACAAGAGCAGACGAAACAGCGGGATGAAGATGAGAACAAAGAAGGACTCGATGCTTCAAAAAGACTGCTAATATCACAACCAGTTTTTTTCATAATTCATGTTGACTTTGTTCTGTAATAAACTAGTTATATGACTGGAGTGGTATAAACTCACTGAACACATGACCAGGGTTCTTACACATTTTGACCAATGGATTTTCCTAACTTTTCCATGACTTTTCACCAAATTTCCATGACCAAACTGAAATCTTGGTATAAACATGAACATTTTTGAAAATGTTGTGTATTGATTGCGTACGCCACCTTGTATTTTGAGGGCCTTCCTTTAAAAATCACATTCATTATTTCAAACACGGCGTAAATGAACACGTGATTATAACAAATTTCCATGACTTTTCCAAAACTTTTATGATTTAAGTTTGTTCCATGACTTTTCCAGACCTGAAAATTACCATTTTAAAATACCATGACTTTTCCAGGTTTTCCATGACCGTACAAACCCTGCATGACTGCAACACCTGTTCTTCCTAACCAGAGCCATACTGGTTGATTCTTACAGTAACCATGGCAGACAAGCTCAGCACTAATGACATTTTCAAATTCAGAGCAGTTAAAAAGTTGCCAAATGTTAATATTAAATCTGGAGCATTAAAATATCAGCAAGCAGGTATTTGTCTTGTAAAGACATATGACTTCACTCTACAGTCATGCCACCCTGAGCAGAGGATGGATGCGTCTGCTGTAATCGTGTAAGCGGGGCGAGGCGCGTTCGTGTCGGCACACGCCGGCTCGCTAATCGACGCCACTCTGCTCGTCCTCTGGGACGCCGGCCGCCGTCATCGTCCCTCACTCAAAAGACACGACCTCGGTGGACTCGGAGGCGTGCGCCTAGACGTCTGCGCCTGAGCTGCGGCGTGCGGTCGGCTAACCTGACTGGCTGCCTTCTCCACCCTCGGGTGGTGCGCCCTCCGTTGGATCCTCTGGCGGAGCTGGAGCCTCTTCTGTGGGAAGAAACCAGAGACAGACGGTTGGAGTCAGACGGGACTTCATGCCACCTTTTGTTTACGTATGAACCAGCTACTGCTTCCCAAAATGTAAACAAGTTTGCATTTCTCATCCAAGTTGACTTCATGATCCACTTCGTTTGTTGTGAACACCCTGAAAATAAAAAAAAAACTGTTCTCAACAACTAGGGCAACTAGTACTAGCAAACCGTTACAATCTGAAATAGGTTTGACACAAGCAGGAAGAGAAAAGCGGCACTTTGGCTTTTTTTAATTGTCCCATCGAAACCTTTTGATTTGAGTAACGCACATAAACACAGAGAGTGTTATTCAGCCAACATCCTGTTCAGGTCGGAGCCCTCTGCTGGTCTGGGAACTAAACAGGAAACACAACCAGCGCTGGAGGGCTTTGATCTCAGAGGAATACACATCTGTAAAACCACTGTACCTGCTCCAAAATCACTGTTAATAGGATTTGCAATTCTTTGATTTTTATGAGACTCTGGGGTGAAAATAAATTTGGGATGGAAGTAGAACACACACACACACACACACACACACACACACACACACACACACACACACACACACACACACACACACACACACACACACACACACACACACACACTACTGCTTCCGAAAATTTGCATTTCTCATCCAAGTTGACTTCATGATCCACTTCGTTTGTTGTGAACACCCTGAAAAAAAACATGTTCTCAACAAGTAGGGCAACTAGAACTAGCAAACCGTTACAATCTGAAATAGGTTTTGCACACACACACACACACGCACACGCACACACACACACACACACACACACACACACACACACACACACACACACACACACACACACACACACACACACACACACACACACACACACACACACACACACACATCTATCAGAGGTGACCGCTGTCACTCAAACCCTCGTGCGGACCGATCAATAGAACGGAGGCGGTGAAATGCTGATGGGGAAGTTCAGGAAGCAATCATTTATAATTGTCTGTTTATTAAGACCATTAAAAAGTGCTTAACAGCCCAGAATCATTACCGCTTAAGACGCCCGCGTTGTGCCGTGTCTACCTGAGAGTCATTATTCATCGCACGCGGTCGGTTTGCAGACGACTAATAATAGCCTCCTGATAATACCTATAATCAGTTATTACTCTGAACTCTTTGTGACACCAGAGAACATAAACATCATACCCCTCAGACGCATAGAGGCTCTGCACAAACTCAGGAAAATGGAATTATGGTGACAAAATTTGATTTTTTCTTAATGATGGAGGATGACATTTGCCAAAGAGTTATCTGTCAAACTGTATAACTTTATGTTTACTCCCCATGGTCCGTTTGTTAAATAAACAAAACAAAAAAACTGGAACCTGACCAGAAACAGGTGTGGAAGCTCTCTAAATATCAATACATGATATTGTTGATGACCAATACAGTGTAAAATATGCACAAATTTAAAATTAGACACAGTGAGTGTGATAAATATCCCTCAACCAGTTAGAAAAACCATCACAGCAACATCGCAATAAACTGCAAAAAGTGATGTCATGGCTTTTCTGTTGCCGACACAAAACAAAGACATCTAATAACAACAACGTTGTGAAAAAAAGAAATATAAAAGCTTTAACCGTGAGAGGAAGAGAGCAGGTGAGAGATTTCCCAAAGCATATCTGAAATATTTGAAGAGTGTGACTATTAGACTCTAATCTACCGGCTTAGCGAGAGTCATCTAGATCGCCCACGTCTCCCAGCGCAGTCTAAAGATAGCTGCAATATCTACACACTCAAGGAGTTTAAGGTTTTGTAGAGCAGATAGCGGCGTCACATTCTACAGTGTTATTCCAACAGTGTCATATTCCTCCATGTGTGGATTAAAATTAAAAACAATAGGTAATTACCGCCAGTTAAATGTTTGAATACTCCGGCTAACTCAAAACAGCAAATTCAAAACAATTATTCAAATGAAGAAGTAAAGGCTTTTTTCAGCTGCCTGGTTTTGTTTATGGAAAAATAGATTTGTCTGCACATGTATGATGCGTCACCGAGACTTTACACACACCTTTTGATTCCAACGCTGTTGCCACGGTTTCAGCTGCTTTGATCTTCTTGGATTTCTAGAAATATGAAGGAAAATGCTTTTATTGAAAAATAAATAAATAAATAAATAAATATATATATATATATATATATATATATATATATATATATATATATATATTATTATTATTAATACAAGAAATGTATTTATGATTGGTTAAATACATTTTCAGTAAAAAAAAAAATCAAAAATGTCTTAGTGAAGAAAATGTTGATATTAAATGTTGATATTATCCAAAAGCTAACAGATAACTTCTTGTAGTTTATTCAAACGCGACAACAACCCACTCTCATCATCATCTTGGATTAGCTGTAAGTCTGGTTCAATAAAAACCCACCTTAGATTTAGTTTTGGCTTGGGCCCGCCTCTCCTCCATCCTCTCCCTCAGCTTCCCCACCTCCTCCTTAGTGCCGTTGAGCACGACGACGTCCTCGGCTTTAAACCCTTCGCCACACTAAAACAAGAACATGGAAGTTAAATCATACAAACTGAAAAACATTCAAACAAATCTGAAAGCAAGGGTTAAAGATTAATTATTGAGGTGGATAGTGATGAAAATCATTTTGAAAAATGTTCATGAGTGTTTTTGTGATATCATGATGTTCACGGATAGAAGAGAATATCATGAGCTCAGAGTTGTTGCTATATCTTAGTGTCAAATAATCCAGATAAACGCATCGGAACATATTAATATCTCAAAACTTTGTCATCTCGTGTCTCGTGAGTGGAACATTTTTTTTTTAAAACGAGTGATGATTTTTTTGGGGTGATTTACGAAGTGAAAAAATGAGGTAGGAGAGATGTGAACTTGAATACATTATACTTGGAATCATTATTCATTTTGGTCATTAAAACGTATTTACCACCTGGAATATGTTATTATTTTACATCATTATTAATTATTATTTTTTTTTAAATCCTTAGTTATTTAGGAATATGTTCCTTTAATATATTGTACATTTCAAAGGGTTGGGAACCCTTAACGTACAGTACGTGAGGAAAACCTAGAATGTGCTGACGGGGTTTTCATCAGTACACGTGGAATTTAACTAATACATATTTAGGTGTTAGGCCGGCTTAAAGATGGATTTCTCTGAGGTTAACCTGATTCGTAAAACACATCACCCGGAGACATCAAGACATTTAAATGTGCACACTACTGTAAAAACACGTAATGATTAGGGGAAAAGTCCACAAACTGCTTAAACAAGGTTCAGGTGCGCAGCAGATAAGGAGATGTGGTCCTACTTTGACTTGCAAAGCAATGCTTTGTTTGTCCAGCTTGACGAAAATCACAACAATTGTTCATGAGGTACCTGCGGAAAATATCTAGAATAATAATAATCTATAAATATATAGACTAAACTGGCAGTTATTAAAACAATTTTCTTTTAAAATCAAGCTTTTTCTATAATGCAACATTGGTCTGAACACCGTTATGAACTCGATTATAAAAGAACATCATTAGGACCCCCTCTCTGCTGCATACCTCTTTTTAAATGTATTTGCATGCAGGCTGTGTTTGTTTTACTCCCAGAGGAAAACCATACTCGGAACACGGCGAATCGCACGGAAAGAGGGAAGACCCAAATAAAGATGAACGGCGTCGGGATGCATAACGCCTCTCACACATGTTGACCAGTCAGGATCAATTGTGCTTTGTTAAATCCACTTTAATGGACGCGTATATGTTTGGGTAATATCTAGGTTAACCTAGACTTTCTAACAATGTGCACAACTCTTGAAAGACTTGCTGTCCAAGACCCATCCAAACCTGGTATGTCAACAATTGACAACGGTCAAATCCAATAAAGGAAGTTAAATTAAATAATATCTAAACATTTTTTTCAGTTTTAAAATGTAACTGGATTAATTATAAATAATGAAGGTGTTCTTCTTTCATTTCAATTACAAAATGGGCTGGATTAAAAAAAAATACAGAACAGAAAGCGTTTGAAAAATATTCATCTTAAAATAAAGTACTTGTAAAAGGTTTCAGCTCTATTCTCCTCTCTGTTAACATCATTGTTGGGCAGTGAATGAATGCATTACGTTTCTCAACATATATTTATTTTTTAAATATAGTGTGTTAGTGCCTTCATTTCAGAGGGCGTGAAATGTGTGCGTGTAAGAGTTGTAATTTGCCTAACCGGCACTTCACTCTGAACATGCACTGCGGTTCAAAGGTTTGGGGTCACCGAGAACATTTTGTGTTTTCCATGAAAACTCACACTTTTATTTATTAAATGAATACAAGATTAATACAAAATATAGTCAAGACATTGACAAGGTTAGAAATAATGATTTTCATTGGAGATATTAATGTTGTTCTTCAAACTTGTCGCTCAAAGGAAGGCCAGTTTTAGAGCTTCTCTCACCAGCATAACTGTTTTCAGCTGCGCTCACATAAAAAGGGTTTCAATGTCAAGGAATAATCTGTTTGTGGAAAATGCAAAATAAAAAGTTATAAAATGTGTTTAAAAAAGGGGGTTCTAACCCTCTGCTCGTCTTCTAAGGCAATAACACACAACAGGAGATGGGCCTCTACACACCTCTAGAGATTTCATTAACAAACAGAGAATAGTCATTTACCACATTAACTATGTATAGAGAGTATTTCTGATTAATTTAATGTCATTTTCATTGGAAAAAACTGAAAAAAAGAAGAAAAAAACACTAAGTGACCCCAAACTTTTGAACGGTAGTGTATGAGATCTACTGGTGCTGAACTGGCCGTAGGAAGAATGAACATCTCAGAGTCGGTCCATCCTCGAAGGCTCTGGTCTCGCTGACCACATTCCTCTTTTTGGACCACGCCATGTGAAACAACTTCTGACTCGTGCGCTATTCAGACGGCTCGGCCTCTCGTCCAGTACTCGGTTTGTATCGCACTCAGGTCCCGACGCTTATCAGAATATACATATTTGAGCAGCATCTATCGGTTATAGGTCCAGATCCGGATACAAAAGGCATCTGGGTCCGGACCTGGCCCGCCAATTAGGAACCACCTGAACTAAACAACACACAGCACTCCAATCTACAGATTTAAAACTTGGGATTTCTCTTTTAAAGACACCAATTTTCTAAACTCCAGGCATGTTATTCTTATGGTCGAAATAAAAATGTAAGTGACCTTGAAGAACCGTCTAGCAAATCCCCAAACTATATATAGTCTGGATCCGCTCCATAGGCAGCTAGATGGCTAAGACACGGAGAACACAGAGTGCCTAGGGGAACGAGTATTTATAGGATATTTTAGGTTTCAGAACTGTAACAGATCGGAGAATCCCAAAAAGGAAACAAACATTCATGGGTCCACAAAATCTCTAATTCATCATTGTGTGCATTACACAAAGCTCCAAAGACGAGCAGCATAGCGGCCTCAAAGAGAGGAAAACACACCCATATACAAACACTAATATCAAACCCCTGTGTAACCACCAGGGGACCCATTGTGTTGCCGTAATGCAGGCTGGGGGGGGGGGCATGTGCTCTGTTCAACGGAAGAGGGATAATCTCAGAAGCTGACCAGGCAGCAGACAGACCCTGTGGCTGCTGCTCTGAAGTCACTCGGCCGTTACCACAAATGACACAGGGCCGCCGGTCGGCCGGGAGCCGTGTCATCAAGTCAGGGAACCAGACGTCAACACCGAGATCTCTGCCACGGCACCGAACCGGCTATGAGAAAAGGCAACAAACAAAAAAAAGGTGAACAGGACAGAGAGGCGGCGTTCAGCGGAGGGACGCTGTGGATAATTCGATGCTTTTGACCCTCTGGCTGGGTAGAGGAACTGGGATTTAAAAAAAACAAAAAAAAACACTTGAGGGACAAAGATGATGCAAAGCAAGAGGACAAAAAAGAACGACGAAACACACCGGTGAGCAGAACACTGTAAGGGGGAGGAGAGTGGAAAAACATCAGAGAGAGAGAGAGAAAGAGTGTGTGTGTGTGTGTGTGTGTGTGTGTGTGTGTGTGTGTGTGTGTGTGTGTGTGTGTGTGTGTGTGCGTGTTGCATCAGGCGTGTGCACTACTGCCGGTAACCAGGCAGGGACAGACCTCGTCTCATGGGGATGTGGGGGGAGCGACTTAATCAGCAATGAATACAACAGGAGAGAGAGAGGGGAGAGAGAGAGAGAGAGAGAGAGAGAGAGAGAGAGAGAGAGAGAGAGAGAGAGAACAAAAACCCAAAGCACTCTGTCTCACTCCGTCAGAGTCCCAAGCTCAGTGAGCACAATCTCCGACACTGCGTACAAAACACACTCCTGTGTCAACTGAGTTTAGGTCAAACGTAGGACAGAACCGCCACTCCGCCGCCGCTCTGCCGCCGCCGCTGACGACGATGGTGCGAGTGGAAATGGCTTCTGTTCTCCGCCGGACTCCGGGGGGATTATAGTCGCACGCTCGGGGTCGCCGTTCAGGTAACGATGATCAGTGGAGGCGCCGACGTCTGATGTTCGACCTCTTCCCCATTTGGACGACAGACCGAACGACCTGGAAGGTAAATGGCTCTTTCCGCAGTGTGTGTGTGCCTGCGTGTGTGCGTGTTGCGTTGGAATACGCTTTAGAGGTTTGATCTAGATAAACTAAAACAACACTAAATATATAGTTAAATCCTTATTATCCAAAACAGATTTTAAGATTTTTGACTGAGCAAAAAAATAAATCCAAACAAACCCTCTGTAGAAACATTGAGAGCAAAGCGAGCTCCATGTTGGATCTCATTTACATGCATGACTTTGTTCTTCCCGTCAGTCAAGAGTGAAGTGAGGTGTGCACGAGGGCGGGGGTGGCATCGCCACAGACGATTACAAACGTGCATATTTCCATGCCCCCCCCCCCCCCGTATCTTTGTTGTTTTCAAGAACAGCATGACATAAGATCAGGAATAGTCCTGGGAGACACGCTCTGATTAAACCTCCAATGCTTAATTTGAAGGTGTAAATAGAGCCTCTCTTTAATAGAGTATCTCTTTAATAGAGTCTCTCTTTAATAGAGTATCTCTTTAATATAGTCTCTCTTTAATAGAGCCTCTCTATAATAAATCATCTCTTTAATAGAGCCTCTCTTTCATAGAGTCTCTCTTTAATAGAGCCTCTCTATAATAAATCATCTCTTTAATAGAGTATCTCTTTCATAGTCTCTCTTTAATAGAGTCTCTCTTTCATAGAGTCTCTCTTTCATAGAGCCTCTCTTTCATAGAGCCTCTCTTTCATAGAGCCTCTCTATAATAAATCATCTCTTTAATAAATCATCTCTTTAATAGAGCCTCTCTATAATAAATCATCTCTTTAATAGAGCCTCTCTTTAATAGAGCCTCTCGTTAATAGAGCCTCTCTTTAATAGAGCCTCTCTTTAATAGAGCCACCCTTTAATAGAGCCTCTCGTTAATAGGGCCTCTCGTTAATAGGGCCTCTCTTTAATAGGGCCTCTCTTTAATAGAGCCTCTCTTTAATAGAGCCTCTCGTTAATAGGGCCTCTCGTTAATAGGGCCTCTCGTTAATAGGGCCTCTCTTTAATAGGGCCTCTCTTTAATAGAGCCTCTCTTTAATAGAGCCTCTCGTTAATAGAGCCTCTCGTTAATAGGGCCTCTCGTTAATAGGGCCTCTCGTTAATAGGGCCTCTCGTTAATAGGGCCTCTCTTTAATAGAGCCTCTCTTTAATAGGGCCACCCTTTAATAGAGCCTCTCGTTAATAGAGCCTCTCGTCTGCTCAATACAGAACATCTGAGTCATTGTGTCCGGGTTTGGGCTCCATTTAATTATTCAAAAAGTGCAGCACAGTCAATCAAAATAGAAACATTATTGCTAGAAAGACAGCTGAAAGAGTAACGTGTGGCTAACTCTTCTCATGAAAGCAAGATGCAAGTCTTGAGGGGGGTCTGAGAGTCTGGCCCAAATCATTTAAATTGCCCCCTCTATTGGGATTTTAGTCAAAAATGAAACTGTGACGTATAATAATTCATAATAATAGTAATTAAAGACTTATTCCAAAGCGGCCGGCTCTTTGTGCCTCGATATCCAATGCTGCCCGTTAGCTGGGGGGTTGGGCGAGTCCTTGTGGAGGTTTTGGTTTACATGATGATGTCCGGTCACTTTGAAGCTTCTCCTCATATCTCACAGAAGTGTTGTTGGTTTACTCGTTGCTATCTGTTGTACCTTGCACGTCGCTCCTGCAGTATTCCTGTTACTACAGTTTTCAAATGATCCGCCAAAACCGATACACAGTCTCGATACCGAAGCTGTAATATCTTCAAAGGCATGAATGAAAATAAAAAGTTATCAAGTGGTTGCATATCTAAAATAACTAAACGTAGCCTAAATTACTCACACTTTTATCTCAAGATGTTTACAAAATGCTAAATTCATAATATAAAACAAGAGAAGGGAAACTAAAAGCAGATATTGTCTATTATTTTTTTACATGAGATTTTTTGCCACATTTAATTTATGCTTTTTCAAATTAGAAGCTAATATTAGAGATGTCATATGATAATACTATTGGTAATATGTGTGTGTATATATATATATATATATATATATATATATATATATATATATATATATATATATATATATATATATATATAGACCGAAGGGGCAAAAAGAAGAAAGAAAAAAAGAGCTGAAAGAGATAATAATAAATAAAAAATAAAAATGTAACTCTTCAACTGGTGTAATCTATTACTGTAATGTGTTGCCAGTTATGCGTCACATTCCAAACACCAGTTACTAATAGACAGAATTCTGTACGCAAAACTACATTTCTTGCTCTACAACCCGGCTCCATCAATTAGCGTCAGCCTACATATTTAACCCTGTTCCACATCCCTCAGGGGTCCGAGACCCGCCTGCAGCTCACCGATGCGGACGTCTCTCTTGCAGGAGTTTTATCCGCGGTGGTGCTTCTTGGATACGGTGAAGCGGGGCTATTATGCGCCAGCTTGAGGGGGCAAAATGCAGCTTCCTGTTGTGCACGGGGATGAGTATCATCATCTGTTTAGTTATTTACATGAGGGCCAGGATGCCAACAGAGCCCAAGCTGCTAGAGCCTCCAAGTTGCCGGCCCTTCGCCACCGAATGTAACGCGCTGCTGCCCGGCATGGAGGACGGAGTGGGGCGGTACCGCCGCGACTGCCAGGTGAGTCGCCATAGAAGTTAAAGCGACACTATGTAACTTTTCCTACCTTAAAATAACAGCTTGAAAAAAATGGTGCCGCTACAATGACTTTTAATATGTTGATTTGCACCCGGATAGTACCCGGATGTACTTCGACCTGCTTTCTGACAGTGATTACGTAACGTCACATAGTCCAGTCCACGCTCACAGGTGACTTTTTATTTGCTCCGCTACGCGACGCGTAGAGATAGAATGACACGCTGCTGTGGAGACGATCAATAACAGACGTTTAGTTTAGTAAAAGAACAAAGACGTCTTTAAGAAGGGGACCTGACATTACTTCTGCTGTAATCTGGAGGATAGAGAAAGTTACAGGGGGGCGGGCGGAGATTTTATTTTTTTAACTCAAACTTAAAAGAGCCATATGCGTCACCGGAAGAGCCACATATGGCTCGAGAGCCAGAGGTTCCCGACACCTGATCTGTCGTAACTGGGTATTTACGACACTGAAGTAAACGTTAAATACCTGAAGGGGGCGCTACAAGGGAAAAACTACATAGCGTCGCTTTAAACTGAAGATGCAGCAACACTCTCATAAAAAAAAGAAAAAACAAGGGTAACTACATTTTGATGACGTGGTGCTAATGCATGTGTTTCTGTCTATAGGTGGAAAGCTACATTCTCAACAGTCGCATGCAGTGTTCCAAATTGATCCGAGACCTCCACTTCATCACGAGGCCTCTGAGTCGCGAGGAGGAGGACTACCCGCTAGCTTTCATTGTGACCGTCCACAAGGAGCTGGAGCTTTTCGTGCGCCTGCTGCGGGCGATATACGCGCCGCACAACGTCTACTGCATCCACGTGGACAACAAGGCGCCGTCGCAGTACAAGGCGGCCGTGCAGAAGCTGGTCAGCTGCTTCGAGAACACCTTCCTGTCCAGCCGCAGCGAGACGGTGACGTACGGCGGCTTCTCCCGCCTGCAGGCGGACTTCAACTGCATGAGGGATCTGGCGGCGTCCCGCGTCGGCTGGAGGAAGGTGGTGAATCTGTGCGGACAGGATTTCCCCGTCAAGAGCAACCTGGAGCTGGTGCGCTACATGCGGAGCAAAGAGTGGCGGGACCGAAACATGACGCCCGGGGTCAAGCAGCCGGCGTCCATGAGGCACCGGACGCAGCTCCAGCACCGGGAGATAACGGGCTCGCATGTGGCTCTGACGGGGGCGGGGCTGAAGAAAGGCCCGCCTCCGCACAATCTGCAGGTTTATTTTGGAACGGCGTACTACGCGCTCACCAGGGATTTTGTGGACTTTGTTCTGAGGAGTCCGATCGCCCGGGACCTCCTGGAGTGGTCCAAAGACACGTTCAGCCCGGACGAGCACTACTGGGTGACACTCAGTCACATCAAAGGTAAACCGCCCGTTTCAAATGGGTACACGGGGGGGGGGGGGGGGGGGGGGGGCTGTGTTCTGTAGTGCAAATTCTGGAAAATAACTTAATTATTAACTCGCGTGATGAGGATGTTTAAACAAAATGAGCAACAAGGTCAAACAGCACATTTGGCCCTTAAACGTTTTACACGGGCTCATTGACTACGCATTTATGGCAGGAGTTCAAATTTACATGAGCCGTGTGATCTATTGCAATATGGACAGGAAGTGGTGGGGAAACGGGTCATAAAAAAACAACCTCACGATTCGGATCGCATCACAAATCAAGAGTCACAGATCGGATCAGCACAAAAGGGGGAAAGAAGGGGAATCCAAACATTAATGCCGATACTAATGACCACCGTCCCCCAAAAATATTTAAACCACTCTAAAGCCTGTTAACCATCAAAAACTCTAAATGTTATCTTTAAAATATAATTGTTTTTGTCAATTTAAATAGAATTTTGTATCACAGTATCTCAATATATGCTTTTATTAGACACTATTCCATTTAAAGGCAACATATTATCATATTAAATCAATGCTAAGACCTAACTGGCACATGCCAAATGAAATGTGACATTTAAAAAAGATGCTGGAACACGTTCTTTGCAGACAATGTCAAATTAGAAAAACTAAAAAAGAAAATGATGTGTTATCGAAGTACCGCATATCCTTTATTTTCATCTCACACAGACGGAAAAAAGGAAAAACTACAGCGTATGATCTTGTTTTATCATATACATCATTTAAAATTAATTGTATGAACATGAATACTCTATATTTATCATCAAGAAACTTGTATGACCTTTTGATTCCCTACATATATGCACCCTTGGTAACTATAATTTTTCACACTTGAGTAAATGCTTGAGTAATAAACTGTATAACATATCTGTCCTAAGGTGATTCTACCTCAGGAAAAAGCACTTGGTGTCTTGAGGTCTAAACTTTGGCTATTGCACTAAATCTTCACAGACGTTAACTGATGTCAATATTGATATTGATCATTTTATGAGGACATTAGCAACTATATTAACGTACGTTTTCTGTTTCTTCAGGATTGCCAGTGTGACAATAAGGCTAAGTAAACATTTGTTAGGAAATAGTTGTGCTAGTTGTTGTTCCTTTGATCTTTGTGGGGCTGTGTTCATAAGTGATGAGTACATCCTCGGTCTGTCTGGATGCCTCCCTTAGAGGAGCTTGGGGAATTGGTTGTGCACCGCTATGGTGCACTGAGGTAGGACCCTTAACTAGACATGTGAATGAGGTATAGAGGAAGTACTGAAAAGCATATTTGGACAAGCTTCACAAAGATGACATTTATGCGTTCATGTTTTCAAACGGCTTATTTAAGTTACACAAAAGAAAAAAGGACGTGACTTTACCGAAAGGCGAATTCACTTCCCCACAACGCTTTTTCTAAGGAAAGCATGAGGAACAGACTCCTACGCAGAGGATGTGGCCGTTCGAAAAGGGGGAAGTAAATGAAGTAAACTCTTATTTCAGTCAAATAACTACAATTACGTGTGTCTGGTTATGTGTTTGAAGAAGCTCCAGGCAGCCATCCCGCTGGAGGTTGGGAAGGAGACGTCCGGTCAATCAAGTGGAGGGATCAAGAGGGAATGACACACAAAGGCTGCAAAGGTGTGTGTAACAATGAGGTACTACTTCATTGATTAATCACTGCAGCACAGGGCGTATCTGTGGTCCAGCTGGCATTCCACTTGTCTTGTGTGTTTGGTGAATTCTTGATACTACTGTATGTAAATGTCATTGCAAAAGAATTTGTAATATAATTTAGACGAAAATCGTTACATTCCTCTTTTTCCTGTCAAACCCACTATGACACGCTTATAAACATGTACTAATTATTAACTTGTTCCTCTCAGCCTACCTTGTCCTGGTCCTCTCTCCGATAACAAAAAGACATTGTGTGCTTCTTACTCTTTGTTTTATCTTTGACTCTTTGGCACCAGACAGGATTACAAAACCACTCACTTGCAAAGGAAGCCCACGATTCACTCAACAGAAGACGATAAAGGGACAGATACGAAGGGTGTATCTCCTCTGACGTACTCTTCAGTAGCTTCTCTGTTTTAAAATGACCTTTTACAGGTTAAAGATTAAAACATAAAAGTGTTATCCAACAATGTGAGGCAAAAAAACCTTGCAGACGTTATATATATATAACAGTTTCCCCTACCATTATAACCGGGGGGCGACCCGCCACCCTGAAATCTCCGCCCGCCACCCTGTAATTTTCGTCTACCGACTATTGAAAGTCCGTCAACAACTGTTCTCGCGCGCTCCGAGGCAGGCCTCGCTCAACTGCTGTAAACCTAGGGAAACACTGTATAATATACAGGGTTCTTACACATTTCGACCGATGAATTTCCATGACTTCTCCATAACTTCTCCATGAATTTTCCATGACTCTTAACCAAATTTCCATGACCAAACTGAAATCTCGATATATACTAGAACATTTTAGAAAATGTTGCGTATGCCGGCTTATATTTTGAGCGTCTTTCTTTAAAAAACATATTAATTATTTCAACCTCGGTGTAAATAAACACGTGATCATAACACATTTCCGTGACTTTTCCAAAACTTTCATGATTTACGTTTTTTCCATGACTTTTCCAGGCCTGGAAATGAGCATTTTCAAATTCCATGACTTTTCCAGGTTTTCCATGACCGTACAAACCCTGAATATACACGTAAAGACTAAAATTCTCGCCGTTGTGTGTTCCAGGGCATTACGTACGCGACATCTGTATCTATGGCATGGAAGACCTGCCGTGGATCATCGACAAGAACAGCATGTTCGCCAATAAGTTTGAGAGCGACACCTTCCCCGAGGCCCTGGACTGCCTGGAGCAGTGGCACAGGACCAAGGTGTTGAACCAGGCGACTGTTTCCATCGAGCCGTCGTGGCTGCTGGCCACGCAGAGCAACTCAAGCCGCGGCTACTTCAACGACACAGCCGGAGCATGAGAGCGCTGCTGGCTGTGAATGTCAAAAATGTGGGCCGGGAAAAAAACTGAACTGAGAACGTCAGGAGGACAAGCGGTCCACTTCCTGTGTGGCGAGGCGACCGTTGAAGGACATATCGGTCTCTGTATGAAACTGTAATGGTTGTTTTGATAATCAGATGAGTGGGACTCACGTTATTTTACAGTAAAGCAATGCAGTTAATTAAAAAAGGAAAAAAAGTACAATGAATTGAATTTAAAATATATATAACAGATACTATTTAAGACAACTGCACTACACAAGAAAGGTATTTAACAACTGAATAGGAATTGTATATTGTTTAATTGAATTATATAGTATTTAATATTGTGTGTGTTCAAGGTAAAAAAACACTGGTGAATTTTTTTCTTCTTTTCTATTTAATTGAAGTGTAGCAAACAAATAAAGATGCTGTCAAAAATGTACCATCTTTACTTAACGACCACATACCTGCCCCCCCCCCCCCCCCCCCCCCCACAATATGCCACAGCATCATTTCAGCACCACGCATAATGGAAAGTGTCAAATAGTAAACAAAGTGCACGACTCATGTGTAAACAGTATGAAACTTATTCATATAAAGACAATTCTAGGGATTCACCAAACAGTTGAAAGCTTCATCATAATGTTGAAATAAAAAAAATACATACCGGTATTATTCGTATCATACTATTGTTAAAATAGATTCCAGTGGTAGCAGAGTAGAATTGCGCAGAAATTCTCGATTTTTTTTAAATTAATTTCTGAATTCTGCATCTACCCATGTTCGTTGGCCTTTTAAATATATATATATATATATTTTCACTCCAGAAAACCACCGACTTCTCCAATTTTAAGAATTTGCCAATTAAATAGCAATGAACCCAGGTGCAGGTGCCATTTACAATTCAAAAGTGGAGTTGGACACACCCCAAGTGCACCTGCGGCATGCTTTTTAGACCGTGAGTCCAGAGCGCTATGAAAGACACTGTGAGGATGTCAACGTCGGCTACCAGCATGCTCATCACACTCAGCAGGTTTCCTGGTCACCGTCTGCGTTCAGCGTGTTAGACAACGGACATGTCCTAATGAGCACACAACACGAGTTACAGCACAGGACACTGACACTCGGGACACTGACATGTTTTCCTAATGCTGATTTCAAGAAAGTCAAAGCAACAGTGGTTCTGCCTCTAGGCGTTTCATCTAGAGCACAATATTTGATATTAGTTTTACAGTTGCAGGCGTTGATCGGTTTAGGTGACATTTTAACCTTGATCACACATAATTAAAGTAAAACACACAGCCGTAGGGTGTATTCAAACCGCTAACACCATGGGGACAGCAAAGTCTCGGCATAATAAGGTCCCGAGGTCAGATCTCAATGCCCATAGTCCATCCTATACCGGCTCTGAACCGGTCCAGTGGTGTTATGTAATGTTACAGAGTATCAGGACAGATGCAAACATGGATATCACTTTTCACAGCACTGGTCCCGAACATGTGACAATGTGTTAACTGGATCAACTAAACATGATCATGGTGGGTTTGTAATTTGTGTGTGTTTTTACTTAAGGCCCAACTAATAACTACATTCTCCCATATTCATGAAATGACTGTCCACGAGCCAAATGTGAGATTAAAGAAGAAAAAAGCAAAGTCTGCCTCCATGTCATTGGCTATAAATACAGGAAGCTGTGTGCTGCCTAATAAGTCTATGTAAGCAAACATCTCTGCAGAGAGAGTCAGTTTCCCACCAGAGGCACTGTAACTTTTTGAGTGGTTTCAGGCCCTATTTATGGCAAAGTAACAACAGCTAAACGGGGCCGAGATGCTTTTACCTTCACAGAAACCACAACAGCGACTGGACAGGATCTGCTGTCTGCTACCACACTTTAATAGTTCTAGTCCCCAAATTATTCGTAGGCATGCATTTTATTTCCATGTGCCTCTATTTCAGTCGTTATCAGGAACGGCTGAAAAAGATGAAAAGTAAAACCCAAAGATGCCTAGACTTGGATGAAAAGAGTCAAATATAATATATGTCCGAAGAATTTCTGGACAATAGTTTAACTTTCTAATAATAATAACGACAACAAAATGAATCAATTATGGTAGCGGAACGGAGAGCAAGCTGTATCCAGTGTCCCAGTGTCAATAGACGTCCACTCGTAATACACTACACAGTATGTACATAACGCACAAATATAAATACGTCTTTTTTCGAAGAGCTCACAGCCGACACCTCCCTCCTGGGGTCATCATCAACACATCCCCTTCGTGGGAAGTCAATCGGGTGAATGATTGTTAAGAAAATCAAAAAGGAGCTTAATATAGACATTGGTACAGAGACTCCTCCCACTTTAGTTCGATAACCAAACGTTTGCCAAAGACAATCGCACATCAGAATGCGGTCAAACTGGAGGAGGCTATCTGCTTCCCACCGGACGACAAAGGGGACAGTGTGTGTGTGTGTGTGTGTGTGTGTGTGTGTGTGTGTGTGTGTGTGTGTGTGTGCAGACGCTAGCGGCTTAAGCTACTTACAGTAACTGTCTTTCAGGACCAGAGAAGTTTAGAAATGTTACTACTATTTACTACCATTTACACTACACACATACACACACTTTGCATTTTGCACACTGCCCATATTTAATTTTATTTAATTTTACACTGCTGTATTTGCATATATGTTGTGTATATATATATATATATATATATATATATATATATATATATATATATATATATATATATATATACATTTTATATTTCACTTTGTATACTTTATGCACAGTCACTGTTTCTTTCAATCTTTCCTATATTTATATTTTATTCTCGTGTTTAGTTTATTGGTGCTACTGTGTCGACAAATTTCCCCTTGGGAATTAATAAAATATATTTCTATTCTATTCTATTCTACTATTTATTATGTTAATGCTGCTGATAAGATTATCTATGCATCTATTAGTATCATAAACATGTAAGATATTTTCAAGATAGAAAAATGTGAGGAGACTATTTAGTCAGTGGTCAGACTGTTTATGGTATACGTTTTCTCTCTTCTTGCATTTTTTGTCATTTAGCATATCTAGTCGTCTGTGTTTTTTTCATGCTATACATGCAACACACATTCTTATTAATCGAAGCAACAGATTGTTCATCTGGAACCACGTCAATGTCAGACTGCAAATGTTTTTTTCTCTACATTGATAACAATGCTGCTTATTTACCAAGCATGAGCAGGGAGAGAACTGCAGAGGCAGAATCACTACCGAACAACGAGGTCACCGAGGGAGAGGTTTAGCGGAAGGAAAGATTACAAATCTAAGAGTAAACAAAACAAAATGAAGTTTGCAGACCATCGAGTGGCTGAAAAAAGTTTGAATAGACAAACTTCGGGCAAAAAAGATGAAATATTGCTCACCTTGTGGCAGATTTCTGTCTTGACCTCCTTCAGTGCCCTGTCAGAAAAGACACAGCCACAGGTCTGCAGGTAACAGAACCTGGAAATGGAAACATCGGAGGATGTAATATGTGACGTTTCCTGCACAAAGTCCTTTGTCAGTACAAGTATGTGCGGTGCATTCTTCTAACATTGTTTGATCTAAACCTTTGATTGAATGTTAATACTGGTGATGAAAACAGCCAAAACCTGTATTAACCAAAACTAATTAACATTTATAGCACAATGTGATCAACACAAAACTAGAATATTTTTGATTAAAATAGATGCAATATACATGGAGCAGTAGAGCACCAGTCTTTTTAATTATTCTTAGGTGTTGGATCGTTTACTTGTTGGGTTACCTGTGCTTTCCATTCATCTCCAACCCAACAACGGGGCAAATGAAGATGCCGCACTGGATATCTTCATATACGTCTCCTTTGGTATTTCTTCTCTCTCCTTTCCACTCGGGGTTATCAGTCAAGTTCAGTTCCTTTATATCCTGTAAGGAGTGGATGAATAAACATGCAACATATTTTAAACATGAAATGAAAATCCAAATGCATAGGACTGAGCAATAAAGACTGGACTAAAAAGATCTGGCAGAAGAGCACATAGCTTATATAATAAAAAAAAAGGAGATTTTGCTTTTGGGTATTGCGATTCAATAACCAAAAGCTCATATGCGATGTTGATTCTGTTGACTGAAAGCACTGAACTGCGGCGGAAACTGTTAAATTGTTCCTCAGACGATCGGCTCAGGAAGCACCAGTGGAGTAATCAGTTCCTCTTTTTCCAACAAAGCGTTTATCCCGCTGGAGTCAGACTGTGGACGTGTTAAATTGTAATAAAGAATGATATCATTGAGCAACAGAGTGTGAAGATGAGAGGGAGGAGGGAATGGCACAACTGCACAATAAAAAGAGAAGAAAATGTTAAGAAAAAAAACCCTGTGCTTGTGTTACGTCCTTCTCAACTGTGACAAAAAAGCTTTGAACAAAGTTAATGTAAAAACGTGCGTTCGATTTTCAATAGTTACGTGGGTTTCTTAACTCTACATTAAATAGATTAATGTTATTATAAGAGAGAAAGTTTCTCACATATATGTTTACATTCATATAAACGCTTGCACAATATTTTTACACTTGAATAAATAATGAATCCAATGCAAAGACAGTTATTATATATATATATATATATATATATATATATATATATATATATATATATATATATATATATAAAACAAAGTGTTTGGGAGTCGTTACATTTCTAGTGTTACAGCCGGTGTTCTGTCATTTTTTGCTGCCTTGTAAAAATTTGCTACCTGCTGCATAAACTGATAGGTGTGTATCGATTCATGCTACCATATAAAAAAAAAAATGCTACTTTATGGTTTTATACATCTGTACATCAAATAAAGGCATAAAGTAAGTGTTTTTTTCTGTCATGAGCCTAATTATAAAAAGTGTCACTCACCGTTATCAGCCGTGCATGCCGTGCATGAAGTGCAACTCGGAAAATCGACTCGGCGCAATACCACAAGGTGACGTCACTTATCGTTGCAAAGACAGGGTTAGCTAAACATGATGGGCGTGTCGGAAAAAATTCGAAAAAACTCGGAAAATCGACTCGGCGCATGCGCAATACCACAAGGAGCGGTTTTTGACAAGCAGCATTAAATGACAGAACACCGGCCCTTTCAGGGCAACCCGGATGCTGATGCCGGGGTGAAAATGAGTTTGCTCCCCCTGGCTTAGGACATAGCTGAGGGCATCGGCCAGCACAAACATTGCAGGACTCGGTATCTGCTCATGGCTCAAGAGGATACCGATTGTGGGCAGGAATTGGCTGACGGACGTTCTCATATCCCCCCCCCCCTTGCCGAAATCATAACGTTTGGAAGGATTCTGTTTTCTGTGACTTTGTACCGAGTCTTGAGGATCACAGACGGTACTTCTATTCTTGGCAGCAGGAGTCGGGTGTCCCGCCAAGACCGGTCGAGTCAGTCCCCCATTCCTCCCCCACGACTACCACCAGAAGCACTTTTCCACCTAGTCTCGGCTTAGTAGGAAATGAATGTTATGGTCAATCTGTAATGTAATCAAATGAAGTAAACAATTAAGCGTTTGCTATGCCCCTGCAAATATTCCTGCGATAAATATCTAATCTGCATTTAAAGCAAGTGGTGCTGAGCGTTTATCATGGGAAAGTAATGAAATGTATGACTGTAAAAAGCCAATTACTATTGTGTGCATAACATTAATATAGTTCTGATCGAATATTGTAGTTCCTAGTCCACTAAACAGACCCTAAGAGCTTAAATCCGAGTTATTAAAACCTATCCTGGCACCTCACCAAGAGCCTCGGTCCATTAGAGGAAAGCTGCCATTAACTGACGCAACTGATAGACGGTCGAGTGCAGTTGCGAGTGGAAGCGGGGCAGACGTCAGGAGGGACGTCAGTGAGCAAAGCCAGGTGTGTTTCCTCGACCAAACAGATCTCTAACATCGAAGGAGATCCGGAAGCATTGAACGGAGAGACAGTTAATTAGACAGTCCTGTGAAAGGGGCTTATTTAAGTTTTTTTCTATTTTTTGGGAATTCATCCTGATCCGATGTGAGGTCCTGGGACAGGGATGTCGTATGTGTTCGGATTGTAAAGCCCTCTGAGGAACATTTGTAATTTGTAATATTGGGCTGTACAAAATAAAATGAATTTAATTGAAATGAATTATTTCTCAGTCCTTACAAAATATATGGTGAAAGCACCTATGTGCTACAATATCGAGAGAGGTATTCAGTCAAAAATATACTTTTCTTTAGTTAAAGTGTCAACACCAACAACACACAAACACACACACACACACACACACACACACACACACACACACACACACACACACAACGACGAGGCCTCCCTGGGAGCTCTCTGGGGCTTTAAGGGAATTAAAAAGGGAGGGAGAGGAGGAGAAGACATTTAGGAGGAAGTGTGTGTGATAAGTCACACAACATTAGAATCAGCGGCATCTTTTTTTCAATCTTGAGCTTTTAGTTTCGTGTTGGAAACACATTGTACAGCATAGCTTTGACTTTGAGAGTAGAAATCTTCTGCATCAACATACCTTGATCCCACGGATGTGAGTTACAGTGTCAGTATTGGGTCTCTCTGCAGTCTTATCCAGAAGATATTCAATAACAGCATCTTTGTTGAACAGCCTGAAACAGAACATGGACCACACCTCAGGACACAGTGTGCTAGTATAACGCAGATATGGGTAGATAAATGGTCACGTCATTAGTTTGTGACACAAACCCAGTCTGGGTTGTTGTGTTTGTCATCACACATGCTTTAAGACAAACAAACAGAGAAAAAAGGCCAACTCTCACCTTCCCAGATCACAAGCAATAATGGGGCGTCTGAGTATTTCCTGGCTCAAGGCACAGTGTTTCCATTTGGCAGCCGACTCGGCATGTTTATCAATCTGGAGACAAGAACATACATGTAAGAGCACGACATACAAATACAGTGTTTATAGTGGTCAACTGTCTTCCTCTCGAGTCTGTGACAAAAATATATATATATATATATATATATATATATATATATATATATATATATATATATATATTAGAAATAATATATATTATATATATGTTATATATACAGATATAAATATATATAAAATAAATAAACGTATAGACATTAGTAGTGTAACTCCTGTTTCAAAAGCGAACTTTAGCCAACCTCCGTGTAAGTTAACGCAGCAAAACTGGCTTATATATAATGTAAGTAATTAACATACCTAAAACAACTGAATCTATCAATTCACAATCTCGTCTTAATTATCGATGCAAATACTATAATATAATAAAAAAGGCCTACGTTACTGTTAGCCACCTAAGCTAACTACTGGCAGCTAAAGAAAACATTGCTCTCCGTTGTGAATTTCAAAAGGAAGAATGAATAACACACCTTCACCACTTTTTTGGGGCCTTTCACCAACTCGTGTCTTTTAGGAATCGTTCCGCCATCGCATCCCATCTTGGAGGCTAACTTCTAGAGTTTAGTTTGAATAACCCAAATAACTTCGGTTAGCTTACTATGTGCAGAAGCTACTGACAGACAGGAAGTGATCGGGTTGTAAACAAACAACGAGAGATCTGCAACGCTCGCGGGATGTGCGGCTAATATGATGTCGCCCTCTAGCGGCTGAACTCCTCGGGTGTATTTTGTAGCTTCAGCCACAGTGTGGAAGCATCAGCCTACATTTCAGTTTATTAGTTTCTGTTCAGCAAGCAGCTCAAATGGGAGCTGCCAGAGGAATGCGAATTTAAATAAATAAAAAAAGAAATGAATTAACAGAAGGATGAGGACATATTTGCATAATGGCCTATTTACTAAATAATTGATTGATGACTGATTACACATAAGAACCTTTGGCAATGCTTCACGTCATCCTTTTCTCCAGTGATTGTCTTAGTTGTTCTATACTATTTAAACATTTAAATATATTTAAAAAAAACAATTTCACCCAGATTACTTCACCTGTTTACTGCCCATCCAGCTATTGAACCCAGGACTAGTAAGTGACATTAGTCTGGCTTTCAGGCCTGTTGTCAGAGTGGTCTGAAGATGAAAGTTTCCTTGGAAGATAGTTCAATGAGTGCTAATTAGATCTGCTTCCTGTGCCTTGTAGGCTGCAGATTAGTTTACTATCGATGGCGTTGTCCAAGAGCGACCATTAGTTTGGGGAATACCTCAGTGGAGACATCTCTGGCGGCATGACTGATTATCTGTGTGGAATAGAAAACTGAATAAAAACACAGCATTGGACTTCATTTTGGCTGAGAAAATAGATTTCAACCTCTTTCCACTCACCACACAGCTGCTACTGTGGCTGCCAAAATGTAGCAAAATTAACAAATATAAACATAAAAACATTTCTCCATTTTGCCTGTTGGTTCGATTGGTTCTTCCTGTAATCTATAAATTGTGTTATGTGTCTTATTGAATTTCCCCCCTTTCTCACACAGAGCTAAATGTTTAGTATGGATTTTCATTAGAGGCAATGGAGTAAAAGCTCTGTTAGCAAACTATCTGTTGAGAGAGTGGAGAGCCCCAGGCTGATAGTGCAAGCCAACACCTCAGGAACACACAATGCACAATGGCCACTGGACAAAAGGAGACTAGAACAATGGTCCTTTATCCTTGTTCTGCGAATTCCGTGATGTATTATAGTTGTGTGTATTCATGCTGGCTTGTACCTGATGCACCTCATAAAGCATTTTACAAAGATCTCTTCGGAAGAAAGTTATTTGAGTCTTGGTAAAAAAAAAAAGGTGACACATTGTTGTATTTGGTGCCTGTGCTTCACATGTCCAAGTTCTAAATCCACTGTGAACACCACTAAAAATCTTGTTTCAAGGAAAAAGTGCACCTTCAACCAAAGATAGCTCTAAAATCATCTTACCCTGTTGTTTACGACTTGTCATTTACTCAATCGTGTAGTCCAGATATCACAGCTTCCATGTAAAATGTTTGTTTTCTTTATTGAGTTCATTTCATATTGTACAGTGCATGTCAATTTCGAAATGAATATGAACTTGATGTGTTGAAATACAGTTCTGAGTGCATTCATTTATCCTACAATTTTTAGTCGGCAGATACCAAATATCTAGCAAAGTAACCGGTGTCAGAATCATTTCACAGTTGAAGTGACTGCAATCCAAAGCTAGAACGTGTCACTGCCAGAGCCAAGTAGAGGTCAACTGTTCTGACCTCCATCCTCTCCAGTTTTACAGTTAAATCTGAGTTTGCACAGCTGAAATGCAGCTTCCTCCTCCTTATATCTCCCCCTTTGATTGACCTCCCTACCACACATATCTTCCTGGTCTGCAGTGGTGCTACCCAGCACGGCTGACCCAAAGAAAACCCCAACCACCAAGCGCCCATCCAACCTCATGTTTATACTTCTATGATGAGTCCAACCTGCCCAATCAGACTTCCACTGACTGGCCTTGAACTGAAACTGTATACATCTTAACCATCCCAGCCATCCGAGGCAGCCGGTGGAAACCAAGGCTTCATACATTGCAACGACCACCACTGGTTGTGCACCGAGTCCAATGCATTGAGCGTTTCTAATTGGGAAGGAATTGCTTTGTTTACATTGGCACTAGTTGATAGAGCTGGACCCTTAAGTCCCTCCAGCCAACCGGGCTAAAGTCCTCTGGAGGAGAATAACTAAACTCCGAAACACAGCTGGAAGGAAATTATTTGGAACAGAGTAAAGGGATATTTACTCAATTATATTTGATCAACTAAGTTAATGCCTTCTCTGTGAGGCAATCGAAGGCTTTGTCTTTTGTGTCTACTTGAGGAAAAACGTTTTTTAGAAATCTTTAAATGTGCTGCGGGGGTTTTCCGACTACCAGTCCAAAACCCAAAGATACTTCATACATAGAAAAGTGGAAAAAGCGGCAAATCCTGACATTTGAGAAGCTGGACCAAACTTTTTTGCTTGATCGATCTGGATAAATCATTGTCAATGAATCATAGTATTGTAAGTATCTACTTTTAATGAACTTATCTCTTCGAACCCTAATCGTATAATAGTACCCTCATGACTTATATTTTTGCACTGATATAATAGTCAAACACCAGAGCAAAAAAATCCTATTATCCAATAAGGGATATAATAATATGAAGGCTGTCGAGAGGATCCTTTTGTAATTTCCTGTAACAATACAGGGGATGAAGTGACACCATAAGTGTGAGTATTAGAGTTTAGCTGCACATCTTGTCGTCGCCGCAACGTTTCCACTCAATAAAACGGTTTCTATATGAAAGAATATTTCATTTGTGATTTTAAGCTGAATAGGGAACACCGCTGCACTCAGCTCTAACACCATGTATCAGGCCATCTGCGAGCTCATACTAACATATAATGAGAAATCCCAAACCCTGGAAAAAGCACACCACATCCAACATGAAGACTGCAAACGGGTTACCACACACACCAGTCGACCACAATTATTTTCTCATTCCTTTTTCTTTTTATGTTGAAACTCACATAGCTGAAATTATGCCAGTTGGAAACATTGTCCAAAACTAATTTGTCTATCCTCTTGGTCAAGCAGGATTAACCCACTAGAGCTTTCACTGATACTGAATATTGATAGCTTGTACTGTAACACCTCCCACGTAGTCTGCTCATGGGCTTTTTAAATCTTATTTTCACTGATTATAACATGGTACAGCTAAAATTCAGATTTCGTATAGGTGATTCCAATTGGATTTGGAAACACTTTCGACGAGTCAGCAGCAAAGTAATTATTCCGTGTCTGTATCTCTTCCCAGTTATGGCGCCCGGCGTTGCCGTCATTCTTCCAGCAGACGATTGCGGAGCGGTCTTTCTCGTTGCACGAGCCCGCTGTGTGACAGTGTTAATCCATTTGGCTGTCACTCAAGTGTACGGACCAACACTTTATTTACCACCAACTTCATACACTGGAACCTTCTGTGATCCCAGCCAAGCCAATACACCAGAACTATGCACCAGCAGACACACACACACACACACACATGCCTGGTGTGTCCACCTGGATGCACTTTTACCATTATCCAGTATATGATTATCTTTTCCGCTATGGCAAACCAGTTCTGAACACCCAGAGAAACAAACCCACCCACAACAGCTATACAAATATATAAATGCATATGTGACCTATATGTATAAATTAACAGTCTGGCTAAGCTGACAACTGTATGACACACACACACACACACACACACACACACACACACACACACACACAATACTGGCCCCTCCTTGATGGCTGTGATTGGGGTAGGACAGTCTGCATACATCACTGGCATCTATATGAATGGAACAATTGCATGAGCACTGGCAGCACCGGCGCACAGTCGCATCTCATTAGCTTAACGGGATGCCCAAAAAGTTCTGACAGCGTCCTGGCTGTGATTGGTGTGGCCTGGAGTGATGGGGACATACCTGTGGCTGTCTTGTGTACTCTGTGGGCACATGGTGAAGACTTAGCACACGTAGCAGCTACGGCCTGGCAGCCACCGGAGGATTCTGGGTGTCCACGCCAGCCGCCGCCTCACCGTACACGTCTTTTGCAATAATAAAACTCTAATTTTTCTGCTGTGTTACTTTTTCTTCTTCTTATACTCTCACCGTCTCGTGCCCTGTCTCACACTCTCCTTGCCACACACACTCGCATTACACAGACACGAGGGGAAACAGTGGCTGATGCTGTGTACTGCCGTGCCATGAGCAGAGTGCTAACTTTGAATGCTAGCCAAGAAACAATTTGGAGTGGAGTTATTATTTTAAGTCTGTTTGCTTGACTTCATGGATTAAATTCAGAGAGTATACCTAGTCTTTAAAGGAATAGTTTGACCTTTTTTGGAATAGATGAGGGCATCAATAGCACTGTAGCCTAATATGTGTCCCAACCAACAGCCGCTTAGCTTAGCTTTGGCTAGCGTGTGTAAAATGAAGTCAAGAGCTAGCTTGGCTCAGTCTGGCGCTAACAAAATCTAGCTTCCCGCACCTCTAAAGCTCACTAAATGACCCTTTATATCTTGTTCATTTAAAACGTAGTGTAAAAATAACACGTTGTGGTTTTCCGGGGGGTTATTTGCTTGGCCGGGAGCAAGCACTTCCTGAAATCCTGCTGGTTGCCTGGCAACTTCGTGGCGAAGACAAAATGTAAGGACGTTATTGCTCCTGTCAAAATAATAATCCCGGCACATTAACCCATTTATAACTTACATTGTACAACACGGTTTCTGTCGGGATTAAACAAACTAGATATAATGTGTTCATCAGTGACCTTTTTGTTAGTTTCGGCAACGAGCCAAGCATTTTTTTCCAAACTTAAGATAACCAGCGACACTCTAGATTTGGATTGAACTATCGTCAAAAAAATAAGTTTTTCTTTTTAACTATTACTTTAGTATAACTACTTTTATTAGCTACTTCTTTTCTCTGTCACGTTGTCTGAACACTAATGTTCTTATGCTCTTAAAAATTTAGGATGTGTCATTTTTGGCACATCCACGTGTCTAGTTCAGGGCAACTCACATTTCTTCAATGATGTGCTGAAAATGAGCCTTCAGGCTGCAGTGTTTTTTATCCAGTCGCACTATAGATGTCTCCCTGAGGGTTTTTTGGAAGAACACATGTTTTTAATAAGGGTCTTTACGTCTGGCCTTGCATAAATGTTTAGCAGCGTTCCTTCTGGGAACTGGGGCTTGTCTTTACAGTGGAGGCTAATCAGCTGTAAATTCTGTTTTAAAAAGGAAAAGGAAGGTATGGAAGGAGTTAATCTCCAAGGCCCATTGAACCCTGTGTCTCACCCTTTATTCACTCTCTCGCCATCTCTCTCTCTCTCTCTCTCTCTCATGCACGTACATGCACTCCCCCCTCCAGAGAGTGAAAGTAGGGGGTGAAAACAAAAAGAAAAGAGAGAGAAAGAAGAAAAGCTAGAGGCTTTAACAAATGATCCAATAAACGGGTAGGGAGATTACAGCTGGTTGCCCACTGGGAGAGGAAGTGGGGCAGTAAATATTTTTTAAAAGCTGTCAATAAATGTCCAGCGTTGAATTGAGAGAAGTATTCACGGCAAAAGCCCAAGGAGATTGGGCTCCTGTGCTGGCTGCTTGGGAACTATGAGTTAATACTCTATAAGATGACAGCAATTAAATTGCGAAAAAATTATGTTTGAAAGAAACTGCTGCTGATTGAGGCAGAAACATGCTAAATGTGTATACCAGAATGAAAACCAAGCTGTTTGACATGTACAATAAATGCATCGCTCCATTCCACTCGCTGGCAGACAATCACAGCTGACATTTCAAGGTCAATTAAATGAACGACATGATGAAAGAACAGATTAAATTTGTTTTACTTATGTTGTATCTGTCACCGTCTTGGATTTTTTGTTTACAGTTTTATTTTGAAGTCCTTATCTCTCGTGTCCTCTGTATCCCTGCACTTCCTGCCTCTGTGATTAACACAGAAGCAGAGTGATTGTTCCTAATTGTTTACTCCTGTGTCTAATCACCTGCACCTTCCTAGTGTATTGAAACCCTGTTTGTCTCCAACCCCAGTGTAGGGGTGTTGTCTGTTTAGAGCTCTGTCCTGAGTCCTGAGCTGAATCCTAGTTTATAGAATCTTTGGTCTTCATGATCTCCTCTTTTGTAACAATAAAATAAATAAATAAATAAAAAAAAAATATATATATATATTTGTATTTATAAATATATTTATATATATATATATGTATTTATAAATATATGTATTTATATATATATATATATATATATATATATATATATATATATATTAATAAATTGCTTTACACTGTTGTTTGGCATGGGGGCGCATTCTTATGTTGCACGCCCTGACAGAATCAATAAGATTAAGATCATATGCAGCTGTCTTTCTGTATTTCTCTTGAAGGTAAAAACACTGACGCTTAATTATCAAACCCTTTTATGTAATACTGCACAAAGCAAGGATATCAAATACAAGCACATCATTTTATTCATCAAGTCTGTTGCACTTATTTAATAATAATAATAATAAATGTTATTTGCATCACGCTTTAAAAGAGACCCAGGGCACTTTAAAAGGTAAAAACATACATAATAGAAGCAAAAGCAATGTACACAATAAAGATTACATAACAGTAATAAATCCAAACAACAAACATACTTAACTAGCATCACAGGTTATAAGCAGATTCAAATAAATGAGATTTGAAAGTGGTGTGTGATGGGGTGATGTGGGAGAGAGTTCCAGAGGGAGGGGGCAGCAATGGAGAAGGCCCTGTCCCCTCGGGTCCGGTACTTGGATAGAGTAGGAGGGGCTAAGGAGGTTGGCGTCGGCAGATCTGAGGTTGCGGGTGGTAGTGGCCAAGGTTGTGGAGGACTTTGTATGGGATGTGGAGAATCTTGAACTGGATTCTTTGCTGTATGGGAAGCCAGAGAAGGTTTTGGAGGACTGTGGTGATGTGATCTCTGGTGAGGGAGTTCTGGATGTATTTTAGTTTGTACTATTTTAATAAAAACAGAAAATAGTATACCGGTTTGGGGTGAGAGTTCAAGATTGATAATATCCTCTCATTATAAATCCATTGTTTAGTTTCTTTTTTTTCACAAGTTACAGTTGCAGTGTTTAAGATCTGGCGGAAAATATGAGTTGATTCCTCTCGTTTCTTTGGATTTAATCCAATAAACAAACGATCAAAACATATACAGACAGCACAGGCCCTGTTTAGTGGCACAGTAAACACACCATAGGCTGCAACATGTGAGCAACACAAGATAGCAGTGGTATTACTCTCAAAGTTTCCACAGTGTGGTGGAAGTTTGTATATATGTATGGCCTGCTGTAGTAGTTGACAGTACATTTTAATTCAATGGACCAGGAAGTAGATGTAAAATGCTAAACCCAATTTCTTAGTAGGCAGCCAGATCTTACAAACTGCACCTTAAAGAAATTATGCTAGAGAGACTATAATCACTAGCTCGACTCCACATTTGGCGGGAAGTCTGTCAAAGATCCCCGACACCAGTCTCACTTTCCCACACCTTTCAACCACGCTTGTTACTCAGCAGTCCAATTAAAGCTGATTTAGGGGTTCACCTGTGTGCCTATTGGCAAATGCTAGCCTTAGGGCGGTGCGATCGTATGATTGATGGGTTGATTAGATAATGACAGACAGCCACAGGACTCACCTGCGTTCTCCTGTTTTAGTTCTCTTACTTTGATTGGATAACATTGTGGTTAAGGCCGATGCTCCAGAAACCTGTAAATAATAAGGTTAAGCCTGACAACAAGATTACACTCAAGAAAGACAGAGTAATAATTCACTTTTTATGTGGCTTTGTCATGTCAACTTCCAATAAAAAGACTTAGTTTCAGTGTGTGATGACGGAATAGTTCCCTTTTGACTCACATTGTTATTATTATCAGGAATATTCTTTTTATTCTATTAGCATATTGGTTGTCAATGTGACCTTAAATTGACAAGGGATCAATTGCAAACAGTTGGATGTTAAAAGGCCTCGTATAACTACGTGTTTTAAATAACAACTCAGCATTGAATATCTTGCCACTTATTTCTCTTGTTAATAGCAACAATAGGAAATTGAATTATTTTAGACCTCCCAGTCATCAGACATAACAGTAAGAAAACATAGATTTAATTCCCCTTCACCCACCAGCCAAAGATCATAATTAGTGGTCATGCTATGAAGATAAAAAACACTTTTGACAATATCAAGTGTCATCTTTGGGATCATTTCTACCGTAACATGTGTGGTCTCTCTCACACAAACGCACACACACACACACACACACACACACACACACACACACACACACACACACACACACACACACACACACACACACACACACAGGCTCACGCACAACAGAAGGCCCTACAGATATGGTAGAAGTTCCAGGATATGGATATCTATAACACCTTCCTCCTCACCCTTGGAACAGATCCTCTTGAGTTTCTGTTTGGTAAGCAGAGAGAACATCCTCGAGTCGCTCCTGTTCTCTCCTCCCCAGCTGGTTTCCCGTCCAGTGGATAATATTTCACTAATCCGATGACACCCTGCGCCGCTGCCGCCAAGGCGCGGTGGCCAGAAGCTCGAGACCTCTGGGGCAATTAAACACAGCACAGATAACAAGCTTGTGCACTACATGAGGTGTTAACATTTCAACCCTGTTGTTACAGTAATGTGTTGCACTGGAAAAGAGCATGTTAAGTCCTGTTTTTAAATATTGTGATTTATATAAGACCAAGTTGTGATGAATTCAAAAAACGAAAATATGTAATCTATTCATATCACATTTATTATACTCAATTTAGTGAACACACCTATTGTGTCGCCATTTAATATGAATTATTTTTCAGTTAACGTTATGAAGTAAAGGTAGCTTATGTGTGTGATATAGTGAAGATATTGTAAATTGCACAGAATCCTGCTGAAACATTACAAGCAAATTATTGTATTCTTTGATTACAACTAACTGCTGTATTTCTTTGATATAGTAGAGACACTGTAACATGTTCAGTAGTTCGCTGACAATGCTGCCAACAGTGATTTACTATCTGTTTAAAAAAAAAAATTAAAACACCAACTGGTAAAAAAAAAAAATCACTTTAAGAGCAATTGGCAGAAAGAAATTCCGATGTAATTGAAATATCCACAAATGTATTTTAGAATTTGTTTTCAAATTCAAATAGATAAAGCATTTTGCAATAATACCTACTGAATTTAATATATATATATCTATATATATATGTATAGATATATATATTTGTCTGAAGAATTTAGAGAAATTAATGATAAATATAATAATTTCATCCCAATCTCAGCCGGTTCAACTTGGCCCAATGCACAGTTAAAGTAGCAGGCCTACCTGGTCGGCCTTAAGACAGCATTGGCTAATAAACGCCACTCTTAATCATTCTTCAACCCTCCCCGTTTGAGTTTGCCTAACTGTACCAGAGACCAAGGTTCAAACCTCTCAAGCTGCCCTTGAAGCATAAGCAGCAGCCACCAAACAGACATCACTTCCAATCATCATCACAACTTCTGAGCCTTCAGTGAACAAGCAGGCTGTCTCAAGGTCTCCAGTTTCACCTCCACAACTCTTTAAAACCCCACCGGCCTCACCAGATTCCCATTCGCTCTGACCTACAGAATCCCAAATGCGTGTCGTCTCACCCTAACTATGACTGAAAATCAGAGCGCAGGAGACGAAAATAAATCACTGCATCTTTTTCAAGCCATTATCCTTTTTTTGATGGGCAATTGACTTTGTGAGCGGGGGTTTATTGCGAGGGAGGGGTGGTGGTGCTGGTGGTGGTGGTGGAGTTCGTCTCTGCGTGCCAGTGAGAGCTGCAGGGCCTCTTGCCCTTTTCTGCTGTGATGCCTGCGTGCTGAGTTTGGCTTGGCTTGAGTGTCTGCACTTGATGGTTTATTCATATTCAGCGGTGCAGGACGCTGTGCCATGAGGTTCCTCTCACACTCAATATGTCTGCGAAGAAGTAACAGAAAGGAGGCCCGAGTCCCGCTTTTTGCCGTACGGGCGCTTCGAATGTTTTGCTCTCGTTTTCAAGATTGGAACAGCGATCAGTTTCAAAGTCGACCAACACCACAGCCCTTCTCTCTTTCTCCCCTGAAAGGCAGATGTTTTACAGCTGTCAAACAGTGATTTTGCTCAACGTCGAAAATGCGTGGTGTGATTTTGACCGTCGAGCCATTTCTGTTTGTTTTATTTTCTTCATTTCCGTTCTTTTCTAGTCTTTCAGTGTCGTCTGCTTCGGAGTATGTCCGTGTCTACTTTTCCTTCGCATCAACTCCCCGAATTCCAATGAGGTTTCTTTGGAGCTTCTCAGAGAGAAATAATTGATAACAAATAAAGCTCATGTCCATCTTACATCGGCGAGCCAACACGGAAAACATTTAGAGGAAAACATGTATGCTTTGTATATATTCCAGCCTCACTTGCAGTCACCACCCATTCCAAACAAATACATAATGTACTATATGCAAAGTTCATTTAAGCACACACATACACACACACACACAGGTAAATTCCACGACAACTGAAATGCCCAATCAGTGTGTGCATGGCTTGTGTTCATCAATTAACAAGCCACTTGCTATTCAAAAACAAACAACATCAACTTCCCCAGAAAAGCCCAGTCAAAACAAGCAGCATAGACTGGCTTGTCCACTTAATCAAAGCCAGATGTCTCCTCAAAAACTATTTCTCTCTCTCCTCAGTGCACCCCTTCATCCAATCGCTCATTCTCCCCTTCTCTTCCCCCCGCATTCCCTTTCCTGTCTGTGCAGACGGCTGGTCCTCGGCAGTCGTGATTTGGTTCTCTTGTCGTCTCTCCGTCTGTCTCTCTGTCTTCTTTCTCTCTCCTTCCCCTTCTTTTTTGTTTCGTAGAGTCAGTGTCTTGTCGAGCGGGCATGGACCCGCGCTGACCCGCCCCCCGGCCGCATTCACAATCGTTCAAGGTGAAAAATTAGACCCACATGGCAGATGCCACGAAAGATGTACCTCTTGCCGGATAACTTCCAGTCGATCTGCCTGCCCATTTGATGTAATGGCGATTTTTGAAATACATGCCACAGCCTGTCTGTCTAGCTAAGAGCTCTGGACTCCTTTCTGTTTACTTTAGCGTGAGCCATGTCCCTTTGGTAACAGCTCTTTGAAGAGAGGAGTCTTGTGGCTGTCGACACACCATTCTCAGTTGATCGGAGCCTGAGCCAGGCACAGAGCGAACGCTAATTTACTTTTCCACCTCAGTGCCGAGAGAAAACACCCTTTCCCGGAGATGCTAAACAATACAGGCAGTGCTTTTCTGCTAACTGCTCTTCAGGAAGGGGGAGGGAGAGGGGAGGGAGGGGGCTCCTGCTGCTGCTTTCAACTGGCTATCTTGCTCAACCTCCTTAATCTGAGAAGCAAATAGCCCCCAGTGTTGTCCTTAGAGCTCATGCACAACTCTGGGAGGCTCAGTGGGTCTGTGGAGAGTAGCAACAAAAGCACAAGTCGAATTGTTTGAAGTCCGCCGTGTGATTGGCACTAATTTACTGGCTCTTTACCCTCTTTGTACTTTTGAACTTTTTGAATTACATTATGTTGTAATGCGTTACAGAATTAGCCGTGATTTATTCTGCTCTGTAAAAACAGGAACTGCTTTGTCAAAAATGTCAAATGTTCTGCTCTTAGAAGTCCTCCGAGTGATTCATAATGGTAACCACAGAGTGTGTTTAACAAAATTGGAAAATTCCTCATTTTCGTCTTTCTTTTCTTTACAGTAGCAAATCACAACAATGACTAATTTAGTAAGGGCCATAAGTTTAGAAACATTTGCAAAGATTGAAGGCAGATTGGTGAAACTCCACTATAACATTCACTACCAGGCCACTACCTCAGTTTAATTTTGTACAACCAGCATAATCATGAACAATAGCTTCATTTTATATTTTCAAAGTAGCACTAGATCACGTGTGCCCTCCACTTATTTTTACTCACTCTACCAATCAAATGAATGTTGACTACAATACTTTACCAGTGTTGGCCTTGGAAAGGGAAACAGGCTGATGGAGCCCATTTCAAATCCAAGCAGATTGGCTTCCCCCAGCCTATTCCTCTATCATTTCCAGACTTTTTTTCTTTTTCTTTTTGCAAAGCATAACAACCATCACATTTTCAGAAACCCAACCATTCTGTGCACAACTGTATGGAAACATTGTCAGAATGGGCTAATCACAACTATAAATTGACATAAAATTCACTTTTCAATTTAAATGATGGGTATTTGAATTCTTATAGTGGTGCAGATTTTTTTTTTTTTAAACGTCGCCTGAATTAATCTGCATATACAAACTCAACATTGTGCTTTACTGATGAATATTGCTTCACAACTTTACTCTCCCTAATCCTTGCTCTTATCAGGCTGACTTGCTGACTGTGGATGGTGCTTCACAGCTTCACTGAGATTGAGGGGATGGAGGAAGGGGCGGCAGATTCTTGAAGGGGACACTTGTGGGAAGGAAAGGGGTCTCATTGCGAGAGATCAGCTTGTGTAAACATTCAGGTTAATGAAGCTCAGTGGGTCTAATCCTCAGCCCTCTTTCTCACTCTCCCTCGCCCCGGCCTCAAACCCTCTTCACCCCTCCCCGGGACCTCCACCCCCCCCAGTTTCCACCATAATCCCTTGCAGGAGCGGGCACTGTCAATCAAAAGGACCCCAGGGAAGGAGGACAGGGTGAGACGTGTGCGCGTGTGTGTGCATGAGTGTGTGTGGGCGTATATGTGTTTGCATACAGTACAACTGGGATTGATATTGCGTGCACAAACCACACCACATCACATACCTGCTCACACACATGCGGGTGCAGAGCGCTTTGAGGTGCTATATAGTCTGTTGTGGTATTTCCATTGAGGGAGCCACACTGCTTCAAACCATATGAGCGGTGAAGGTGGAAGCTCTGGGTCCAGACCTGGACCCGGGGGTAATAAGCAACACATGAACCGTATATGACGAAGGGGAAACGGGATGAAGGAGCAAAGAGGGGGTGGACGGGAAGGCAGGTCTCCAATCTAAGCTCTCCAAACACTGACATCACACATTGTGGTCGGGCTATCAGCCGAAACACACAGAGCTGCAGGAGGATGTCTTTTTATACCCTGAAACAACAACACATGATCATAATACAGTGGGCATGTGGAGGAATAGGTGTTGCAGTAATGTTGACTGATATGTGAAAATAACATTTAGGCTACAGGTTAACATGTTTGATAAATAATAAACAATGAAATGGAACGGCTTCTTAGTCTGCTTTAATATAAGCCACAATCATTAGCATGTCCTGCTAACTAGCGCACTGCCAACAGTTATGGCAAAGTATTGCTACTGCCAGGAGTTGGCATATCATTAACTCATTACATTGGTTTGTGTATAGGTAATTACACATTATGTAGAATGTCCCGACTGTAAATACTACACCTACTGTTTAAAAACGTGTCAGGCAAAAGCTACCCAAGAACATATCGGTTGGTCCTCATCCTAAAAGACACGTTCTCTCGTAATATTAAATGTGAAAAAGACTGTTTGATAATATAAACACGTATGACAGCTGAAGGGTTGTGTTACAACCATCTGTGTTATATTTTCTTTGTGTTTTTTAATAACAGCTCGATACTGAAACACAAGAACAATGCTGCTCCTTTACGTCTTCGACATGGGTCAGTAGGCTACATGCTAGCTGCTGTTGGTGCTGTTTTAATAGGATATCTAGCTTTAGCATTTTAGGAATATGCTATATCATTTATGTTGACATGAAGTCCTAATTTAATATCACATTTACAGGGTTTTGATACAAGTAAGCTGGAAACATATACAAAGTCAGCTGATGACAGTATCATGAATGTTAGCTTCATGAGTTAGCTAGCTACGCCTGATAATTCTGCTAGCAAGTGTGTCTTTCAGTCGGCATTGATGGGCGCGGGCTCAAAATAATATGCTATTTTGACTAAATGAATACACGTTGGTAACACTTAGTAGTGATTAAAGGAGGAGGGGATGGAAGGGGGGGGGGTGCTCTGAAATGTCTACCTGTTAAGTGCCACTGAGAGTTTCAATAAGCAACCATGTTTCGTCCTCAGTTACAGAATTTGCCCTGAGGAACTGTAAACAGTGTTAACTAACTGACACCTTCTCTACCACCTTGTCCTGAGAAGTTAAAAAAACACCTGGCTAGTGGCCACTGAAGGACATCATGAAACAGATACCCGAGAACAAGAGAGCATTTGTTGGTGTGTGGGTTTATGCATTATGTACAGCAGCTCGTGTGTGGATGGATGTTGTTTTCCCTTCCTCCGAGGCCAACTCCCTGTACTGTCTTCACAGCAACAATACCATCACAGCCCAAGGAGAGAGCCTGAACCGGCCATTCAACTCCACTGTTGCCATATCAGTTCCAGCTCTACATTAAGGAGGGGATTTTGTCTTTCTTTTTCGTAGGCCTACTTGGAAAATGAGTTTAAATTTGAGACATTCAAAGGATCTTAAATGCTTCTCAGGCGGTTGATTATGTCAAAAGTTACATAAATAAAAATACAAAACTGAATGGAACCATGACAGAACTTGCATCGGCCACCTAATTCTCTGAGGAAAACTAAACAACAACAAAAATATTTTAGTTTTGAATTAATTAAAGCCTAGTACATATGGCTTTAGTGTATCTGTTTCAGTCTGACAAACCCTGCCTTCTTTCTATAGTTGTGCTGTGATCATGACATTTCTGGGTATCAACCTAGATGAAAACCCAAGAAGAAGCTCCGAAAATGTCCGAAAGTGTTGAAAAAAACGCGAACATACCTAAAACTGACTGGCGAATCGGGTGGTAATTACCTGTTGGTTTCATTGACATTCCATCCATTATCATATCATAATGCAATTATCATAAAATATGAATATTGCAGTTTTAAATATTTTATATATAAGTGCTCTCTTTTTACACAATAACAAATGGACCCATTTGAGAAAAATATTTATGAAAATATCTGCAGCTTAATTTTGTTTAAATTAATAAAAAGACAGCTAACATCTTAACTCATATATATATATATATATATATATATATATATATATATATATATATATATATATATATATTGTGTGTGCCCGGCATGAAGGGTCATTTTTAAAGGCCGTTGACGGCATGACTAATCATGGCCATATTAGTTTACTGGCCATATCTGCATGGTCTTTGGTCTCCCTCATTTTTCTCACAGTTCTCGTTTTTCTATCGTCTTATGGATTTCCCTCTTGCCACCACCAAAGGTTTGGTTGCTGTTTTATGATGGCATATATTGTGATGATGATGATTTATGCTCTAATACGCTTCTCTCTCATTTATTCCTGCTCCCCTGGTTCCCATAAATCAGTGCAGATATAGAGCCTGGCTTGGCTGCATGCCACTCTTGCCACAGCAAACACTCCTCTGGGGACATGGGAGGACTAAAAAACACGGTAACCTAAAAGACAAAACAAGCAGTACCTGAATATCATAAACATCCAGTTATTTATTTTTATGTTCAATTCAATGACAATTCACTGATGGGCTCAGACGTTTTATATTCTTCTTCACCCTTTATTTATTGCCTGCCTGCAACTATGTATTGGCAAAGCACTCACTGAAGTTTTTGCAGTGAGATTTGGGGGTACAAAATGAGCCCCCATTAACACCACACAAACCAGTATGACTGAGCTGTCTGAGCGCTTCTGTCAAAGGTCTGCTCACTGAAGCCAGATGGCAGAAAGAAAGAAGGGGTGAGAGAGACGGATGACAGAAATTGCGAAAAAAAGAGTAAGGTAGGAAAAGGACAGGATGAAAAACTGGGTGGTTTGGGGTTCCCCTGGCATTCTGCATTACGTGAGCAACACACATTGCACACAAACTACACACAAATGAACCGACACGTGAATGCTGAAGTATTCCGCCCAGACTCTGAAATCAACTGCTGGCTCTGATCCAACGTTAACATGGTTCAGTCCATATACCCTCGTGTGGCAGGGGGGAGGAAGCCAACTTTCTTCTTCTGTGGTAAAGCTGCTGTGTGGCACCAGCTAATGAAACCAGCAGCATCCCTCATGTCCCTGCCAACTCCTTCCCTTTTCTCTTCTTCTGTGGTGGCGGAGCTGGTGTGGTGACAAGGGCAGCCTGCGATGCAGTGAGGGCCCCTCACTTGACTGAATTATCTCATCAGGGTCCCTTTATTAGGAACTCAGCAGGCTTATTATTTTTATTATTAACGGCCTGTGTTTTCATCCTCAGGATGCTAGGCTTCAGTGCACGCAGCTGTTTCTCCTCAACTCTTATGTTTTTTTAACTTAAGAGGTGCTTTTGCAAAATGCCGTTCAGATATTTTTCTTCAGCATCCCCCCGCTCTACGCCTATCTTTTCACTGGTCTGGCTTAATCTTTTTTTTTTTCTCTTCCTGAGGCCGGATTAGGCCAAGTTTAACAGCCATGTCTCCAAGCTGGAGTGACAGGCCAGTAAAATTATGTTGAACACGGCGAGCCAGATAATCATTAAAGTATGAAATAATAAATCCAACTTTGCCTGGTTTCTCTCAGACGAGTAACAACAATGTGCTTGAACATTCAAAGTGACGGTAAGAAAGCAATATATTTCCAAACAGTATATTGCCTTTGGTGAGAAATCTCTGTAGAATTTGCAGACGTCTATTATGAAATAATGATTAAATATACATCACGGAAAAATAAATAAACGCTCACACGAAAAAAAGGAATAAAGAAAATCGTGAACAGAAAAGTGGACGCGGTTCATCAGCGAGTCTACATGCTGACATCCTACTTGGATGATGTATGTGTTATATTAGTGTCTTTCATTCATCACACCCCCACTGTCTTTTAGAAGAGGGTCTTGAAGTGAACATGGAGACATCAGGCTGCTAGCTAATAACCCACGAGTGGAAGTGTGATCAATAGCACAGCTCGGGTTTCCCAGCTACATCACAGAGAGAAAGTGTAGCAGCAGCTGTTTAGAGCTTTGAATAGGAACAGCAAAGCGTAGAGAGGCATTCCTCGGTGAGGTTCAACATATGGACACTTTGCTCTTGTAAAAGATGACGATTAAGCTCAAAGGGCAACACAGCTTTTTTTGGGGGGGGGGGCTGAAAATCGAGTGCTTTGTCACTTGAACGTAAACACAGGGTGTTTTGGGGCCCCTGCTGAAACAACCAATTCTGACGCTTTTCTTCAGAGAACTGTCTCCTATTTATAGTTGTGGATTAAATGCTCTTGTTTTAGAAAAGAAATAATGTGTTTTTGCGAAGAGGAACAAAAAGGGACAATACTTGTTATTCAGATCAATTCATTATTGGTTATTTATGAAATTTAAAAAGTTTGAATATCACCAGATTTATCCTTCAAATGACAACATAAACATCCGTAAACAATTTATTTTATAGAGGAGCATGCTATGTATTTCTTGAGTTTAGTTGTACTCGTACACAGAAACACTGCTCCCATTGTTGTAGTTACTGCGAAACATGCCTTTTTTTTCAATGATTCAGACTATATTGGCTAGACGCTATGATCCTGTGCTCAGTTCTTCAACAATAAAGACTATTAAGACTATAAAAAAGACAGAGACAACCAGAAAAAACTCTCACAAACCGCAGTGAAGCTCATGCTGTGTTCAGAAGCACAAAACATGATTCACACATGGAGACATGCCTGCAGCCGTCAGATTTTATGGATCCCAAAAGTCACATTATTGCAACCCTGCAGCGCATATTCTCCGAAGCTTTGTCACCGAGCCCAGTGACTCATGCTGAATGGTCTATTCCACTGAGCCTCTATCGCACCCAAAACTGTTTAAACATGTCAAAATCACAGTGAGATTTCACCACCGTCTCAGTCTTGGAGGGACTGAAGCGGCGTTCTCTGCAGCCAGCGCTCAATCACGAGGGTGAAAACACAGCATGAAAACCATTTCAGGATAAGAGAGATGAATGGGAGACAGGAAAAGATGAACTGGAGCATTACAACCCAGTGACAGTTTGAGCAATTGATCTGCCGGGAATGTTTTGCTCTCCAAGGATGAATATGATTTAGGTTTCTGTATCAACTGAAGAAGTTCAGCTGACGTTACATATTGAAAATGATCTTACTGGATTTAGATTTACATGAACAAAACCGTTTGAACTCTTGCTGTACGACCTTTTTATGCATGCCTGCATATATATTTTTTACCAACAGGCAATGCTTAACCATTGAGTCAGACTTCTCCTTCACCACAGCTTCATGACGGTAAGACTAGACTTGGTAAAACCCGAGGGGGGATGGTCAGTCACAATGTAAAAAGAAAAAACACTCAGCATCTATCACTCGTGGTCCCAAGACAATTGGCTTGCTTCCCATCCTGGTGGTTTATCAATAAAGTGATTACCGTAATAGAAAGAACAGTGCCTTTTTAAAAGCCTCTTTACTTGTCAGATAATTAAATCAACCAATAGGGAATCTGTTACTGATCAGAAACCTGCATTATTGATGAGCCAATGGTATCTTTTGTAGGGACTCTGGGGGTTATTAATAATTGATGGACTCCATCTGGATTAATGTGTGTGAGTGTGTCTGTTTATTCATCCGCTATTCACATCAATCAATCGATGAATCTTTCAAGCTCTCGGATCCTGAGTTGTCCAAAAGCAGCAGCGGCAATCGGGGGAAAGCCAAAGTGAAGGAAGCCGTGACGACTATTGCTCATCTGACTTTGATTGCTCAAACTTTTTCCGTCAGTTGTGGTCCGAGTTATTAAAACCAACCGTCGTGTCCTTCAGTACCCAGTCAGAGTAATAACAGGGTAATGCAGTAAGTCAAACAGTCTTGTTCTAATTAGGTGTGGTTGTGTGCGGTGTTCCAGCGCCTGTCGACTGCTCACAGACGTGCCCATAAACACATTGGACCTCGGCGCTCTGCGGATTTCGCAGCACTGTCCGCAGGACGGGGGAATGATCCAATAAGAGTTTTTTATTTTGTATTTTCTTTTCTGAGTAGAAAGAACAAAAACACAACAATCACGGAGGAATGTTGTTACAAAAAGGAAAAGCGAGGCGGAGTGGAGCAGCCGGAGAATTCTGTTTTTGATCAAATAAATCCCTCTGTGTCTTGGATCATTTCATTGTAATATCTAGTTTATAAAGAGTCAGAAGAGAATTCTAAGAAAAGTTTGAAGAGACAAACGTTACATTTTCTTATCTGAAGGCTGTGTAATAGATGTACATTTTTTGAAATTACAGGGATTTTCTGCAACTGGAGCTCCATTATGGCCACTAACTGGTATCCTAGCACAATCTGTGGTATCTCACTGACTGGTTTTGGTTTCCATGCGGTCTGCAAAAATGACAAAATGATGCACTGGACTGAAGCTTTGAACTGACACATTGACAAGCTGCCCTCTGTTTGGTTTTCACCCAGAAGATATTTGTGACATCCTCATATTTAAGTGCTTACAAGACGTATACAATCTTCCAAAATAAAGACGTCTTAACTATTTCTGTTATTTTTGTTGATGAAATGTGGTCCATAAAATCCTGACGAGTTCCCAATAAATGAATTTAGACCAAATCAGTTTTACATCTGGAAATGAATAAATCAAGGACTTTGAGTAGGATTAGCTACTTAAAAACCGATTGCTAAATACTATGATACAAAATCAATGAACTAAGTTAACATTCATACTGAAATTGAATGTGTGTTAAGATAATTAAACATTTTAACCGCGGACAGGCAAATATAAACATTTACACACAGAAAAATATACATATAAATCATCCATATACACCTACAACACTAATAGGCATGAATTGTATAAAATGTTTTTGATTGAAAAATATTGACCAAATAATATTAACTCAACTTACTTTTGATCATACCACATGTTTTTTCAAATTGTTTTCTCTGAGCAGCTTCAGGACTTTTTGTCCTGGTTGAGATTATAATCCAAGAATAAAATATGAGTCTTGGATCATGTGTTAAATCAGTGTGCAATGATAAGTTCCAACGATAATATCTGGAAATCTGCAAACTGATCTGTTTCTTAATTGTTCCTAATTGGCTCAATTATGGCATTATCAACCACTTCTTTCATATTATGTTTGTATGAGTACAAAGTTATGATGTAATAGCTGGTTCCTTATTTCTTCTTAACTGGGAGCTACTCAGGATTTTGCTGCGTTAATGCTGAGCCTTCCTCTTCTTTCCTCTCCGCTCTTTGTGGGCGGAGTTTTCACACACTTTGCAGTGACAAGGCAATGTGCACCAAGGTGAGGCCTCCGTGAAAATCCACCGCCTGGAGCCACCAAGCCCACCGGAGAGGAAAAGAACACATCGCTCCTTTTTTTCACACTTTTACCTTTACCTTTAGCTCTCCCTCCCTCCCTCTTTCTCTCTTACTCATTCACCCCAGGCATCAAACTGATAATCCAAAAGGTCACCTGTGGCCTCCTTCTCTCGCCCCTCCCTTCTCTTTCTCCTCTCCATTGAGAGAGAAAAAGAGACAAAACATGCCTGAGGGAGTAAGGGCAGGTAACTCTTGCAGTCAAACAAGTGTCTCCTCTTCCTATTGCAATTTTCTCCCACATCATTTCCTTGTTCAAGATCCATTACCTCATTGGGGTGAAAAAGTGACAACGATTATTAAAGCGGCTGAAATATAAAAGGTAATATAGAGTACTGTACCCTTTGAGAGCTTGGTTTCTCAACATAGGATAAGAACAATGTCTACAAATACAAATAGAACAAATAAGGAAATTTATTCTCAAGTTTTGCTCAACCTATAAATGAAATGTACGTTACTGACTGCTGACTCCTCACTACTCTTAACCGACCGGTAGGCATCGAGTTATCAACAACGCCTTAAATTTGAACTTTTGCTACTGCTATTGATTACAAATAAGTTCCTCTCTTGGTTTGCACGCCCCAAAGTACAGTAATAGAATCAAGTTTGTTTATATAACTATTGCATAGCTAATACCAAACTGAACCGAGCGCTGACTACAACAACATAGTCTTCTGTTACCCTGAGGAGAGATAGTTAGCTGTTGTGCTAGTTACGGCTAGTAGAGCTTCAGAAAGCTAACGAGACCAAACATAGACAAACAGTTTCTGTTCAGAGAAGGCGTTAAACAGACAACATGAAGTGTTACACAGTTTAATGTTACCACACAAGAAGTTTACAGTAAATAAGCGCACCAACGTACATCAGACGAATACAGTTTGGAGGTAAAAATACTTGAAGTGCACGCTGGATAGGCTACACAGACTGCCCTGCACTCCCTGTCCCCCATCACACTTTTCTGGTCTCGTCCGAGCAACTTCTTTAGACTCTGAATGTAAAGTGATGTCGTCAAACTGCCCATTATACCCTTCTTTTGTGCAGAAGGGACAACTTAACAGTGTCCCTCCTTCGCCTAATAGCCTCACACTCAGCTATCACTTTTAAAATCATTGAATTGGAGAGATAATTTCGGCGGGTTTGTGCGAGCCTTAGGCAGGAGGGATGAAAGGTCAAAGGTCAAGTGTAGTTCACCCTCCCACATTTTATTTAGACTCAGTGAATATTAATAATATAGTCGAAGCAGAAAGATGACAGCAATTTGTCCTTTTTGGCCCTACTGCAATATGTCATTTAATGACATTGTTTCTCTTTTTAATAAATACGAGTTGAGTTTCTTTAGTGCGTCAACAGCATCAGACTTCAAACATGAAGCAGAGTAAAAAGCGAAGTTATGTGTAAACCACCATTTTATGTGAAAAAAAGTATTTTCTCTGTTTGTCTACTTTTCCACTGTGTATCTGGGATGTAGGCAGCAGCTTCTCTGACTCAGACATTACCCGGTCTTATATCACCCTTATTAAAAGAGTCTCTTTCCAAGTCTTTCAGACAGACAGTACAGTTCATTATACTCCAATAAACAGAAGTGAAAATAAATGAGATGTTCCTTTTTTTAACGTTTTGCCTGTCGGTGAATTAAAATTTAACTCACAAACCACAAGCTAGAAATATTAAGTTAATAAGCATAGGTTTTAAAGACGCTAAACCTCTGCATGATGGGTAGGAAATACTGTTTGTATTATACGACATCTTAAAAGTCTGTAAAGGTTATGAGGGCGCGTCTTATAGCATGTCAGTCTTTGTGTGGACATTACTTTTGACCATCGGTTTTTCATGATTTTCCTGTCCTTTGACCTCGGTCCAGTGTGACCCAGGGAGAGAAGGAGCAGTCGCCCCGATGGTTTTCTCTCTTAAACCTGTTTCAGATTCTGAGGCAGCGGGGCTTCTGCAACTCAGGAAGCCATAAGAAAGTATTTCATATCATCCCCCTTACATTCAAAAAATACACCCTCCTTCTGCTTATAATCTTTTACTCACTCTTATTCTGAATCTCTCTGTCTTTCTCCTCCACCTTGTTGTTTGTATTCTGTTCAGTGAAGAAGTGAGGTACCTTAAAATCAGGACGTATAAGAGAATATGCAGCAGATGCTTTAGTTTGTCTCTATTTGCTGACTTTCTCACAAAGAGCAGGTGAAATCATCAAGAGAGAATCCATTATTGTGTCCTCTGTGTCTTCACTTTCTAGCACATAATGATGTTTTCATTTTTTTAAGAAAACGTTTCCCTCTTTTCTTTCTTTTTTTCCTTTTTTCTTCTCCCCAATCGTATTACTCTTTATCTCCTACCACTTACTTCCTTTAGCTGAACTTTATCCTACCTTTTCAGGTAGACATGCACATACAGGTCATGTAATAAACCCTTGCTTCCTTTAGCCTTCAAGCCATGGGAATCAAGTACAACATATACAGTGATGACATCATGCTGTACACTCAGAGGTCACGTATAAACCCTTAATATTGTAATAACAGTGACTTAAACTAATTACAAATAATTAGTTTTTTTCTTTTGATAGTTTATTATAATCCTTTGCAACATATCGTATACGATACAGCAACAAAGGACAAGAAGAAATTCTGCTTTTGAAGTTCAGTTGTATTTTACTTACAGATTTTTCTCATTTGAGGTTTATTGTTTGCTTCACATTAATCTCATCGCTGATTGCTTTGTTCTGCCACAACAAGGCAGCCGGTTGGTACTGTGTTTAACAATCATGATATTTCTTTCTTTACTTGTAATGAAGCAGAGGCTATGTGATTGCGCTTGGCAATACTCACATTATGATGCGATGAGTAAGATGGAGAAGATCCAATAAAGAAACAGTTGTCATGCTCAACTGCCACGGGCGAGTTGATTTAAGTACAATTAGAAAAACAAACGTTAAGGAAATGTAATATTTGTGAGATACTTTTAGGATATCACAAGGTCGAGAGCCATCCTTGCTTTTGTTCCTTTTTTACTGACGCAAGAACAGGAATGGACAGTAAGTATCCTCCTGTAATAATCAAATTCATCTTTACTGTAAATATACCGTATATTTATTCATTTGATTCTTTTAGCCGCTGCTTTGGTCCGGACTCATTATCTCCAAAACCATTGGATGAGTTACTATGGAAATCTAACATCCCCAGAGGACAATTTTTGGCTTTTAGATAAATGTCTTGGCAGCTATTGCAAGGATTGTCCTGCTATTTGCAACATGTACAGAAGATTAATGCTAATGACTTTTGGTCAACAGGTCAAACAGAACAGGTGAGTTGAACAGAGACATTTCAGCGGGGTAAATGACTAACACATGGTGAAATCATCCCCGAATTGAAAAGGGATGTGTTCAAAATGATTAGGGTTAATCAATTTTTTTTGTTGAGCTCACATTTTGGTTTGAGCTGCAAACAGCCTCTCTCATCATGTGCATGTACCTTTAAGGGTGTAGTTCACTCAAAGCTCCCCCCCCCCTCCGTTTTCCTTTAAAAAAAACATTAACCAAAGGAAAACCATTCAGTGAAGTATCATCATCCTGCAGTGATGTCGCTACACCTCAATAAAAAATCTACCAAAAACTTGTACATTGTCAGCAAAACAATAGGTTGTGTTGTTGTGAAACTATGTCACACCATACCTCGAGTCACATGGAGAAGGCAGAAACACAATACTCTCACCACGCCTCGTCTTTGTCAGGGAGAGAGTTTGAAAAATCCCTAGGCTTGCGAACACGGATCCTAAAGTCTGACGTTTTCTGCTCCGTCGTGGGAACTTGTAAAGCTACGTGTGAACGTATCTGTCTCACCTCTGGGCCTGTGCGCAGGAAATAGAAGAGTTGAAAGTGTGCTTTTGAGAGAGTGTATGTGCTGGGTGCGGGTGGAGGGTTTCAAATAGCAAAATGTTGGGGAATTCTCTCAGGAGATCATCCATCATATGAAAATAGGAGACTGGCTGAGGTTTTGCTTTATTTGCGTTCAGGAGGGGATTATAAATCACCAAAAGTGAGAACGAGTGTCAATCGTCTGAGCTGTTGCCTGAACAGCGGCTGTGTATTTTGTTTCGTTTTTCGTTTCCTAGACAGCAGTTTATAGCGCCGTCATTTTTTAGGGTGGTTGTGCTAATTGCCTTGTTGTTGTTTTTTATATCTGATTGAAAATTGCTGATGCAGTGTTGACTCACATACTGTGTAATACATGGAGCAGAAATGTGAGCTAATTTCACACTGGTCAACACAGCCACTGTTGTGTTTGTACGCATGGGAAAACGTACAGAAGAGTCGGATGAATACCTGCCCTGAGGATGTTCAATTCCACATATCCGCTGAGACATTCCTTCAAAAGTTTATTGTTACATGTTGCACTTTCTTTTGGTGGGAGACACTTTCTCACGGTTCAAAACAGAAACCCAAATCAATATCATCTATTTAGAATAGCCTTATTTTAATAATCATTATCAATTCCTCAGGTCATCAATTTCTCAATAAATTGCTTGTTCCATTGATGGATGAAATGTCAGAAAATGGGGAAAAATGTATCAATTCATGTAACATTTTCAAATATCTTGATTAATTAACTGATTATTTAATTTGTATTAAAAGTTGCATGCATTATTAAGTCCATTAAGTTATAATGTTTGATATTTCTCTTTGATTGAGAACTTCAGAGGATGGACGAGGAACAGCTGATTCATCTATTAATGGCAGTTTTTGAGGTCACATTTAAACATGAACGCCTTTTAGTACAACTTTTAGTAGCAACTTCACAAACGATAGATCATAAACTAGCTGAGATGAATCATCACCTTCCTAAGACAAAGGTGGTGTTTATTGAAGGTATGTTTGGATGTATATAACGTTATATCATGCGCATCTGTATTCATATTATCATGTCCACCCTCTTTGGGTCAGTTACAGCAATTGATCATCATTTTGACATTTCTATTAGCAATTCATTCGGTTATGAATTTCTCAATAAATTGATCGGTTCTTGATGAAATAAAATTGGAAAAAGGTACCTCGATTTATCAATTCATGTAACATTTTAAAATATCTTGATTAATTGACTGATGATTTCCTTCTTTATTCAATGTTGCATGGACTATTAGATCCATTAAGGAGTTTAAATAATTGCTTTGATTCAGACCTTCAGAGGATGGACGAGGAACACCTGTCAACACAATGCAATGGCTCTACAATGTTTCCTGAAGTGTTGTTGTGAAATGAGCTGATTCATCTATTAATGGCAGTTTTTATTTCAGTACAGCTTCAGTCCAACAAAGCAACTTCACTAACCATAAACTACCAGAGATGAACCAACACAGGGAGTGTTTATTGAAGGTATGTTTGGATGGATTACGTTACATCATGCACATGTGTATTCATGTTATTGTGTACTCATGTTATCTTTGGGTCAGTTACAGAAATTGATCGAGTTACATTTCTAGATTGTCACATCCGGGCTTCGATTTCTAAATAACAACAGCTTCAGCTACCAGAATCTAGTTATACATGATGTGTATAAAGCTAGGGACATTCCCCACTGTATGGTATTGTTACGTGTGCATTTCTAATTTCTATTCCTGATGCTGCACACAAACATTTGTCATAGTATACAGTATATCACGTCAGTGGAGCAGCTCCTGCAGGCTGAGGTTTCATCCCGCTGTGGAACCAACTCTGTCTGAGGCTTACAGCCTGAAACATCTGTTGTAATTTCTGTCAAATTGAACTTTTATTACCTGGTCATTAAAGCCGCAGCAATGGCAAAACCAGATGGGTTCTTGCTGACCTTACAACTGCTTCTTTTTTATGGTGTTGGTGAAAATTGAACCAAAGGAAGCCGTGCGCTTTATAAAATTAAGGCAATCATTCCCACATTCCTGAGACATGGGGGGCACTGAGGAGGGCAGAGAGAGGTGGAGAGCAGCTATGAAGGGGGGAGTGTGTGTGTCTGTGTGTGTCTGTGTGTGTGTGTGTGTGTGTGTGTGTGTGTGTGTGTGTGTGTGTGTCTGTATGTGTCTGTGTGTGTGTGTATGCATACAGTATACAGCTTAATGTTCTTCGTGGGTAGATTTTGCAGACTCAGTGGAAATGGAATACAAAATATTACTTTACAATGTTATGGCTATATCAGACAGTCATTCTGTAATTACCTGTACAGTACAGTAAGTATTTCTAACATGACCTTTCTAAATAAATGAAAGGATTGTCAGAAAAGTGGCCATTGATACAATGGGTATTGTGTTTCCAATACTGCATATCTAATGTTAAGTCCCTGTCATGGATCTCAAACGTTCGATTATATTATCTATTAGCTTTTTTTTATCAAATTGAAATCTGCAAGATATTACATTTGAAAAACAACCCCTTCCCGGCCCTGCACATGCGTGTGTTCCTTATGGGCCTCTTTGCTGTACGGTTAAAGGCCAGGGTCAGTTAAATAACACGCGCAGCATATAACCAGCCTGGGTGAGAGCTGTCTCCCTGGGAGGGACGGCTGCTCCATCACTGGTCCCAGTGGGGAAGAATGGAGGGATGCTGGGTGTGTTTATTAGAGACAGAGGGAGGGGAAATGCGTATTCAGCCCAGGGGAGGGGGAATTTGCTTTCCGTACCTTCAACGTAAAATCTGTAGATGTACTGGAGAACCGGAAACCACTTTTTTTTTATCTTTAAGTTTTATATAAAAAACATTCCTATGACAATCGTAAGTCATGATAAACAATACATGCTGGATTCTAATCCTTTGGAGAATTGTGTAAAAGTTAGAAAGAAGTCGTGTCCAAGAAATTGTTATCAAATGAAATGAGAAATGATCTTAAACCATCTTGGCACCAGTACACAGCGCCCAAACTGTTAGTGGGATGGAGCCATTTCTGTTCAGAAACCAACAGCTGACATTCACACCCACTTAACAACGTGATTCGCTAATGCGTGCAGAGACTAGAGAGTAACCAGGGTTTAGCCTGGTCGCTTAACATCTCATTTTATTTCATTTTTCACAAGTGAAACACAGCTAATGCCTTCAAGGACTACATCAAAATTAGCATCTTTTTTTTTTATCGATATTGTTTTTTAAGCTCGCAACCGTCTTTGAAAAAGTTTGTCTTTAGATGTGGTCGGACAACACTTTGCAAAGACAAGACCCTCAGCGCCTGCCGGTCCATCTCCAACCACATTTCCCAGAACCACTTTCAACACCTTTCAAAAAACAGGGGTTCAAACTCGTAGCTTTCAACGTGAAGTCGCCAGATAACATGAGCAAACAAACAAAGTGACTGATAAGCGGATGTGGTCATGGCCACAAAACAAATGTCTTTTTCCCTACATAATGACAGTTAAGTTATGACATAGTCACAAAAAGTCCTGACCAATTATGTAGAGAGTCCAGCCTTATACAGTATATCTGTGTGAACAAAAACAAGGAAAAAAATGAAGTGGTTGGAATAGAAAGTAAAGGGTGGGAGGGATTTAAGAGGAACACGTGGACATTGAACACTGTTGTGGAGTCAAGAACACTTGAAAGCTGCAGGTTTGTACGACTTAAAGAAGTTATTTTATCAGAGGTGTATGAATTTGAAGGTGGAGTTGATGCAATGGGGCGGACGTTGTGTGAATCAGAATCATCTATTTGCTTCGTGTGTTAGAGACACGAAGAATTTTGACTTGCCGGCTGTTGTTTACATTAGACAGACAAACAAAACAACAACAATCAACTGTCAACATAGTGCAAGAATTTAAATGTACAATGGTAAAAGATACAAAATAATGCCCGTGCAAGCTAAAGTCTGCGCTTTCGGGGGTTGTGTAAAGGGGCCATCTAAATGCAGATGTGGTGGTTACGAGGCTCTCGCTTCCTTAGACATAAGCTCTACGAAGTATACGATTACATTAATACACTCCTCGTGTTTATGCTCTCTCTCCCTTCCTTGTCCGAGTTCTTTCAGTATCCCTTCAACACGGGAATAATAACGGTTATACGCGACACTCACGTCCGTGTTCCGCACGACGAAATGTAAAACGTTAAACCTTGAACCGCTTCACGTGAGACTCCTCCAAGAAGCCGAAGGTCAAAATGTACCTCGGCGAACTCGGAGGCAACGTTTTCCTGTATCCTGACGGGAGGAACGGCGTCACATTGTGACAGTAACTCTGTGTCAGCGGATAACAGCATCTGGCGCGAGGACAGACAGGCAGCTCGTCAGAGGAAGGGAGAGACAATAGCGGCTTTTATTTCTCCACCACACATTCCAGCGGAGGAGAGGAGTCGGTCCGCCCCATGTTTGAACCTGAGGCAGACTAGTTCATCGTGTCTGGGTCACGGTACTTCCCAGGGCCTTTTGTCATTTCGCACCTCACTGCTGTATTGTCACAGGAGAGGATTTTTCCAGCATGTATATATATATATATTTAATTCAATTGTTTTTCGGCAATGAACGCCATGACGCAACCACATTTCTACTTTAATGAACAATGCATCACTAAAGTCAAAAGGTGAACTCTTTGGTATTACAAGCAATCGCGTCATTAAAAGTGAGTTCATAAGTTCACTGCTATTGATATTTAATACACCTATATTTAAAAAGATGATGCCGTCTATTGCCAACAGTTTTATATTTCTTTGTGCATAACAAATACCTTCTGCTGCCAATGAACCTATTTGGGTGCATATCGTGTTATGATATATTTTTGTTATGATGTATTTTTGAATATTGAGATCAAACATTGGTTGTTTTGTGTCACTGCAGTGTTGAAAGATAACTGGAGTGAAACCGAGGACAACAAATGTAACATCATAATCAATTGTTTATTTGTTGAATGATGATTGCAATTTTTAGCAAGAAACGTGTCACAGCATATGATCACGTGACCTATTGTTTGTATATGATGTTGTTTTTTTGTCCAGTAAAAGTGAGCTGACGTAATTTAAATATCAAGACACTCATATTGAAACAGCGCTTTAATAGTTGTGCTAATCCCGAGCATATCCCAATGGTATATCTTCATAATAGTAGTAATAATAATAATATTAATAATACTACTCAATAGTGATAATAATGATAAGGGTCATCACTCATTACACATGTGACAGATACCAGTTTCTTCAGGGGCAGTAGCCTCAGTAGACCAGAATGCATTGCTGTTGCCATGAGCTCATGCGGAGTGAGTGCTGTAATTATTTTCCTCAACTAGAGAAGTTGTCTCTCTGCATTATTGCTGTCACTCTTCCAGCTGACATGTGCCAAATGCAACAGGTTGAGGCACATTCTTTGGGGGATTTTTGAAGTAGTTACAGATAAAGTAGAAATGTTCCTGAAGTCATCTTTGGGTCAATGAAATAAAGTAATGAATTATTTAAAAAAAATTTAAACAAAATCACAGCTGTAATTCACCCGAGGTCGGACATCCTTTTTAGAACAATACAGTATAATATGTCCTTAAAATTCCTAAAATCTCTCCTTCTTTATATTACACTTGTAATACGTGTGGTTCCTTCATCTGGCTGATGCTTCTGAATATTTAACAGACATTCAAGATGAATGTTTCTTCATATGCCCGTAGCTTGTTCTTTTTTATAGATTAATAACCAGATGCGGAAGAAACCAGCAGTTTAGTTCCACAGAAACACACCTTTTCATCCAGGACACGTGTTGTTGTCCAGCTTCTTCTTTTTTTTTTTTGAAAGCCACGTCACCGTCGAGGATGTTCTTTTCTTTTATTTGGAAAAGGTCAGCGATGCCGACACTGGCCCATATGCATAGTGGCATGAGTCTCCCCCAGGTGCCCTCGCGTATCCATGTCTGCGGGTGTCGAGCTGGTGTCAGCGAGGGCATCCTGTTGTCCCCCCCGCTCAGGAGAACCTGTTTCCTTCTGAGTCACAGCTCCCAGCTCCGACACACTCGTCCTCATGTTACAGAATACACAGAAAGACAATGGCACACGAGTCGGGACCACAGAAAGCGGCCGCAAACACACATATATTCCCATAATATTAAACAAACAGACGAAACAGAGGACGAGACACCTGCATTGTGCCTCCTTCGTTTCAGGGTAAATTTATGACGGCTGCGCTCTGGCAGACAAAACTGTCAAATATTGCTCCTCTTAAGTTCAGCAGGTGTTGTTAGGACTACATATCCACATGGCCTGTTTTGATAACCTTGAAAGATCTTTGACATTTCCAATATACACAACCAGGAGCAGGTGATGTGCTCTAGGCATGGGGTTCAAAATGAGAATCGAAGATAGAATCTGAAAGTGGATGTGATGCCTGATGATGTTTTATGGGAAGAAAGTGAACCATCTATGAAGGCCTCGGTAAATATAATAAAATATCATTTTCCAGCCATTATTAGAGCCTTAAAAAAAAAACCTTAATATCAAGCAGTTTTTAAAGAATGGACTGATTGAGGTTTTCAATAATATCATATAAATATGTATTATTGAATGGTTATGAAACATCCATGAGCAGTTTGGATCAATCGGACAGTATTTGGGATATTTTAAAAAAGCACCCGGCTTTTTATTCAATATTCGACTGATGTCTTCTGCCTGTTTTTTAACAATAAAAGAATCAGCTGTAGAAAAAAAACATGTAATTAAAAACACACTTTTTGAGGCACTTGGTATTTTAAAATGTTTCAACTTTAAAATTGTAGATCAGGTACACATTGTGTTTTTTAATCTAGAGACTACATTTACCTGAAACACTGCTTATGACCAACATTTAAAATCAGTGCTGATACATATAATTAACGTTTTGTTGACTACCTGTGTACTTTTAGTGCATGTTTACTTCTTTCCAAATACAGAACCAATATGTTTGCATATTTAGTTATTGTATTACTCCCACCACTTTAGATAGTGTTCGGTACTGCATACAATCAAAGCATCTGCAAAATGTTGCATAGGTGCAATATAGCATAAAAAAGAGACATTGCACCTGCAACCTTGGCTAGGCTTTAATCATTAAAATACATAGTGATTATCAAATGAGGAGGTAGGAATGGACTCTTGATAAAAAGCCTGCAGCTATTGACCACGAACTAACACATCCTCCATCTAGAGTGCATACAGAGGAGCTTCGGACTGAATAGTGTGAGGGTCGTTGTGTCAACACGCGGGAAGAAGAGCCCTTAAACAAGCACCGATTTAAAGATACAGAAGAAGAAGAAGAAGAAGAAGAAGAAGAAGAAGAAGAAGAAGAAGAAGAAGAAGAAGAAGAAGAAGAAGAAGAAGAAGAAGAAGAAGAAGAAGAAGAAGAAGAAGAAGAAGAAGAAGAAGAAGAAGAAGAAGAAGAAGAAGAAGAAGAAGAAGAAGAAGAAGAAGAAATACATTAGAGTGGTTGAGATAAGGGAGCGCGCTCTGGCGAACACGCGCGCTAGCACGCACACACACACACACACACACACACACACACGTTACAAGTTCAGGCTTCGTGCAGCGCGCGCAAGGCTCAGAGAAGAGGAGGAGGAGAAGGAGGAGGAGGAGGAGGAACCAGAAATCTTCCCTCATTTACTTAACAACACTTCCCCACCGCCGGGAAAGCAAACACGCTCCTGAAGCTGCAGCGGAAGAGAAGAGGCGATATCGACGCGAGCGAGTGTCCGCGGAAGGCTGTCAGCACCTGGAAGCCGCTCGAGCGAGCGAGCCCGCGCCTCTTCGTCCTCTTCGTCCTCTTCTTCCTCTTGTTTATTCTCAGGAGCCGCGAGTCACCGGGTGCGCTCACTTTGTCACTGATTTTGCCGGGACACTTGCGAGAGGCGTGCGGGGTCCCGTGGGCATGGAGAGGAGACCGCTGTGACTGAGAATCGGATTGTTTACCTGCTTTCTGGAGAATGGTGAGTGGGAAATACTCCATCCTGTTCTCTACGCGGCTGTGTCTGCACAAAGCGTTATGTTTTATAAATTATGATGAAATATGATTGGGAAATGTTTCTGTTCCGCTCTGTTGGTGTCCAATTTAGATAATCTTCTAAATTAAACACGCATCTCATCCACAACTATATCAGATAAATATCCTTTAAATAAGCACCCGTCACTCCTGTATGGTTTTTTAATTATGCGTGTCATCAAATCAAATCTGAAATCATGGTACAATAAAAAATAAACATGAGACTACATGTTCTATTGTATTCTGTGTACACACATTTACATTTTATTTGGATAACGCCATCTAATTAATACATATACTTGACTTTTACAATAATACAAATCATTTAAAAGGTGTGTTTTCATATAATGTATTTGAGACATATACTTGGCTATATTCTTTATTAGAAATAAACCCTAAAGGCCTCATACAAACACACATGTCTACACTATACCCACAGTATATGCGAATGCAGAAAAAGTAGGCCAATCTAAAAGTAAATATTTTCCGTTTTCAGTGGAAATCTTGTCAGCTGCGGATACTATCATATTATTTCCTTCTTCACTATTCAGCATAACTTTCTTTTATTTATTCTAATACATTGTAATTGCAGAACACCCCCAAAATCCATCATCAACAAATCAGTATTTGTGTCTCCAGACCTTTAAAAGACGCGGAGGGGGAAAGTGCGTGAGGCACCTTCTCTTATTGAGCTCCTTTGTTTTTCTTGGTGCTGGTTAAATCTGTTCGACACTTTCTGCTCGGTTTAAGTACAGAAGATTACACTGAAATCACTGACCCCCCCCCCCCCCCCCCAGCAGCCATGCAGGGACCCTCATTAACTAAATTAGGGGAGCTTCGCTAAGCATTTTTTTTCAAAAGCTGGTATTCATATTTTTCAAGGAGCCCCTTCATGGCTCCAGACTAGGAACTCACTCACTGTTTTTCCAGCCGTTTAAATCCCCTTTAAACATGTCGATCAGCTGCACAGTTGGAGGAGCGGGGACTTAGTGGGGCCCTTTGGTTTCTGAAAATGTAAATAAGTTTAAAGCAAAGAAAGATGACATTACATATTTTCGTCTAGGATCTGGTTCGATTTTCACAACAAGTCATTACATGTATTAATTATGAAATAAGTGAGATCATAACATCCCTTCTTTTTTAATTAAATTTGCATTAGCATTATTTGAACTATAACCTCTTGGGTTTCGCATCTTCATAGACGACATCAGAGCTTTTTGTTTTATTACTATCGCCATTGTTTAGTAGTGCAATGTGTTTCGTCTCATTTTCCTCTCATTTCTGCTTTTCAAAAAATAATTACTTCTCCCCGTCAGAATCAGTTATCTGAAATAAACCTGAAAGTAAGGTTTTTATTTAGTCAAAATAGATTCATCAGAGATTTATCAGATTCTGGTCTGTGATTGTAAATCTCAGTAAATCTCCTTTTGTATACTTGTATTTAAACCCCCACAAATACCGTTCAGGGGTCTTGATGGAGGGCTGGTGGGGTGTGTGTTGGTGCTCAGACCACATACCGAAGGTGTGTGCTCGGGCATGTTTGATTTAACACTGCGGTTCGTCTCTTAATAACATTAGGCCCCATTTCTGGACTGCTGGGCCGGGTGCCTCTCTCCCTCTCTCTCCTTCTCTCTCTCTCTCTCCCCAGCCTTCATGGTTCCTATTACTAGCTCTAATAAATTGTGAATAAGCAGCAGCCCAAAAAGTCCCGGGCTGCGGAGAATTCCCCATCCTGTAGCGCAAGGCACCCCCCGCTTAAGAAAACACAAATTAATTCCAAACCCCTCTGTAGCCAAACGTTCGTGGAATGATAAATATTTTCACAGGAAGCTCTGCTCTTCCTGACTTTATCTGCACCAATGTCATTATATCTCTTCACGGCCGCACAGTTCTTGATGTCTTTTAGCTTCTGTGCATCTCTCTCCTCCTCCTCCTCCTCTTCCTCCTCTCTCTCTCTCTCTCTTTGGGAGTCAAACGACCTGAAGGTTACTGCATGGCTCTCTTGTCGACCCTTAAAGTCAGAAAATATATTCAATCCATCCTCTGTTATTATAGTACTCGAAACTAAACTGATGGGATTCACTGTGTGTGTCCATCCAATATTTGGTGCTGAAAAGTTTGAGCTTTTTTTCAAAATTTTTTGCTGCTTTTTTCTTCTATGCAACTAATGTATTCATTCACACACTGTGTTTGTGTTTGTGCTCAGCCCTGTGAACAAGGACATCTTTCTAAATGAGCATGCAGACACCTTGTTTTACGCTTCACGACTTTCATTCTACAATAGTTTGTCCTGCTTTTGATTATAAAATAAATATTATTTCAGCTGTTGAACAGACCACAGAGAAGATAACCACTTTTTGTTGGAATAATGTCTACTTTTAAGTTGGCACTCGTTGTGCATGTTTACCCCGTAATTTACTCGCTTCTTAATTCTTTTGCATTTCCCCATCGCTCGTCACTTTAATTCAAGTTCCTCATTGTTTGTTGAAGCTATTTGCGTCTAACTCTGGCCGTATACCTTCCTCGAGGGGTCACCACGGAATAAAGTAAAGTTGAAGTCTTCTAGGTTTTCATGGAACGAATGTTTCTGAACCTTATACAACTTCAGAAGAAGCAATCATGAATGTAGCCTGATATGTGCAGCTGTCTGCATAAACAGAAAGCCTGACTAAATCAAAACTCCCTCAACTATTCTTCGTCAAACTTCTTTATTACTGTCGAGAAAAGCAATGCAGCAGATGGAGAAACGAAGACAACAGAAAATTATTCTGAATTATTAGCATTTAAAAAACGGTATAATTTCCTCTCCTTCTGTTTTTTCTGGATAGCTCACCTTTGGTGTGTGTGTGTGTGTGTGTGTGTGTGTGTGTGTGTGTGTGTGTGTCAGTGTCATCGAGCCATCTTGAAGCAATGTGCCCGTGTTGTTGTGAGCCCTTGGACGTGTGTGTGCGTGAATCTGTATGAACCGCAATATGTTAAGTGAAACTAAAAGCTCACGATTGAAAAAAAGATGCCGCTGATTCTAATGTTGTGTGACTTATCACACACACTTCCTCCTAAATGTCTTCTCCTCCTCTCCCTCCCTTTTTAATTCCCTTAAAGCCCCAGAGAGCTCCCAGGGAGGCCGTGTGTGTGCGTGCGTGTGCGTGTGTGTGTGTGTGTGTGTGTGTGTGTGTGTGTGTGTGTGTGTGTGTGTGTGTGTGTGTGTGTGTGTGTGTGTGTGACCCTTGGCTGTCAGCAGACAACAGCTGTCTCTCTGACTGACTATCTCCACTCTCCTTATCTCATCTTGAGAATGAAGCCACACACTTTGCAGCGTAGAGCCTAACGTGATCCTATTTCTTCTTTCTCTTCTTTTCTTTTCCTTTCTTTATAACAGTTTGTGTCTTTTTCACCGAAAATATAATTTCATAATTATCTCCGGCTCTGGTTATATTTGTCTGAATTTATCTTCTTGAACACAATTTTCCACGTCTACTCATATGTTATAATACCTTAGTTACCCTGCATTCTTATCTACCCAAAAAGGCATACATCACTGGCATCTCTTCTCTCTCTCTCACACACACACACACACGCACACACACACACACACACACACACACACACACACACACACACACTCCCACAGTAAATCCAACAGTAAATAAATAATTGGACCTCAGGCCGTCTGTAACGCCCGTGAACTTCAGCGACCAGCGAGCTCCGTCTGGCCAGCTGGTAGCAACTACGCCGGCCACCCGCCGACTCCCGCTGGGCAGACTGATCGAGGGCAAACCTTTTCATCCTAATGACTAATAAAGCAGCCAGTCTGAGAGAGAGAGTGAGTGTGTGTGTGTGTGTGTGTGTGTGTGTGTACATTTGTGTTTGTGAGAGTTAATTAGAGAAAAACAGGAGCAGTCATGCAGTCAGGCGTGTGTCGGTTGTCGAGTGTGCGAGCGCGTGTGTGACCAGATGTTTTATTATTTAATTTTTTTGTTACCTGGGACAGACCACCATCTGACTGGGGTCAGCCTGGTCCTCCAACCCCACAGCCGCTCCTGCGGGCTGCTGGGAGGTCTGCCAGCTGTCCCTCGCTTTGACCCCTGTCCCGGGGCACTGGTTCTGGGGGAGACAGAGTCTGGGCCTTGGGGTAGGTGGTCCCTTTTTTTTTCTCCGATTTGGCAATATCACTGGGAGTGGGGGGAGTTTGTGATATAATTAGAGTGTGTGTGAGTGCCGTTTAATGGGCAATGAAGGCGAGTGAAAAAGAGACTGTGTGTGATGGAGAAAAACGGAGATAAAGACACTTGCCTTGTGGAATAAAGAGGCTTTGATTACAGGGGGACAGACGGGGGGAGCTTCTGGCATTAGAGCAGCCTTGTTGCAGAGAGTCAGTCAAGTGGAAAAGAGAGGCCACCGAGTCTGAGAGGTAAAGTTACACAGACGGAGTGGGCAACAGGTTCACTGCTGCCAGGGATTATTCGGAGCCCCGCGTAGAGTGACTTCTGTTCTGTATCTGTCATTATGCGACTTAACTGCTCGTTCACTTTTAATTTAAAGATTGCCAGTATTAGCCAGGTGTGCCTGTGTTTTGAGTCTCCCGTGGGAGTTGAACCTGTCAATAAAGGGATTAATCGCTCGCCGGCGTTTTTTAAAAACTGGTTGCTCGAGTTTCCTAATTTCTAGTTGATGATGTAAACACGATAACGGCCGTATTGGATGATGACGTCTGCATGCTGGCTGCGTGAAACCGCGTTGAGACGGGTCACCCTGAGCGCAAACTGACGAGCGAAACATGGAAACATCTTACCCGGGTGATTTGGCTTTTTGCAGTCTCAGCAAATTTCCGACGTGGTATGTGGAGTCAACAAAAACACGTTGGGTTACTGTCGACTTTAGCCTTTTTCCCAACGTCAAAAATGAAGCACCGTTGCTCAGCTTTTATTATTCCAGGTGTATTGTTTTTGGCAAAGCAGCAACGCTAAGTTGTAGTGACTCAAGTATTAACAGTTGATCACAAAAAGGACCCCAGTTAGAAAACAGCTGGTTCACTTCATACGTTACTGGCAGATGACACAGTTTTCGCTGCGTGTCCTATATGATGCTAAAATATGCGGAGGGCACACACATACACACACACACACACACACACACACGGAATGTATGTGCCCGTTAATGAATTCTCCGGTTGCCGAGGTCGTGATGGGTTGAACTGATCAATCCTGAACATCTGTCAGTGGACCACCAGCATGCCGAGCCGCCGACTCAGCACCGCTAATGTACACATGCTGAACATTTAATTTGAGACTGCTTTCCAACTTTCTCACTAATATCCTTTAAGTTTAATGAACTGTTAGTTGGAGGATTATCATTGTAGTCAATAGGTTCCTGCAATGAGTTTTAAAAATCCTAAATGAGTCGGCTTTTTGGCCCTTCTGGTTCCCTAATCTCGCAGTCGATGGTTTTTTGGTTAAATGCCTGTGATTAATGCAACCTTGAAAGATGTAACTTTCTCTTCTACAGTCTGAAACCGGTCAGTAAATGACCCTCGCGTGAATTTTGAACCTGTTGTGTTTGCTAACGAGTGGATAAATGAGATCAAATATTGTAGACCGGTCCGCCCTCACAGTCTCGTTGTAATGAATCGAGCTCAAGAGCCACTGAGCTTGTTTTCTGTTTACGAAATCCAATGGAAAGAAATCCCTTTTGAATTTCTGTCTCGGAAACCAGGGCGATGCTAACTTCTAGGTTGGCCGACCCCAACACCTCATCCCCACACCACTCTATCTAATGAGAAACCTTTCTCTAGCTAATTTTAAAATGAATTGGCTTTTTAATTTTTTTTTATAATTGATAAATCATTGATTTTTCAAAAATTCTGATGAAAATACAAATGTCACTTTTGGCTTTGTGAATATTTTTCACAATTTTCTAACATCTGATCAACCGGTTTATCCAGAAATCTGTAAACAATCACCCCCAAAGCACGGTGCATTGATGACAAATGTAATCAAACAGCAATTGGCTGTTGTTTTCCGCCTGTTTGTTTGTATAAATATATTTTGTAAATGCGACCTTGCAAATTATCAAGTATATTACATAATAATAATAATATAATAACTTTATTTATATAGCACTTTTAAAAACAAAGTTTACAAAGTGCTCTACAGATAAACAAAGCATAAACACAACTTAAATGGTGGCAAACAAAAAAGACCATACCATAAAAGCATTGAATACAAGTAAAACCAAACAAATAGGCAATTAAAATACAAATTTAAAAGACGACATCACTTAAAAGCAGTTCTATAAAAGTGGGTTTTAAGAAGTGATTTAAAAGAAGTTATTGATTCTGCCACATGTCCGCACACGGTTTATTGGAGGATTTTCAGGCTTAGGAGGACATGAGGAGTTTGCAGTGTCTGTCAGGACTGGTTCCCTCGTTCTATCACTGGCTATTAGATATAAAAGGTGTTGGCTTTTACCCTTTCAATATGGATGTAGCTTAAAAGATTTAAAGGATGAAGGGAAAACTAATTGTACTGCTTTGTGCCAAAGGTGGTTAAAGAGAGCAGTAGCTGGCAGATGGCACAGATTTCCACAATGAGGCCCCTGATTCTCAAATACTGGGCCCTTGTTCTGTGTCTTTTATCAGAGAGAGAGAGAGAGAGAGAGAGAGAGAGAGAGAGAGAGAGAGAGAGAGAGAGAGAGAGAGAGAGAGAGAGAGAGAGAGAGAGAGAGAGAGAGAGAGAGAGAGAGAGAGAGAGAGAGAGAGAGAGAGAGAGTCGATCCCCAGCGTTGCCTCGGGCTCTATGGCAGACTGTCCACATGGAGGCTCCAGGTGGGGTCCCATATGGCTCGATTATAGAGCGGCAAGTGTCCTTATATTGAGATCCACAACGCTTCAATCCGTGGGCCACCAGACTCTCACGTGTCCCGTCCAGACAGTCACTGTACATATTGACCTAGTCTAATCAGACACACAAATCAGGCACCTGTCATGATATTCAAAGCATTGTTGACGGATGTAATTAAAAGAGACTGCGCACCGTCGTCGTATGAAATTCAGAGAAAAACATTAATACCAAATGCTGAGGTTATTGAAAAGAGAAGAGCGCTGATCTTTTATGGTCCAACTGTTTAAAAGAAAATCATTTAAAATACACTACCGTTCAAAAGTTTGGGGTCACTTAGAAATGTCCATATTTTTCAAAGAAAATCACTTTTTCTTAAATGAAGATAGCATTCAATTAATGAGAAGTACACTCTATAATGACTATTCTAGGTAGAAACCTCTGTTTTTTAATGAAGTCTCTACAGAGGTGTGTAGAGGCCCATCTCCAGTGTTCTAATGGTACATCGTGTTATCGCCTTAGAAGACTAACGGAGGGGTAGAAAACACTTGAAAACCATTTTTATGTTAGCGCAGCTGAAAACAGTTATGCTGGTGAGAGAAGATATAAAACTGACCTTCCTTTGAGCCACAAGTTTGAAGAAGAAAATTAATAATTCAAATTAAAATGATTTATGTCTAACCTTGTCAATGTCTTGAATATATGTTATATTCATTTTGCATTTCATTTGATAAATAAATGTGAGTTTTCATGGAAAACACAACATTGTCTGGGTGGGTGACCTCAAACTTTTGAACGGTAGTGTATGTATTACAGTAAAATGCAGGGTTTACTTAATCAAACCGACCAAAACCGACAATCTGCCACTGTGTGCACAGAGGCCGAGATGATCTCTTAAACGTTGCTGTTTTTTCTTCGTTCGCACCACGTCTTCCATTTCTTAAAAACAAGCGCAGCACTCTGAATGCTTTCTACATTTGATGAGTCTGCGCTTTCCCCCCCATATGAATGATTTGTTGCGCCTTATCCTTTTCTGCCTTCGTATGGACCGATAAACGGACACGTTGGCCTCTATGGATCAGTTTCCTGTCAGCCGTTTAGTTGAGCGACAGGTAAATCTGCACAAACTCGAGCGTCGTCCTCTGACTGTATCCAATGGCCTTTGGACTTAAAGCACAATACGCCATCCTGTGATGTAATCCATCAGCACGAAGGCGAGAATTTGATACCCGTGAAAGAAGCAGTGGTCTAGCAGAACCCTGGGACCCAGGTGAAGCTGGTGGGACTGGCCCCGTGGCCCCGTGGCCCCGCGCCGCCCCCCCCCCCCCCCCCCCCCCCCCCGGCCCCCCGTGGCCCTCGCTGGGTTTGTTTTAGCTTCAGTTTCAGACCCTCGGCTCTCCGCATCTCTGCCGAGCTCCGCTCGTCTTCCCTCCGGTGTCCTGCCGTTCCCATGGCCTTGTGCGCCCTCCCTCCCAGGCCTCACCCTGAACCGGGAAGTGCCTTCCCCTGTCACGCACACAGTGTTTTCTGTGTGTGTGTGTGTGTGTGTGTGTGTGTGTGTGTTTCTGGGATGCAGCTGAAGTCGAGATGACTCGTCGCAGGCGTCGCTTTCACTTTTGATCCCTGGGAAGAAGGAGGAAACGCGAAGCACAACAGCGCTCTCCTTCTTTCCCCTCTGAGCTGCAGGATCAGCGTTCCTCTCTCCCGCTCCACAGCGTTTGGCAAAAGGTCAGATCAGGATCTCTGATAGCCGCTCGGACTAAAGGGGGATTTCAAGTGGAAAGAAATAAGGAAAAGCATTGATCAACACGGACACATGGTTTCCATTAAAGTACAGGTTTCACATTTGAACTGAAGCTAAAAATAAAAGACGTGTTGCTTCTTTTGATGTGTGATTCTAATAGGATCAATATAAATCTTCATTTGGAGCGGATCAGGTTGGACACTTTTATCCAATTTGTATCTTGTTCATGCTCTCGTGTTTTTACACAAGGCTGTAATTAAATCACCTACTTAGCGTCGCACTCACAGTCCGTTTTATTTATGTTTGTGTTGCGCTCAATAACACAGATGTGCAGGTGGATTCTTTTTGGGGCTGTGAATTTTTTTTTTTTTTGCGGCTGCTTCATGGTTGAAGTGCATTTATTTACTCAGAAAACACTGTGAACTGTCTTGGGTGTTTTAAAAGCCGGGAGGGCGGCTCCATCAGCTGGAGCCAACACTACAGGAGGTGTGTTTTCTTTGCTATTCTGTCAAAAAAGAACAACAGAAAAGATACTGTACGTCGGGAAGAGGTGTCGGGGTGCCGCTGGCGCTTCTTGCTCCCGGTCACAATCTGTGCCACTTTCCTCGGATAGCTTTTTGTTTTTTTCTCCTCCCCGCCTCGCCTTCATCTTCTCTGCTGCTGTAAAAGCCGACTGCCCCTATAATTCACGACTGTCATCTGTCTCTGTCGTTGTGTTGTCAGCCGGGTCAGAGGTCGGGCAGTTAGCTGCAGCTTTGCCAGATTGGAACGGCCCAGAGGCAAAGAGAGAGGGAGAAGAGAGAAAAGAGAGAGAGAGAGAGAGAGAGAGAGAGAGAGAAAAGAGAGAGAGACATTGAGAAATGAATTAAGTGAAGTACTTCCACGCTGTTGTGCATCGCCGGATAGCAAAAAGAAACATGATCAAGTTCCACGTCATTTTGTGGGGCTGAAGAAATTGGCTGCAATTCAGCCAGCGGAGCATCAGTGATGGTTGGCGATGCTGTGTGTGTGTGTGTGTGTGTGTGTGTGTATGAGGTCTCTTCATACACAACTGTTTGAAATATGCAAAATAAAAGAGAATAAATCCAAAAGTACAACGTGGGTATTGTCCACATATTAGTAAATTACTTGACTTGTACCTTAAAGTCTCCTAATACTACCTCCCCTCAATACATCATGCACAATATGTGTATGCATTATGATGTGGAAGCTTGTGTGAGTCAGCTTTAGGATCCGCTGTCAAACTCAGACTAATTAATGTGGCGTTGACCTTTTGACCTCCAGCTTACTCAGCCGAGGCCTCCCCTTCCCTCTCTTCTTTTCACCTTTTTTTCCGCTCTCAATCTTTCATCCTTCCCTATGTCTGTCAGTGGGGCCTAATAGAGGCAAATCCAGTAAAAGAGACATTAACCCCTCTTCTGCCTCATCCTGTCACCAACACACACACACACACACACACACACACACACACACACACACTATTATTGTTCTGCTTTATTTCCTCCAAAGAGCTTCAGAGAGTCATCATTCAGCTTCAAGTGACTCAGCATTTCCCCCTGAAACAATGTCACCCGTCGGGTTCCTGTAACTTCTCATTTAATGACCCAACTCTTCACATCAATGCCACATTCATCGCGCCCTCTTTCTTTCCGCCAACCCTCTAAACGAGTCACCTCTTGAACTCTCGTGCGCTCGGAAGACGACGAAGAACAAAACCTGCTCCTCTCCCTCCTCATCCTGCTGCAACAGGGCCCCCGGAGGCAAGTCCCCATGTGTCAGTCACCGGCATACCTGTGTCCTGATGGTGTGCCTTTGCTATTGTTTGAGCAGGAGAGTTGACGGCTGGAGAGGAACCCGACTAACAGCAGTGTGACGGGATACGGAGGATAAAGCTCTCGCTCCACAGAGTCAGGTGAGGGGGCGGGGCTACAGAGGGAAGACGAGCGAAGGGCCCGAGATGAAAAGTGCCGATCAGCCAGTCGAACAGATTGTACAATCTGACAATAATCCCAGGACTAACCCGTCATCGGACGACACATCTTCACGTTTGGAGGGAAATATTTGTACCACTTATTGAACGTGTATTTTTTTTTAAACTGCACATTCATGGGTATTCAATGGACAGCCATGCATTAGTTTGTGACGTTTTGAGCAAGAGGGTCTCCTGCAAATCATGATTCCTCTGGAATTGTAAGAATTAATATAATGTAATGTCATGCCAATACCTGAGGAGCACTTCATTCCAACTATATTAGATTCAAGTTTCAGCTTTTTAAAATCTCATTGTTTAATAATTCCTAACCGCTTTTCATTGTGTATTTTCTTGCCTCATTCACAGGGCTTCTGAGCATCCACTTCCATCTCATCCTACCTACTGCAGGTGTGTTTCCAACATCGAAAGTGGAATTGCATTTCGGTATTGTCATGCATTGCAATGTATCAATGCATGTTTGCATTTATTTAAAATGTGGCGCTATTAATGTGTGGAAACTGCCTCATCGTTGTGATCCAGCCTGAAACTGTGTGATGTCAATCATTGACTAATTCACTTTTATTTGACTAAAAACTGGAAAGGGTTTTCATTTTTCTTTTCTATTTAAAATCATCTATTTCGATTTAACCAGCAGAAGCTGTTTTTTTCTTGGCATTAAAAGAACGCGTTGGGCGTGTTCTTCCTCAGACCTGACTCCTAACCGTGACCGACATAGATGTTCTATTGTAACAGATGAAGTCAAAGGTACCTCGTCAATAAAGGCTTCCTCATATCTCCTTCCTTGTTCCAGATCAGGCGACGGGGAGACGAGTCATGGCTGCGTACGGGCAGACTCAGTACAGCCCGGCCCTCCAGACCGCGGGGCCGTACGCGCCGTACACCCACCACGCGCAGGGCTACAGCATGCCGTCCTACAGTGAGTACCCACTGACACGCACTGACATCGTACATGCATTATTATTGATAATCATCTAACAAAACAAAATGTGATAACAAAGTAAATCTCAGATTATATACATCATATTCTGTAGCTCTGTTTATTCTCTAATGCGACGCTTTCTTTTATTAACTTGCGAAAGCAACAAGACGTCGATTCATTGGACGTCGACATTAAACTGGACACTAATTCAGTCGCTTTACAAATAGTGGAAGAAAAGAAATGGGGGACAAGTCTTTTTTTTAATGAATAACAAGACGTATGTAGATTGATTGTTGTACATCCATATACCTACATTACGAGTGGTTGTTGTTATTGATCGGTCCACAGTGTAAATACAGACATAAGTCAACATTAGTTAATAAAGAATCTACATTTGTTCACCTTTTTTTTTTTTTTTTTTTTTTTTATTAGTGTTCAAAATCTCACATACACATATTTCAATTTTTCAGATTCTTTTTACATAGAGGACAAAAAAAAACAAAAAACATATGCAAATAAAGAAACCAAAACAATACCACAGTAACAAAACTAATAATAATAATAAATAAAGCAGGGAGAAATCATTTTCCATAGAGTAAAGAAAGACAGTCAGGCCATTTATCTGTGACATAGTTGTTTGTTCACCTTTAGTATGAGTGTCTTAAAACTGCATAATGACGAGTTTGTTCATGAAAACAAACAAATGAATGTTGTGCGTTCATCTATACTTAGACATTAAAACAGAAGACGGCCTGAGTCACTCTCCGGGGCAGACGGGAATACTGGGCTACTCAAACTTCGGCAGCACTCCTCCGAGTCAGAGTCTCTACGGCTACTCGCACACACACGGTCAGTCGGAAACCCTGCATGCACCGAATGTACGGCCACGCCATCTTTGATTTCAACCTTACTGGAAGGGGCTTCCATCCGTGTGCTGCCTTCCTTAACTCCTCTTCTCCTCTCCTCCTCTCCTCCTCGTCTTTCTCTCTTTTCCTCCGGCACACCTGTTCCCCATTAGCCGCGGTCTGGACTCCTGGCGTCAAAAGTCTCCCCGCCCCTCCTCTTTTCTCGGGGTCAGGCCCCCTTTCTCCGCTCAGACCAACAACACAGCATGCGAGCGCTGGTGTCTGCCGGAGAGAGAGAGAGAGAGAGAGAGAGACAGTGGGAAAACATGTAGCGGGAGAGAGGATGGAACAAAGGAACAGAAACAAGAATAACAGAGAACAGGAGATGGGCACAAGGTCTTTGCGGAAAAATAAAAAGTCAAATGAAGTGTGTGCAGCTCTTTGCCCACGTATGGCTGTGTGTGTGTGTGTGTGTCGGTGTGTGTCGGTGTGTGTGTGTGTGTATCTGTGCCGTACACATTCCTCAGTCGTCCGGCGCCCAAAGCATGACTCCCTCAGTGCGACTTTATGGCTTTGAAAGCAGCATGAAATTGACCTTGTGTGTGAGAAGGGAGAGGTTAAGGTGCATTATACGCAGGGGTGAGTAGGTTTAATGTTGCAGACTAGGGGGATGACCCCACTGGACGAGACAGAGGGGGGACAGCGCCAGGATTAAACGGTAAACAGATGAGGCTCAGTGGTGCATACTGCGTATGAGGTTATTGTACAAGTACTGTACTAATTGGAACATGAGCTCATTATAATATAGATGTGTTATAATGAGCCTGTGGATTCAAATGCCGTCTTTATTACGATATTTTCTTGCTTTTGCTCATTTTCTTGGGTTTGATGTTAGTTCTGCCGGGTTGTCGTCACATCGCATGTCATTTAGCTGACGCCTTTATCCAAAGAGAGGTACAGTAAGTGCATTCAACCATGAGGAGAAACTCGGAACAGCAATCTGATAGCACTGCGCTCATGACAACACTAAAGTAAAGTCAAACAGGGAAAGAAACAATCAGACAATGGGACACGTTGTCAGTAAGTTCTATCTCAACCACTTTATTTGGAGGATGGGAGGTCGAAGCTGAACAAGGAAAAGTCAAACATACGCTGCAGCTTCGTCAAACTTATTTAAAAGTGAAAACAAAATAAGTAAATTGGAAATTGATGATTTTAATTAACGTTTACAGATGCAAATTTAGAGCGCGTGCGCTGACTTGCAGTTTTACCTCCAAAAAGTGGTTTTAGATTCCTTTACAAACCGAATCTCTGATTGAAGGATTCGCCCTGTCGGGAGTAATTGGAATGATTTCAGCGTCCCCAGGAGTCCCGATAGAAACGAGGGCCAACGGCTCCAGCTGTTCGACGGTCCAACAGCGTTGCCTGAATCGAACCCAAAGTCGACAACAAGGAGTTCATGAGTTGGAGAGCGTGACCTCCTTTTCAGTTCTCTTTCCAGTCCTTCCCAAATAACGACAGTTTCCCAAATCACTTCCGCTTTAGGAGAATATTCAGATGTCAGACATTACAGGGGAATGTAAATAGACATGTAAACACACTTGTGACGAAACCTCTCACAAACTGCACGGCGCTCCACGACTCCGTTAGAGCACGACTGCTGGAACAACAACCCTTCTTTTTTTTCTGTTGTTGAAATTCTCGTTTGAGTTTGAAAGACACTGTTCCCAAACAAAATGAATTTGTTTGAATATTTTCTAAGCATAAATCATTTGCTGCGAACTTCAAACGGTAATTAACTGCCACAACAACCGAATGTTTGAAGGATTTCAGAATGTTTCCATGTCATCCATTATACTGTACACAATTCACGAGCACACACACACACACACACACACACACCACAAAACGTCACTGACACACGTACTGTACACGGTGCGCACAACTGAAACCAAATGGGGACTATGGGAGCCTTTTGGTGTTTACTTAAGAGACCTCCTGTATTTTCCCTTCAGTCACTTTGAAGATTGTTGTGTTGTCCGGGGAGGCTCCAGTGTGGTTCTTCCATTGAGTCATTTCTCTCCACTTTGTCATGCACCGTGGAGGAGGGGGGAGACGAAAAGCGGGGCAAGAGGGAGCAGTCGTGGACTGCATTTGTCACGGACGTTCAGACTTGAGGAAGAATATCTTTCAAAATCCGGACCGTTCTGGTCATAAATCTTTGTTGCCCCCTTAGGGCAACTTGCTGTACAGCGAGCAGTGAAAAGCAAACAAGGTCCTTCACAGAAACACACACTGAGGGGCCTGCAAGTACTTTATACACACAGTATTAGCTTCCTACTGCACACGACAACAAAAAATACCCAAACAATAAGCAATGCAGTTAAAAAGCAATTATTTGCAAAGCTTAATCTGTTTAAAAAATATATATATTATTCAGACACTCTAATTGCAGTGTAATCAATAATCAGCTCAAGCAACTGTCATGCCTCGTCCTCCAGCCATCATGAGTCGCCAGTCAATAATAACTTAATAATAAAACTTTTATTTATTTAAAAACAATGTTTACAAAGTGCTCCACAGAGAGTCAAAGCAAAACAAGTGGAATAGTAAGAAACCAATATTACATTTAAAAGTATATATTAAAATTAAAAATTAAACAAATAAATTAAAACAAATAAATTAAAAAAACAAATACATTACAAATAAATTACAAATAAACAAAAAACAGACCAGTTAAATTAGAGGAACCAAAGTTCTGCATAAAAAGACTAGATCACTTAAAAGCTGTTCTATAAAAATGGGTTTTAAGAAGTCATTTAAAAGAAGTTGACGATCTTCTTTTAAATCACTGACGATGGCGGCCTATTTATCTCACCTGCATGTCTTTGTGCTGTGGAAGAACCACCTGGAGGGAACCCAAAGTGTGTGTGCCCAGCTAGTGGAATATCTCAACCTCTTCAGAAAATGAATCGACTCGGAGGTTGAAGTGTGTTGGACGTCATTTCATGAAATCTGGTCCAGCTCGGGATGAATTGTTTAAACGAGGAGATCCCTTCACTTTTAATCTCGTGCCACAAACTCAAGTCTGTGGCGGGAAAAAAAACAATCAACCCCAGCTCCATTTTAATCAACAAACGTCAGCAGCAGACTAAATAATAAACATTATACTATTTGGTCAGTAAGCGCTTCGGGACCTCGTGAGATATCCATCCAACGGGCTCGATGCAAATGCTGTCCAGCCCTGGAGGTGGAGGTACAGATGAAAGATAGCCTCTTGGCTAACTCTGGCACATTTACAGAAATGTTTTTATCAATGTGCACTGTCCCTTAATAATTAATTAATTAATAAACCATATAAAAAAATTAAAAAAGAGGTGAAATCGTGAATCCGACACCCCATGGACAGACTTGACAGTAAAAGTTTCAGGCTGAGGCAGCATCACTTGGGTGGGGGGAGGGGGGGGGGGATTGCTTGGAGGAAGACAGTCCTGCCCCGGCTTGAGCAGAGTGAGACGAGTCTCATAGCTGCAGAGTTTCCAACCTGTATCGTGCTGCCAGACATAAATCTCACTCCCCGGCACCTGCAGCACTGAGCTGTCACTGAGGAAGGAGCTCATTATTTCCTCCGCGCAAGTTTCCGCAGATCGGATCGCGATATCCGAGATTGATCCATCGATACAAGATGCGAACAGCTCGCCGTGTTGCAACTGTTCGCTATCCTGCGGGATGAAGTACGGCCTGCAAAGGTTTGACCTTTTGTCTTCTCGTCACATTTCAGGCGGCGGCATTTCATCTGGAATCTTCCAGGGCACCCATGCGATCTCGAGTTCGACCCCGTTCAACTCGACCCAGCAGGTGAGTAATGGGACTTCTACGAGATCGCTCTTGCTGCCAAGACTTCTGGAACGTTTCTACGAGAGGATAAAGAAAAGTAGATCTGCTAAAAGAAAATAGTCACAGCGGCCGCGATGACGTATCGGGGCTGCTCCGCTCCTGTGGGGGTCTCCAGGACGTGGAGGTGCTCTGTGTTTGCTGCACCTGGGATCCGTAAAGCCTTCTCTCCACCACATTGAGACACTGGTTATCACTGTACACATTCATATTTACACTATGTGGATCTGCACTTCACACATTCCAATTACACTACACACATACACACACTTTGCATTTTGCACACTCTGTCTATTTAATTTAATTTTGTATTTTATAATTTACTTGTATACATCTATATCTTTCATCCCTGTTTTCTTTATATTTTATATTTTATTCTTGTGTGTTTAGTTTATTTATTTATTGCTGCTACTGTAATGACAAATTTCCCTTCGGGGATTAATAAAGTACATATCTATCTCTCTCTCTCTCTCTATCTATCTATCTATTTATGTATGTATCTATCTATCTATCTATTTATTTATGTATGTATCTATCTATCTATCTATCTGCCAGCTCATTTCATTCTCTCATGTTTTGGCGTCAGGACAACATTTTGCCACGATGATTCACACACACATTCAAACAATACCAGCAGCTGGTAATTGCAGCTAATAATGTATTCATCTCCACATGTAGCTGCTGTCACAACTGTCTTGGATAAATCCCGTTGTGACACAGGCTGACGGAAGTGATTTGTTTACCTTTTGACAGGAGTTCTCGGCGTACTCAAGCTACAGTCCTAGTCAGTACTCTCCGTATTATAACTCTCATCACTACAACAGCCCCTACCTATCCAGCAGCAACATCAGCCCTGCTGCCATCACAGCTCCGTTAGCCTATCAGCATCCAGAACACCCCGTAATGCTGCCCAATCACAGCCCGGAGTCACACACAGGTACGGAGGCACAAACCACCTTAGATTGTTGTTATTGTTTTCATATATATATATATATATATATATATATATATATATATATATATATATATATATATATATATACACACTATCGTTCAAAAGTTTGGGGTCACTTAGAAATGCCTTTGTTTTTCAAAGAAAAGCATGTTTTTTGAATGAAGATAACATTCAATTATTAAGAAATGCACTCTATACATTATTAACGTGGTAAATGACTATTCTAGGTTGAAACACCTGTTTAAAAAAAAATAATATCTACACGGTTGTATAGAGGCCCATCTCCAGTGTTCTAATGGCACATTGTGTTATCGCCTTAGAAGACTTAACAGAGGGGTAGAATTTTAGAAAACCCTTTTGTTATGTTAGCACAGCTGAAAACAGTTATGCTGGTCAGAGAAGCTTTTCAACTGGCCTTCCTTTTGAGCTTGAAGTCTGAAGAACACAATTCATATTTAAAATAAAAATCATTATTTCTAACCTTGTCAATGTATTTCCTATATTTTCTATTAATCTTGCAATTCATTGGATACATTTTCCATGGAAAACACAACATTGTCTTGTGGGTGTCTTTTTGAAGAATGTCCTTACTTTGTTAGAGTGATTTCACTTGATTGAAGTTCCATTGTTTTATTATTGAAGTGTATAGGATAATAAAGGGACGTTCCTGTGATTTAGTACTGCACACAAATGTGTGACTTTCAAGAGACGGATTAAACAAAACAGTAAAATAAATATTGCAGAGACTAAGGTATTCTAACTTGTAGTCCCTTGTATGCCTTCCAAAACCCTGGATCCTACATTTCCCATAATGCAGCTCAATAGCATCTTTTTTTATTCACCATGACAAAAAAAGAGAAGTTACTAAAATGTGTGTGTGTGTGTGTGTTCTAGGAGAGTACCACCCACCGCCCAGCCCCCCCACACCAGGTAAAGAGGAGGTCCCAGCACGAAGGGGGTCAGATGGGAAGTTGAGAGGGAGGAAAAGAGTCAGTGACCCTGCTCCCCCTCTGGACTCTGATATGGAGGTAAACACACACTCACAGTGTTGAACATTATCAGTATCTCACACACACACACACACACACACACACACACACACACACACGCATAAACGTTCATGGGGTTAACAGTACATCTCTGTTATTTCCCTGCAGCGTGTGTTTATCTGGGACCTGGATGAAACCATCATCATTTTCCATTCGCTCCTCACGGGAACCTTCTCCTCGCGATTTGGCAAGGTACGCCGACACGACCCCCTCCCGCTGTCATCTTCTGTCGGGCGCTTGTGCCTGAGCTCATCGCACTAGGACACCCCGCAACAACAATCCAACCTCGCCGTGGTCAGATCACCCTTTGTCTCAGTGGTCAGGTGCTTATTTGACTAACATTCAAAGGTTTTGAGCCGAGTCCACGACCTTTTGGGTCTCACCCCTGAGCATTTTCACACGCCGGCTGTTTTTGCCTTTCTGCCCTCTTGTTTCTTTTCATAATGCACCGGGGCTGTTTAGCTACCCCGGCGTCCCGCGGCGTGATTGACAGCCGGTGGGACCTTCACATAACAGACAGGCGGCGGACGAGGGACGGCCAGCGGTGCGTTTCTTGGTTTTGGCCGCGGATGTGTGTTTTGAATTCTCACGGTCCCCCTGCGGGGCGACACAATGCCGATGGGAGTTTGAGAGCAGCGGTTTTCTGTACGGTTCAGCCCCCGTCAGGCCATGCATGCCGTTGTTTCTTTTTCTTTCTTTTCTGCCACGGAGAGAGAGAGAGATGGGGGTGAAGAGAAAAAAAAAGGGAGGAAGAAACAACAAGAGAGAGAGAGAGATAGAGCGAGAAAAGGGGGATGTGTTGAAATGTGACTCATGTGCCAGAAATTCCCGATCCCGAGATCAGTCGGACCGACTCTGACACGAAAACACAGACGTGCAGCTGAGGACTTAAACGAGTGACAGCGGGAAAAACAGATTAAAAATGTAAAAAGCATCAAAACTGCCGACAAGCAACTTCTTTCCCATCCACGAATGTCTTTTCATGGACCGTGTCGCGTCCCTCAGGGTTCGTACGGTCATGGAAAACCTGGAAAAGTCATGGAATTTCAAAATGGTTATTTTCCAGGCCTGGAAAAGTCATGGAAAAAAACTTAAATCATAAAAGTTTTGGAAAAGTCATGGAAATTTGTTATTTACGGCGAGTTTGAAATATGTTTTTTAAAGAAAGACGCTCGAAATATAAACCGGCACACGCTCTCAATACGCAACATTTTCTAAAATGTTCATGTTTGTACCGAGATTTTCAGTTTGGTCACGGAATGGAAATTCGGAGAAAAGTCATGAAATAGTCATGGAAAAGTCATGGAAATCCATCGGTCAAAATGTGTAAGAACCCTGGTCCATCTTTCCGTCTGCTTTCAACACTCCGGGCTCTTCCCCCCTCCGGGTCAGCCTATTAAACTCTTATCATAAACAAATGTTTTGGACCTTGGCGTGAAGGCGAGTCCTGGCCCGGCGTGCAGGGCGGACTAATGTCTGTGTTGAGAGACGCTTGTTTTCACCAGCTCGGCGAGCCAAAGGTGAGTGGAGATCCACACGAGGCGCCGATCCCCCGGTACAGCTCCTCCGTTATCTCATCTGTCTCGCGGCAGCGCTCTCTTTTTTTGCATATCGAACATCCTGCAAGAGAGTAAAGGTGAAATGTTTTTTCGGTGCTTTCTTTGCCGGTTAAATTCTTCCCTGGGATTATCTGGGAGACGGTTGTGTTCGTCCCTCTCTGTAGAACGGTGATTATAGATAATTATTTCAATTATGAGACGAGCAGAACAATCCTTTCTTAAGCCTTTAAACCCCTCCCTCTTCATCCTTTCTATTCATCTCGTCCTCTTCTGTCCCGCGTTCTCAATCCTCCCCCTTGTCATGTTCTCTTCGTCATCCTCCTCCTTCTCCCACTGACCTTTTTTTTACCCTTCATCCTCAATCATCTTTATCCCCCTTTACACCTTTTTTTCTTTTGGGGGGGGGAGGGGGGGTCTATTTAATTGTCATCGTTTACCATTCGAGCCCACTTCGAGCATGATGAGCCAGAAGGCAGCTCTCTCTCTCTCTCTCTCTCTCTCTCTCGCCCTCTCTCGCCCTCTCTCGCCCTCTCTTGTCTTTTTTGGATGCACTGATCTAACATTCACCTTTGGCTGACACTCCGCTCCGGCTTCTCCTGTCTCGCTGCCAAAGACAAGCCGACGCTGCCATCAAAACAATATGGCGCCCGTTGCATACACACACCTGCTTTTGTAGTCGCGAAGAGAAAAAGAAGGAGAAGAAGAAAAAAGAAGAAGCACGCCCACGCTGTTTGTCAGCCGCTCGGAGGATTCATGTGTCTCTCTGGGTGACGGCTTATAATTTGCTTGTTGAGGAACAACTGGAGTTGGTGTAAGGCAACACCTGCGTGTTTGTTTGGCTTCCTTCCAAAGCCAGAAGAAGAGGAGAAGAGAAGCGGGGGGGGGGGGGGAGTAGAAAGAGAGAAACACGTTCATAGACTTACTAGAAGTCCATCAACTGCTGTGTTCTAGATCTTTATGTGTGTTTCCCATCATTGTAGACCAGTGGTGCCGCGAAAAAAAAAGTGAATAAAAAAAGTTAGATTCTTTTCTTTTTTTAATCAGTCGGAAAAATATATTATTTTGAAAAAGGACCGGCAAATAATTTCGGACACGGAACCGGTCCGCGGCTCAAAAAAGGTTGGGGACCTCTGTTCTAGACGGTCATCGCCATTTTATCAGTCCAATAAGTTCTGTGATATCTATGTGGAAATCAACAACCTGCTAGAATCGGGTTCAAACAATCGCTGCAAACATCAGGGCTGCATAACTCATCAATCTATGGACGGACTGGTGGATTACATTTTTCATAAAAAATGTATATATCCCAAAACCTGCTAAACTAATGACATTCTCATCAGCCTGAGTATATTGTGTTTATTACTAGTTAATACATGTTGTCACACTGACTAGCTGAACTAAGATGGTTAACTTAGCGTTGTCATTGTGAGCACATCGCATGCTGAGTCCGGTCCACTGGGAGGATCGTAGTCTGTGCTTGGTAAAGCAATTAAAAAGTATCGGTAATCATAACATATTTGTAGTTTAGGGACTAAAACTTGAACCCCAGAAACGGGTCTTTTTTACATTACATGACATGTCATTTAGCAGACGCTTTTATCCAAAGCGACTTACAATAAGTGCATTTAACCTAGAGTACAAACTAAGAACAACAAGAATACAGAAAGTAACATTTCCTCAACATAGTCAAACTACAAAAGTACCACAATAAGAGATATTTAAGAGCCACTGAAGTGCTAATCTGTGTTTTAATCCAGGTCTCTTTAGGTGTTTTTAAAGATAGATTGAAGGAGCTGGAGGGTTCAGAGAGAGGCTCATCTGGCCGTAGATGTTTTCTTTGTGCTCCTGTGTGAACTGGGCTATGATGACTCTTACTTTTGGTTTTATTCATGCTGTGATGTAAAAAGTTATCTTTCTCTTTTATATATTGTCTGTCACTGTTTTATGTTGTATTGTCTAAACTTTGTGTCATGTGCTGCCGCTGCTGTCTCGGCCAGGACTCCCTTGTAGAGGAGATTTTTAATCTCAACGAGGCATTTTCCTGGTTAAATAAATAAAAAATAAAATAAAAGATACGGCTGGTTAAACCTCGAGGTGATGGAACGACTTTATAAAGATGTTTTCTCACCTCGTTTCGTTCAATCTAACATGCGTCAGTGAATAAAATGTCACGAGACGCGTGCATAGTTTACTGAAAGGAATCAGGAAAAAGGAGTCGTGTCGAGAGGCCAAAACAAGTCGGAAAAAGATGTTGTGGAGATAAGAATTGGCAGAAGCTTTCGACAGATTCACCCTCGCCTCTCCCCGAAACCTGTTTGTGTCAATCCAGTTGATGAGTCCACAGAGGAAGTGAACATAAAGCTGTAGAGAATGAGATAGACAAGCAGGCGTCTGCACTGACAGGAGGAATGGCGTTCAATAATCGAGTTCTGATTGATTATTCCCTTCCATCATCAATCACGTGACTGTATTGTTTTTTCACTATTACGGGTGGAGCCTTTGAAATGATACAGATGATGTTCTGACACCGTATTGTTTGACATATTTCAGATACACACATATATGAACATCAAAGCTACGACTTTTAACTGGAATTAATTCATTTTTAATTTAAATGTGATTCCAGAAATCAAAGAGAATCAATAACCCCTGTTTGTGTTTGGATCAACGTGATAATGTACTCATGTACACGTCAATTGTAGTTCAACGTTAATAATTGTCGGGTGTGTGTGTGTGTGTGTGTGTGTGTGTGTGTGCATCAGGACTCCTCAAAGGCCGTGTCTCTTGGTTTGTGGATGGAGGAGATGATCTTCAACCTGGCCGACTCGAGACTCTTCTTCAACGACTTGGAGGTGAGTTTTAAAAAAATAATTGAGAATTGACAAATGACAAAAGTGTAAAAGAAGCATGTTTTGAAAATTGGAGGGTTGGAATCCGTTTAAGTAACTTTTTTCCCCTTAAACTGGTAATTGTTCACTAACAGCACTTATGCATTTAATTTTTCCATTGCACCTTTTTTTGCAACTTGAATGTTGTATTATTATTATTATTATTATTAGAATTGATTTCCAGTAAGATGGAAAACAGCCGCAGAGAGAAAATATCCAACAGTGTAAACTGGCATACCAGAAAATCTTCCCAGCAACAGCGTCGCAAGAGGTTTGACATTTGGGTGCTACTTTCTTACTTGGCAAAAAGCACAGTAGCAGTCTTTGTAGAAATCCCCTCACACAACGTCCGTCCTGTATGAATTCTCACTACAGCGTTTTCCAAACAATTTGCCCTCCTCAGTTGAGCAGTAACATTTAAAGAAAGGGCTCGTTAAACACTGGCATCAGTATATTTTACAGTGAGGTCCAACTTTTACAGTGGGACCTAAAAATCCACCAAAGTTTACATGGACACTGGCGCAACCTCTAAAACCCGTGACTCCCCGAGCGGTCATCCAAACGCCGCTTTACAACCTACCAGCGACTCAAAAGGTCTTCGGTTTTTTTCCTTCTTCTTCTTCTTCTTCATCCTGAATTCCGTGGCCTTGTTCTGACAAAGAGAAAAAAGATTAGGGAGGGCGACAGAGAGGGAGAACAAGTACACTTTGTGTGGTAATTATAGGTGTGCGTCTGAGCATCCGAGAGGAAAATTAGTCGAATGGGAGGAGGAACAGTCGAGAGGCGGGAAGAGAGCCAACAAAGCCATTTGCAAAGCCCTTCTTATCCTCTCTTTTCTTGTCGAGGCTCAGTAAATCTCTTAAAGCGGGCTGACAACTGCCGTTAAGTTTGGAGGGACAATTATCTCGTCCCTCCGATGTCGAGGGCTACTTCGGCGGCTACGAGTGTCATCGCCGCGGTCATCGCTGTAACGCCACCGGACGATCACATCGTTATACGTGTCCGACCTGGGCTGATGGGGGAACTAGAAGTTATACTAGGACTCAGTTGATTGTGTGTGTGTGTGTGTGTGTGTGTGTGTGTGTGTGTGTGTGTGTGTGTGTGTGTGTGTGTGTGTGTGTGTGTGTGTGTGTGTGGGTAGTCCCTTGTATGCCTTCCAAAACCCTGGATCCTACATTTCCCATAATGCAACTCAATAGCATTTTTTTTTATTCACTATGACAAAAAAGAGAAGTTACTAAAGTGTGTGTGTGTGTGTGTGTGTGTGTGTGTGTGTGTGTGTGTGTGTGTGTGTGTGTGTGTGTGTGTGTGTGTGTGTGTGTGTGTGTGTGTGTGTGTGTGTGTGTGTGTGTGTGTGTGACTTTGGGGAGCTGGACTAAAGACAAAAGAGTTAAGAAAGATATTCTTAGACATACACTACTGGTAAAAAGTTTGGAGTCACTTAGAAAAAAGAAGAAGAAAATTAGAAATGTCCTTCTTTTTCAAAGAAAAGCACCGTTTAAAAAATAAAATGAAGATAACATTAAATTAATTAGAAATACACTCTATACATTGTTCATGTGGTAAATGACTCTTCTAGGTGGAAATGTCTGTTTTTTAATGAAATATCCTTCAAACTAGAAGTTTGAAGAACAAATTAATATTTCAAATAAAAAACATTATTTCTTGTCAATGTCTTGACTATATTTTCTATTCATTTGATAAATAAAAGTGGGAGTTTTCATGGAAAACACCAAATTGTCTGGGTGACCCCAAACCTTTGAACGGTGGTGTACTGGTGACGGATTCATGCTCCCTGCTTTTGTTTTCTTCCTAAATATCCAATTTGAGTAACTATTCAAAGTCCGCCACGCGTTAAAGAACAACATGCTCACCGCTCTGCTCCGAAAGACAAAAGGCCTTTCTTCTGCAGATTTTTTTCTTTCAACCATAATGTTGGACAGCCTATACATTTTATTTATACAGAAACTGACTCCGTGGTTACGCCAGCATCGCACGCCGCGTTGACCGCCCTGTATCTCCGGCGCCTCGCCATCCCGTGTCCTGACATTTTATTTCCCCTTTCCTCTTCTTTTTGATGTCGGCTCTTTCTGTGTTCCTCTCCTGTATTTGCTATCGCTCCCCGCTGACATGGACCTCTTGATATATCCGCTCTCCTTTTTCATTTCCCAGGAATGTGACCAGGTCCATATTGATGACGTGGCATCGGACGACAACGGACAGGACCTGAGGTACAGGCGCTCCTGTGTTAACTGTACTCTCTCTCTCTTTCTCTCTCTCTCCTGCTGTGGCTTGTGAACCAGACTTGCCCTCTGGGGTTTTTTTTTGTGCACATGCGGAAAAAAATCAAACAGCCGGGAAGAAGAGACAAAGAAGTTTGTGCGTGCGTCCGAATACGAGCATGTGCGTGTCTTTTTTATCTTTTTTTTCCACCCCCATATAATATGTCCCAGGATTATCCGACGCTTTCATTTCTCATCAGCATATCTCTTCATCATCCCCCCCGTCCGCCTCCGTCCAGACGTTTTATTGCTAAACTTGTCGAAGCACTTTCAGATACTTTGAGGAGAAAGAGCCAGACTACCAAAGTACTTCTTTTTGAAGCATTCATTTTATTGAACTTGGCCCTTATTCATTCCCAAAGAAGTTTTTTTTTAATGTTTATCCTAGCTGTGCTGGATGTTTCTGACAAAGGTTTTTCATTCATGGCGAAAACTCAAGAGTCCAACATTTTCAATTTCTATTTTCCCCTGAAATTGTTGTGGTTGAACTGGCCCACTCCCGAAAATGAAGCCCCGCCTTCTTGTTCATCAGCGAAACCACTTCAATAAATCCCTAAAGCATGAAACCGTATCCCTGAATGTAGTCGCAGCAGCTCTTAAAGCACAGGTGATAAGACGCCGTCCCGTTGTGATCGATGCCCTGACTGTTTCCTGTCTTGCGATCACGCAGCACTTACAACTTCGGGTCGGACGGCTTCCAGAGCCCGGCGGGGGCCGGCTCTCTGTGCCTGGGGTCAGGAGTCCACGGAGGGGTGGACTGGATGAGGAAGCTGGCGTTCCGATACCGCCGAGTGAAGGAGATCTACAACACGTACAAGAATAATGTTGGAGGTGAGCCCGGCTCCCATTTCGGCTAACGGCGATATGTATTTTCCGACTGTATCTGGATTAAAACACAGATTAGCACTTCAGTGGCTCTTAAATATCTCTTATTGTGGTACTTTTGTAGTTTGACTATGTTGAGGAAATGTTACTTTCTGTATTCTTGTTGTTCTTAGTTTGTACTCTAGGTTGACATGCACTTATTGTAAGTCGCTTTGGATAAAAGCGTCTGCTAAATGACATAATAACGTAATGTAATGTACACGAGCGGATTTTCTCTGAGGTTTTAAAAATGGTGTGTTTTGCGAAATTTAAACAGATAATATCCGAAATTAACAGTAAGATAGTGTTGTGATTGATATCGCTCTGGAGACGCACTGTGAGTATTCACCAGCTGGCCTGGCCACGCGCCAGATGTGCACACAGCTGAGCTCCAGACCACAGCGATGCGTCTGGGCTTTCTCTGTGTTTCTGCTCGTACCGTATCGAGTTATACAAGCGTCCTGCTTCAGAAAAGTACATTCTGTATTTTTCAAGCTCTAAATTTGTTGCATCGACGAAGCCTCTCATTAGAGATGACACTCCACGACCATAACCACCTGCTACCCTTTATAAGAACACGTGGGAAAAAAACATAACGCGGTTCATTACTGGCGCATTATCTGGTAGATTCATTGCATCGCGGGGCCCGGTTTGTTTGTCCACTCGGACGATAGATCCAGAAGGTTCCGTTGGATATGGACCGCTGTGCGCCGCTGATTACAGCTGGCTGCCTGACGCGCGCTGGGAGCCACATGTCCGAGGCCTTGGCGGGATGACGTTGTGTGAGAGTCCGTCCAGAGACGACGGACAGAAATTCGTCCGTGAGACGTCTCGGTCGATTTGATCCGGAGCGTTAACACGTTCATTTCCACGCTGTTCCGTTCCAACGACCGACCAATCACGCGTGTGCTTCTCCCCCCCCCGATGTGCAGGTTTGCTGGGCAGCCCCAAGCGAGAGGAGTGGCTGCAGCTGAGGAGGGAGATGGAGGTCCTGACCGACTTGTGGCTGACCCAAGCACTCAAAGCCTTGGCTGTCATCAACTCGAGGTGAGGTCACGCCGCCACGGCTCCACTTACTGCAGCGGGTCGATTAGCTGGTCGCTGTTCAGTATTTAATTTAATTAGGATTTTTTTTTTTTTTTTTGTATGTCCATCCACCGATGAGTCATGACTTGACCGTAGCGTGAACGTGTCCCGTCCTGTTTGCAGGCCTAACTGTGTGAACGTGCTGGTGACCACCACCCAGCTCATCCCGGCCCTCTCCAAGGTTCTCCTGTACGGTCTGGGCTCAGCGTTCCCCATCGAGAACATTTACAGCGCCACCAAGACGGGTGAGGAGAGAACGACAATCATGGCGACGCAAACATATCCGTAGCGGCCGTTAGTCCAAATAACTCAAATATAACTATAAATCAAATTGCCACCGGGGGTTTTGGAGTTGACGCAGACAAAAGAAAGTAATGTCCACTTCCTTATTCCATTATTCTTATAATTTATTTACAAAACAGAAAAAAGAACAAACAAAATGTTGACACTGCCTCTCGTGTGCTGGTAAAAAACCATCGACTACCCCGGTGCATGCTGGTCCTGAAGCTACCCACACCTCCATATAACCACAGGTGCCCAGTGTTACCCAATCAGTGAACCGATCCTACAACTAAATATATTCAAACAACAATCACAATGAACTAAACTCAACTAAAAATAGCATTGAAACTTACTTACTTTACAATAAAACTAAATACAAATGTCAAAATAAATAGCTCCAACAATATAATGTCTTTAACCCTCTTGTTGCCTTCACATTTACTAACATATTTTACCCGTTTGGTCAATTTGACCCCATCAATTAAAACCTCCAGTAAATTATTAGAATTAATATTGTTTCCTAAGTTTAAGTGTGAGGTAATTTATGTCTGTTTGTTGACCACCTAAATAGCCCTTTAAATAAATAAAAAAGTTGATATTTCTTATATGTTTGACACAGTGAAAAACAGCCTGGAGTCAAATTGACCCCAAAGGTAACAGGAGGGTTGAAGACACTCTTCTCTTTTAACATGTTCAACTAACTCGTTTCTTCCTCTCCTCTCGAAGGCAAGGAGAGCTGCTTCGAGCGCGTCTCTCAGCGGTTCGGCCGGAGAGCCGTGTACGTGGTGATCGGAGACGGAGCCGAGGAGGAGTCCGTGGCCAAGAAGGTACGACTCAATCTGGGGTTTTTATGACTGTGACTGCTGAAAAATGGGCCTCAACTAATCAGTTTGCTTTAGGACACACTCCATTTCTGCAGCTTGTCTCAGAGATGTTTTTTTTATTTTATATATATATATATATATATAATCTTTGCAAATCTTTGAGATGTCAGACGTTTTCCTGGCTCGGCCGAATCCTTTTTTGCATTAAGCCTTCGTACAGGCCAACATGTTATCCACGCAAAGTTTGTCACACACTATAATTCCCGTCCATAATTCACATCTGCGTTGCATCTGCAGCTAGATGTATGCTTGCCTTAAGTGATCAAGTTTTACATTAAACCTGCATCTTGTTTGTGTTTTTATTTCCTGCGCTCGCAGAAGAACATGCCGTTCTGGAGGGTGTCCTGTCGGGCCGACCTGGAGGCCCTGAGCCACGCACTGGAGCTGGACTACCTCTAGAGGGCGCCGGCCGTCGCGCTCTGCTCTTCCACCTCCGAATCACGAGAAGCTCCTGACCTCCTCCTGCGTGCGGCTGGAAGGGGAAGCTGCTCCCAGAGACTGATTCAGTGTCACTTCAGGTTTTGGCACAAGGCGTTTGACCCGGGCGGACGGTCCAAAGCCAAAGGAACTGTGAGGATTTCGAAGCGAGGCGGCAGTGTATCCATGACACATGGACCCAAAGGTGCTGGACCGAAATACAAGACCAAAGACAAATAAGGGCCCGATGCCTTAGAACTAACCCCAGGGAACTATGGTTAATACTGCAAATATCTCCTTTTTTTTTTTTTTTAAAGACCTTTTCCTCTTTTTTTTTTTATTCAGTTCATCTCAACTTCATAAAAAGTGTCCCACTTTTGTACACGAAGAAAAGTGATGCACTGAATGCAAACATTGTACTTCCTGTTTATTGAACACAGTGAGTACGCCTGCATGGATAAAAAGTTCAGATTGTTGTTAGATTGTTTGTTCTGCTGTGTTGTGAGACTAAACCCGTTTTTTTTTCCGCTGATTAAAACCATTTTAAAGACACAATTGGAAAACGAGACTTAAAGATATGTCACACGCAGTAGATTATTGACCTCATTATTATTTTAGAAGTGTTTTATTCACGTCGGTTAGGAAAAATGTCAGATAATATTCTCCTCATATGTAGAGGCTATTTAAAATAGTCAGATTGTATTTTACCATTATAATGTGAGCTATTTATTATTGGGTAAATTTACAACACAATGAGTTATAAACAGTTTGGGAGCGCAGCAAAAATAAAATATCCCCTTCAAAGACTAAAACTAGGCTCTTGTAAAAATGTTTTGATAAGTTGTCTTGAAGATGTTATACTTTAGATTCTGGGTTGTACATGTTGTTATGTGCTAACTCTTCTTCTTTTCTCTCCCGGTGTAATTTCCTAATAACCTGTTTGTAATATAGATGAACTGGTTGTGCATGTGCCGATTATACTGCCTGTCAGCTTAGCCATGATTTGTATATAATGCTATATTGTCGATTTTGTTTGTGACAGACAGTTAAAATAGATTAATACAAAATAAATTAATTGCAATGTTGGGAAAGGTGAGTTGAATTTTATTTCAATGAGTTACTTGAGAAGGATTGATCCTTGTTTTACGTTCAGACTGAACCTTTTCTGAGGAAAGGGCGCCCCCTTCAGGGCGGAGAACAGAACTGCAACAACAAACTATATTTGAGTGAGAAGAAAGAAAAGTAACAAGTCGAGTCTATTGTACATTTATTTATTTTATTTATATGTATAAAAATACAAAAATCAAAAAAAGTATAGTATAAATTAATATAATTTACATTCACATTTAAATCATACAAAGCAATAGAAAAACATGAAGGTTGATAATAATGTAAATGTTCATCAATCTGCGACGAATGTTGCCATTGTCTAGCTTCAGTTGAGTGACTTAGTTTATACAACATAAATAACATTAAAAAAAACATTTAGTGAAACTACACTGACATCAGAAATTTCACAGACGATTATCACACAAAAAAAAAAAATAGTATTTAGGCTCTGCAGACCGAGACCATCTTGAAGCCCCTGATGGCGGAGTTGATGTCTAACAGTGACAGGCGGGCCTGCAGCATCTTTGTTCCCCACTTGGTGGGGAAGAAGGTGATGCACTGCGTCACGCTGCCGCCTGGACGCAGAGGGAGCATCCTGCAGGAAGAGACGGAGGACATGGGAATGACTTCACGGCGTGTCCCAGTTTGCAGACGGCTGACACGTGCTCCGATTATATAAAACTATAACTCTGTAAATGTCAACACGGTCAATAGGTAATCCCACACGCTGTGTGCTCCAGCAGCCTAGATTAAACCTTCAGTGCCTGCAAGTAATCACCAACCCCAACGTCAATACAGCAGTGGCACATTTCAGTTGCCCTCGCCGCGCCTGCCCCAACACAACGGTGGAACCGGCCCACATTCCGTCAACAAAAGACGCTGTACTGCCACGTACCGCGCGGCACGCCTGTGTTTGGCAGCCGTTGGCACGAATCACGGAAGTCGTTCGACATGTGCAAAACAAAAACGAAGACAAGACGTCTTTAATTCCTACCTGAAGTTGACCTTGCCCTGGATGAGCCCGGCCCCGGCTACCGTCAGTACTCCGCTCACGGGGTAAGAAAACGTGTTGGTGAAGGTCACGATGGCCGCCTGCTCTTTTCTGAGCACCACAGAGTCCGCGTTTACAATCTGAGAGGACAGAGGACGTTAGTAATCCCTGATAATCCCCTTCAATTAACTCTGAGATGCCATTTCACGCCACAGGATTAATTTACAAATATTTCTTTCTTCTTGGAAATAGCCAGCGTGTGCATGTTTGTGAGAATATAGTGAACGTGTGGAAGTTTACCTTTACAGTTTCAAGTCAAACGAAGCACTTTTAAGAGCTGCGTAGCACATTTTATTGTATAATTTGTGCAACGACAACATATTCTCTCAAGCTGCTGCACCACACATCAGAGAAGTAAATATTCTAGATGCCTCGCAAATCATTTCTTACATTATTCAGGGTTCTTACACATTTGGACCGATGGATTTCTGACTTTTCCATGACTTTTCCATGACTTTTAACCAAATTTCCATGACCAAACTGAAATCTTGGTATATACTCAAAAGTTTTAGAAAATGTTGCGTATTGTGAGCGTACGCCGGCTTATATTTTGAGCGTCTTTCTTTAAAAAAACATGATTATTTCAAACTCGGCGTGAATAAACATGTGATTATAACAAATTTCCATGACTTTTCCAAAACTTTTATGATTTAAGTTTTTTCCATGACTTTTCCAGGCCTGGAAATGACCATTTTGAAATTCCATGACTTTTCCAGGTTTTCCATGACCGTACGAACCCTGATTATTCCTTTGTTCGGCAATGCATATCGTGTATGTAAAAGTTCTGTTTTTTTGCAAATAATTGTGTTACAGTTATGCACATTTGAAGAATGTGAAAAACAATACCTCTATGCTGAGCTGTGGGCTGTCGATGTTGAACTCCTCTGAGGCCAGGACTCGCTCGTGACTGGCCAGGTCCTCCAGGACGACCGCCAGGTTGATGACGTCGTCGCCCACCACGTTCTCGTACTCGGCCGGGAGGATCTGCTGGTGGATGACCTTGACTGGAAAGACAGCGAGAGAAAAAAAGAAAGAAATTCACACCACAATCTCTCAGAAATGTGAGTCTAAAGACGAAGAGGGGGGGGGGTGAAAGTGAATGTACCCTCCATGGGGGCCAGTTGCATGACGCCGTGGTTTTCCCAGAAGGTGTCCGACGGGCTGTGGTTGTATTCTTTGGCCTGGGCGTTCAGGTGCACTTTCATCCTCTTGGCCACCCGGTGATTGTTCCTCACTTTCACCATGAAGTGGACCGGCTCCCCGGCAACCGGAACTTTCCCCAGATCCAGGAGCACCACCACGCCTGAGCCTGAGGGAACGAACACGAAGAGAAAGCCGGCGCGTGAGACGACCCGCGTTGGAACAGATGACCGGTCGGATTTTTAGCGTATTAAAAATTAAAAAACATACCTCTGCTTAACGTCGAGTCCTCTGACATTGCGGCGGAACTTCTCGAGAGTGTTGAATTCGGGCCTGTGTGGCGAAGATGGAAAGAAAACGTAAGTACTCGTAAGTATTCGTAAGTATTCGTAAGTATTCGTAAGTATTCGCGCCTTGGAGCCGCTGGATGAGCGAATGAACAACGACCCGACTCGTACTTTTGATGGACTTGTAGTCCCCGGTGATGTTCCGGTATCGGTGGACGCCCACCGCCTTGGTGCAGATGAGCGACCCCACCCTCTCCGTGTCCTTGCTGTGGCTGACCACGCGGCCCTCGCTCACCACGAAGGCGTGGACGTCGGCGTTCACCTCGGCGTAGACGAAGGGGATGTCAAAGAACAGGTCGATGCGCCGGTCCTTGACCGCTTTGACCGGCGCCGGGCCGCAGCAGAACACCCCTAGGGGGGAAAAGATCAAAGCGAGCTTAGAGAAATGTTCGGACGGGAGAAAGAAGTTCAAAGCGTGACCGAAGACGTGAAAGGAAGTTCTCTCGCACACACCTCTGCTCCTCTCCTGGGGGGTCGGGTCCAGAACCTGCCAGCCGTCCATTCCGGGTCCCACATCCCGGCGACTCATCCAGCACTCCACCCACACATGGAAGTTCCTGGAGAGAAGAAGAGATAGCGTGTCACAAAGCATGCAGAGGCTTGCTTCTCAAAAGCTTATTAAACTGAGTGTGTGTGTGCGTGTGTGTGTGTGTGTGTGTGTGTGTGTGCGTGTGTGTGTGTGTGTGTGTGTGTGTGTGGGGGGGGGTCATTACTTCTTTTAAATCACTTCTTAAAACCCACTTTTATAGAACTGCTTTTAAGTGATGTCGTCCTTTTATGTTTTTATTTTACTCGTCTTGTTTCTGGAAGCAATGGAACAAATGTTTGTATGTTTTTAATCCCTAGTGACTTTTAGGTTGCAATGGCTGGACCGGTGTCCCTTGTATTGTACTTTATATATTATTGTGTTGTATTTGTTGTTTTATGGACCATGAGTCTGGAATATATATATATATATATATATATATATATATATATATATATATATATATATATATATATATATATATATATATATTTTTTTTTTTTTTTTTTTTTTTTAATTGCCTATTTGTTTGGTTTAGTTGTATTCAACGCTTTTATGGTATGGTCTTTTTTGTTTGCCGCCATTTAAGTTGTGTTTATGCTTTGTTTATCTGTAGAGCACTTTGTAAACCTTGTTTTTAAAAGTGCTATATAAATAAAGTTATTATTATTACTACAAGGTGCGTCCCCACTGACCATATGCTGTCGTTGCTGTGCTTCAGCTTCTGCCCCGTCTCGCTGTAGTACTCCTCGATCACCAGGTTGTCGTTGGTGTCGTGGGCCGAGTTGAAGTTTGTGACGACGCGGCAAGGAATGCCGAGAACTCTCATGACTGAAAGGCGTAATAACAAAAACACATAAAACAGACGTTGAACACGCCGATCGACGGATGTGAGCGTTGCGTAACGGGCGATAATCATCGTGCACAGATGGCGTCAACAAAGTTGTTTTGACTTCCTTGCCGTTGGAGTGGACGATGAGGTAATCACCTGTGCACATGACGGCTGCAAAAACCCAGCACTGTCCGTACTTGACCGGGCTGTAGCCGGACTCCGCCCACTGGGTCAAGACGTCCCCGCTGCCGGTCCACAAGGAGGGATTCACTCCGTCCTTGAAGCTCCCGTCCCACTTCCCCGTCAGCACGCCGCGGTCGTCTTGACTGTTGATCTGAAAATAAATGCAATTGTTCATTTTCTGCACGTTGAAAAAAGCAAACTGGGACACCTCGCATCCTCCTAGATGATTGTGATCATGCGTGGCATTTTAATAACCTGCAATAATTACCATGTGCCAATTAGTTTTTTTCCTCTACAGGAGGGGTGCGTTTGTTTGTCTGCACATCGCAGTGTTCCAGCTACAAGCCTCGACGTGTTTTTTTTATGAGCGCAAGGACGCTCGTTTTGCTATGCAAAGTCAAAAAAAAAAAAAAAAAAAAACAGAACACTGCTGTCTCGTGTTTTTAAGCATATTTGTGAGCTTCCATTTTGACGTTGTGTTTAAACTCTGCTGCCACTCACCATGGCCGACACGACCCGGCTGATGTAGATGGGGTTGCTTCTGTTCAGGTAGTCCATGTTCCGGTTCTTTTGGTGCTGAGGGCTGACCTGGAGCAGATTCAGACACGCGTCCAGAACACCGGGCTCAAACTACACAGGAGAGAGAAGAAGAAGAGGAGGAAGAAGAGTTAAAATAATCATTTAGTGACAATTTGGTGGATATTCTAATACATAATGTCATGCCTAATGTTTAATCCAACTCAAAGATGAAGCGCTTTGTGATTTGTTATAGTGGGGCTACAGAATTTAGATTTAAGTGGTTCAACTGCACCGTGTGTGGATGTTCTGTACGTGAGGAATGCCTGGGTTAAATTATAGTCCTGGACGTATTCAACACGACCCAAAATGCATTGTGTCTGTTTCCACCGACGGTTAAAATAATTAACGAGTTGGATGAAAGGGACGTAATCCTTAATTTAGTGCGCAGCATGTTCTCCACACACGCTACAGTACGATGAAACATAACAACAGAGTCGAGTCCCAAACAAGATGCTGATTTAGATAGATAGATAGATAGATAGATAGATAGATAGATAGATAGATAGATAGATAGATAGATAGATAGATAGATAGATAGATAGATAGATAGATAGATAGATAGATAGATAGATAGATACTGTATTAATCCCCAAGGGGACATTTGTTGTTACAGTAGCACCAATAAATTAAAAACACAAGAATAAAAAATAAAATGAAAAGAAAAAGAGAGGAAAAGTGGAAAAAAGACAATAAACTAAAAAACATATGGGGAGCTACTGCGACAGGCAGCCGTTGGCACGGAGCCATCTTACCGAATATTTGCAAAAGTTCTGATCGACGGATATGTTTTGATATTATTATTAATCACCTGATCAAAGGACCATGGTCTCGACACAATATTCTTAGATGTCCCTACGAACAGCAGGCCGGAGTCATTCTGGATGTACTCCTCTCTCTGGTCCTCAAAGTGAATATACACAGCATCCTCTGCAAGAAAGCAACACAAAAAAACATTCAGCACATGGTTCTGCACAGACATTAAAACAGAGCGGATAAGGCTTGCAGAATTAATAACTTTGTTTAAATCACTTCTTAAAACCCATTGTTATAGAACAGCTTTTATGTGATGTCGTCCTTTTATGCAGTTCTTTTTTCCCCTAATTCAGTTTGTCTGTTTTTAATTTAATTTAATTTTTAATTTTATATTTGTATCTTACTATTCTATTTGTTTTGCCTTGATTCTCTGCAGAGCACTTTGTAAACTTTGTTTTTAAAGGTGCTATATAAATAAATAAATATTAATAATGTAATATAATAATAATAATAATTATTATTATTATTATTATTATTATTATTATTATTAATCCATACACCACAAATATATATATTACTTTTCTCCGTTTTGTAAAGCCAACGCCAGACATGTACTCGGATTAATCTTCACCTCTCAGGTCTGATTCACTCTGCAGAAGCGATCAGACGCCCATAAAAGGAACTAATATGAGAGTAAAAGTGATGACATCATCGTGAACTCGTTGGGCCGCACAGCCCATCTCTACTCCTCCGCGTACGCGCGTTAGTTTGCTGCAATCTCCCTCTGAAGGAACTCCATCCGAAGGCTTTGGGACTCTTACCGCGGCACCAGGGGTTGCACAGCAGGATGAATTTGCTGAACGCGCTCGTCTTCTTCACGCCCTGCTTGAACACGTACACCTGGAATCCGTAGCAGCCCACGGCGGCGGAGACGGGAGACGAGATGAAGATGGACGGGTTCTGGGGGTTCAGCTCCTCCGGGTCAATGTAAGCCATCCAATGGCGGGGAGAAACCTTCTTGGAGAAAGTGACCGGCATGATCACGAACAGGCGGCCTGGGGGGGGGGGGGGGGGGGAGGCAGTGAAGGGATGTTAAGTTGGGGTCCACCGAGAGCCGTTCACCCCCCGAGAAATCTGAAGGTAGACTACCTAGCATCACTTTGACCCTCAGAGTGTCGGCCCTGGGGTCGAAGGCTCGGCCCTCCAGCTGCACGCTGACCCTGATGGGGGCCCCTCTCCGCACCACCAGGGTCTTGGAGCCACTGAAGCCCTCCGTCCGGTGCTTCTCCAGGTTTTTGGCTTCTTCCAAGTTGACATCTTTGATTTTCAAGTCTGCAAAATGAAGGAGAAAAAAAAACATTTTGAATTGAGATACTGATGAATACAAAAAAACGTGTTTACTTGCAAATAGAAAAAGTACACAGCGAGGACTGCTCGAGTAAACTGGAGACAAATCTCACCTTCCATTTGTTGTTGTCTCTTTGTCTTCTATGCCGTGTATCCTTTCTTCCTCTCACTCCACTGCTATATACAACATTGCCCCACCTTGTGGGTGAAGCGATGCTTTATATAGCACATTAAACTGGTTTTCTTTAATTGTAACTAAGGCCCTTAAGTTATGTGAATGTGAACACACCCCTTCTTCCGTGAGGCCCATGTGAACGGGCTCGTGCGTAAAGCCCTACGTGAGCAGCAGACTCACCCAGTTCAGAGACGGCGGTAGTTTATTGGGTGTGAACAAGTTGCGTAATGCGGATTCCAGAACTACATGTATCTCGATAAGTAATACCACTTTGTTGTGTGAAAGGCATCTTAAGTGTTTCATTGCAGCCTCACCGTCGTATTGTATAGCTGGATTAGTCATCATGCTCCATGTCTCTGCCCTTTAACCTCCTCCTGTCAAATATTCTAGAGGGTGATTCAGGTTTTGTTCACGCAACCACATCCCATAAATCGATAATCAGAGCCTTAATTAAGTCATTACTTCTCCCTGTGTGTTTTTCTTTGTTTAGACGGCTTCAATCATTTTTTATTTCTTCATTTTGATTCCTCCCATCCATCCTATTTGACTTGTATTGGTTGGTTGATAATTCACTTAAATTATTATTCATACCGTGTTGGTCCCAGTTTTTAGAGTCAAAAGCTCACTAAACTAAAACTAGCTTTTAATTCTGAACTCCCTCAAATCGACGAGGCAAAAGTCCTTAGACATCATTTAATTGGTAACATAGTTGTTTTTAAATGGAGGCACAACTAGCATATGTTCTCTCTCTACACACACACACACACACACACACACACACACACACACACACACACACACACACACACACACACACACACACACACACACACACACACACACACACACACACACACACACACACACACACACACACACTCTTCAACCCACAAGGCCACAGTGGCTGCGTGACTTCTGCCCCAGAGCAGATGCGTGCTAAGAAGATTACATCGCTGCAATGTTTGAACCCTGTTCGAGTGGTTGAATCATCATTCACTGGAAATGCAGCGGGCAGCATATTTGAGTGGGTGGCATTTTTAAGAATGACTATAGACTTGTTGTCATTAGAAGAAAGTATCTCTGTATCACAGTTACACTACCGTTCAAAAAGTATGGGGTCTCTCAGAAAAAGAAAGTTAGATATGTCCTAAATCTTCAAAGAAAAGCACTGTTTTATGCATGAAGATAACATTACATTAATTAGAAATACACTCTACACGTTGGTCATGTGGTAAATGACTATTCTAGGTGGAAATGTCTAGTTTTTAATGAAATATCTACATCGGTGTATAGAGGCCCATCTCCAGTGTTCTAAAGGTACATTGTGTTTGCTCATCGCCTTAGGAGACTAACGGAGGGGTAGAAAACCATGGTGCGATTAAGTGAGCGCAGCTGAAAACAGTTATAAGCTATAAAACTGTCCTTCCTTTGAACTAGAAGTTTGAATAACAAAATGTATATTTCAAAATAAAAAACATTATTTCTAACCATGTTAATGTCTTTATGTCTATATTTTCTATTCATTTGATAAATAAAATTGTGAGTTTTCATGGAAAACACAACATTTTTGAACGGTAGTATATATTCTAATACTAAAACTCTTAAACCCAAAGATTAAAGAACTGTGAGAACAATCTTTATTAATAACCTGCAAGCAAAGTTTAAAACCAGTTAATACTTTGAACAGTCTCAGGAATTTGAGCATCGGTCTGTCAGTTCACCATTTTGTTCCGGAAAGAAATATGACAAATCATCGGATGGATTGCTATGTAAATTATGAATAGTATTCACTGTTCAGTCACAGTACTGCTATGATGACATTTACACCTTCAGTATGACTCAACGTATGAGAAAAAAAACTTTAAGATAATTATTTCGTCATGGTTGCTTAGCGACCGAGAAAAACTAACCACCTAGACCATGTACCAGATAAAAAGAGCTCATTTGGTTTGCTTTAGATCGTTTTGAGTTCATTTATTAAAGAACACGTAACCTTTATTTTAGAAATAACTAAACTTTTTTTAAACTGTGGTGAAATAGAAGAAAGTAGAATAAAAATACTAAAATAAAAGTATATACAAATGTATCAAGCACAGAACACGATGCTGCTTTCAAAAGCAATAAAGTTGAATCAATCTTTATGCGAGTTGGAGCTCAAAGTCTTTTGGATGAAAATCACATTTCAAAACTGATGATTACGCCTTTGAAGAAAAAAAAACACAGGAATCAGGTTTGACGGAAAGACAATTTCATTGAGTCTTCATTAAATATATAATTATAGCACACTTCGGCTTTTAAACATCATACATATTAGAACATTGGCAATAACTTCAACATCCACATCCATTATTTAACAGTTAATTATATTAGTTGTCTGTTTTAATCATCTTTTTGTATTTATTTAATGACATTCCACTGGTAATAAAAATTCAGAGAATTCTAAAATACTTCTAAAAATCTGCAGTTTCTGTTCAGCGGCAACATTCGGGGGGGGGGGGGGGGGGGGGCTCAAAAACCTAACTTCTTTGTTCTCTTCGGTTCTATTGTAAACCAGTTACGTTTCCAACTACAAAAATGGCCTCACAAAATATAAGTGCAGAGGACATTAAGAGCGAGGGCTTGTGTACATTTCACAGTATTCTTTTTAGCGCACTTAATGGAAAGAAATGCATCGTGGACCTCGTGGCCGGCGGAGAGTCTCCAGAACCCGAGGTGCCGAGAGCGAAGGAGCGACGCTGGAATGCACTGCCGGCCACAATGCGGGAAATAATGGCCGTCTATGAAGCTCCTATGTTGTTATTGTATTGCCTGTATAACTATCGATGTATCGGCTCGACTTGGCTACACTATGTCTGTGAGAGCGTCAGAAGCTCAGGCACAATGCATTATGGTACATGTAGGAACTGCCTGCACAGTGACACTGCTACCCTGAGGAAGCTTCAATGGACTCCGTCCAACACAAACACTGATTGGACCTCCATGTTTCCTTTAAAGCAGATTCATTCTCACAGCAGATATAATGGTCTCTATTTCACTGGAAAGATGTACATTTGTCAATGAATCAAACATTAACATCCAAAAACATCATTTTTGGAATATTAATAATTATATTAAAAAAAAATAATACAACTTGTGTATTGCAGCTGGCGTCTAAGCAGAAGTCCTTGGCTTGTTATAAACGAGGAAGTCCGTGATGTCACGCCACACATTGCTGTCATGGTAGAGGTAGTTCATGGAGGACTGCAGTGAGGGCTGGAGGGTGTGGGGGTAATATTCAAACAGCCACAGGACAACGCCCCACACGAGCGTGGCAAAGAGAGGGAACGGGTCGCGTTTAGGCTGCGGGACGAGGCCCTTCTCTACCGCCAGCCGAGAGAGGGCGAACAGGATCCGGGACAGCAAGTACATGTTGATCTAGAGAAGAGCAAACGCGTTTTAACTGACGGACAGGGTTCGTACACATGTTGACCGATGGATTTACATGATTTTTCTATGACTTTAAACCAAATGTCCATGACCAAACTGAAATCTCGGTATAAACATGAACAATTTAGAAGATGTTGCGTATTGAGAGCGTATGCCGGCTTATATTTTGAGCATCTTTCTTTAAAAAAAACATTAATTATTTCAAACTCATGCTCAGCTGTATTAACGCAGAAATTAACTCGTAAATGAACATGTGATTATAACAAATTTCCATGACTTTTCCAAAACTTTTATGATTTAATTTTTTTCAATGACTTTTCGGGGCCTGGAAATGACCATTTTAAAATGCCATGACTTTTCCAGGTTTTCCATGATCGTACGAACCCTGGACCGAACGCGCCAACGTTGTCTTGACTTTATGACGACGCGTCTCGTTAATGTACGAATAGGATGGAGGCATAATCACACCTGGCTGTTGATGTTGTTGTTATCTCCGAACACCAACCATCCTCCGACACACGCGGCCAGAAAGGTGTGAGACTGCAAACTCTTTCCCTGGCATTTCTCCTGCAGCGCCTGCAGACCTTTGTACGTGAACACGAAGCAGGCCAGGTTGCGGGAGTGGGTGTACGTGGCCTTCAGAACGGCTCGGAGCTTGTCCTTCAGACTATTAGAGAGAAGGAAGAAGAAGAAAAAACAAACAGTGTTGAGACTTCAGAGACGAGCTTTGCAAGGAATGTTTCTTTTAAAATTAAAATAGAAAAGTCACTGCTCAGAGCCTTACCTGCCACTTCTGAAGAGAAATGTCATTACCAGAGCATGCGGTGCTCTGATTTTCGCCCCATATCTGAATGGAAAAATAAATAAATATTTTTTCAAACAGTGTCAAAAAATGACTAGAAACACAATTCAGGTTTGACGGAAAGACAATTTCATTGAGTCTTCATTAAATATATAATTATGGCACACCTTCGGCTTTTAAACATCATACATATTATAACATTGGCAATGACTTCAACATGCACATCCATTATGTAACAGTTAATTATATTAGTTGTCTGTTTTAATTATCTTTTTGCCTTATATTCTCTGACAGCAGTGTTTATTTTGTGATACTCCACTTAGTGTCAACAATTACTAGAAACACAACTGGATGGAAAACAGTGTCAAACTTCCACGGTGCTGTTCGTACAGCTAAATAAATAAATACTATTTAAGTATTTAATGTGTTTCCACCGGGGCTAAAGGATGCTAAGTTAGCTACTAGCAAGCTAACCAAGCTATGTGGTGCAGGGGTTAACTATAAACAAGTTAGTTGGTTAGTTAAGTTAACATATTAAATATGTTCACTTACACGGCGCCGTTTCGGAATCCCTTCAACACCGCCAACGCCGCTTTGTACTTGTCTTGCTGCAGCAGGTGGTTGACGGTGTACAGAAGAGTGTCCATCAGATCAGGGCCTGCCATGATTGTCAATACAGCCGACCGGACACTATTTCATGTTGCACACGCGTTCCAGCACGATGTGTCACAGCGAATATGGGCCGCAGTGCAGCGTCATAGCGTTTAGGTTCCGATGTAAACTGGGCTGGGATTTCTGTTTATTAAAATGTGCGTGTTGTGAATTACTAATTTGTGTTAACAGTTTGAAGTCCAATTTGTTAAGTTTAACTGATTAATTAATTAATTATATACATGAACGTATTGAGTAAATTAGGCTAGAGAGAGGAATGCATAACTGTTTTGCAGTGGTCGGATTATTCAGATCGCTTAAACCTCACTATGAATACCATATTTTAAATACTCTACTACAAGTAAACATCCTGCATTCAATACTGTCCTTATGCAAAAGTTTAGAAATGTTTTAGAAAAGTATGAAAAGTTACCCATCAGTGTTTAACAAGGAAAGAAGAAGCAGGCAAAACAAGTAGGAGGATGTTCTCAACACATAAAGGACATTTCATCATTCAGTTTATCAGAAATATTCACATACAAAAATATAAAGGATATATATTTTGGCGATACGGTTTTCACTCGACAGGGTATATTATTCATTTTAACCTAAAAAGTAACTAAAGCTGTCATACTTATGTCGATTAGTAAACAGTACATTAGAGATGTTAGTCTAGACTAAAAGTATAAAACTGCATTAAATTGAAATAGTGTTCACCGTAATGCGTCTGCAAAGGTTCCAGAAGTATCAGCAACCATACCACCTACAGTATCAGTTAGTATTTACATCATCTAGTAGAGTCATGTATTTAAAATGTTATTGTATTATTTTTTAAAGAATTTTTCGGAAAAATATACAAAAAATATCTAAAGTAAAAGATCTTGTGCAGAAAGCCTGTTTCCGAGTGGTATGTTAATGTACTTTAAGATGCTAATTACTGTTACATTATACAAGCAGTATTCTAATGTTCTAATAGTACTTGATCACAATGTTGGAGAAGTGCACACATTGTTCATACTTTAAAAGAAGACAGTATGCAAATAAATTGTGCCTCATTTAGAAGATACAAACAGAAACATACAAACAAAAGCAAAGACTTGTATGTAGGTTATTGTAAACAAGAGTGAACAATGCTGCTTTGATAATAACCAACACTTCACACGTGTTCTGCAGGAGCCCAGTGTTTAAATTGTTTTATTACTGTTTTTCTTCTCTCGGTCAATCCAGTCCATCGTTACATGAAACGCATCCGACAAATAAATAGTATTCAACCATCGACTTCCACTTCAAAAAACAGTGATTACACTATCAACATGATGTACAATGCAATCAGTACAACTACACTATTTTTGCATGTTTCTATACATTTAACTGCTCCACAATCTGGAGCACAGCAGTGATTAAACAGTGAAGTGGTTAATTCAACCGGTTTGGAGTGTGAAGCTGCTAAATTATTAGTTGTAATCTGTTAAAAAAATTCAACAGTAAACATTTTAATTACAATTTTTTTTTTCTCTTTTCAAGTCAAAATTGACTTTTTTACAATAACCTCTTCACACGTCTGCAAGGCAGTTGTATGTATGTGTGTGTATTACCATCAGTAAGTAGATAAATGTAAGATAACGTGAAACATCGGACGCAATTTAGTGTAAAGTGAGCAGTGGCTGGTTTTTGACGTCTTTCTTTCTTCTGTACCAGCATCGACACGATAATAAGACGGACATCGGCACATTCATGAGCGCAGCATCGTTTCACCTTTTACTGGGAACTTCAATTTAAAGTTTGCTGACACTGAATGCATAATGAAGATTGTTCAAAGATCTGGATACACATTGAAATAAGACAATTTAATTCACACCACGCTGCCTATACATGCGCGCGCACACACACACTCACACACACACACACACACTACACAACTTGTTGCTTTACAGCTAGATACAAGTCGTTAAAAATATCACTTTACAGATTTTACTTGTTAAAATGTATCTATGATTGAAGTAGCTGAGCTACCTTTCTGTGTCACAGTGTTACCCACTAATATGGTAAAGGACAATAAAAAAAATATTTAATAGTGACAACTGTTGTGAAATGCGTCATCATTTTCTTAAGAACTGGTCACGCGTAATGACTTAGACCGTCAGGTCAAATGGTTTACAAAAAATAATTAAATTAAATCCTTTGGTAGATTGGTTCCATAGTCATTTTCTTAAAGTTACACTCTACCTGATACTAAAAAGAAACTTTAAGTTTGACGTTAGTGGAGCTATTTTTTGGAAAAGACGTGAAATACACTAATATACTACTGTACAAATCTGAATACCTAACACCCTATAAAACTAGGGCCACATTATTTATATATATATATATATATATATATATATATATATATATATATATATATATATATATATATATATATATATATATATATATATATATATATATATATAGAACATTAATTCAAATCTTAGTTATTAACTTATGCCTGCAACTCAAAGGGGTCCACTGCTTGGATGTACATGTTCTACTCTGTAAGTATATTTACATAAACTGCATTAGTCACTGAACACATCAAACAGTATCTTCATAATTGATCTAGAATAATACTTAAATCTGGACGTCAACCAGAGAATTGGCTACCGTTCAGTGGGAATAGGTCGTCATTCAACAAAACATTGTTCTCTTTTACGCAATGCACCCTAAAGCTCCCACTTCATTAGTAGCCACTAATAATAATAATAATCATTAAAAAGACTTCACTCTTTTCAGTGAGGCCAAGCAGGCTGATAGTATCTACAGCACAGATCACTTTGGGAAGGCAAAGTTCAAAAGATCAAATCACAACCAAAACTGTTTCACCAAATACACTTGCAAACATGCAAATGTTCACTATTTCATATAGAGAATTGAAACCAATAGCAAATGCGGAAATTTACCAAAGTGTTATAAAATGATCAAACAAACCACTGTTTGGCTCCATTATTGGCAAAATTGTTTTCTACAAAACTATTGCACATAAAAATACAACCTCTCTTAAGAACAATCACGACCGACTTCCTGCTCACATAACTATGTGCAAACTAGTTCAAAGTTAAGAAATAAACCTATCAAAAAAAAAGACTAATTAGCATTACGATTAGCATGAGCATATTTATCAAAGTTGATAAAGAAACTGCGTATGTGCTACAGGAGTCAGTTAGCTGTTAACACTTTTTTTTTTTTCTTCTTTTCTTTTAATAATAATTAAAATCGGTCCATTCATCCATCCATCCTTTCGACTAAAGAAAAATAAAGTCGAGTCTAAAAGACCCACAACCATATATGTGCCATTGATGTTCCTTTTAAATATGAACTTTCTTCTTCTTTTTTTTTTCAAAGTCAAAATGCACAAATATGGTTCTTTCCCTCTAAAATTGTTAATTCTAGTGCATAAACCCGACAAGGCGGCTCTGATGAAGTCACTACTGCACAGATTCACAGATGTACGTGTAGAAACTGGACTTGCGGAACACACAGAGCGAGTGCAGACATGACGGGGTGAGAAAGGCGTCTCTCCGGCCTCCATCGTCTGATAGCGGGCCGACCAGGACAAAGAGAGAGTTCCACTGGATTGCGAGGGGGGGGGGGGAGAGTGAAACAAAGTGAGGAGGGTTCACAGGTGTCTTTTAGGGGGGGGGGGGGGGGATTTGTGGCAAAACAGTTCTATCCGCCTTTGATAATGTTATAGAAAATAAAGATTTGCGCGTCCATCCACCAGTTAAAAAGCAGCTCCTGGCTGCACGGACAATCTGAGAATCAGTTTCTCTCGTCTGAAGGGGGTTACGGCTCCTCCAAGCACACGCGGCCCCGTCCCGTCCCATGGTGCATCACTCCTGCCCGAAGCCTTCCGTCTCCTCGATGGCGAACATGAGCTTCTCCTTCAGCTGCTCGTAGCTCTTGTAGGGAGGGAGGTCCAGACGATTAAAGCTACAGAGAGAAGAGGGAGGCGCTAGGTGACTCTTCACGGATGCAAATGCTTAATGTGTGATCTTGATTTGTTTACACAAGCGGAACAAAAGTATTACAATAATCGTGCTTATTAAAAAAAACATTAACATATGCCGATAAATATTTTCCCGTTACTTTTTGTCATGCGTCATTTATGAAACTCCGACTCATCCGGTGAGAATCATTCCCTCATTTATTCTACTCAAGGTAGAACAAAAGTTCTCCCACTTGGAATGACAAATTTAAGCCCCAAAATAATGGAAGGCTGGCGATTGGCTGAATCATAGATGACTCAGAGGGTTCGGTCCCCTTGCCACATACCTAAAGTCTGAAGACGTTAAAGAATAGAGTCACTGGCCTTACCATGTGTGGCTTCGTGGAAGCCAGTTCTCTTTGCCCACTTTCTCGATGCAGAACTTTTGAGGGCCGTTGCTTCCTAAATTAATCAAAAAACAAGCACACAAAGACCATTAAATCAAGAAGTCAACTATGATGCAATATATATATACGCTGCGAGTGTGCATATACACTACCGTTCAAAAGCTTGGGGTCACACACCCAGACAATGTGGTGTTTTCCATGAAAACTCACACATTTATTTATCAAATAAAATGCTAAATTAATTTAAAATATATTCAAGACATTGACAAGGTTAGACATAAATCATTTTAATTTGAAATATTAATTTTGTTCTTCAAACTTGTCACTCAAAGGAAGGCCAGTTTTATATCTTCTCTCACCAGCATAACTGTTTTCAGCTGCGCTAACATAAAATTAAAAAAAAAAAATCACGGGTTTTCTACCCCTCCGTTAGTCTTCTAAGGCGATAACACGATGTACCATTAGAACACTAGAGATGGGCCTCTACACACCTCTGTAGAGACTTCATTAAAAAACAGAGGTTTCTACCTAGAATAGTCAATTACCACATTAACTATGTATAGAGTGTATTTCTCATTAATTGAATGTTATCTTCATTAAAAGAAAAAGTGCTTTTCTTTGAAAAATATGGACATTTCTAAGTGACCCGAAACTTTTGAACGGTAGTATATATATATATATATATATATATATATATATATATATATATATATATATATATATATATATTTGGCGTACCCATCAGGTCGGCGAAGCCTCCGACAGGAAGGCGACAGGTTCCCGTGACAAACTGCAGCAGTCTCATCCGCTTCTCGTTGTCCATCTCCTTCACAAACTGTCGACAGATCGGTCCGCGTTAATACCGCTGAGCAAGTACAGTATGACAAACTATTTTAAAACACATAATTCACCTGCAGTCCCAAATTTATTTTGGCTTTATTAAGAGCTTTTTTGAATCTTTGTGCCAAGTGAAAACACAAGTGTTGCTCAATGTGCCCGAGGTTTTAACGGCACTACCATTGTGCAATATTCAATTGACTGTTGACCGAAGTAGAGCAAAGGGAGAAAGCAGGAATGACTAAGTTTGACAGAGCGGCACAGACCTGCCAGAACCAGAGGATCTGTTTGCTGCTGCGGGCATAATGCCTGTAGATGGTGCTTCTCTGCCAGTCCACCAGGTCGATCTCCTGCATCCCACAGAGCATCACCTGCAGGCAAGAAACAGGCCAGCTCTCATTTAAGGGGGATTTATCCCAGCGAAATCAACACTTTAAAGAACCATAAAAAAAAAGAAAACGTTCCTGCTTTTGATAAAAGTGGGTGAGAATAGGTGGAGTTATTTTTTTCATTACCTCTAATTCCTTAGCATCAAAGTATTGGAGGTATTGCTGGGGCAGGACTTCATTGAAGCCCTCAAAGAAGGATTGAGTCTGCTCCTCCACACCTCTGGAGAGCCTCCACTCTGCCACCAACCTGCAGGAGAAACACATTACAACATCAAACACACCTCAAGGAATGGAGACGTGTGGTTGCTTAGAAAAGAAAAATCTTAATTTAAGCATTATAAGCAATCCCTGGAAGTATACAACGTAGTCTAGACCGTCTATGAATGAGCAATACCTTCCATTACACATGGCAGAACAACGGTAATACTTGGCTCATATATAATACCGTGTACTATAGCACATCATCAAAGTGTGACTGTATCAACGTGTTCTACAGTTGCCTGGAGAAGACGAGCAGCGGAGGATGTGTCTGTACCTGATGTATTCCTCTTTATTCTCCTCAGTTACTTGGATGTTTCCTCCGTCTGATTTCAGCTCGTGGGTGGTGACCTCCCCCAGGATCTCTTTGTCGACGGAAAAGAACATCTCCAGTCCGCACTCCTCTATGTTATTATCCCTGCGGGGCAGAGTCATTATCATAGTTAACCAAAACAAAATCCACAGATAACTACCTCCGAGAACTTTGTTACATCTCGTTTGTTTACATTTTTTTTATAAATTTGCTGTTTTACTGCCGGCTATGTGTGTATATATATATATATATATATATATATATATATATATATATATATATATTTCTTGGCTGCCAAGAGTAGTTTCTCAAGAGCCTCGCTGGTTACCTAGCAACTGGTCCAGGTTGAGGAATAGTCTGGCCAATAAGCCAGATATTGATCTTTAATCTAACTCCTGGCAAGAAGGCAAGTACAAACTTTTCCTTTCATACACCAGCTAAATGGACATTGACACACTATCGTCACTTTTGCACTCGTCACTTTCAATCACTGCTTGTACTTACACGGCAAGTACATATTTATCAGAATTATTGCACTACCTGCTACTCCCATTGTCTGTAGTTTATTATATGTTACTATATGTGTATTATATGTTATATGTATATATGTTAGTATTATATGTATAGGTTTGATATATGTCTTAGCATGTTGTATTGTATATTTATCTTGCATATTTAGTAAGGTTATTATATGTGTCAGAGTACTTGTACATGTATGTCATGTTATATTATGTTGCTGTGTTATGCTATGGTAGTTGTTGTGTGGTGCCCAGTCTGACCCTGTGTCATTCTGTGCATCTGACAATAAAAGACTTGTAACTTGTTGTAACTTGTTGTAACCAGCTCTACTAACTGCATAGTACAGGAGCCCAGATTGTATTGGTACAAACCAAAATATGTAGGAATTGTGAAAATATGGTGAAGCCAACGATAACATTTCATAATGAGTGTCTTCAATATAAAATTAATTCGGGGAACACCGTAAATGACCACCAGGCCATTTAAAGTGTTACTCACATGCTAGTCTGTTCATCCGCCCATGCAAACGTTCCCCATCGTTTTTACATGTCACGTTCTACATTTCTCATCAGCTTTCCCCAGACCTACTTGATCCAGATGAGCGAGTTGTAGAACTCCGGATCGATGGACTCCAGGTCTTTGAGAGCCAGAGCTTTGTTCAGAATGCGCTTGTAGAAGGGCAGGGAGAACCCCGTGTCGATGAACTTTCCATGGAACAAGGCCTAGAGGGGACAGTCGGTCAGCAGATGGATTAGAAACGACAGCCAGATGCACTTAAGAAGACAGGAAATCCAATAGCACAAGGAGAGTGGCTATTTGGTCATTACAAATATTAAAATAATCTAATTCCTTCTTGAGCAAAGCATTTCTATGAGCCCACATGTATATTTTTAGAAATTTGAGATCTGATCACAAATACAATTGTAAACCATATTGGATAATTTACGCATCATCATTATACGTCTTTAGAATAGAAGAATAGAAATATAATATTAATCCCCAAGGAGAAATTTGTCGACACAGTAGCACCAATAAACTAAACACACGAGAATAAAATATAAAATATCTAAAATATAAATATAAGAAAGAAAGAAACAGTGACTGTGCATAAAGTATACAAAGTGAAATATAAAAAAAAAAAAAAAAAAAAAATATATATATATATATATATATATATATATATATATATATATATATATATATATATATATATATATATATATATATATATATATATATATATATATGCAAATACAGCAGTGTAAAATAAAATAAAAAAATAGTCAGTGTGCAAAATGCAAAGTGTGTGTAGTGTAAATGAAATGTGTGCAGTGCAGATCTACAGTGCAAGTATGAATGTGAATGTGTACAGTAATAGTTATTGCAGTTATTGCACTAGTTTCTGGCAAGAGGTGCTTTGTTATAGAGCCTCATAGCCGTCGGCAGGAATGTTCTCCTCTATCGTTCCTTGAACAAAATCACGTGGGCCCAAGTAACCACGCCATCCTCACGCTCCCACTGATCACTAAGCAAATCACGCCGGTACCATGGCGATGAAGCGTCCGATGAACTTGAAGTACTTGAGGTGATCGGGGTTGATGTAGGACGCGGGGTTGATCTGCAGACAGTAGTTGTCCTTGCCCGCATACTCAAACAAACAGTACATGGGGTTCAGGACCTCGTGAGAGAGCAAGAAGAACCACTCCCTGAAAGCAAAACAACGGAAGGCATGAAAGAAACGTTAAAACGATTAAGTGGAAGTGATGGTACTGGATGAAGTGGTTTGTTAAATGTTGCAGATCAGGTCTTAAAACGTGAAATTAGACGACGGTCTGTTAATATTGCAACAGCATCTATGAGATACGGGTGCACACCTTCTGAGTCATACGATAAACACGCATTTCTACGAACAAAGATTCAGTTGTTGTTACCTGGCCACACCTCCGTAGTCCAAGCCTTCCTCTCCAGGAAAAATGATCCACAGTCTCCGCCTCAGATCTTGAGGGTGGAAGCTCATGATCTTAAAACGCAGAGAAAGAATTAAAACCTCAAACATTAACGGAACAATACTCTGAGCCAGAGAACTGGAAGAGGAGGAGACGGTTTACTAAAATGATTACCTGTTGAAATGAATCCTCGAACAAGGTTTTCCTGGAGACGTTGATCTTAATGTGCTGCGGCATCGACAATTGCTGAGAGAAACAAACACATAATTCTATTATAGACGGAATGAATGCTTTGAAACTGATGTGCGAAGATTAAAAAGTTAATGTTCACTCAATCGACTATAGAGACATGCCCACAAAGTAGCAGCATTGAAGATAGAATAGAATAGAAATATACTTTATTAATCCCCGAGGGGAAATTTGTGGACATAGTAGCACCAATAAACTAAAACACACAAGAATAAAATATAAATATAAGAAAGAAAGAAACGGTGACTGTGCATAAACTATACAAAGTGAAATATATATATATATATATATATATATATATATATATACATACACACACACATACATATACACACACAACATATGTGCAAATACAGCAGTGTAAAATTAAATAAAATATAGACAGTGTGCAAAATGCAAAGTGTGTGTATGTTAAAGATGTAGACGGGTACAACAATCACGGGAGATAACCTAAGCATTTCAACACTTGCTGTGCAGCACATACCTGACACCAGAACCTGAAGTATTGCACCTTGGCTTTGAAGTCCCTGACATAGGTTATCTGTGGCCCATTCTCACTGTGGAAAAGACCAGAAGAGCCAAAAGTCCATTCAACAAGCACGCGTGGTCCATGTGTGTGTGTGTGTGTGTGTGTGTGTGTGTGTGTGTGTGTGTGTGTGTGTGTGTGTGTGTGTGTGTGTTGGACTTGAAGCTGGACTAAAGACAAAAGAGTTAAGAAAGATATTCTTAGACATACACCATCGGTAAATTGTTTGGAGTCACTTAGAAAAAAGAAGAACGACATTAGAAATGTCCTTATTTTTCAAAGAAAAGCAGTTTAAAAAGAAAATTAAGATAACATTAAATTCATTAGAAATACTCTATACATTGTTCATGTGGTGAATGACTCTTGAAAAGGAATGAGGAATTGTGCTGCCTCTGTATCGCGGTAGCGACGCTCTAATCAGGATCATAATGAGGATAATCTGATGTGATAACACGGATTGTATCAGTACGTTATGTCAACATTAAACCTCATTACGATGTGTAAATGACAAGGGGTTGTGGTTTGGGAAAACGGCTCCTGGACATGAATCAGCTTTGTAGAAGGTCAGCTGACCTGAGGGGAGTGCTCCCCCTGTTAGAGACGTATTCAACTTGAGCGCGTTAAGATTTAAAACATTTAAAACGAGGACTTACAGTGAGGATTTCCCTGTGCGAGGGTCAATGTAGGTTGTGGTTCGCCGGTTGTGGTCTACAAAGTAGGGGATGCCGTCGACTGTGAACCTCATCTCCCAGCCCTCGGGCAGCGGCTTGTCGTTCAGCAGCCTGAACAATACAAACACACGGGAAGATAAACATCACACGCATCAATTGTTTAAAAAAAAAGACACGCGTACAATTTGCATTGCAAGTGAAATTGTGGCCCAAATTCCAACAGAAAATGTGCAAAACGCACAAAGAGGATTCAGTATTTACATCCACATGGAGACAATTTCATTTATTTGCTACATTTGAGCATTTCTCCGAATATTAAATCATCGCCGAACATTTAGGTTTTACTATAAACCGGATCACATGAAATATGACTGGAATTCAGATTGGTATCAATAATAAATATATTGTAACTAAATAATTCAAGAAACATGATAGTGTTGCTCAATAAAAGTCTCAGTCGATCCATTTGAAAACATTGATCTCATAATTGTAAGGCTGAAGATAATTCTATCAGCCTAAAGACAGAACATAAACAGGAAATGTAAAACAATAAAAAAGTGACATAACAGGACCTCCATGCTGTTTCACTTTTGATAGATTTGAGTCAGACGCTCGTTTGTTTGTGGTAACACAACGTGCTCATAAGTGGCAGTTTATTAAGTATGAAGGACTACTAAGTTAAATCCCCTCGAAAACCTTCAACATTGTTTGCGTGTGCTTGTCCTGTCATTATATGACATGTCATTATCCCCCTACTGGTAACTCATTACATGTTAGGATAACACTGGAGCTCGTCTTCATCCTGGAGCAGATGGAAGTCATTTCCTACTGAAATATGCGAGTTAATGCCACATGTACACTACTGTTCAAAAGTTTGGGGTCACTTAGAAAAAAAGAAGAAAAAACACTGTTCCAATGAACAGTTTCCAATGAAAATGACATTAAATTAATCAGAAATACACTCTATACATAGTTAATGTGTGTAATTTGTGAAACTGGGCTATACAAATAAACTGAATTGAATTAAATGACTATTCTTTGTTTTTGAATGAAATCTCTACATAGGTCAGAGGCCCATCTCCAGTGTTCTAGTGGTACATTGTGTTATCGCCTTAGAAGACTAGCAGAGGGTTAGAACCCCCTTGAAACAATTTTTTTTAAATGTTATAATTTATTTTGCATTTTCCACAAACAGATTATTCCTCGGCTGAAAACAGTTATGCTGGAGAGAGAAGCTCTAAAACTGGCCTTCCTTTGAGCCACAAGTTTGAAGACCAACATTAACATTCTAAATGAAAATCATTATTTCTAACCTTGTCAATGTCTTGACTATATTTTGTATTAATCTTGTATTCATTTAATAAATAAAAGTGGGAGTTTTCATGGAAGACACAAAATTGGCTGGATGACCCCAAACTTTTGAACGGTATGCGTCTCCCCACTCTCCTAATGCCAGTTAGCGCTGATTGTATACTACAAGTGTATAAGAAGTAAAGATACCTCTTCCAGATACTAACACACAACTACAGCCAAGTCAGGCAGAATCATGTACAGTCTGTCTAATAAAAGCTATGGCTGTATTCAGATACACATTACATAGCACACAGGCACGGGCAGACGCTCACCCTTGTGTCCTGGGGTCCTCCCACTGCGTCGCCCGAGTCGGGTGATGGACAAAATACACTCTGCCGTTGGTGTCTGTTCTCTTCTCTGCCATAACAAAGAAAACATGTTTTACAAAAAATATTTAATCCTGTATCAATTCACTGCAAACATTTTCACTGTGTTTTTTGTTTTTTCCATCTCAGTAACTACGGCTAAAATAAATGACCAGTGCTATTTACCCCAACCGTGTGGAAGTGGTCCCAGCGGGTCAAACTCTTTGTTGGCCGTGGCTGCCAACTGGTCTTGGAGCTAAAGACAGAGAGAGAGAGTGGGACCCATGTTTCGACTGGAATTAAAGAGGAAAAAGCTTTAAACTGCATTTGTAACAGCATGTTAAAGCAAGAATGCGTCATGAAGCATGGGTCATTGCCCTCAGAGCATTGTTACTTCTGTTCCCACTGGGCGTTAACACTTAGACCTTCCTCACGTGATCTAAAGAATGCAAGTCACAGCCACCCGTTGTTAGGATCACATAGTCATCCTAATCAGTGTCTTTATCAGACATGAGAAGCAGATCAGACTTCAAAAACACTGAGAGGAGTCAAGATGCCACACGTACGGATGGATTTACAATGCTGAGAAACCCTCAAAGACTTTATGGCTTGGTTTAATTTTTGTTGCGAGTTAATTTATTTCAAGGAACATAAATAATTATAAAATAGGTGTGACCTTTGTAATGCGTACCAAAAAAAAAAAAGAAAAAAAAAAAAGCAGCTTCTGGGGTGGAAATTCCATCTCTGCAAGGCCTTATCGAGTGTTTCACAAAAAAGATAATGGGTTTTGCGTATTGTTACTTCACAAAGTAATGAATGTTGGACACTGAAAGTCTGACACTGAAACGCAGCCTTCACATTCATCTGGTAGAGGTGAAAAGTTCCTCCGTGTTCACCATCCATGTTTAACAAATTTGATTTAATCTCTGATTTTGTGAACGTGACATCAGTATTTGCATATTCATCTAATCTCAAGTACAACTACTGTTTAGGAAGGTAAATGGACTTCTTAGTGGTAAAAGCACATCAGAAACAGATAATTATTTCAGAGCAGAATACTGAAACGGATCATAAATGGAAAATAAATACATGTTTAAACTGTGCTTCACGTCCAGAGAGTGAATGTAACAAATCCAGACACCAAGACAGTTGATGCTCTCACCCCATAAATGAAGCGCTGGTTGAACTGCTGCATGGCTCCCTGCAGCTGGCTGCGCTGGTGCTGCCACTCTTCGTAGTTACGCACCGACTCCTGAGTGGGTCGTTGCCAAGTAGTCGTTCGGGTGATGTGGTCGACGTAGTACACCCGACCCATCGGGTCCACCCTGCGCTCCCACCTACAGGAAAGGGACAATACATTTTTTTGAAAAGGAGGCGGTGTTGACGATGGAGGCCAAGTCGTTGACGTGCCCGAGGGCTCTACCGGAAAAAGAAGAACAAAAAAAATGCAAAACAGACAGCAGCACACAGAGTGATTTACAGCCGTGTAACTGTGCAAACAGAACAATAAAACATGTCTGTACTCATCTGACATCGTGGTTTATGCCCGAGCAAGAACCACATTGGTATTCACTGAATAAAAGAATAAAAATGCATCAGTGTGTCGGTACCCTGATGGCAGAGGGTCGGGCCTTTCCCAGGTGGTCCTCTTCTCGATGTGGTCCACGTAGTACAGCCGTCCGTTCTGGTCCCCCCTTTGCTCCCACCTGTACAGACAATGGGAATGAGTGAGCAAAGGCAAAGCCCAGGAAGCAGCCGAGCGAGCCAACGTATTACGTCACTGAACAAATTAAACACCAGAGACTCTGCTCCATCATAGGATCATAAAACACAGAAATGCTGCGCGTTAACAGCGACTACAGCGAGGACTTTCAGAATCAAGTGCAGTGCCTTGCTCGTTTACCCTGGTGGTAAGGGGCCGTTGCTCATGGTTGGGATTCTGGGAGTTGTTGTGGCCAGAGCTGCTGAGGCAGAGCTCCCTGGTTTTGGGCCGCTTGCTGCCTGGGAAGAACCTGCTGCTGTTGCTGATGGCGTTTCTGCTGCTGCTGCTGCTGTTGTTGCTGCTGCTGCTTCTGTTGTTGTCGTTATTGCTGCTGCAGCTGTTGTCGTTGCTGCTGTTATTATTGTTGTTGTTGTTGATGATGTCGCTGCTGCTGTTGCCACTCCCGAGTCATCCTGCTGATTTGAACATCCACCAGGTGTAACCTGAGAGCAGCCATCAGAAGCCGGACCGTCACTCAGCTCGCTAGGGGAGGAACTGCTTAAAGAGGCTGGGGAGAGGAGGAGGAGGAGGGGGGGGGGGGGGGGGGGGAAATCGCAAAGAAGAAAAACTTTAAATCTGTCAATTCATCTGCAGAGGTGTATTTGGTATGATTGCAGTCATTAAGCATGGAGCGTGTGAGAATGTAAATGATAAATTGACCTGTACTTATATAGCGCTTTTCTAGTCTTCCGACCACACTACTTGTCATCATTCATACACTGAGGGCAGTGGATACGGTTCCACCTGCCCATCAGGAGTAACTAACATTCATACACATTCATACACAGAGCAATTTGGGGTTAAGTGTCTTGCCCAAGGACACATCAACATGGGTTAGTGGAGTCAGCACTGAGCCACAGTCGCCTTAATGTAAAATGTATGCTGTGTCAAATTGAAATAGCGAATCTAATGCAGCTGATGTTATATTGGAACATCGTTGCCCTCTTGTGTTTTTCCTACTCGGGGAGGCGGTCGGTCTTTGAGGCGTCGGAGGCGGAGGCCGTGCCGGTCTGGGCGGACGCGAGGCGCTGGAGCCCCCAGGAGACTGGGATGGAGAACCCGTACCATTGACGGCATGACCGTTAGATACAATAACCCACTCCTCGGAGTCACTGGAGGGGGATGCGTCTCTGCTTGACCTGCGGATCAAGATATTTTCTGAAGTTATTCGACATGAGTATTTTTTTTACCAAACCACTGACCCACGATTTGTACAAAGAAGAGAGTATATGTAGGCCTATGAATAAAAGTCTACTCTACCGGTTGTCGGTGTCTCCATTTGTTCTTGCGGTTCCATTTGGAGCAGTAGCTAGAATGAGAAAAAGACAAGTTACATCATGTACTTCGATAATTTGGGATATTACTTATTATTAAAGAATTATGAGAAAGATACGTACAAAGAGGAACATTTGATATATAGATGAGCTAGCCGATGTATCCGTTTTACAAAGAAGTTGTTAAAGCATTTTTCTTTTTACTAATACTAATGACTATCATTAAAACTTTGAAGGGCAATAAATAGTGTCTTAATAGCAGCTAAATCAATATATTCCTGCACATCTAACATAGTTCATGTGCTCAAATAGTTCCCGTGGGCGACCTGGTATGGCGGTGTGTCCGTGTGTGGTTCTTTACCATGATCCCTCTCTGCCGAGGCGAAGGTTTCTGGGTCTAGCTGCATGCCGTCCAGACAGACCGACAGGTCGCCTACGACATCCCGATGGTCTCTGTCAGAGCTTAGCTGCAGCGTCTGCACCACCTCACATACTGCATAGGGGACAGGATACAGTGTTAAACGGGTGCTTAGGATTTGAAAAACTGACACCACGCATCATCACAAACAAATTAAAACGGATGATGAGGCTGCACCGAGGGCGTAGAAATTACCACTGAATTTTGTTAAATCATTTTCCTAAGAAGGTTCCGCCCTCTCTTGCCCTTTGCGATCATCTTTTTTCTCAAGGGAATCGGTTCACATTTTCAGTCCTGCTGGGGAGAGTCTGCGGCTCTGTCAGTGTCAGTCACTCCGTCAGATCAAACCAATTGAGTCACACTGGGTGGAACAAGCAGCAAGGCCTCCAGGGGCTACTGGCAAGTATTCTTAGATTTCTTCTACATAGAGGATGGACCTGTCTTTTATGTCACATGGTTCTCCCATGCCGAGGGCCATTGTATCATGCTGTAAGCACAGTCCACGGAATTTAAAGGTCATAAGCTTAGTTGATGTCTGAATCCCAGGGAGAACCTAGCGTTGACTCTGCATGTTGGTGTTTACGCTTATTAAAGCCCAATAAAGCATTTTCATAACAAACACAGGCAGATATGTGCTCATACACAAGTGTGCAGAGTCTACAATGTGTGTGCAACATCTGCACACTATGCAGCTGATAAACATAAACACAAAATGGATACTGAAAGTGAGATTACAAAAGGATACATCTTTTCATTACACTGAAATAAATGAGCCATGTGGGGGGGAACTTAGTCCTGAATACATTTTAATATTCTGTGGTACTCAAAACAAAGAGACCAGACAATATTAGCTCCATCTGTCAAATAGCTTTATAATATAATATAATATAATATTACAGAGGAAACTAGTGTGAGCTCACTTTTCAGGTCGTTAGCTTTGAGGGTCTCTTTGATCTCCAGCATGGCCATTCCCAACAGGATGTCTGCTTTCAGAGTCTGGTGGCTCCAAACACGAAATATCAGCTTGCTGACCGGAGTAACAATTCTGTAGAGAAGCAAGAAATTGACAAGATATTCAGCACCAGAAGAAAAGAGGGTCTGCACTAATGCAAAAATTAGTCATAGTCAACTATGAATAGCTGTGGAGAAAAAAAAAAAAAAAAAAAAAAAAAAAAATCAATGAGGATTTCTGTATTATTATTATTTTTTCTTCAGTTGGGGGAGGTCCATTGTATAAGGTTGTTGGTTTGAGATCACTGCAGTTTTATATAAGACCAGAAAGCAAGTATAAGACATAACTTTTAAAGAATTGAGATACAGTGCTAGAGACATTTACTTAGAAAATGCCGCTGAGGTGGTGTATTAGTTTCACTTGTTATTTCCACATGTGTACAAACTGGGCCCTATTCCAATGACACAGCAACCATGATAAGGTAGTACGTTTTGGAGTCACGGACTGGCCTGTTATTTTCATTCAGATATTCATTCAGCCCCGCTAGATTGTTTACCTTCATTGACACAATCACCAAATTCCAGCTCAGTAAGATTACACTAGAATCAGACTTGGTTCTCACAACAACTGACACATGCAACTAAAATGGTAAGCCCCGCAATGTTGTATAGAGATGAAATTTGGTGAAAATTAATAATATTTGTATGAACAACTTGCACATCATCTGATAACTAATAAGCCGATTTCTCTCCTATGACAAACACAATAGTCGTACTCACACTGTGACAGGCTGTTTCCATTTGGGACTGTGTGTGTTGTTGCACTTTTCAGTCCTCTTTGACTGGCCATCCACGGCTACCTCAACATAAGGGCTGGGACCAAACCAGTTCTTTTTGTTTTCCTTCAGCTTGGCTGAAAGCACTGGAGAGGATAACACAATTCAAATCAGTTTATTTTGTAAAGCCCAAAATCAAAAATTTGCCTCAGGGCTTTACAATCTGTACACATCCGACATCCCTCTCCCACGACCTCACATCGGAGCAGGAACAACTCCCAACAGTCATATTTGAGATAATAGAATGTTCCCTAGATAAGTAGTTGCATTTAGTGAAGATGCAACAACTTGCTCACACTGTGAACATGGATATAAACCACCACTTCCTGTCGCTTTCCTGTACTGAACACAACAACAATCAATAACAGCTCTTACAGGAACGTAACATTCCACAGCCTTCAGCTTCATATAGCCCACGTCAGATAATACTCAACTCTACAACTGTATACATGTCAAAAATGTGTCTAATGTTTGTTGATAAACGGGGTTACAAATATTGCAAAGATACCTGATAACTTACCTGTGACTTGTAATTGGGCTTTCATGGTTCATCCATAACACTGCAGCCTTGTTTGGCTGCACCGAAAGGATCTGCAACCAGTGACATCAGACGTAAACATGGGACACTGCAGATAACCTACTTACAGAAAGATTAGGCCGATAGGTTGCTACTGTCTCTGCAAAATATAGCCTGGCTTTTCGTACAATAGCAGATATGGGTTGATGAGACTATCTAAACAAATGCATGACTGGTTTAGACACCTGGAGGGGTTAAAAGAGTCGGATTGAAGCGATGCCAAATCAAATATATAACCCATCTTTTAATCTTCACAGTAAACTCGAAGCAAAACATTTTAGGGGAATATCTTTATAGTATGCATTGAAAATAAACGGTAGTAGCATTGTTTAGATACTTCTTACTGTGGGGGCAGTAAGAATTATGAAAGGCATTTAGCGATACGTGTTTATGTCGCCTTATTGCCAGATAGCCCAACCCGTCATATGACCTATTAGCCAAGTGGATGCAAGTTCTTTTTACTCAAATGCGTGTTTTCCCCCTGACATAGTTAACTAGCTGGGCTGAGCTATTTCAAGAAACCACGTAACGTTACCATAACGGAAATCCCATCCTTAACTTGGCTTAATTAAGACTCACTAAACCTTCCCTGCTAATCTCAAGACACCATCCTTTTGAAAGGACAAGAAGTCTACTTATTGTAAACACTAAACAATAAAAGGTGCTATTAAGCATATGGCCTATGAGACAATGACACAAAGTTGTTAGAGGCGACGTGCGCCCTGCTGTCTGCAGGCAGCTACGTTACAGCGGTAGCTTAATAGCGTCTGTCACGTTAGCAAAGGGGTTAGCCAGCAGGAGAGGTGTTGTCAAGACTTCAAACACCACCCTTTGGGTGGGGAACAGCTTTGACCGTGAAACTGCGGAGGTATATTATTAGATGTAATCTAAGTGGTTGTTTTTGTTATGAATAACTGAGAGAAGCCGAGAAGTTCCACCACCTGGAGGCAACTTTGTTCGCCGACGTCCTGAACGCCGACGCTTAAGCTAGCCGTGCATTGAGTGACGTTGGTAATGCTAACGGCTCACGGCTCCTCTAAGCAGACGAGGAAATCTCTCCCTCTTTGGCGAGAGACTGACCCAAGGTGACCGTACCTGGCAGAAGCAGACGATAAAGGTCCAAACAGCCAATTCGGTTCCAGCTCTGCCTAGGTTGTTGACAGGTAGCTGCCTGCCATCACCACAGCCTCGCGTTCCGCTAGCCAGGACACGATCAGGTTTTCCGGTACGAGTCTTTCACAATAAATTGAAAACCTTTATTTAAAATGATTGTTTTGTTATATTTATTTTCCACAAAATTATACTATACTATAACTACACATTTAATTGCAAGATACAGACAGGATAATTTCTCAATTTATAAACGAAATTATTCTAGTTTCCCACCAACTCGCATGTGCTGGTGCTTTGAACACAATCACAACATATTTATCAGCGGATGGACGTTTCTCAGTTGTCAATCTGATTTGCAACCTCAGTCGCTATTATAGAGTGTATTTATAGCACTTTTATGACTGTGATAAGTTCTAGAGAAGCTATTAAACCTCGGCTTGTGATTGTTATGTTGTCAAATTGAGAACAACAGTGTATCTCTTATCACGTACATTAATGATTAATGGACTTGCACATCTGGGTGCTGATTACAGTTCAATGCCGTTCAACATGTATTGCCACTATACTTTGTCATAACCCCAATTATGACTGACTCAAAGCCTGCCTTAAGAAATATGTCTACCTTTGTTCCCTTTCAATCCTCTCTCTCTTTCCCATTCGGCGTGTTGAGTGATTATGTTATTCTATTTTAACATGTGTATCTTCGACTTTACCATTTAGTTATATAAAGTGCAATTATTATTCATCCTAGTAATAATGTAATAATAATACTTAGTAGGATCAGCATTAGCAGTACGTAGTACCAGTGTGTTAGTTGTAATCATAACATTGTTATTTACACCTTTATTTTGAAGGTTAAAACGACGTGACGCCCTCACTGGTATTGACGTCACCATAAAACTAATTTTCATAACTAAATGATAAAATAAAGAGCAACGCCATGCATTCAATTCTGGAGCAACCATTAGCATCACATGATCATCTTGTATGATCCCTACGTTGTGTTCTTCGTTAATAAACAACAGACATGTAATAACATCACACTGATTATGATAAATGGCGGCGTGCGAGACGCCATTGTTTTTGGCACGCCCACTCCTGTCGTCCTCCGGCTCTGTCCCGTGATAGCGATCGTAACGTTGCTAAACAGCCGTTAGCGTATCCGTCTCTGTTTGTAGAAAGCCATGGTATTCAGCCAACGTTAGTGAAAAGATAAACACTTCATCTACACAACTACCAAAGATGTTGTCTCGTCTACTGAAGGAGCACCAGGCGAAGCAAAATGAGCGGAAGGAGCAGCAGGGTGAGGCTAGCTGGTTAGCTATCCTGCTCACAGATGCTAAAAACAAAGCGGATGGAGTGTGACAGAAGGCCACACATAACTTGTATGTGTTTATCTTGTTTTTTTCTTGCCCAGAGAAACTCAGACGTGAAGCTATTTCCGCCGCCACCTGTCTGACAGAAGCCCTGGTGGACCACCTGAATGTCGGGTAAGGAGGTGCTGCTCCTGCAGCCCTGCTGTTTGTGTTTGTGTTTCCTGAGGTCTGGCAGACGTCCTGCTGATGTATTTCATGGTTGGAGAGGAGTAGTAATGGGATATACAGGTAGCTTTACCTACGATGATGTTATTATAGATTAATCTGCACATTATGTTGCTGAAACCAAGACGATCAAATTAAAGCACAAGAGGGGGATGCAAAGACCATTGTTCTTGTGGCATGTTATAAAAAAGATTATGTACAGAAATGTCTTTGTGACTTGGTAAGATGTTGTCTAGTTTGAATAAAAGAGTATGTTCTCTGTTTACATTGAGAAATGTATGATTTAGACACACGCATTCAACTTCACATGCCAAAATTAATCATACCTGCAAACTTGTCACCTTTCGGTGAAATTCGCTGTTTTTAAACCAAAATAGGTCATCCACATGAATCGTGTAGATCCAAAGAGTTTTTGTTTGGACCTTGTTCTTCTGTGTTTTGTGGCTTTTGAACTATTCAGCTAAAATAAGTATCATGCATATTGCGCAACAGTTCACCCATTTCTCCTGCTGCTGGCTCAGTTTATTTATTCCTCTTCAAGCTGATCAGCCATTGGTCCTCTTCAAGCTTCTCAGCCATTGGTCCTCCTTAAGCTGATCAGCCATTGGTCCTCCTTAAGCTGCTCAGTCATTGGTCCTCTTTAAGCTGCTCAGCGATTGGTCCTCTTTAAGCTGCTCAGCTATTGGTCCTCCTTAAGTGCTCAGCCATTGGTCCTCTTCAAGCTGCTCAGCTATTGGTCCTCCTTAAGCTGCTCAGCCATTGGTCCTCTTTAAGCTGCTCAGCTATTGGTCCTCCTTAAGTGCTCAGCCATTGGTCCTCTTCAAGCTGCTCAGCTATTGGTCCTCCTTAAGCTGCTCAGCCATTGGTCCTCTTCAAGCTGCTCAGCTATTGGTCCTCCTTAAGCTGCTCAGCCATTGGTCCTCTTCAAGCTGATCATCCATTGGTCCTCTTCCTGTTTTAAAGTCTTTATTCAAGAGGCAACATTTTGTTTGTGTCACCTTTTTCAGCCCTCATGAGTTTGCATGTATGATTAATGTACCTATAATGCTATATTGTCATGAATAAGTGAGACTTTTCCCTTTTTCTCCTGTTTAACTTTAGAGTTGCCCAGGCATACGTAAACCAGCGTAAGCTCGATCATGAGGTGAAGACTCTCCAAGTGCAGGCGAGCCAGTTCTCTAAACAAACTGCCCAGTGGATCAGTATGGTTGAGGGTTTTAATCAGGCCCTAAAGGTAGGATACACTGTCCATGAGCTTGTACACAATATCAACTTTGTTTGACTTTTTATTTTTTAAGTCTACAGCTTTTAACTTGAATCAATAAGCCGCCTTACTTTTTACGGCAATATGCAAAGTTTGATTCTGTAAACACATGTAAGCACATAGTCATATCACATTTAAGTTAATGTTTGATGTGTTATGAGTCAGTTTGTTCAGCACTCTGTGTGTGAGTGACTATCTTGAATTATACTGAGTACCATGACTGTGTTAATCTCACAAGTATTGCTTCATAAAGAAATAACCATATCTGCTGTTTTATCCTACTGTGCACTTTGTTTTAATGCAAATAATAATGCCACCAAAAGTGTCAACACAACCTACAATTTCTTACTCATGATTACTAAAAGGAGATCAGTTTAATTCAAAGGCCTTGACACAAGTCCTAGATCTGATTGGATTTGACAGCTGGTAAAAGAAATTGATGAATGAGTTTCTAATCTCTGCAGTTATTCATCTTATTTAATCCTCACTGGGGAAAAGGAGTGTATGTAGATGTTTCATGCTGCTGGTCCTGATAATATGTAAGACTGATGGCCACACATTATTGATGCAAATTCTGTTTCTATACTCATTTAAACAGGAAATTGGGGATGTGGAGAACTGGGCCCGCAGTATTGAGATGGACATGAGGACCATTTCCACAGCTCTGGAGTACGTACACAAGGGACAGTCTGCCGTCTCATAAACCTCACGCTGGAACGTTTACAGCTGAACCTAAACGCACTGGAATGAAACACGAGTATCAGCGAAGATGCAAGCAGCAGTGACTCCGCTCAGTGTAGTAATGCTGATGGTGGCTTTGTTCAGTGAAATGCTGAAAGTTTGGAATCGGACATAAATCTGTTTAGTGGCGACTCGACTCGATCAATAACATTCAGGCAATCTGTGATGGATCAATGTGCTCTGTCAGTCTGGATTTTTTTAAGGTGACACTTATAACATCTAGGTTCACCTGCTTGTCACAATTTTGCAGTTGCTAAAAAACTTTCTGAAACTAAGGCCCAATTTGTCATAACTAACCATACTAACACAGAAAACATAAATACTTTGAACATCACTGTATTTGATAATAAATGGTATTTCAATGGCACTGTTCAGCAAACAACTCACACAGGCTTTTAGTTTTTGAAAGATTTGTCTGTAATGTAATTTTAAACTTTAGTGTAAAGTAGACAATGTGCTTATTATTTAGCATACCTTGTTTTAATAAATTGGTGACATTTCAATAATTATGACCAAGAACAGTTTTTGTGTCTTGGTAATTGCAAAAAAAACAAATATGCTCACCGGGCCACAGAGACATTACCTGTATATTTTAATGTATTATACATCTTATGTCCAGGGATTCACTCTTCTTGTCGGACAACTTTCTTTTTTTTAATAAAGTAAAACAATGGTGTTTTATGGAATTAATCTCCCGCTTAAGTATCCATAATGGCTGTGATTTGTAAAGAAGAAGAAAAAAATAGCATGAAGAACCTCAATAGGTAAGTTTGAGAACAATTCACAATCTGTATCTTTAGTGATCAGGAAAATATGAACTGTGAACTAAACAAGTGTGGCAGTACTCAGAGAGTTCTCATGAAGATGTGTTTGAATTTAAACTCTCAGGCTTTACAGCTGGGAAGGATTTCTGGGTCAAAGATTGGAGTTTGGTTGATAGTTTATTGGTTTCCCTGTATGCAAAAAAGGTCAAATGACAAAGAAGTAGTGTTGGACATCTAATGTGTTAAAGTTTGGAGACAAAGTTTTGGAACAAAACTACTGGAAATCCCCTCAATACAATAACTGGATGAATATTTGCTTGTTTGGTTGGATTATTTGGGGAATATGTGGCGTGAAGGAAGGCTATGTCCTGACGCACGTGGCTGTCTGCTGAGTTTACTCATGTAATCGTGTATTTGATACCCGATTGCACTAAATTCAGTACATAATAATACAAGCGATAACCACCGTTAAATATATACATTGATAAACCACAATACAATGCATAGTACAAAAGCCGCTTCTTAATAACTTTCAACAAATCTGCAGTCTCAAAACATGCATCAGGGCGTGACAGAGTATACTGCACGTATTGTTTCAGCTTTAAAACTCAAATAACAGCTCAGTGAATGAGGAAGGCCCATGAGATTAAACACGTTTTTTTGAAGGTTGCACAAGGCTTTAACATGCAGGCTTATTCTAAGTTTGTTATAACACGCTTACAATGTAAAGTACTAATACTGTATACCATGAGAACGGCTGTAAAAAAAAAAGGAAAAAGCAAGATTTCATGGTGAATATTTGAAAGAAGAATGATGAATTGAAAAATAGATCATGTATTGCTGGAAGTTACCGAACAAAACAAAAAAGTTATACGATATCCAAGTTCATATTGTGTTCACAAAGTTCTGGTGTTTGCTTTAATTCCCACCACTTCTTTCTTAAACTCACACACACATGCACAAACCCAACAGTTACGGATTGGGGATTACAATTGCGGACTTGTCTGAAGGGATAAACCTTTGGGATAAAGCCTCTCTCTGGCCAGACTCTGAGTGTACTCAGAAGAATAACCTGAAAGGGAAAGAGAGGAGGACGGATAACTAGTGGAGATCCATCACTTCTCAAAAAGAACAAAAGGTAGGATCATACCGTTTTTATATAATCAACTCTTCTCACCATTGAATTTAAACAAAATACTTTCTCAATTGTGTGAATTCTTATTTAGTTTCTTCCTTCTGATTAAATGCTGTAATATTGGCATGATCACAATTTTCTGTTGCGAATGTATCACATTTAATCCATTACACATTTTTTTTTTATTGTTTAAATTTTAATGAAGAAAGCTTACAGTAAGCAGTAATTGAGGTTTTAAGTTGTAATAATTTTACCTGATCAAATTATATTAATATATACATTGTTGTTTTAGTCTGGTTTATATTTTTTTATATAATAACTAGTGTTGAGAAACAAAATTAAATATGCCTAAGTATAATTCTAAAGGGTCAATTGTATTTTACGGGATAAAAGAGGCCGTAGAGAATATATTTTTCCCACTATGGAACAAATTGTTTTTCAGCTAATGAGGAGCATAAGCAGCTCCGTCACAGGCATTTAATTTATGCCTCAAAACAATGCACCCTTCCCTCCTTGGGTCCCCCTCCCTCACAAATACCTTTCTTTCTTCCATAAGAGTATTACCCAAAGATGTCTCATGTGCCCCGAGCAGTCCAATATTTCAAGGCCCTCTGTGAACTAACTCATTGTTTCCCATCGCTATCAAAATAGTTCCATGAATCCTAAACCATGATGAAATATACTAGGGATTTGGTTATGAGGATTCCTGAAATAAGTCTGCGTATTTCTACTTTACATTCCTGAACAAATCTGACGTGGCAGTTTGCCGTATCAATAATAACTAGTAACATTTACTTTATTTTATAAATTTTTTATTAGCAAGCACGCAGTCTTCTGGGTGACCGAGGACTCACTTCTGATCCTGAAAGCAACATGGATATGCAGTTTGTCTACGATGCTTTAGGGTAAGAATCCATCACGATGCGTTTATTTGGCAGCTGTCACTAAACCTTTGTATCCTCCTCGCTTTCACCTCAAGAATAATCTCTCAAAGTCAAATCCGAGCCTTGGTCTCTGTTCTCTTTCAGGGAAAATGCTTGGTCATACATCAGCGCTACCTTTGTGGTGTTATGGTTTATGGTGTGGCTGTACAGAGACAGCCTGGAGATCGAGAACATCGCCGAAAAGCACGTCTTTGTGACCGGCTGTGACACAGGGTTTGGAAACCTGCTGTGTCAGAACCTCGAGCGCAAAGGTTTCCACGTGCTCGCCGGCTGTCTCACAGAAAAGGGATCCGATGACCTGAAGAAGGCGGCGGGCCCTCATTTGAAGACTGTCCTTCTGGATGTGACCAATCAGGACAGCATCCAGAAAGCCATGGAGTGGACCCAAAAGGAGGTCGGCGAGAAGGGTGAGGGATGAAAATTGATGATCGACTTCATCAAGTTTCACAAAGCACATCTGCAACCACAAGACGTGTTCTTCTAATTGTTGTCTTTAATTTCTTCGTCGTAGGACTCTGGGGTATCGTGAACAACGCTGGACGCGCGTTACCCATGGGGCCTTCCGAGTGGATGAAAGTGGAGGATTACCACAGCATACTGAAAGTCAACATGAATGGATGTATTGCCATGACGACGATCTTCCTGCCACTCATCAAAAAGGCCCGAGGCCGTATTGTTAACGTGGCGTCGGTGCTGGGCAGGGTGGCAGCAAACGGTGGCGGGTACTGCATCTCCAAGTTTGCAGTGGAGTCTTTCTCTGACTGCCTCAGGTAACAACCCGTGTGCTTTATGAAACACAAAGAAAGAATTGTGTGGAGCCAGTTGTCCTTTAATATTAACAGAGAAAAAGAAAAAGCAAATTATTTTTCTCTCATTTTTAGAAAACCCCATGTTGTAGTTAGTTATAAGAACAAACACTACTTCAAGTTGTAATGCCCACAAGTCATTGTGACATGTCTTTGTGAAGGGGTGAGGCTCAGGTGCAGAGAGACAGGCTGGGGCGCAATATGCAACAACAAAAAACACTCTTTAATGAGTAAAAAGTTTCACAAAAACAAGGTCCAAAAGGGCAGAAAATCCAGGTTCCGGACAGGCAGGGTAAACGAGTAGAACCAGGACATGGACAGGACGACGGGAAAAGCACCCGAAACTAGAGACAACCATAGATAACAATCTGACAGGAGACAAGGGAAAGACTGACACAATATATAGGGGGTGAAACACAGGTGTACGACATCAGACACTAACGAGACAAGAGTGGCTGAGGACAGGTGCAGGGAATTAAACAATTAAGACAGAGAAGACACAGAGGAGACACGGAACACAGGAGAAACAGAAACGGGGTGTTACACGTTGTGTATTTTGTTTGCAGACAGATTTTTATATTTAACAAGTTCTTTTTCCCCCCGAAAAGATGAACAATAACACACATTTCCAGCAATAAAACAAAACTCATTCAACGAAATTGCAATAATAAACCAAACAAACTGCCAGTCAGACAAATATGGGCTCGTGAGACCAGGTGGCGTTGCTGTGTTTATTTGATAGATATGCAATTGTGTTTTCATTTCTTGAGCTTTCAATCAAAAGGTTTGTCACTAACTTATTTTAAAGTCTGTTGAAAATGTCACGTATTGTGCTTTTCTACATTTCTGTTGTCAGGAGAGATATTAACTACTTTGGCATCAATGTGTGCATCATTGAGCCGGGCTTCTTCAAGACCGCGGTGACGAGCCTGGAGCCCCTCGAGAAGGAGCTGCACCGCCTGTGGAACCAGCTCAGCCCCGAAGTACAAGCCAGCTATGGAGACAAGTACCTTGATAAATGTAAGTCGATTAATAATCGTTATTTGAAACTATATGAGCATCATTGTCTTTTGTTTGTGATTAATATTGCAAATGTTAAATGGATACAGTTAGACAAAATATGTGTGGAAAATTTCAAATAAACTTGCAAAGTGATAGTTTCTTAACATTAGATTACATATCATTTAGCTGACGCTTTTAAGCAAAGTGACTACTAATAAGTGCATTGAACCATGAGCACAATCTCAAGTTAAAATATGTTCCTTTATTTTCCTGGACATTTTAACCTACTGGAAATTAGCTTTGGTCACAGCCTTGTGTATATATTTTGTTTCCTCTGTATATCTAGTATTTATGTATTAGTATTTAGTATTGTTATTGTGTTTTATGTTTTGTGTTTTTATTTTTATCTTTTATTTGTATTAATGCTCTAATGTGCACCCGCTGCTGTGATCCTTACATTTCCCCATTGTGGGACGAATAAATGATTATCTTATTTTATCTAATCTTTTATCTTAAAGTTAAAACTCCCATTTAATCTGTTTCCTAAAGACAAGCTGCTCACCTGTACCTGTAGGCAACATAGAAATGAGATGCTACAAAATGTACACATTAGGAAATGTAGGACTTTAAAATATCATCAATCTCAATATACAATACATATATACAAATATATAAAATATATAAAAACAAATACACAATGCCATCAATTTGCATGCAAAAAATATCTTATTTCATGTAAATTCTCATTCTCAGACATCAAGGTCCAGCGTCTGATCATGAATGCGATCTGCGACACGGACATCTCCAAGGTGACCGGCTGCATGGAGCACGCTCTGACCGCTGCCCACCCACGCACCAGATACAGCCCCGGCTGGGATGCCAAGCTTATCTGGATCCCCCTCTCCTACATGCCTTCCTGTGTCGTTGACATCGGGCTGAAGCTGGTGCTGCCTCGCCCATCAAAGAGCGTGTAACTCATGAGAATCTGGATGATATATCTGCAGTTATTATCAGCTTTTAAAAAAATGTCATTTTGATGCCTTGCAGAGGTTGACTTAAAGACATTAATATGTTGCCTTTCTAAATACTCATATTCCTTATCCATGCAGTGACTTGATGTTGCTTATATTTCCTTTATGTGCCTTTAATCTGTCATTGTTGTGTGTGTGTGTGTGTGTGTGTGTTTAATTTACTGTTGTATAATTGTTTTGTTTGTTCACACTATGCTGTGCCTTTTGACACTTTTATTTATGTTCGTTGATATGGATGAATTTTAACATTAAGAAACACTCAGAATACTCAGAATAATCAGTGTATTGTGTACACTAATAAAAGAAATAGAAAAAAGGCATACCATGCAAAAAAATGATAATGAGACATTTTCTTTTTATTCTCGTACTCAGATTGTCATTGAAAGTCAGAAACATTTGAACACATTGCTCCACCGGCATTTGGAGCATTCACATAAGGCTGTGCTGCACACAAGAAGGTCTTTTGTTGTGACTATTATGCATTACTTTCTAAATGGTATCATATTGTGTCTATCAAAAGATAACAAAAGAAAACGTGGGAACTGATTATCAATCTCGCACAGTCTTCATCCACCACTGACACATTTAAATCACCTATTTTCTTTTCATTCAGTATATAATACAAACATTTGTGTGTAGTTTTGTTATCTTTGATAAGCTACAATTTCAGTTAGTTATCAGTTAATTCATATAGATTGTAGAGAACAGGTTCAGCTAGTGATAATCTAAATAATAAACCAAGCAGCTTGTGGACAATGTGTTATGTTGCGCAACAGTTCAAAGGCTTTCTTGGACCAACTGTCCCTGCCTTAATTAGTGGCAGGTGTGAGGTGATGTTATGATACCCTCGTATCTAAACACGGTTTGGTACTATGATAGTGTCGGTCTGTTGCATTAATATTACAGAATAATTATATGGTAAAATTGACCATATAATTATTCTGTAAATAAACGTTAAATGAATCCTGGTTGACACCCATGACGTCCTCGTGGCAGACCTCTGCTCACCAAAATACATTTGCAGCCCCTGATTGGCTCGTTGATCTGTCAGTTAAGTGACAGCTGCCACTTGAGGTGGTGCGTTGGTAATATAGCACACGACCCCCCGCCCCCCCCCCCTGGTGCTTTCAAGTGCCCCTCGTAAAATATTCTGTGGCGCACGTCTGTACATTATGCGTGTGATCGTGGAAGTTAAATTGCAGAGCTACTTTTTGTACATTGAAGTGCATAGATGTGCTGAATATGAGGCAAATTCATTCATTCATTTTAACCAGTTGTGGAAGAAGTACTCAGATATTCTACTTTAGTAACAGTAGCAACAACATAGTAGCGTATAGAAATATTCTGCCACAAGTAAAAGTTGCTAAATTAATAATATACTTTAAGTACAACAATTTAAAGTAGTCCCACTCATCATGCACTTTACTTTAAAGCTGCAGCTAGTAAATGTGTCTTTTCTCCCGTTTTTTCTTATTGTTGTTGTACTATTAGATGCTGGCATGTTGCTTGTAAACTTTTACAAAGCTGAGAAATAAAGTCTAGAATAGTACACGTAATGTATTTTTTAAATAATATTCTGTAGTATTACTCTGAATCTGCAAAGTAATCAGTCGGCTAACTAAATGTATAAACAGCATAAATGCAGTGGAATAAAAAGTAGTTTCATCTACAGGTCGAAGTATAAATTAGACTGAATTTAGCTGTTAAGAACAATTACCTCAAAAAGTTTCTCAAGTACAGCAACCTAATTGGGGAAATATTACTTTGCAAAAAAGAAAAAAAAAGTTCAGGAGTCGAAAGAAACAAAAATCCCGACGACACCTGAAGGCAGCAAAACTTCTGCTTGTCATATGAAAGTCAGTGACCTGCAGAAGCCGCGTGAAAACAACTCCAGCAATCTTATCTGCTGGCTCTCTGCCGTAAGTATCGACCTGTCAGAGCGTGTTTGTGGGGAGCCATGCAGCGTCTGAGAGCGCTGAGTCTGTCCAGCTCTGTCCAGCTGATCGCCAAACACACAGACTCATTGAGGAAGGTTTTCATCATCCAGCCGGCATGTTGTCTGACCACGAAATCCAGAACGACGTCCCAGAAACTACCGACTTCACACCTGGATCACTTCCATGTCAAAACGTAAGTGTCTCTTGGGTGAAGAGCAGTACGCTTTACCTGGGCTTGTAGTAGTAGCATTAAGAAGATATAAATAATGCAGTACATAGGGGGTCATTGTCAGGTCATGTGTCAGTTATCACCATGTGTCGATCTATAAATTAGGGATGTCTCTCCAATGTTAGCGTTTAAAGCAACGTGAGGCAGACAAAATAGTTTCAAAGGGAGTAAATCTCCTATATGCAAATTGTAGTCGTGTAACTGACTATATTACAGTTGCACCTGGCAAAAAAAATAATACCTGTATGTCCTGAAAATCATCATCTCAGCTATGTCTTCAGTAGCTATGTGTTGTTGAGTATGTCCTCGTCAGCCTTTTTGACATGTATTTTTAGGGTAAACACAGCTGTAATGAATAACACACAAGTACTGTATGATCCTTTTTCATTTGGGTGGGTCAGGTTGCTGGTATTGTGCATGCCGGCTCACTGGAATAGATCTGACACTTTAGTATAATGAGGGCCTACGCACTTTTATCAATTACCCCTGTGTTTACGCTGCTGTGACAAGAAAAAAAGCCTACATCATGCAAGAATGTTTGAATTCTTTTTTTGAGAGTTTGATCCTCACTTCATCAGGAACATTCATTCAAATACCGCCAGCTCGGGTGTGGAAGACCTGCTTTTCTACACCATCACGGATGGAAAAGAACAAGTCCCCATTTCCTACTTTACCTCAGTAAGTAGCTCGAGGCCCACCAACCTCACAAACCGAGCCTCCGCCTGTCTCTCTGTTGATGTATGTGCTCCACTGTGGTTTGCAGGCCCTGAAGAAAACCGGGCTTCACCCGTCAGACCCTCGCCTGAAGGACTGCATGGAGGAGCTTCGACATGCTGTGAATGAATCTGTTAATGAGGTGATGATGGACAGAGACCTTTTCCACAGGTGAGACGTCACTCAATCAAAAGCATTTAGAAAACTCACTTTAACACCTCACCTCACACCTCACTTTTTACACAGGTAAACTCACTGGATGCCGATGCAGCTTTAAAGGAATAGTTCCACCCAGACGGCCCAATAACATGTGTTGGTTTGCTGAAGTTTTCACTGTCTCCACCCACCCCGATAAGAGTAGTGGTCTTTAAAAATATATATTTGTGGTGTTCAATGCCGTCACAAATATACTTTTTAATTAGAATGGTGCAGTAAAACGTTATTATCCACCACAGACCTTGTCGTTTGATCGAGTGCAACTTAAGTGCCCTCCCCTGTGCAGAGGGAGGACACAGCTCACTACAAAGACGCGCGGTAACATTTCTGCAACTTTAATGAGCAACAAGAGTCACGATGTCACAGATGGAAAGTTTTGTCTAGAAAGCAAATTTTGAACTGAGCCGTGTTTTTATTTGTATTTTTTAAAAGCTGACTTTTCAGAATGAAACGGATCACTTTTGGCGGGAGACACCACAATAGATTTGTTTTGAGGGCGTGTTGCTCTTCTTCAGTACAAAGGCCTTTGGATTGGATTTGTGTCTCATTTCTGTCTCGTGTTTTGTTTTCCGTTCACTCCCCGGTGTCGGCATGAGCCCAAACTATTCTTAGTCTGACCTTCGGACACAATCCATTCGAATGAGGCATTTGTTGTATTTGACCCGGAGGAAGATTATCTCTGTCTTTGTCTTTCTTCCCTTGTCTTCAACACACACACACACATACACACACACACATCCCATTACTGATTATAAGTTATTAATTACAAGTCTAAACGCAATGTGAAGAATGTCAGAATGTCACACAGCACCGTCGACACATTCTTGACATGACTGAAATGTTTCCGACGAACACTTTGGCATTCGTTAAGGCCGTCGTCTTCAGTGGGCTTCAATTCCAACGCTCACAACCGCCGATATGAAGGGGCAAACATGGGTTTTCGTAATATATTGCAGGCCAATGCAGAAATCGAGTTAGATTTCTCAGGTTTTGCCTAAACATGAAATCATTTCACCGGAGTATTGTCATGGAAATGTAATATTTACGATTATTAGTTTCAAGTGATTTCTTGTACCTGCAATAAATTTTCGGTATTTACCAAAGAGGTGATAATAGCTAACACGTTTTATTATCCCTGTCTACTCTGTTGATAACATATAACTAGCCAAAGCTAGTCAGTAAAACCTCCGTGCACACTTGAAACGTGTACAGAAATGGTAGACATGTGTTTAGTTTAATTCAATAAAAACCTGGAGGGGTGACAAATCAAAGTTAATGTGACATGTCAACTTTATTTACTGACATGCTCGTCAAAGCAAAGGCCCGTTGTAGGCTGATAGCTGGCAGCTGCTGCTGCTCACACACACACACACACACACACACACGCACACACACACACACACACTTACACATACACATACACACACACACTTACTATGTTACAGTGAATTCAAAAGTATCTATTTCATTTTCAGTGAGTTGCTTCTGAGTTAGTTTTTTTTCTTTTTTCCCTAAGATGTGTTGGTGGGAATATCGTCCTGCTGATCCAGGCCTTCAGAAAGAAATTCATCATCCCGGAGTTTGACGTGTTTGCACAAAAAATAAATGAGATCTATGACACGGTTCAAACCCAACGTAATGGGAAGGTTTGCATTTCTTTGTTTGTTCCTTATTGCAGTGACTAACACAAGGAGTGTAGAGTGTTGTTTAAGCCTGAAACGCATGTTTCATACAGGTCACCTAGTGTGAAGTAGACGGCTTTCTTTAAATTCATACTGCCTTCTAAATATTTGCCTGCATGACAATCAATACTAAAGATGAACGGCATTACTGACTGTTTTTTAAACTGACTTTTTATTCATTTACTCTCTTCAAATTTCTGCTCATACACAATAATTGTTTTGACTCTTTATTTAAAATCTTAAACTGTGCAATTTAACTCTTACTGTGCTTCTCTTGTGTTTTGTGACTTCAGGTGGCGGACTACATCCCCCAACTCGCTAAGTTTAGTCCAGAACTGTGGGGGGTGTCTTTGTGTACAGTGGACGGACAGAGGTAAGAATAACAGATTAGTTGTTGACGAAAACATCGGCGCCACAACGTCCATTTAGTAGCTTCTTATCACGGGAGTATTAGGGTGGACCCAAATGCACGACTCAGGAGACAGAACTGGAAAGTAATTGACTTTACTCAAAGTTCCGGCAGGAACAAAACAGACAGGAACAGATAAACACACTTGGTAACGCAGGAGGGTTTCAAGAAGAACACAAGACAATCTGGCAGAGGACAAGTGGAAGTGAGGGAGCTAAATAGTGAGGGACTAACGAGGGGATGGGCTGCAGGTGAGAAGGGCGTGAAGACCAGGTGAAGGTAATGAGGGACTAACGAGGTGATCAGAGGCAGGTGAAGGGAGTTGGACTGACGAGATGGGAAGCAGGATCTGGAATGACGTGATAGTTAGTGAGACAGGATGAAAACAACTAATAAAAAAGGAAGGTATGGAGCTGAACTGTTACACTTCTATGTCGCTTGTAGCTTGTTTTATATCACATGATCTTCATCGATAAACAGTTATCCCAGATTACATCCTGAGCACTTTGAACACTTCTCGTCCTAATTGGCCTAAACGTTGCGATTGATTTGAATAATGCTGAGGACCATCATGAGTTATGATTGAAAGCTAAATATCAGCCAATCAGTGGACCTTGTGGTGAGATTATATCGTCGACTACTGTTTCCCTGATTAAGAATCGAAAGGGTTTTTATCACAAAGTAAATTTTCACACACAAATTTTGACTTGGTGATTGATGCGTTACAATAAACACAGTGCAATATTATAAGGCATCATTCAATATTTCAAGATAAAACTTTACAATTGAATCTAATGAACAAATAAACTAAATGAGAGAATGTTTGACTGAGCGTTGAGTGTATTTAAAGTGAAGAGTTAAGAATGGACTTTCAATCTCGACAGAATAGTTTGTCAATTATGGGACAAATAAACTTATTCTTGTTCTGTAATATTGATGCAACAACGATGTTACTGTCAATCATCACAGTTTGTACGCCTGTGTGTGTGTGTGTGTGTGTGTGTGTGTGTGTGTGTGTGTGTGTGTGTGTGTGTGTGTGTGTGTGTGTGTGTGTGTGTGTGTGTGTGTGTGTGTGTGTGTGTGTGTGTGTGTGTGTGTGTGTGTGTGTGTGTGAGAGAGCCCTATGTTTGCAACCCTCACAAACAAGGGGTCATTCTGGACGAGAGCTCAAAATAGTGCTCGCCCTCTTCCTTATTTGTGCCTTTTTGAAATGATCTCAAGTGAGACAGCGAACAACTTAAGTGCCCCAGCGTTGCTGCTGAGGAGCCGACTCGCACCGCAACTGTGGCCGCGCCGAGTATTAATATGTAGTCCATCTTCCCGGTGGGGTCAAAGCGGCTCTGTTTTTATGTGCAGTGAGAGATGAAACCTTCTGTCGTCCTCCTGCAGACACTCGGTGGGCGACACCAAGCAGCCGTTCTGCCTGCAGTCCTGTGTGAAGCCGCTGCAGTACGCCATCGCCGTCCATGAGGCGGGGACAGAGCGGGTTCACCGTTACATCGGCATGGAGCCCAGCGGACTCAAGTTCAACATGCTCTCGCTTGATGATGAAGGTGCGCCAGGCCTCATCATTATGTCTTTGACTCTGAGCCAGGTGGCAATGTGCAGGTCTGAAATGTGAAGCCGATGAGGCAGTGCCCTACACATGCATCCTCTCTCTTGGCCACCAGGGGGCGACTCCTCTGGTCAGATTGTATGGAAGTCTATGAGGAAGTGATCCTACTCCTCACTTGATTTATTACCGAAGTAAAAATTGTAAATGTGTGTTTATGGACTTAATCGGTATAGTTTCAATTCTTCTTCAATGCAGAATTATGTTCATTGAATAAATTATGATCCAATTTAGAGAACATTAGATTTAGACAATACATCAGGCGATGCTTTAGAGCATGTCATGATTGACAGGTCGTTATGGTCTTACAGCTTTAATCCTTTCACGGTGTGTTTTCAATTCATGAAAGGTACATCTTAGGATTTTGGTTGCCTAAAAATGTCTTAATCAGCAACAGGTTGTATTTGCTTCCACCCTCTTGTTTCACTTCTGGTGACATAATGGTGACTACGTCCACATCTTATATACATGCTATGCTCTTAGTAAATATTAAACTTCTTACTTGTGTATTTTATATAGGAGCCCTCATTAACGTTCTGTCTTATGTCCCAGATAAGCCCCACAACCCCATGGTGAACGCTGGAGCCATCGTGATCAGCTCTCTTATCAAGGTAAACAGATGGACATACGGCCTGCTGCAAGTCAGACACACAGAATATTTTACTAACTTGTACTTTGGAGTCACACACACATTTCATTTTGCAATGGATTCCTTTTTTTTATTTTCCCCAAATCAGTCATCAAATGTCTTTGATTAAAAATAAATAAATTAAGACATCATTTGAATTTACTAAAATGTTTTACCACTTGTACACACATAAATTGCCGTCAGTTATTGTCATTATCTCTAACCTTTATTGACACGTCTCTCAATACATTTAAGTGTTTTAACTAGAACAGACAACACATATTCATCTTGTTTTTGATATATAAATAAGTGTTCAAGTTTAGAGCATGCTGTTGATGTTATGCTCTTCATGACAAAGCCTAGGGGAATGTAATACAGCAGATGCACTATAATAAGCCATTGTGTGTGTGTGTATATATGTATATATTATTTTATATATTTATTTATATATATATATATACTGTATATGTGTATATATATAATATATCTATTTTTTTATATATATATATAATTAGAAGGAATTTTGTAATCCTTTTTTGAGAACTAGTGTCTTATTGACAGCATATGACTGCTTTTTATTAACATATTCAAAGCTTGTCTTGCAGATTCAAATCAGAAAAATCATGTTTATGTTGTCCTCTGAAGTCATGTTTTGTGAAATAATCCCTGAACTCCCCCTGAGCTGATTTATGACCACTGCCTATCTTTGATCTTGTACTTCACCCGCTGATAAATAAAGTAATAAATGATGCAATCAGTGATACAGTCATGTGTTGTTTCACACCACAGTGTTATGATTATTGTAGTACCAAAGTCATCAGACACGTTCAGTGTTCATGAATGTGGCCATTACAATCAACACATACAAATAACTCTCGCTTTGTTTTTCAGCCTCATTCAAATAAGGCAGAAAAGTTTGACTATGTAAGTAGAGTGTCTCGCCTCCGTTAGCCCCACGAATATAAAACTAGGCGTAGTGTCATTCGTAGAGATGCTGCAGCACTCGTTAAATATTGTCTTTGCTCGCCCAGGTTATGGAGTTTGTGAAAAAGATGGCTGGCCAGGAGTATGTGGGATTCAGCAATGCCATGTGAGTGCCCCGACATATACATTTGAGACGTTTAAAGTTATAATTTATTTTTTCAGGACACCTAAGTTGAAAGACTGTGTTGCGTCTATTGCAGTATTGATGTTTCTGTATTGACCTCTCCTCCTCTCTGTGTCAGGTTCCAGTCAGAAAAAGAAACGGCCGACAGAAATTTTGCCATTGGATACTACATGAAAGAGAAGAAGGTCAGTTAGCGAATGCTGAAATACGTGGCATTCAACATGCCACATATTTGCCTTCGCAAAAGCTGAATACCAAATGAAATAATTGTTTCAGCTCTGCATGTAAAGCCAATGGTTTAATTGTAATATTTTGAAAAGCCAGGTTGTTGTCTGGTAAAAACACATTTTCTACCAAAATGTGTTTTTTATTCAAATTTTGTTTGAAAGGTTAATAATACTAATACATACAATTTCTATAGTACTCCAAGACGCTTACGGTTAGTCAAACCAATACTTCTGCTATCCACTGCAATACATCTATTTCTATTTTTTTTTATTTTATTTTGCATGACAAAAAATGTACCATCTATCCGTGTTTGCTTTGGTCATCAATTTCCAAAACAAACAATCATTGAGCCCAACTGAGATTTCTTCTGGAAGGCCTTTATCACGCTCGAGGCATATCCACGACCTTTTGACCCCACTTGAGGAGCCAGAATAAAAGATAACCTTATGACAAGACCAAGATATTCTTGATTATCATAGTACATCTGAAGATCGCTAGGCCGACATACTTCACATACTCACTATGATCATATTTCCTTCACCAGTGTTTTCCGACGGGAGCTGATATGATCGATTCCCTGGACTTCTACTTCCAGGTAAACACGCTCTACCATCGAGTGGCGCTTTTTCATGAAGAATCATGACATCAATAATCTTGTGGAGCTTTATATTGATTTAGCTGTTGTGAAAAAAAAAGAAGACCCACGGGTGTTGACCATGACCTGGTCCTCCTTCTGGCCTCAGCTTTGCTCCATCGAGGTCACCTGTGAATCCGCAAGCGTCATGGCTGCCACTCTGGCCAACGGGGGGATCTGTCCAATCACAGGCGAGCGTGTCCTCAGTGCGGAGGCGGTGCGGAACACTTTGAGTCTCATGCACTCGTGCGGCATGTACGACTTCTCTGGCCAGATGGCTTTTCATGTGAGTCCCGGGAGGAAGTGAGTGTACCGGCTCTCTGGCAAAAACAGAAATAAACAGATGAATCGGGGTGAAAACTGTGAAGGAAAGGCTTTGTCATTTGTTAACCTGAAACAAATCCCACTCCTCTCATCCGCCAGGTGGGCTTGCCGGCCAAATCCGGGGTGTCCGGTGCCATACTGCTGGTGATCCCCAACGTGATGGGAGTGATGTGCTGGTCTCCTCCTCTGGACAGAGTGGGAAACAGCGTCCGGGGAATTCACTTCTGTCAGGTTGGAAATTTGGACTGTTCCCGGTAGAGGAGAAGATGCTTATATAAAGCCATAATGTCCAGAATGTTTATTGGATTATAGCATCAAATCATTTTTAGGGCATATTCTTTTGTCATTACTGTCTCCTGTGGTGTTGTTCTTTTCACTCTATTGAAGCTAAACATTTAAAATCTTACACAAAGGAGCTTTAACTTGCTTTGTTAGACAAACCAATTAAAGTTTGTTCTACCAAAACCAGAATCCTGAAAAGTTTAGGTCCATCAGTCAATATCGTGGTGATGTAAACTCTATAGCTGCCTTACAGAAAACTAATTGTGGTACTGATTACTCGAGCATGATGACATAAAATCATTCCAGTGGCCTTAGAAGCCTTGTTCTAAAAAAAGAGCGTGCTTAATTTGCATTATAGTTTCCTTTGTCTGAAAGCATACATTGATACACAAGTCCTCCATCGTGTTCCTCCTCTCACCATTATACTGCGTATTCCCACCCTCAGGAGCTTGTTTCAGTCTTCAATTTCCACAATTATGACAACCTGAGGCACTTTGTAAAGAAGCAGGATCCTCGCCGACCGGATGGAGACGACAGGGTTTGTTGCTTTGTCGGTTTGATCTTGCTCGTGTGTTTTTGTTTCTCTGTGTTTTATACTTTCTCCCCCTTGTATTTGCAGAACAAGTCAGTTTTTAATTTGATGTTCGCCGCCTACAGTGGGGACGTGTCTGCCCTGAGAAGGTACATCCCCAGCCAACCTGTTTATTGTCTGTCCCGTACAGCAGATGGCCTTCATAATGTTAACACCCGGCGCGGGTGCCGAAAAACACTCAGATTTAATGAATATCGAACATAAAGTGGAGTAAACTGCTTCAATGCTGCTTGGCATTTATTATCCACATGTCAAGGGTAATTTCTGTATTTCGTTGTTGATCATACATCTGTCTATATACGTGAAAATAATCATGTTTGTACTTGCATGTAGAAGAAATCTAAAATGTGTATTTGTGCTTTCATTCATTCCTTCAGGTTCGCTCTGTCGTCCATGGACATGGACCTGAAGGACTATGACTCTCGAACAGCGCTACATATCTCTGCAGCAGAGGGTGAGTTCCACGTGATCGGTCCATCTGCGGTTCGGTTATTTAGTGAAGGAGCAAGCACTAAATCACTTCCACGGGCAAACCATAGAGCGATCAGGCAGCAAATCAGTTTGACCACTTGGCAAAAATAAGACTTCCTCAGCTCTCAAAAGGTCTGCATTGAAAAGCCGAAAATTATGAACTCCAATAAATCATGAATGAAGAATAAATAAACCCGTTATGATCCGACTCAGCCCTACTGTGTGTGCCCATGATAACCCAACACAGGAGGGTTCATCACTTATTCTGCCTGATTGGAGCACTATGTGGGCGTGTACATCTCTATCGCCCGCCTTTTTGTTTTGTTGGTAGAAGTCACACCGGTTAGATTCATCTGCAGACTACCTGTAGTTATATATATATATATATATATATATATATATATATATATATATATATATATCTACACTACCGTTCAAAAGTTTGGGGTCACCCAACAAGACATTTTCGTGTTTTCCATGAAAACTTGTTTATATTTATCCAATGAATTGCAAAATGAATAGAAAATATAGTAAATACATTGACAAGGTTAGAACTAATGATTTTTATTTTAAATATGAATTGTGTTTTTCAGACTTCAAGCTCAAAAGGAAGGCCAGTTGAAAAGCTTCTCTGACCAGCATAACTGTTTTCAGCTGTGCTAACATAACAAAAGGGTTTTCTAAAATTCTACCCCTCCGTTAGTCTTCTAAGGCGATAACACAATGTGTAATTAGAACACTGGAGATGGGCCTCTATACAACCGTGAAGATATAAAAAAAAATTTAAACAGGTGTTTCCACCTAGAATAGTCATTTACCACGTTAATAATATATAGAGTGCATTTCTTAATAATTTAATGTTATCTTCATTCAAAAAACATGCTTCTCTTTGAAAAATAAAGACATTTCTAAGTGACCCCAAACTTTTGAAGAGTAGTGTATATATAAATATATATACTGTGTGTAAATTGTATTCTTATTCGCAATCACACAAGACATGTTTCTTAACAGTTTAACCCTTCATTGCACAACGTCATACTAGCCTGCATGTGTTAAATATTGCAAAACAGAAAACAAGGATTTTGGAGAAAACTGAATTTGTGTTGTTTTTTGGTCAAAAGGAAGTGGTAGTCAACTCTTTGTTCAGGCAGCAGCCCGGAGTTTCCCATCATGCTCCGGGGTCGCCTCGATCTTTTGAGGTTATCGTTACCTGTACACACAGTGCAGCTCCACCTGACATCAACCTGAGCAGGGAACATGCCTCTGTGTGTTGTTCAAGGCCGTCAGCTTAGTATATATTAGGTTAATAAAGCTAGAGGAAAACACAAAATAACAACTGTATGCTCACGGTGGTTCTAAGGCAGCAGCTTGTGAAAAATGTATGATTTTAGCTTAAAAATACTGCAATTTCCGAAAGAGGGTTGATTGAAACAACAACCCAAGAACACCTATTATTATACAAACAATTAAGCTCAGAGGATAATTGTATTTAACTCGCATTGTGTGTTCACCGCTGTGATCAGCGCTAAATTACTTTTCACTTCATTTGATTCATTTGGGAGGCACAGTAACCTTTTGGCTCACATTATACAAAGCTGATAACAAATCGTCTCACGCAGCCTCTCAGGGCGCCATATGGTCGATTGTTTATCGTCTGTTGTGCTCTAGGTTTATTCGGAGCACAGATTTAATGCTTTGCTGCAAAGAGTTCAATGGTGACATTTAGAAAAAATGAGCCAGGTAAGCAAGTTATTTGTTTACGAGATAAACATGGGAGTGATAACAGTTTTCTTGCAAATGAAAAAGGCAGAGCTCTGTGCTCCTAAATCTGATTCGGACTTGGATCGTGACTGGAGGAAAAGAGTCCTACTTTCTTTTTTTTTCTCCATGTACTTTGCATTCTTATCAGCTCTTGGTTTTCCACTCAGAAGTTGTCACACTTGTCAATTGTGAAAAAACGTTCTAGTTTGGTCAATCTGATATTAAAGAGCGCTTTGAACTGTCATCTTTTGTGTTCATTCTCAGGTCATAAAGATGTGGTGACGTTCCTTACTGAAATCTGCAAAGTTGATCCTTTTGTAGAAGACAGGTGAGAACCGCATCGAACACTTGTGTTTTTATCCTTAAGCTTTTTAATTTCTTGCACTGCACTTTTATGATGAGAAAATCTGTGTTTGTTTTAGGTTATTTTCAGATCTATGATGTACTTTCCTCTCTTTTATTCTGAGCTAATTTTGCTGAGAATAACCCATTTTTAGACAACCACAAGAGGTCCCCGAGCATGAGGCAATAACTGTCCACCAAATTATGAGAATGACGGTGTGCATCTTATCTTTCCATTCTTGCATTTCAGAAACACAGTATTTAATCTCATGTATTATTGCATCTCTAGTACAAACATGTAAAAAAAATGCAAAGTACAGGGTAACCAACATCTAGATCCATATGCCTTAATAGCAGAATGTTCCTGTATTAACAGATGAAACCAATATTGTGATTTCAGAATGAACATCCTCAGAATGAACATTTGAAGTTGACTTTACCACATACTGTGACTTCTATTATTGTGCGGTGCTGAAAATGCTCCATGTCGTATCTGCCGACTCATCGTACTCATTTGCACTCATTGCTGTGCAGGTGGGGCAACCTCCCAGTCGACGACGCCATGCAGTTCAGACACGAAGAGGTGGTGAAGGTGCTGAAGGTCTACCAGCAGGTCTACAGGCAGCAGGATGCACAGCACCCAGAGGCCGAGCGTCCCCCAATTCTGAACACCATCGAGAGCATCGTGTGATGTATCGCATGCAACGCGTCAGGAAGTTTGTGCAATCTGTCAAGTTTTGAAATGTGTCCGTCCATTTGTAACACCAAAAAGGAGTTTAAAGAAATACCAGAAGATGACCGTAACATAAATTAATAATGCAAACTGCAGTATAGGAAAATGACGAGCAGGTGAAAAGGAAAACTTGAAACAACGATAAAATGCAAACAATGAGGCAGAGAAAATAGAACAAAACAAGCCAATAAAATACAACCATTTGTGGTTTTGTGCCATCACTATATGCTGTAAATAGATCAAGCATAATTTCAAATCTGTAATGCTGAAATACATCATCAACCTGCACACAATGTTTGTGTTGGATTGTATGTAGCAGAGTATTGTACAAGATTTGATGGATATTTATACTTGCAATGTTTCACATTACTTACAACAATACATTTTTCAAAGTTTTCATTGCTACTATTGTGTCTTGTTGGAACATCTGAATATGTACAAACTAATTGACATGATTGGTTGTAAAAACTTAAATCCTCTATTTTGTAAAAGGTAAACAAGGGAAGCAATTGTACATTATCCCAAAAAACATAATGTAGGATATATTGTTTTGTAATGTTTTTCAGCTGTAAATAAGTGCACTGGATTCCTAATAATACATTATTATACATGTCATAACATTTATGCACATTGTATCTCTTCATAAGTGAGAAATTCCAAAAAGTAGCTTATGTGAAATTATTTGACATTGAAAAAATCCATTAAACATTTTTTTTATCTGCCACCCATCGTTTCATTTTGCTTTGATTTATTTGTATTGTGGTAGTCAATGCGTCATGCAGTCAATAACGTGTTGTTAGCAACTAAAAAATCAGCTGAACAAGATGGAGAAGCCGCAGGAGACATGTGACACTGTCAGGAGGGGGTCGGTACTCAATTGTTTTAAATGCAATTAGTATAAGAGTGTTCTGAATAATTATATTTTCTCAGAAAAAGCTAGACATTCAGCTAGTGATGATAAAGGATACAACTAATGTATGCTAAGTCATGGCCATCTCATTTTCAAAGACTTTCCCTCTTCTTTATTTATAGGTAGGAGAGTTAATCACTGTTGGCAGACTGTCCCCTCACTGACCTGTGGCTGGTAAAAGCTGAGCTGCAGCATGGTGGCTGCGACCACGGTATGCAGTTGTCCTAGCTTCCAGCAGGTGGCACTGTGTTCACATCAGAAGGGCTTTCTATAAACCCACAGCATCAGTGGCATAGACTTGCACAGAGCGTCTTAGATACCTGCAGAGATACAGAGCGTCTTGATTACCTGCAGAGATAACGAGCATCTTAGATACCTGCAGAGATAACGAGCATTTTTGATACCTGCAGAGATACAGAGCATCTTGATTACCTTTAGAGATACAGAGCATCTTGATTACCTTTAGAGATACAAGGTACTTGCAGAGATACAGAGCATCTTGATTACCTTTAGAGATACAGAGCATCTTGATTACCTTTAGAGATACAAGGTACTTGCAGAGATACAGAGCGTCTTAGGTACCTGCAGAGATAAAGAATGTCTTAGGTATCTGCAGAGATACAACATGGCTGCTGTAGCTGCAGAGATACAGAGCATCTTAGGTACCTGCAAAGATGCAGAGCATCTTAGTAGCTCGTAGAGATACAGAGAGTCAAAGGTACCTCCAGACATACAAAGTATCTTAGGTATCTGCAGACATACAAAGCATCTTAGGTACCTGTAAAGATGCAGAGCATCTTAGTAGCCCGTAGAGATAAAGGCCTGTATAAATGTAGTCATCCATTTTTGATAACGTGGAACAGTGTGTCTGGTGCTCTCTATTGTCAATAAAAGAATGTTTAATCCCTGTCTTTTGGAAGATTGGGGTCCAGTACTGTTCCTGTAAAAGAAATAACTGGGCCTCTTCATCAGCACGGCAGACTGGTGTAAGATGGTGAATGATTTGATTTGGTCGATAGGAAAATCAATAAAAACCAGCACAATAGATGATTACCATAAATCAAAAATAGATATTTTCCCCATCGACCTATCTTAGTAATATTGATCAATCTTGATTGTTTTGGTACGAGTGGCTTAGTTTTGGAGCCATTGGCTGTCGAGATGTCTGCATGCTCTCCAATATAATGGCACTAGACGGCACTCGGCACAAGTCGTGTGCTATATTGTCCCATTATTTTGGAGAGAAGGCAAACATCTACAAAACTAGATTAACGAATCGCACTACGAGTAAGGAAAAATAAGTATTTTCTTTATTTTGTGCTGAACTGTCCCTTTAAAGGTTCTCATTCAGACCGTTATTTGAGCAGAAAACACATATGCTGAGTAATTTCTTCTTGGAGTGGATAATGTTCCGGTAATTACATTGTTGAACTATTTTGACACATAGAAATTTCAGAGACGCTGTGATTTCCAACAGTTTTGAAAAACCTCCAATGACTCGCCAATTATCTTCCAACGCGGCGGGTAATCAACCAGCACATAACCCGCCACACAGCCCAGATATTGTTATTGTTTAGTCTGCGAGTTCTTATTAATTCCAAGCCTTGATAGTAGTGAGGATTTATCAGGCTAACAGTGATTTAGTGGAGGTTGTTGTGAGACAAAGATGTGGTCAGTTTGCCGGGATCCAATCAGTAGTCGGAGTTTAAGGTGGCTTCAGTGGACAAACCTGTGGAGACGCACGAGTCAAAGGAAATACACAAATATTATGGACCAGGATATTTCGCAGAATGTGTGTTCACAGCCTAGACCCCTGACAGCGTGGTTAAATAGAGAGGGGAAAATGTTCCATCACTAGAATATGATTAATCAAGCAGAAAATAATAATGGATGCGTTGTAATTAGGTGTTTCTCATTAAAGTCTGGTACAGAGAAAATCCACATACATTGACCTTTTGGTTTAGTTTTATCAGATGAGAGGTAAAACATGTTGTAAGCCGGTACATGTTGTGCTAATTAACTCAGGTAATATCCCTGTGAGGTTTGCAGCCTCACAGGGATGTGCTGAGATTATAATAGATATTAACAACGCCACTGTATTGTTTTGTTAGAGCTTCCTTTCAATGTATACATAAAAAAATAAAATTAAATACAAATATTTTTGATTAACTTTGAAAATAGTGTATACAACATATAGTATGTGGCTATTCTGCATAGTCCAACTCTAAATATCTCACTTATCTTTAAGTACATTAAGTATACACTTTTAAGGTACAATACTAAGACTTTATGTGATTATGTCGTGATACTTTAACTCCACACCGGTACCAAACAGTTTAAAAAATACCTCCAACCCAAACCAGCTTAAACATGAAAAGGCTTCTTACATAAATCAATAATATTAATAATCCAGTAACTTTAAATAATCTATTTTCCCTCCAAGCATAAAACAAGTGTGAGTGTTCCTCTCACTCGTTAGACATGCAGTTGGCGTTCCACTTAAATCTCCACCAGATGTCTGAGTGACAGCAGGACGATATGACGTGGAGTTGCTGCAGGATGTGAAGCCATCATCGCCACCATATGGCCACACACACAAACACACACACTCACACACTCACGTATATATATATATATATATATGTCCTGCTCTGTGATCTGTTTGGGCTTGCATTCATACAGCTGCTATGAATGTGTAAAGACTCTCAGGAAGTCTTAAAAGTGTCACACAAAAATAAATATATGTATGTGAGGTTGATCCATCCAGTGGGAATATGACTCTTCCCAAAAGCTTTGTTGTTAATTTTTCACAAACACAGAGACGGTGGACTAACTATTGTTGTCATGAAAGTGTCATCTGAAGCCCTGCTACGAAAAATTGTTGTTGTTACGTTTTTGATAGTTTCTCAAAAAGGGCAAATAGTCTAATAAATTGAGAGAGAAAAAAATTATGTATATATACTCTTTTTCGTTTTATACTAAGAAAAATAAAATCGTGCTTCTCCTCATGTTTGTTTTTCATCTGATATCCAGTTTATCTTTTCTGACAGCTATGTTCTGCCTCTGTGCCTGCTACAGTATGATACATCTCATAACTTCAGATTTACTTTAAATAATTGTTTAGTTGTTTGCTTTGAAAATAATTCGACAACCTTTCATACGGCGAATGTAAAAAAAAGGTTGTTATGAATAAAGGCATCATTCCGAGAGGCCGCTCAAAAGTCTGGATTTTCTTTTGTTTTTTTGTGATTTTCCAGCAGGGAATCGATAGATGGAAGTACTCCAGCCCTCCGGCTTTTACAGGCACACAACGCATGATAAAGCACCCTCTCAAGAACTGACATGAGAGAGAAACAGTGGAATCTGAATTTTTCCAACCTCGACCCTCGGAGGAAATAATTAATATTTTAATGTCATTTAGAGATGTGCACACTGTTTCTGAGTCTCAATATTTGAATAAGTAGTATAATTGAATAATGTTTGTAACGCCTGGGTATACCAATATAAAAAGAGGTATTGTTCAGCTTATATAAAAAAAAACATTTGTGCACATATTAGTTATTTATATGCAATCGGCAGTGTGATACAAGCGTATTATGGAGTTTGCTATCTAAAACCGTGTACAAATGTATGTCAAATTTGGGCTTTTACTTTGATTGTATTTTGAGAGTGAATGCTATTTTTTAAGTCTTTTCTGTGTTACACAAGTAATTCATGGGGTAATGTGCCGTGTATTACCCGTTTTAGATCCTCTTTTCATCACTTTTTCAATTCAGTTTATTTTATATTATGGGTGGGGGGAGAGAGGGGGGGGTCTTCACCCTACTGCCAAATGTTAAAGGCTCTAAAATAAGAAGCATATTTGATTATTACAACACCATAATACATACTCATATAGTGGCGTCTATGCGTCAAAATAATACATTCTGATTCATATGTGAATTTCAGAAGTCTGGAGCTCCTGAGCCGTCAGTAACCCGGCCTTGGTTATGATCCTCCTGACCTTGTCGGTGTTACAGTTGTAGTAAGGAGGTGGGCCAGACATTTGGACCAGCTCCACTGTTAACCGACCAGAGGTTACCAGGGGATGTGAGATGTAAAGATTGAGAGGAGGAGGTTGTTTCTGGCGATGGGGAAAGGGGCATGTTGGAGGCCGTAGCCCAGGAAAAAGGCAATTGGGTTGGCGGAGGTAGTGAGGAGGTCCCACGCCACGCCGCAGCCGGAATGGGTCAGGAGGGTAGAGGCCACACCTCCTGAACGCATCCACCACTCCCCCCCCGATCCTTCACCCTCTGGTATGTGTCTCTTCCTTAGAAACCAGGAAGGAGATGCTCACTGGCCAAAGGTCTCCATAACACCTACGACACATCAGGCCTGCACTATCCCTCCCTCTGTCTGCCAGCAGCAGAGGGAACAATTCTGTGTTTTTAATATTACTAGCATGTGGCTTTTGCAGGTTCACAGGGGAGGTGTATAGTATGTTATATTGATTATAATACATTGGACTAGTTCACATGAAGATGAAATGAAAATAAAAATAGCTTGACTAAACCTGGAAATATTCTGGTGTCCAGGTGATTGCTAATTAATTTTAAGTTCGCTGACAGGAGGAAAGATGAACTAATTCATGTTTTCTATATATATATATATATATATATATATATATATATATATATATATACACACACATTGCCATGGTTGTGAATTTAATTAATTTATGCTGCATTGTCATAGTTGCAATCCATGTATGACCCAATATTACGAACATTTACCAGTTATCCATTTAATAACAGGTGGTAATAATAAACACATTGTCAGGTGACGTCACAGCAGAGGGGCGTGGCCCGCGACCGTTAGACGTAAACATTCTAATGTGCTCGAGATGGAATGTTGTGAGTTCCTCGTGGAACATGGACGTTCCTTCAGAGGCTGGTGTCACTCACTCTCTCAAGCACCTTTCACCTGTCAACACGGAGTTTACTCGCGGCGAAAAGCAACTCAACCAGAGAAATTCAACACCCAGTGAACCATAAGGTAAGAACTCAAACTGTTATTAGCTAGTTGTGCACGTGTGTTTTCAACCAGAGTCCAAGTTAAACGCCACGAAGTAACGAGCTAGCTAACGTGAAGTTTAAAAGATATTGCAAGCTAGCTAGATTGTATTCGCTCTTAAACTTTACTAAAAGCATATTTCCTCTATTCTGTGAATTGTTCACTTCATATAGTTGTTTAATCCTGAGTGTCTTTACTGTATACACAACTATACAAAGTGAACATTTCACAGACTAGAGGAAATATACTTCAGTAAAGTTTAACAGAGATTACAAGCTAGCTAGCTAGATTGTATTCGCTCTTAAACTCTACTCAAGCATATTTCCTCTATTCTGTGAATTCTTCACTTCATATAGTTGTTTAATCATGAGTGTCTTTACTGTATTAAACCAATATATGAAGTGAACAATTTACAGACTAGATAAAGTATGCTTCAGTAAAGTTTAAGAGCTAATACGAGATTGTATTAATGCTAGCTCTTAAACTTTACTAAAGCATATTTCCTCTGGTCTGTTGTCAAATTGTTCAGGTCAAATCATTGTTTAATCAAGTAAAGAAACTCATGTTCAGACGTATTATCAGTACAATTACTATACAATGAGTTATATATCCTGTTTTATATGAATGGTTTATGAATAAAACATGTGAGCTGTATTTAAATGTATCATGCTATGCAGGTGAAAGCATTTTAAAATGTCCTATGTATTGTTAGCTATCTTTTTCAATTCTTTAAAAATGCTTCATGTTTAATAAAAGTATAAAATAAGTTGTGTAAAATGTTTCTTTGCAAAGTTAGTAGGAACTGCAGCTGTCAAATAAGTGAAGTCAAGTGCACAGCACTTTCCTTTAACTGTAGTTCAGTGGAAGTAGAACACACACAATTGTGTTTTACAGGGGGAACTTTCCCTCCAGAAATAGTGATTTCTTCATTATTATTATTATTATTATTATTATTATTATTATTATTATTATTATTATTATTATTATTATTAATAGTATTAGTCTTCTCAATATTTGCCACAGGAAGAGAGATTGAACATGACTTCTAGAGTGGACCGTTTTACACTGGCCACATCCTCAATGTTGTTTAACTTTGAGGATGTGGTTAGTGCTTCAACACCACCTCCTCCACCTCCACGTCCACGTCCACGTCCACTACTTCCACGGCCCGTTGATTCTGTCAACCTAGACCCCCTGACCTTTGTACAGCCAGCTCCTCTGTGCAATCAGTCAGCTTGTAGCCATCCCTTTACCCAGGCACAGGTAAGATACTGAGAAGAAGCTAGGAGGAGATATCATTTAGATCTGAAGGGATGAGTACATGAATGATAGATCGATATAGAACTATTTGGATAATCAATGAATTGTGTTGCAGAATGACGACCTGGACGACCTGTTCGAAATCCTGTATGGTCCGGTACCTACAGCTCCACCACCACCGTCACCTCCATCGCCTCCAGAGTCCAGCCCTTCAGTCGCCCTCGACCCCCCGACCCTCGTGCAGCCAGGTGCCCTGTACGATCAGGCAGCGCTCTGTGGCCGTGCACAGGTGAGATACTAAGAAGAAGTTAGGGGGAGATATCATTATATATCATTTAGATCTCAAGGGATGAGTCCATGAATGATAGATCGATATAGAACTATTTGGATAATCAATGAATTGTGTTGCAGAATGACGACCTGGACGACCTGTTCGAAATCCTGTATGGTCCGGTACCTACCGCTCCACCACCACTGTCACCTCCATCGCCTCCAGAGTCCAGCCCTTTAGTCGCCCTCGACCCCCCGACCCTCGTGCAGCCAGGTGCCCTGTACGATCAGGCAGCGCTCTGTGGCCGTGCACAGGTGAGATACTAAGAAGCGCCAGTAGGATCGTCTTTAGTGGCGTCTTCTGACAGACGGCTGACACTGAGGCAGCTTCTCTAACCAGCTGCTCTGTGTTTGTGTCTCTAGGATCAGGTGTATCTTATGCCGCAGCAGCTCCAGACCCTGCCTCTTTATGGATACCTGTAAGTAGCACACACCATGAATATACACACACGCACACACACACTTGTGCGTGTACACAGATATTGAGCTTGTGCTTCTCTTTTTAAACCCAATCTTTCTATGAACTAGGCCAGATGGACAGGCGGTGTACGTGCTGACTCCACCGACTACACCGACCACTTCACCGACTCCACCGACTCCACCGGCCACTTTACCGACTCCACCGGCCACTTTACCGACTCCACCGGCCACTTTACCGACTCCACCGGCCACTTTACCGACTCCACCGGCCACTTTACCGACTCCACCGGCCACCGCTCCGACAAAGTAAGTGAGCTCTGCTCTTTTGGCCACATTCACCTTTTATTTAATTTCTCTGCAGCTGTTGGATTCAAGTGTCAGTTGTTTGTACCGAGCTTCCTGCATGAATAATATAATCCGTCTGTCGTAATGAACAACAGCGCAGACAAAGATGCCTTCCTCCCATGTCTTGTATCATTCTGCTCACTTTAGTGTTTCTTCCTAAAATGCTTTTGCTTTTCTTCTGTGTTCCTACAGAAAGAGGAAGCGTGCGGAGAGCACCATGAGGGGCCCTACGTGAAGAAGCCGCCAACGCCTTCATGCTGTTCATGAAGGAGCAGAGGCCAATCTCTTGCGCCCAAATTAAGTCGAGAGGGTCTGCTGTGGTCAACGGCGTTCTCGGGCAGAAGGTACGTGTGTTTGCTCTGTGAGACTCTCAATGCGACGCAACCTTCATGACAGTTTGGTAAAACACTCTGCATGTGTGCTTTGACGATTTTTTAAATCTTCACATCTTGACAGAAACTTTTGATAACTTAATGCAAACTGTTAGCACACGAATGCACCGTGGGAGTCTGTGGGAGCGCGCTCTCATTAACGTTGTCCTCTCCCCACAGTGGAAGTCTCTGTCCACCGAGGAGCAGGCCAAGTACTACGGACTGGCCGACGCTGAGAAGCGTCTCCACGCTCAGTGCCACCCTGAGTGGACCCCCGGAAACAACTACGTATGTACAACTCACGTTAACGCCAGAATACTACAGCGTACGATGCAAAGTCACTGAAAGAGTTGTTCGGATCAGCACACGTCGGGTGGGAAGTCTCACGTGTTTTGTTTTTGTGCAGGGAGTAAAAAGAAAGAGAGACCGGAGCAAGGCCGGAAAACTGGCAGCCGAACCGTCTGAAGGTAAGACGATACTCTGAGGACCGCAGCTCGCTTTGATGTGAAACGGATGATAACTGAACTGACAGGCTCCTATTGGACTGGGATAGTCAGACAGTCAGCATACATAGAGTCAGAGGCGTTTACCAGCTTCTACCCAGTTGTAGAGGATTGATCCGTGTTGTTGTTGGTTTGTCCTGCAGCTTCTTCCTCAGCAGACGTCACCCAGCCGGCCAAGAAGCAGCGCGCCGCCTCAGTGTGCACACAAGTGGAGGCTCCTCCTCTCCAAAATGTCACATGGATAATGGAGACCGTCCCCTTCTGGGGTCCTGAAGGACAGTGAGGTTAGTAGATTCTCTCTGTGTCCCAACAATGTTCCCTTCAGGCTGAGAGGAAACTAAATGATCAACTTGAATCAATCAGAATCATGAAGGGGTTCTCCTGAAGCTCAGGGTTCTCCCTCAAACCCAAAACATGAAATACACAAATTAAAAATCTAATTCATGTTCTGTGTTTCTGCCTCACTGGTTCAACATAATCAGTGTTAATATAATTGCGTGGCATGATGTTGACTATAAAGAAGAAGTACTAGTATCTGTTAATGTTGTGACTCTAAACTAAACTTTACTTTCCGCAGCGATGAACTTCAAGTTGGCGTCTGAAGGCAGATCGACAGTAACTGAAGAGCGAGGGCGCCATGCTCGCGCCATTCTAGGACAAGGCCCTCCCTTCCTCGTGGGGCAGCTGGACGCTGCACACCGCCTCCTCTGTTGCGAGCAGCGCTGGTTCCTGGCAAACTGGTGGGCCGACTCCCAGCGGTCATCCGGTCATGTCGGAGCCCGGTTCGTCTCACTGGACGGAGACGTGCGTCTGGAAGCTTCTGGCCTGATCTGTGTGGAGGACTTCAGGGCCATATCTACTGGACATCCCTCCACCACAAGCGTCTCCAGGTCTGGCAGGCGGTCATCTTTCTGTGGCGGCAGTCGTCCTCCAGGCCACGCCTCTGTCGGCCCAGGAGAACCCCTGGCAGAGAGGGGGGGAGGGGCAGTACTCACCCCCAAGTTACTGCATGGAGCGCAGTCTCTCAGAGCCCTGGTCACCACCACCAGCTGACCTCATGAGGTCTCAGGTCCTGGATCTGCTCCACTGACCTCACGAGGTCTCAGATCCTGGATCTGCTCCACTGACCTCACGAGGTCTCAGATCCTGGATCTGCTCCACTGACCTCACGAGGTCTCAGGTCCAGAGGTGGTGTCTGAGATCCTGCTGCTCCACTGACCTCACGAGGTCTCAGGTCCTGGATCTGCTCCACTGACCTCTGAGGTTCTCCTGGTCCAAAGCGTGTCTGAGATGTCTCTGCAGTATCAAACAGATGACCTCCTCTGCCAGGCTCCTCTGACGGTTGTGCATAAAAAGCAGTTTGTTGTCGGATGTCTTATTCATCAATCAGCCCAACATCAAAGTCCTCCGGTGGTCGGCTTCCTGGAGAAGGACCGGGCATCAAGCGCTATGAACATGTGTGTTAGTTCATGTTGGCGGACCGGGCAACACAAACATGTGTGTTAGTTCATGTTGGCGTCCAACACGGAGCCCAACGAGCACAACTTTGTATTTTTAGGCCATTTCCGTTCTTTTTTTAGGTTTAGCCAGTGCTTATAATAACATTGTACAACACACACACACACACATACACACACATCTCTACAACAGAGATACATGCTGCAGGAATCATGATCCACCAGGTTGTGAACAAACCATTTCTTCAGCGTGATCAGTGAGTTATCTAACTAACTAATGAACTCACTTATTAACTTAACTGTCCCCTCTGTGCGGCTGAACATTTCTTATTTTAGGAATTTCATAGTTATAAATATTATATTGCATCACTTTTGTTCCTGTATGTTTTTCAGTGATGTGATAATATAGATGATTTTTTGAATGTGTTGATTGATAATGCAATGATATGTTGATCAACTATTTCTTGTTTAAATATTCTTCATTTGTTTTAGCAGAAGAATATTATCGTGCAAATCAAATAAATCATTAAAATGTTCTTTAAGCGTGTGCAGTTTTCTTAAACATATATACGTAATAGAATAGTCTTAAGTAAAATGTTAAGGTTGTAATTATAACAGCATATGTTTCCAAACATTGTTTACACTTTAGGTAACATCAATGACAAAGAAAAACATACATTTATTATTCATTCAAATGTATGAAAATAATTTTAAAAATACATTAAGTTTAACTTTTTGTAAATGTATCACCTTAGTGACAAGTTAGTTAATATTATTTAATAAATGTTAGGCTTTTAATGAGAAATGCATCACAAAGTCACAAAGACTCCTCTTGAAGTCAGCTTATTTCAAAGTGGCAATTTAGCAATAATAACATCATTTGGTTTACTCTTTGCAATGAAAACGGTCTCTTAGTACACTCCTCTTCAGTGAACAGCATTTAATGATCTATGATTTTGACAGTTATGGTTTTAGTTTTTAAATCAATTCGGCACCCACAGCTCGTCACACACGTTGCAGCACTGCTGTCTGAACAAATCTACTGCTCTTAAATTACATTTTGCATCCATTTTAATAATGCTTTTATACATCTGAAAATGACCACTGCCTGCTGTCCCCCAACACACAAAAAAATGAAGCAAGTATTATACAACAGGATTTTTATTCTGATGGAGAACATGCAAGAAACGGAGAACAATCCAGAGTGGGCTCCCGTCTCCATGGAGATAATTTCTCTTCTCAACCCATGATCTGGCAAGGCAAAGAAAAAAATAATCATTATGTGATCATCTTTGATAATTCCATGATGCTGAAAAGATATGTATTGTAAGGCGGAAAGAACACCATGTCACACTCCTGGAACAGCACTCAGGCATGAACATTACATTGTGCTGTTTTAAGTGTTTAAAAGAATATAGAATTGAAAGATCTTTGATTCCGATATAGTTTAGCGAGTAATACTGACGCTGTTCATCCAGCTGTTGTAGGAAGAGACGCGGGTGAAGACGGTGGGCTTCTTGGTGGCGTTGCAGGCGGAGGACGACACAAAGCTGGTCACCCCGTGGACGACCCACTTCCCGTTCACGCTGCAGTTCAGGGGGCCGCCGGAGTCACCCTGGGCTCAGAGAAAACACAGGCAACCCTCAGAGGACAACAAGGACACACGTTCAGCAAACTAGTTGCAAATGCCCCTTTAAAAATTTGTTTTAAGTAACTTGCTGCATCTTGCTTCTCATATCTTCTTTTGATCTCAGACAGCTTTAAGCGAGTTTGTGCAGAGCATGAATTTGCAATAGTTTCATACTTAAGCTTAACCCTCCTGTGACCTTTGGGGTCAATTTGATCCCATTCAATGTTTGACATCTCTAAAAAAATGATTGACATTTTTGCTGCATATTTCATTAATGGTCCTAATTTATTGGGGACAACTGGGAAAACATAAAGTTCACTTGATGATATGTTTTCAATGTCCTGAACACAACTTGTCCTCATCTGTGTTCTTTGGGGGTCAATTTGACCCCAGGCTGTTTTTCACTGTGTAAAACATACAAGAAATATCAACTTTTATATTTATTTAAAGAGCTATTTAGGTAGTCAACAAACAAGCATAAAGTACCTCACACTTAAACTTGGGAAACAATATTAATTCTAATCATTTTCTGGAGGTTTTAATTGCTGAGGTCCAAAAGGGAAAAAGATGTTGAGTTTCTCGTTGCCATGGAGGAGTGGGACTGGATTCTGACTGAGTGTTTTTCCCAGTCTGCTCATACATCTTTCCTGTGGTTTTAATTGCAGAGTGACGAAGAGGTTTGGAGACAACTGGAGACACTGGGTTCACAATTCAAGCTGGAACAAATCTGCACTCCACAAATAGGAACTTTTTTATAAAGAGTTTAGAAGTTATTTAAAAAGGCCTTATGACTTATGTTTTGTCAATCACTTTTAATGTGTCGTATGTACATTATAAGCCAGCAACAACATGGGATGAGACTAATTGCTTTGGTCCGTGTTTGTCCTTTCCATTTCCTAATAATGCCGGTAAAAATATTAGTCATCCCTTAAAAAAATGTATATAAATTGTCTGGGTCCAGATACTTTGCAGCTTTTTTCCACAGCAAGGTATGTGGTCATATAGTCCAGTCAGCCAACATGGGCAACCCCAAAGGTATTTATTATTTATGGATTAAAACTGATTTCTAAAGCTTTGGTAAATAATTGATTTCATTAACTTGTAAACCCTATATAAAGAAAGAAAGCAGCATCCTGAAATAGTTGTCAAGCTCCTGGGATGTTGGACAAATGTTTTGCTCTCTTAATTAAAGGAGGACAACCAACTTTACACATCAAAGTCTGTTTACAGGTCTATGGAAACGTGTTGGCCGGAAGGAGCTGAGCGAAGTGATTCAAATAAACAGCGTTGGATGGAGAGGAAGACTGCAAGATAGAAAATAAAAATAAATGAAGCGATTCAAGGTTACTCTAGCCGCTACTGGCATAACAAGGTCGTTGTTGAAGGTCGATAATGTCGGCAGCAGGTTTTGAAAAGGAAGAATGATTGTAGAAAAAAAGAAGGTTTTTATGAATGCAAAAAAAAGAAGGTTTTTATAAATGTCCATCTTGAGTTTGACAACATTATAGGAGTAGAATGTGCGGTGGTGTACTAATACTAATCCTACATGTTGGGGCACACACTGTCTAAGTGTCTACGACCTCATCGGCTTACCTGGCAACCAGAGTCCCTTCCGCCACCGGCACAGACCATGGAGCTCTTCACCGTGCTGCCCCACCATCCATAGCTGGTGCAGGTCTTGTAATCAACAATGGGCAGGGAGGCCTGCTTCAGCTGGGCAGACAGCTGACCTCCAGCTGAGGAGACACATACAACTGTGATAAAGCCCAGGCACGTGCACAGATAGAGCCCTAGTGGTGCTCAAGCACCAGCCCCTTTGCCCTGGATGAGAAAAGTGCCCTTTTTTGATGGAGCCCACTTTTTTCATTCATCAGGATTTTAGAATAAAAGTTACTCTCTCTGTCATCAACGCCCCACAAATGTGTTTTAATAGCCGACGGGGCATTTATTTGAGAATTACGCCCCGACATGCTCCGCGACGCACACGAATATACCTCAATATATAATAATCCGTCTTTATTCATAAAGAAAATGTAAGATAGCAGTCTGATGCTGCCCAGAGGAAACGCAGGCCGAGGATGTATTGCATCATCAGTGTATTGCTGCTTATGCTTCAACTGTCAGAATGTTTTTTTGGCAATGGGTGCCCTTTTTTTTGGTTTGAGCACCTGCCCCCCAAAATGTCTGTGCACGTGCCTGATAAAGCCTATAATAACCACACATTGTTATGTCATGTTATTTCTTGATTACTTTCTCACGGTACGTAAAATCCTGAAGGGAACATGTCAATAATGTCGTTATGTCCGACTCACTGGTGGTGCGACCCCAGCCAGAGATGTAGCAGGCGTTGTTGTGGGGCAGGACCTGACCGCTCGGGGGAAGAGCGGCGAGCTGGACGTGGTTGTTGAGAGAGGCGTCAGAGGTCAGACGCAGCAGAGCGATGTCCCACCTGAGGAAGACACCCACATGTCTTATTGGTTAAGGTTATTCTTTTTCTTTAAGTGTGAGTTTCTGACGTTTCGGGCTGCAACTAATTATTATTTTCATTATCAATTAAACTGAATATTATTATCTTGCTTATCCTCCAGGGGTTAGGGTTAGGGGTAATTGTATTACATGCTTAGATAATCAGTTTCCTAGAGCTCAAGGTGATTCACTCACTTTAATTATCAGTGTTTGAAAAAACAGAAAAGCTACACATGTTATCAGATTGCATGGATAGTATAAATAGCAGCGATTTAATGTTCTCTCTCAGCTTCAGGTATATTGTAATGTATGATTAGGTGAGTTTTTCGCAATTTAGAGTAAATAAGTGTAGTAAATATATAATGAATCAAAAATGCCATTTGACATCTTTTACAAAGAACAGATTTTTTTTCCCGTTTCAGTTCTAAGTTATGCACATATGATGAATGTGGTATTCAAAACACGAGCAGTCGCCACCAACCCTCCGGCAACGTTGTTGGAGTTCCAGTTGGGGTGGACGTGGACGCGGCTCACGCTCATGTACTGCTCTTTGCCCTCCTGGGCGTTGAGGTTGTGCTCTCCAAGAACAACACGCCAAGTCCTGGATCTGTTGTCGTAAAAAAAAATGAATGTGTATTTTCACGGCTGAAATGCCACAACGTTCTCAGTCTAATTTCAACCATAAATGTCTGTGCCACGCACTGAAAGAAATGGATTAAAACAAAAATATATGTACATTTTCAGGACATATCCTGCTACTTCAGTAATATTTTCATTTGCTTTAGCCTCAGCAGCTACTCTATGATGCATGAAAATCCCACCTGTCCACACAGTGAGCGGCGGTCATGACCCATCCTCTCCTGATCAGGGTTCCTCCGCAAGTGTGGTGGAAGCTGCTGCCCGATTTGAACTGAAGAGAGATCTGACAAAACGACCACAGAGGGCATTACCGAACCTGAATCATTCACACTACTGCTGAACGCTTCTTGGCGGCGTTCCTGGTGCTGAGAAATGCCTCAAGGCGTTCCGAGCAAAAGTCCTAAATGCACCCGATGTAACTGGATGTGCGCATGTTACATTTGCAGAACCTTTGTTGTGCTGAACTAGTTTACATTCAAGCAGTGATGAAGTTAACACTTAAATGCATTTACTCACGGTATAATCGTGTACGACAACACTTTTAATTACATACATTGCATATATTCAACAGCTACAGTTTATATTTTCTTTGACTTCATACGGAAAACATGTGACCAGCTTACTAAACATGACGCATTTTTATAGATTAAAACCCTTACAATCCATATTGGAGTTACTATCATGTACTAATAAGAATGAATTTCCCCACAAAGCTAACAGGAAACACTACGTTGTATTCCCTCTAACTTGTAGCACATCGATTTAAAAGAAATATCTTCTTTCGGGGCCTCAGATGGGCCATTTAAAATAGTGAGCACTTGTATTCAACCGTCAGTGAAGGGTCAGAGTACTTTTGTCCTACTGCTGTTGGTACAGAGTCACACAGAGCATCCAGTACCTGCCAGGGCCAGGAGTTGGGCCTGGCCACCGTTCCTCCCACAACTCTCTCCTCGACGCTGCCATCCTCCAGGTACCTGGGCTCTGGAGTCAGCTCAGCCAGCACTGATTCACGCGTAAACACAGGAAGCATTAGGTCAGGAGTTCTGGAGTGTGCTGAATGTCAGAGAAGAAGAAGAAGGAGAAGGAGAAGAATCAGATGCTTCTTACCGAGGGCTGCGAGAGAGGTAAACACAAGAAATTTGAGCATGTCTGCGGCTTCCTGGAACTTTCTTCACGAGAGACTTCTGCCCCACTACCTTTTATACCCCCCCGGGCCCAGTCTGCTTATGGTGCATGTGTATGTGTTCAACATGTCCACCTGTGCCTGTCTCACGGTTATCACTACAGTGAGGACGGGGTGGGAAGATTCCTAAGTGGAATAGCTGACACAGCAACTGTATACATTATTGTGTGGGCCATAGCTGTCAAAAAGTATGAAAATGTCACAAACTGTATTTTCCGTTCTGTTTCACACACGGAAGATTTATATTGCATGTTTGACTGTAGATGCTGAGTGTATAATGTGTTTATCATGATCTACCATCCATCGAGAAAGAGGCTTGACGCCGCACACATTTAGACATTTTTGTTTTGCCAGGGCGCCCCTGCAGTTAAAACTTCAGATATATTTTATATTACATAGTCTCTCTCTCTCTCTCTCTCTCTCTCTCTCTCTCTCTCTCTCTCTCTCTCTCTCTCTCTCTCTCTCTCTCTCTCTCTCTCTCTCTCTCTCTCTCTCTGGTTGTCTCGAAAGCCACCTGGAGTAATCCACTAGAATTGGTCAAAGAAAAAAATATCCTTATACACAATGATGTAATGCTCTGATATTCCACATATAGATTATCCCCACAGTTTCTAAATGTGTGTTGCAACGGACACTTTAATTGTCCGAGAGT